>OX402018.1:1981000-2633000 GCA_947859395.1 Eupithecia insigniata | reverse complement strand
TTTT
This sequence comes from Eupithecia insigniata, assembly GCA_947859395.1. Lineage (NCBI taxonomy): Eukaryota > Metazoa > Arthropoda > Insecta > Lepidoptera > Geometridae > Eupithecia > Eupithecia insigniata. The sequence continues at coordinate 2,632,996 of OX402018.1, read as the reverse complement.
TTATTGTATTGTATTGTTTTCGGGACAAATACTAATCCCTCGGGAATAAAATTAATTTCTGGGATCACCTCGGGTTCACTACATTCAATAACGAAAGCATTACGCTTAAAAAAAAACCAAAAGAAAATGAACCTTCCGCTAGAGTCAATACTATATAAATTCATCACATATACTATCCGAATGGTGCTCGTGATCGTGCGTTAATGAAACGTCGCGCGAAACGATTCATTAACATTTTTCCATCCGCATCTAGCGCATACTATTTTACATAAATGATACTTTAAAAGGCGCTCCAAGCAAGCTCGATGCGCCGCGGCGACAGTACGCACTTTGAAATGACGCGACGTTGAATGGCTCGACGTAGACTAGCGCGCTATTCCAAGGCTCACCGTAGTGATAATGCACCGTTTACTCGCGCTCGACGTGGAGCAGCGCACTATCGTTTCGCGCGACGTTTCATTAACGCACGATCACGAGCACCATTCTACTATCCTATCATGAAAACCAACACCCTGTTTTTAAATCGCTCCGCTTGTCACTGTCGCCGAGGCCTCTACAAGAGAATCAATCAGTCTCATTGCGGTGACAAGAGAATCCCTAGACAATAAGACCATGTGCAGACCATTAATCGACGCTAAGTATTGTCTTTTGGTGGTGTTCTAACTAGCTAGAGGTTTCATTTCACTTATTCTGAACTTCTGGTGCTCTGAGTTTTATAGTATATAAACCTTCGTTTAACCACAATCTCAACTGACGGAAAGTGACGATGTGGCCGACGTACACCGTCGGCCACATCGTCACTTTCACGAAGTCTAGAAGACGCCTATTCACTGTGGTGGTCTTTACGTTAAAATATGATAACCAACAGTTTCTTCAATGTGATCCATACATCTATACACTAGCTGAACTCGATGTGAAATCTTTGTAAACAAACCACGATACAAGAAACTAAAACTCACCTGCGTCGAGTTTAAGATATAATAATTGTTAGCAATATTTTTATTGAAGGATAGGAAATCGACAAACAATGAAAATCGCGTATAAAAAGACGCGGAAACAACAGAGTAAATTTTAGGTTATGTAAATATCAGTACTAGCTGAACCCCGCGGTTTCACCCGCGTAAAATTCGAATTTCATATTAAGTAGTTGACAAACAAAAAAGACAAAAGTAGCCGTTACTCTCCATCCTTTCAAACAACCTTCTATGCCAAAAATCAAGTCGATTGGTTACTTAGTTAGGGCATGAAGTTAGTATAAACATATGAACAAACACACTTTCGCATTTAGAGGTATAATATTAGTTAGGATTAGAACCTAGCTTCCGCCTGTGGCTTCACAACCAGCTTAGTTAGGGCATGAAGGAAGGGCAAACAAACAAACACACATTCGCATTTATAATATTCGTTAGGATCAGGATGCGCGGTTTGTTTACAAACATTGTACATTCAATTTGGCTGGAATATAGTTTTCGATGGCAATCCATATTAACAGAAATACGAAAGAATTTGAATTTTCTCAGCAATTGGCGTACCCTTTTAAGCGAACTAAATAAATATCAATCGACATCACACAAACGGAACCCTCTAATGGTTCCGTACCGTAATTTAGGGTTCGCGATGGAATTGCGAACACCGATCATGGGTTGGTACGAGCTCTTTAGCGAGGGATGGGTTTCAGGCACACCGAGAGAAATGAAATGAAAGATTTTTACCTATTTATTTATTTACTTTACGAACTACTACAAAATAAATCTTACTAATGTTATAAACTAGCTGCTGCCCGCGCCTTCGCCAGCGTTGTATCGGGATAAAAAATAGACTATATGTTATTCCACGTTCCAAACTATACCCATACCAAATTTCAGCCTAATCGGTTGAGTAGTTTTTGCGTGAAAGAGTTACAAATATCCATCCATACATCCATCCTTACAAACTTTGACATTTATAATATTAGTAGGATGTCAAAGTTTGTATGGATGGATGTATGGATATTTGTGACTCTTTCACGAAAAAACATATATATGTATTATATAACTTATATAGATTCAGCGAAAAAGTGTTTCCTCTCAGTCTGCCAAAGTACTTAGACCTCTGATAGATAGACCTTCCTTTATGAGCCGCTATCAAACCTTAGAAACTACAATTTTATATGCTTTTGTTAGTTTTTTACAGAAACTAATATACGTAAATATTAAAAAAAAAGTAAATATAAAAAAAAACCATGGTTGATTTGAAGTAGACCCGCAGGGATCAGAATCATCCCGTTTGGCTTATTAAATACTAGCTGCTGCCCGCGCCTTCGCCAGCGTTGTATCGGGATAAAAAATAGCCTATATGTTATTCCAGGTCCCAAACTACACCTATACCAAATTTCAGCCTAATCGGTTTAGTAGTTTTTGCGTGAAAGTGTTACAAATATTCATCCATACATCCATCCTTACAAACTTTGACATTTATAATATTATTAAGTAGGATATTCTCCAGTGGCACCTTTTATGAACTGACAGTTATCATCATCGTCAGCCCACACACGTCCACAGCTGGACATAGGCCTCCGCCATAGCGACCTGTTAGCTTCCAGCATCATCTGCTTGCAGTCTTTCGCAGGTTTTCATCAACACAACAGTTATGAAAACAAAGAAATTTTCTAATTAATATACCACCGTCAAGGTTGTCTGGCAGAGAGCGCTCTTGAGCGATAAGAACACCAATTGTCATTTATGTTATAATTAATTTATTTGGAAATTGTTTCTTAGTTTCAAGTGTGCAACAAAAGTTTTTTTTTATCTGTCCTACTAATACTGTAAAACCAAAAATTTGTGAAATGTGAAATTTATATTATTACCTAGAATCTCCAAAACTACTGAACAGATCCAGATGAAATTTGGCGTACAATTAGAACATAGCCTAACAAGGTTCATAGGGGACGTGTTATACTGAAAATATGCGTGCAAAGCCGCGGGCAGGACCTAGTTTTCCATAATGCACAAAGTATTAAACAGCCCGTAGGTGATCAAAATTTTTCAACAAGAAAAATAAGACATTTTCTCTAAAAAACTTAATCATGTTAGGGGCAGGGTAATTTACGTCGCTGCAATAATAACGAAATTACAGGGCATTGTGGAAAAAACACGAAAATGAGAATATACGAGAGTTTTTCTCGCGGCGCGGCGTTAGCGAAAGTTGATGAGCTTTGGTGTAGAGAAGGAGTTAAGGGGGTTTTAATTCAAGGGATCGCGAATTTAACGACTTTAAAAATCATATGAAATTTCACGAATGTTTCATTATTAAAGTACATTATAAATATATCTAAAAGTAAAAAATATACCTATAAATATAACTGAATGTATGGAAAAATAGAAAACGCAAACAGTTAGTAAGATTGTAAACCAAATGCTTTATAAGTCACTGTGTAAATCTATAGGTAGCTTACTAACTATAGATTGCTTGCAAAAGTCTGCAGTAAACTCAACTGCTTTAATAGTAAATATTATTATTTTTTTTCTATTCTTTGATTATAATTTTCATCGTAAATAAAGACTATATAAAAAAACCTCTCTTTCATAGATTGTTGCAAAAGTCTGCAGTAAACTCAACTGCTTTAATTGTAAATATTACAATTTTTTTCTATTCTTTGAATAGAATTTTCATCGTAAATAAAGACTATATAAAAAAACCTCTCTTTCATAGATTGTTGCAAAAGTCTGCAGTAAACTCAACTGCTTTAATTGTAAATATAACAAAATCTAATCCTTAAATATATTTTTCTTTGTAAATATAGATATAGACTTTCTAATCTATAGGTAGCTTACTAACTATAGATTGCTTGCAAAAGTCTGCAGTTAGCTCAACTGCTTTAATAGTAAATATTACAATTTTTTTTTATATTCTTGATTATAATTTTCATCGTAAATAAAGACTATATAAAAAAACCTCTCTTTTATAGATTGTTTGCAAAAGTCTGCAGTAAACTCAACTGCTTTAATTGTAAATATAAGAAAAAATCTAATCCTTAAATATATTTTTCTTTGTAAATATAGATATAGACTTTCTAATCTATAGGTAGCTTACATTGCTTGCAAAAGTCTGCAGTTAGCTCAACTGCTTTAATAGTAAATATTAAATTTATTTTTCTATTCTTTGATTATAATTTTCTTTGTAAATAAAGTCTATATAAATAAAAACCTCTCTTTAGTATGTAACTGAAATCTCAAACCACAAGCTCCCGATGTACAAAAGATGTCATGACAAACGAGATTTAAAACTTTATGCTCACATTCGTAATAAGCCCTCGACTTTGAGATCTAATGAGTTACGCTCAAGGTGTTTTTTCCTGTAATGCACCGGCCCCGTGCCATGCCATCTCGTTTTTAATATTTTAAATTCAACCATAGAAAGTTTACTGAAATTTTTTGCACGAAATAAACAATCGCAGTGGGCCATTTCTGCGTATCACGTGATACTTTATCACGTGATACTTTCACGGCATAAAAATGACAAAAACAAAAACTGCATTCTCATGCGACTTATCGAGCAACTCATCAAAGAAAAAGCCTCGATAAATAACGAATTGCAGATTTTGAGAATAAGCTTGTTTATTACTCGATATTTTGACAGTTCAAGGCCTATTTTTATGAAGTAGATATATTGCTAGAATTGCACTCCAAGGTTAGAATTGCACTCCAAAAATTATCAGCAAAAAAACCTCTTCTTAACTTGGGGCTTAAATGACACAGTGTGATTTTACAGCATAAAAAAAAATCTTTCTGGTCTCTAATTAAAAAAGAATATTAAAGAAGAATAGTTTTTTTTGTTAATAAGTACTTTTGTTTTGAGAGAAAAACAACAATGCCGTCAATTGACGATAAGGCCGTTAACCCGATAATCGACATTTTTGTCTTTTTAGTGAAACGGTCCGTCCGTTTCACCGTCTCCGTTTTACAGTTCAAAATTCTCTATCGTTTCGTTTAACAACCATTCTAAAACTCCAAATAGTTCCAGAGATATTAAAACTTCGTAGGCAGTTAAGTGTCAGAAGTTTTTTTTGACTTGTCCTTAACTTCAAAGCAACTAATCAACAATACATCTCTAATAAAATATATTAACTGCTCACTGCAATAAGGGTTTTCATAAAATAGGGTGTAAGTGACACAAATAAATGTCTACCGATGTGTTCAAACGTTTTTTGCCGATTTCTCGAAAAATACTTTTCGGACTGGTGTAAAATCATGAAGAAAGCAAATGCAAACATATTCTAAGTCTTTCCACTAACTTGGAAATAGTTTTCAGCATTACAAGACGGTAAAATAAATTGTACCGATCAACAAAAGTACCAACCATTCGCAGTTTTACAGAAACTCATTACATTTTACAAATAAACAACAGCTTAAGGTACTGTTTTCAATAAATACGTCGCCAGATTATAATAATTGAGTACATTTATTATGAAAAGAAAATGACGTTATAAGAGAGAATTTGATAACCATAACATCCATACAAACTTTCACATTTATAATATTAGTATGAAGTAGAATATCAAAGTTTGTATGGATATTTGTTACTCTTTTTTATCCCATTATTTTTTATCCCGATAAAACGCTAGCGAAGGCGCGGGCAGCAGCTAGTAATTTTATATAGAAACCATGTGTAAAAGGGAAGACTGGTTCTCTGTAATACAGTTTAAATTAAACTAAAACAGAAACTATATAAAATAAAATAAAAACAATTGTTGTTCGTTTGTCTCGCTAAAACTGAAGAACGGCTGGGCCGATTTAGCTGATTTTGGTTTTGATATCTTTGTGGTAGTCCAGGGAAGGTTTAAACGGTGAGAAAATATGGAAACATTGCGAGGAAGATAGTTTATTTTTAATTTTTTATAATGTATTTATCTATTCCTTAATAAATACATCATAGTATTACAATATAGTCTAAGACTAATGAGTAATTTAAATTTGCCTACATCCATCCATACAAACTTTGACATTTATAATATTAGTAGGAAGGATGAAATAGTATAGAGGTATAACAAAAGAAACGATTTTTTATATATTCTATAATTAAACGCCAAAATTTGGTACGAGCAATAAAACGTCCGCCATTTTAAAGACTTGACTTAAAAAAGGGCTTGAGCAATTTGAAATTTCACCAACGACTAAGAAAAATTAGAGTCGTCTAGGCAAATGGCGCACTCTACAAATGTCTAGAACATAAAACGTAGAATATACTAGATTTTTACCTCCAAACTTTAAATTAATGACAGAAATTTAAATTGTTGAAAAGTCGTCAACGCTTCTAGTGCCTGCCATATTTTTTTTTATGGACAATATACATTCTTTTGGCCGTTGTTTTTGGAAAGCCATGAAGTACAGCGACGACGCACCAAACTTCGGGTAGATTTGATGTGCAAGATACCGTTTTTTTACCTATTTCCATAATTACAAAAGGCGTATGTACACTTGGAAAAAGTCATAATAGATTATGACATTATAGATATGAGCTTAGCAGTGAACGAGTTACTAAAAATACATAAAAAAATGTGTTTTTATATGTTTGTATAAGCATTTGATTTTGAATTTAACTTATGTCTAGCGCCTTGTGGGGCAAAGGCCACCACAGAGAAGCCCTATAGCCCCAAGTAGGGGCGTCGAGGGTGACGTAAGCTTTTCGACGGACAATACCATAAACGGATAATACCAACTGCCAATTTTTTTACTTAGGAATGAAACAAGGTAAGTCTGCTTCTTAGAAATTGAAATGTTACGAAACATGAACTCGCGAGCTAATTTTTGACTCTACAAAAAATACGATTATAAAAACGTAACCATGACAAATGTTATTTACATATTCAGATAGTGTATTTATTCTAGATTGTAAATCAGACAAAATCATGAAAATAGACCAAGCAATTTTTGAGATTTAGGCATTTTAGTGCTTTAGGTCATAAATATCGTCTGATGATGGAAACCGAAGGTGGCCATAGGAACTCCTAAACGAAACAACTTAACCACGTCGAGCTTGGGTTCGTTGGATTTGTCTTCCCAAGCACTGTGGTCCTAGATGATATAAAAGCGTGTATTTAAGTTTTTTTAAATATTAAAAAATTATTTAACTGTATTCTCCATGACAAATGTTTGTGGCGTCGTACGGGGGAGGCCTATGTCCAGCAGTGGACGTGTATGGGCTGATGATGATGATGATGATTCTCCATGACCTACAACAGTAATGTCACGTCCTATCTTATAAAGCATGCATATTCTAAAGTTGTTCTACACATTTTCCACTGAGTATAATATCGTCTAATATTTAAGTAACTCTCTTTCGCTGAAGATTGCTCTGTCGCCGACAGTGGTATATTGCGGTTCTCCGCATGTTGCGGGCGAAGTTGGAATATGGTTGAGATGGGTATTGCCTGTTGGTCAAAACAGATGTACTACTCGTGAGTCACTTATATTCGCCACTCATTGGTTATTTTCTTTTGTTTTTTATTCGTAACAAAAATGCAACCAATGTTTCGCGAAAATTGTAGATACATATGACAAACACTCACGAGAACATCTATAACTTAGTTATTATGGATGCGTTGACTGGCCTGCTAAGAAAAATATCTATGTTAAGGTAGATCGTTACGCGTGCTGTGCTAAATGCAAATATTTTCCCGTTTTAAAATATTTTATTCGATCTATAACTACAGGGATCTTTAGCTGGCGTGTTGCAAACATTGTGAACAAACGGCTTTTTTCCTTCAATTTTTTATACAGTTTGTGAGAGGTGTTTTATGTCATGTTTAGCGATGCGATGATCTGAGTTCATTTTGTACTGACTACTGAGTAATTTGCACTAATATGATTTTGGTGTAAGTTTGTTGGAAAATAAACAATTTATTAACTCACTTTCAGCTTCTTCTTAATAGAAGAAGCTGAAAGTACATGCTACTAACATATCATGTTCTGAAAAAACATGAAATAAAACTACCACCCAGGCATTACTACCATACATAATGCACTCAAAGTAACAAGTACTAATGGCTTCTTTTTCACTTCTTCAAAAAATTTAAGTGGAGAGAAAACTAAAAACACCTTATTTCCTATTTGATTTATAGCTGTTTATAGTATAAAATATTACTTGTCGAAGTGCTTATTTTGTAAGCCTAAAGAAATAAAGTTATTGAAATCTGAACTTTGAAATCTGAAATCTGGCACTGGCAAGATCAAGTCCCGACTTGCCCTGCGACTGAACCCCAGTTAATCCAAGCTGGGTAATATACGATAACGGGCTTAATTAACTTTAGAATTTGGTTCTACTCTTGTTTTTACTTTATACTTGTTGTTTTCGGTTGTTTCGTGTTCATAGGTGGCGGTAGTAAAATAGGCGAAAAAAAATGTAAGGTGGAGACAAGTTATTAAGAAATAAATTATATTGAAATTTAATTAATAAAAAAAAATTATTTCAGACCAAATTAATTGATCCATAGGTAATTTACACACGATCACATTTAAATACACATTACACGACAAACTTCATATTTAAATAATTAATACATTCACTGCCTAGCATCTACGGTGCCGCAGCTCCAGGGATTCGTCAATCAGCATGTGCATAGTGGACAATGCAAGAGTTAATATTGTAAATATTGAGTTCGGATGTTTTGTATGGATAGGTATTCGTACCTATGTACGGCAAAAACTACTGTACCAATCGGAATGAGATTTTACACCGAGATAAGTTTTAGACCTGGAATATAATAACCATGTTTTTACCTAGATTCTGCCCTACTAATGGAGTTAATTTTCAAAGCAATATATAAAAATTACAAATACAATATACGTTAAAACAGCTGCATCATTCTCTGGTCATTTTGTTAGAGCTTTAGTAGAGTAATATGAGCAAACTATAAATAAATAATAATGCTGGACAATTGACACAGCATCTGCTAAAACCCAAGCTAAGAAGAGCTTCTATTATATTATACAGGGTTAATTGGTGATTCACACTGTGTGAACGACAGATTCTACGTATTCGTGATGATGGACTGCACTTCACGCATTGTCAGTGAATTACTAATAACCTTGTACATCCTAACTAGTATTATAAATGCAAAAGTGTGTTTGTTTGTTTCTCCTTCCTTCACGCCCTAACTAAGCAACCAATCAACTTGATTTTGCATATATTTAGTTGAAAGGATGGAGAGTAACATAGACTACTTTTTGTCCTGGTAAAACATCAAATTCCCATGGGAGATTTACGGGAAGAAAGACCTTTTCATTCCCCTAGAAATGCGAAATTCGAATTAAACGCGGGTGAAACTGCGGGGAACAGCTACTATACTTAATATACACTATATAACACACGAAGTTCAAGGAGGCACATAACCACGCTTATGATTTTGCATTCTTATAATTTTTTTTCACTATTGACATGGGGTAGTTGGTAAATTGCGTAGGCCTATTTACCAATTATACCCAAGAGGACTCAGTCCTCAAATGGTCGATTTAAAATAAAGAGGATGACGACGACGATGATATAGGCTCTATAGCTCTTTAACAGAGCGTCGAGTTCGATTACTCGACTAGAGCTCGACGCTCTGTTCATACCTCAAGTTGCATGGCGCCCTAACAGGGCTCTTAATACCTAGCCTCTAAGTGAAATATTTAAGACCTCTCACATTGTATGTATTAGGATTGCAAAAAAAATATTTGAAAACTTGAATACCTTCAAATCTATAGCTCATCCCGCATTACTCCAAGTTCCGAGTAATTAGATTGTGAGTAAAATGCGTAGTCATTCATTTGTTAGAGTTGAATAAATTTTTTTTATGATAGACGATTTTATAACGTCACTCGGTTCTGCCCATCGTTGGGTCTGGAACACAATACAACAAAATCAATGTCTGTCTAAATGTCTGTCTATCCCATTCGTCGCTTCCAAAAGGATTAACCAATAAGGTTAATTTCTTTTGTTTACAGATAGAAATATAACAAATACAAAAATATCTATTCACAGAGATGGGTTTACAAAGTAGGAACTTACGATCTATGTCATATTAAGTGTAGGTAGGCTAGTGTCCTGGAGGGCAATTCTAGCAATATATCTACTCGATATATATGGCAAGAACTGTCAAAATATTGAGTGATAAAAAAGTGTATTCTCAAAATCTGGAATTCGATAATTATCGACGGTTTTTCTTTGATGAGTTGCTTGAGAATTCGGTTTTAGTGGTACTCGATATTTATCACATGATATTTTTATCCGTATCACTCGATAAAGTATCACGTGATACGCAGAACTGGCCCCCTGTTTCATTACGAAAGTACATACCTACTTGTAATAAACCTTTCAGGTTCAAAGATAATGACACCTCGCTCTTACTAAGTTTGATAACTTGTATAAGACACGAGGGCTCAGTCCCCGGCCTTCTTATAGGTTCACACATAATTTTATATTACTAATTTAGTTACAGCAGTGAACATGAAAAATATTTTTTATGTATATATGTATATACAATATGTGGCGTCGTATGGGGGAGGCCTATGTCCAGCAGTGGACGTATATGGGTTGATATGACGATGATGATACAATATGTTTGAAAGTTGAGTCTATTTAAGAAGATTCGTAGCGTTCGAGCAACCTCATATGTCACTCTGAGGATGTCCTCCTAGCCGAATTTCTAGAGCACAAGTGTGTGTGCAAACACAGGTGCACTCTCTATCTCAGCCAACTCACAAACGAACAGACCAAACGCTTGCTTAAATCATAAAAACCTTGCTTCTGTTCAGAGGGTACGTATGAAACGTAGGTACGTTTCATACGTGGGGTAGGTATGAGAGACAGATTGATGCGCGCCATAATTCAGCGCAATCTACCCGACCGACTGTATGTTTTGTTATCTCAATAGGATGATGTGTGAGGAAATAACCTTTTGAGACGGCTTTTGCACGCGGATTCACATGCTTTCTTGTAATGAAAACCAAGTTTAGGAGAGTCGGACTCAAACGAATGTAATTTTTTTGGTAAGGAAGTTTTTAGCTTATAAAAACCTCGCAACTTTTAGCAACCCGAACCGGGATTTGTACCGTTACATTTGAGCGGTGGCCATGGGGCCGCGGCGTTCGCATATCGACCCCTCCAACTCAACCCGTGGATGTCGTAAGAGCCGACTAAGGGAACATACCAGAGAAAGGGCAGCAGCTTCTTTCTGAGAATTTTTCAACACCAACACTGCGATCACCAATTCGCTTGCCAAGCGTGGTAATTATGGCAAATCCCCCCTACATGGGAGACTATCCACTCGATGGACCGACGACATCGTAGCAGTCTCAGGGAGTCAATGGATGGAGGCGGCTCAGGACCGCTATTTGTGGTGTTGTATGGGCTCCTCCATCATCATCATATCAGCGATTACACGTCCGCTGCTGGACATAGGCCTCCCCCATACGCCGACACCACAAATAGCGGTCCTGAGCCGCCTCCATCCATAGACTCCCTGCGACTGCTACGTTGTCGTCGGTCCATCGAGTGAATGGTCTCCCAACACTTCGTTTCGCGTTGCATCGTGACCACCACTCTAGAACCTTTACTCCCCAGCCGTTATCAGTCTTAAGGCCGATATGACCTGCCCACTGCCACTAAAGCCTACTAATGTTGAGAGCTATGTCTGTGACTTGGGTTCTACGGATTTCCGTATTCCGTTTTCTGTCACGTAGAGAAACACCAAGCATAGCCCGCTGAGCGACTCTTAGCTTATAAAAACCGTAAAACTAAACATAAAAATAGTTTAAGGTTTATACCCTTCTGCCTAATGACGGCAGAAACACTAACGTGAACTCATCACGACTTGTCTGCGGCAAGCTTCCAAACTTTGCACATTATGCCATTAAGGTGTCGACGCCTATTACTGTCTCCAAGAGTATTCGGTTTAGGGATGTTTTGTCCGGCTTTTTAACTACATAGTTATTTTATCCGGTAACCGGTAAAAACATGCCATCCAGTAAACACATAATCCAAGCAGTCAATTATCCAGGGCCGTAATAGCCCGGCTACATGCTCAAACATTTTTTCATGCATGATTGCACAAACCAGTTTGCACAAGCAAGATGAGCCCGGCCACACGATCCATCTTGCTTGCACAAACTTGTTTGATCCCGGCCACACCCGTGGCCATACGCTCTTGCTTGCGCAAGCTGTGTTCGTGCAATCATGAATGCACAAATGTTTAAGCGTGTAGCCGGGCTATAATAGGGCAGCCCTATAGCCCTAGGCAGACCAGTGCCCAGGCATCGTGCGTAAAAAGATAGGGGGCGCAGAAATGACTCTTACAATTAGATTATGTTCTTCTTGGTAATAGCTTTGACGCCCACCTAACAGATTTAGCAGCCTCGCATACCATAAAGTACCTATGAACAATATTTTTATTGCTTACTAGTTGCTTATAGATAGATAGGATATTCCTTTAGGTTAATATACTTTATATCGTTACTACGAGAAAAACGATTTAAGCGAAAACCGACATTTATTGAAGAAAAAAGGAAGGTTAAGTTATATTCGTGTGTATTTTCTAAATACAAACACCAAAATAGTGATTAGTACTGCTTTTTATTCAGTGTTTTCGGTGATTAAAAAAAGCTTTTTAGTGGGGGCATAACAATTTTTTTTTGTCGTTATTAGGCCGGATTATCCGTCAATGTAACATCACTAAACACTAGTTAGATGTGCGGAGTGATAAGTAAATTTACTAGTTCCGGGACTTTGCATGTGTTGTCTATTTTATTCAGATCTTTGGTTTCGCTTATTCCCAGTTATCTTGTACAGTGCACCAAAAATATATTATAACCAGCGTCTGCCCGCGCCTTCGTCCGCGTTTTATCGGAATTAAAATATGCTGGCTAGCCTATATAGCTATATAGCCTATATGTTATTCCAGGTCCCAAACTATACCCATACAAAATTTCAGCCTTATCGGTTCAGTAGTTTTTGCGTGAAAGAGTAACAAATATCTATAGATCCATACATCTATACATCCATCCACACAAACATTCATATTTATAATTTTAGTAGGATTGCAAAAATGTCACCTAATGAAATTCAGCGAATGTCAAAATTACAGCAAATGTCAAAAAAGACGGCGAATGTCAGAAAGTGCAAAACATATCCGAAAATAATACTGGATGTCAGAAGTTACAGTAAACATAAAAAAATACAGGAAACATCAAAAATTACAGGAAATGTCATTCGAACAACTGGCACAAAAGTTATCCCAATAGTCCTGTACAGAACAACTGCACGAGACAACTGGGAATAAGCGTTTGCTTTCAGAGGGTTCGATTCTCGATACTCACCAAATATTTTAAATGCATATTCGCATTAATCAATCTTGGAAAAGGAGGAGGATCTCAATTCAACTGTCAGTACTTTATTTTAAATGTTTAATATTCATTTATTCTCAAAAAAAATATGTTATGCATACTTTTTTTTTGAGAATAAAAAATACTATATTTAAAGTTTAATTTTATCCATTTCCTATCCCAATTAGCCATAGGAATGACATGATAGGCAATAATAAGCAGCAAGGATCCTAAAACTCCACAAAAAAATTATACGACAGATTTAACCTTTCCGCCTGAATATGCTCAAACAAAACTTTAAAAAATCTTATCTCGGAAACTACGCAAAATCGTGGAACATACGTGGGGTATTTTTAGGTACCCTCGGGGATGAGGCATTCTTTTCTCTTTTTTTTTTTGACGTGCCTTTTTGGTTAACTCTATGTAATATCAGTTTTCGTACCCATAACACAAGCTCTGCGTATATTGGGGCTAGATGATGCAGTGTGAATTAAAGGTTTTTGATTTTTTTCCATTACATTTGAAACTCTAATCAATGGCATAATGTGTGCTAAGCCGTGAGCGCAACCTAGTGTACAATAAGTTTAAATCGACCTAACCTGTGCCATAAACATAGTCTAACCCCTATATTGGTCGTTTTGTTACGAACGACAGTCAATTCTGTCCAATCAGGACACTTACACGCGTTGATGGCTTAGCGGTGCTCAAAGTTTCAGTTATTTAATACGTACAATATTAGAAACTAATTCCATCAACTTCAATTTACTTTTATTGAAAACGACGATGGAATTTTTGTCTATTCTACCAACAATCGTTGTGCTTGGCCCAAATAACTAGATTTTAGAAAATAAGTTTTTTGGTGCTATGCAATAAAGTACGATAAACTTTGAGAACCACACAAAAAATACATTCAATTGACACAAGGAATCATCGAAGCGCTCGCAATTGTCACTAAAGTGGCCGTTTTACGAGCGATGTCGCACTAATCGATATCGTCACGATCGTGATTTGTTCCGTTAAATCTCGAACGGTCATTAGCGGTCTAGATTGACCCCGGCTCTAGAATCGGAACCAGCTGTTCTTTTAACAGATTTAAAAAAAAAGGAGGAAGTTAATGTTAATCTGCGTGTAGGTTTTTTATGTACATACGTTTATGTTCATCGATTTCTCCGTCAATCGTAGACCAATTTTGAAGATTTTTTTGGTTTTGTATAGATAGAGTTATATAAATTTTATTCCCAACAGATAATTTTTTGTGACGCTAAACTTAAATACTGTAATGTTTTTTATTATTATTTAGTGTACAACGTAGATGCGGTACCCTAATAATATTACCATCTAGCCAACAGGCTAATGAGTAATTTTCCTTTGTCTTAGTTTTATAGTAATCATTAAACACATAAACAAAGTGTCCTCCCCTTAACTAGAGACGCTAAGAAAAGCGCAATAAACATTTAAAAAAAAACTTAAAAATATATTATTTACAGCAAAGAAGCAAAGAATGTTACAGTTTAAGAGGCACTTAGTAGTTAGGTATAGTTACAGATTATATAGTATGGTATAGTTAACATTATAGATAGATAGATAGAAAGATAGAAAATTCTTTATTGCACACTTATTGGTAAGAAACAGAAATACAAAAAAGACAATTTTAAAACTAAGTTACAAGTGGCGGCCTTATCGCTCGACAGTGATCTCTACCAGACAACCGTGGGTTATAGGTATGTCTATTTTAGGATAGGTACATACATTTTATTGTGGCCTAATATAAAGTAACAAAAAATCATTGCTAAGGGCTTTGAGACTATGATTTTATGTACCTATGGATCTCACACTTGGCCGAGCCAATGGACACATTCTTCTACGAAATACTGAAAATTAAATGCAAAGTCGATTTTTTATTAAAACATCAAATTATTTGGAAAACCAAAATTAGTTTAATTTGCCAGACACGTTATCGTTATCCAATAGAACTGTGATTTTATATAAGCCAACAACCAAAATAACGAGAATCTTAACCTATTATTAATCTCATAATATCATATTTAATTGCCGTAATTAAAATCATACGTTATGGTCCTAAGTGTCGTGTAGCTATCGACGTGGGTTTGTGGTGCTACGACGCGAAAACGTGGTGCTATTGCCATATTTACATTCTAGAAGCGATCATTAGGAATTCAGTAATTTCTAGCGCACAGAGGACGACTACCCGCGACTACCGTAGAATCTATCCGCAAGATTATAGGCATCTGATCCAGAATAGTGTGGGACCGACGCGGATTAGACAAACACAGAAAAGATTAAGCACAGTAGTGGAATACCCATTCCACTGCCCTTTGCATTACTACGCAGTTTTTTCTAGGTAGACAAGAGCTGGTGACTAATTTGCTAACTAATCGCTTTACAATGACAATGGTATCGTCGCAGAATTGTGCATAGATGAAAGAAACTCTAGATAGTGCGTGCGGTGCTATTTGCACGGAGAGATTGATAAAATGGTTGCAACCTTGACACTTTTGACACGCGTCCCTCCATCTATAGTTTCTTTCATAAAAGTTAATATGCCAAAATGTGTCATTCTGAGACGATGCCATTGTTATGGTGAAGCGATTAATTTAGTGGAATTCGGCCCCAGATGTTCATGAAACAAAATGATTTTAGGAAGTGTCAGCACTCTAACTATTGGTATGTTGAGGCCATAACGATAGAGGTCTGTGGGCAGTTAGAAAAACGCCAAATACTTACCAAACTATCGATACCCAATACTTAGGATTCTCGATAACTTAGATCATCAGTTTGATATCAACGCACTAGTGATGCGCTGTATCGATTTTAATTTAATATGAAAGTCGATACGAGTTTAATTTATATTAATCGATTGATATTTAATAAAATCCTACTAATATTATAGATGTCAAAGTTTGATAGGATGGATGTATGGATGTATGGATATTTGTTAGACTTTTACGCAAAAACTACTGAACCTATTAGGCTAAAATTTGGTACGGGTATAGTTTGGGATCTGGAATAACATAAAGGCTATTTTTTTCCCGATAAAACGCGGGCGATGGCGCGGGCAGCAGCTAGTGGGGTATGTTTTTGTTAGATTCTTGTAAGGAAAATTAATAATTAAATTGTGAAGTTCAATATAAAGGACTTCATATTTGTTTTGTTAAAGAATTAAATCAAGAAGAACCTGGAAGATATCGCTTCTAAGCGATAAGGCCGCCCATTGTACATGTTTTATGTAATGTCTATTTTTAATGTTTTCTTCGTGGTGTACAATAAAGTTTTTTTTTTGTAAATAGATAAATAGCAAAAATATTGATTAGACACTGCAGCATACGATACAAAGATTACAGATAAGGCGCATCATATCATAACACAGAAAAACATAAGAATTATTGGTGGAACCAAGCCCAGGAACAAAAAACAAAAAAAATTGGAACAAAAAGTCGGTGTAGTACGCTAAACAAATGGAAATTATCCGAAAGTAAAACTGTCTGTTGTAACCTTTTCACGTCTAAATGGCTGAACAGATCTTCTATCTCGATGAAAATTGGCAAGGGGCTAGACTGTAACCTTGGAAAGAACATAGGATACTTTATCCAAGAAAACGTTAAAATGCGAAGCCGCGGTAAGATGCCAGTTAATTATACAAAAACACTACAGACGTCAAATTTGAATAAATTAAATAACAAACAATAATACAAATAAAGAAAGCGCAGTTTTCCATATTAAAAGCATTTTTAACAAATCTCGTCCCATTTACATTGTTTTAGGGTACCGTATTTCCTATTGTTTTCCATTTTTCCACTGGATTGCGATGTAATTGTTTTACTGGCGTTGAGTGTGCGTCACTGACGTCCCATTTCAATTTGAATGCCAAATTCGTTGTATAATTTTTTTTCAACATCCGTTCGCAATGCGCAAATCTTCAAAAACTGTATGGATACGGGTTTAGCAGCTAAATTTGTATTTTTTTCTTCTTTAGCCTAATTCATCTGGAGGTGGCAAGATAACGTCTACAACAAAGAATAGTCTCAACTGGCTGACAATATAGCGAAATACGAAGTGGTAAGGGAGGCCTTTGCCATGCAGTCGGATCCTTAAGGCTTTTAATAATAAAAAGGGCCTCTGTGCTGTTGGCTTCGGCCTTACGCATGCCTCCCAAAGGACTGGGTCACTACGTGGCCGAAAATCATGGAAATGAGCAACACATCATAGTAATAATTCGTTACACTTCTGGGAAAAGGCCTCTCTTAGATCTATGGCGGATTTGATCGAAAAATACACGTACAAACAACAAAAAAATCTTTCCTGAAGTACATGACCGTTTTTTTTTCTCTAAAGCGCCAAGGACGATATTTTCCATGTTTTTCGCAGTGCGTGCGATCATTTTTGCATATTTAGTGAAGCCAGATTTTTTCACGCTTGCATTTAGGGTCTGAATAGGTGTAGTGAGGAATACTTTTTATTCGTTTAGCAAAGGTTTCGTACGCATTAAATTAATTTAACATTCTTTATTTTTTTCAGCGATAAAAGTTTGATAAAAAAATCAGCTAATCACATCATTTGTGATTTTTATATAAAAACGCATATGATACGCTATATAATAAATAATATTGCTATGTTCTTATGATCACACTAATATTATATAAATTTAAATATTTGGATAAAAGTTTAGATGTTTTTACCACTTCACGCTAAAACTACAGAACGATCGAAGACGTACGAATCGAGTTGAAATTTTACACAGACGTATTTGAAGACTAGGAATAACATAATAGGTTACTTTTATCCCGGAAACCGCTTGCGATGCCACAGGCGGAAGCTAGGTTATAAATATATGTAACAAACAAAACCTTGACAAATTATATAATTTGTACCTTCATTTTGAATCATTTTTATCAGTTGGTTAAAACTGCATGCAAAATACGTTCAGTAGCTTTTGAGCTTTGTTTTATAATGTTGTGATAATTATCGATAAGAAAACTATCGATACCCCATCACTAGTATGCTAAGACCAACGGATTTGCATAAAACAAATCCGTCGATGCTCAATTATTGTCGTCTATTAATTAAAATACACTTGAAATTTCAATAAATTGAATAAATACTTTTAAAATAAATACAACTTGTGCGGTCTTTCTTTAATTAAAAATTAAAACGGGATTCTTGTTAAGGAATGGAGGATTTAATTATATAGGTTATTTATTCAAGTACAATTAATTCAGTCTTGGAGGCGTAGTGGTATTGTGACTAATATGAATGTAGCGGGTTCCAATCCAATCCAATAGCGGGCGCAGCTAAAATTTTTTCGAAGATGATTTAAGTTTGGTTTCTTATCATCATCATATCAGCCCATACACGTCCACTGCTGGACATAGGCCTCCCCTATACGACGCCACAAATACCGGTCCTTGGTTTCTTATACAACTAATGTATCTAAAGTTTAGATTTTTAGTACTAGTTGCTTCTTTTGGACAAATGTTGACATTGGGGTCGATTTTACATTTGTGGTGTCAATTCTGTCGTACCTAGTACTTACCAATATTAAGGCGCTTCTCAGACCCAAACTAGCGCCGCCACCTATTTTATCGTAACTAAACTAATTTAAGCGCACTCAAAATGGCTCCTTTCTATGCGATCGTAATAAAAAGGATAGCTGCATTATCAGCAACATTACCTAGTTAATGTTTAATAATTTGGCGTGTTTTAATAAACGATAAACCGACTTCAATTTCCTGAACCTACCTCTTGTTTACGCCCGTTGTTATGGAAACTGTTTGTTACCAGTCGTTGTGATATTTGTGATAGGTAGTTTGATTGTTTTCAAAAACCTAATGATCTACTTCAAATCCCTTACTTTTGGACTGTTTTAAGTTTTGCGGGATTAATACTAATCCCCTGGGGATAAAATTTTTATGGTACCACTATACATATACACTATAACTATACAATAATGAAATAATTTTTAAAATCGGTCCATAATTGGCGGAAATAACGTGTAACATATGTTTGTACATACAAAAAAGACGAATTGAGAACCGCCTCTTTTTTTTTGAAGTTTGTAGAAAATCGACACCATTGTGAGATAGCTATACAGCCGTGTCTGACCTAACCTTTAACCGTCATCGTGTGAGGTCGTCAGTAAGGTGGTTCGTCTGCGTTAACCCTTAACTCGCAGTGGATTTATTGGAATTTCTGCAGTGAAAGAAATCAGGGTCTTTGTCAGTGTGTGAGGAATTTAATTTAGCGGACAATAGACTCGCTCTATGTAGAAGTGCCTTCAGTAGTTACGTGTAGAGGTGCCCTTAGAACGCGGCATTTCTATTGTTATGAAATATATAAATTATTAGTTCAGTTAAATATTTCAAGAAGTCATTTTCGTCATCAGCACATTTACATTCATTATTGAACGCCCCCCCTCTCCTTTAAGGGGGGGACCACTCCTGGCAAGCATATTGGTGAAAGCAGTGGGGTTGTTAAAAATTTACAGAAGGAAGCTGCTGACCAAGGCACGGCATTATCTAAGCTAAGCAGAGCTTGTTAAAACAATATTTTGTTACTTAGACGTATATTTTTTATTGTACATAGTTAATACACAGAACACCGAAACCTTACCTTCACATCGGTCGCCAGATAAGTAAATTTAATGCAATTATATACCATAACGACGAGTATGGGAAGACCTCCCACTCGATGGACTGACGACATCGTAGCGGTCGCAGGGAGTCGTTGGATGGAGGCGGCTCATGATCGCTATTCGTGGCGTCGTTTGGGGGAGGCCTATGTTCAGCAGTGGAAGTGTACGGGCTGATGATGGTGATATATATACCATATGGCATATGTATGATACATTTTTTGATCTACAACACAAATTTCATTCTGAAAAATCTTTAATACGAAACTTTGTGTCTGGTTCATACAACCACAAAAACAAAATGACCAAACATTAAAATTAAATGCAAGCTTTTATATCATCTAGGACTAAAGTGCTTGGGAAGACAAATCAAACGAACCCAAACTCGACGTGTTTAAGTCGTTTCGTTTAGGAATTCCTATGGCCACCTTCGGTTTCCATCATCAGACCAACTAGATGGTACCACCAAACTTACATAAGTATGTCAAATTTCAGCGCAATCGGTTGAGGATAACTGGCTTAAAATTGAGTTGCAAGATTTGACCCGAACAAACATACAAAAGCTTGTGATAAAATATTTTAAGCCTATTATAAACAAACTTCGAAAAAAGCGTAGTTCTATGTTCAGCTGTATGTTTATTATAAGTATGAGTATTTTCGCCTATTTCTCCGTCAATTTTGGGCTGATTCTTCTGTTTCATTTTTGTTTTGTATAGAAAATTATCCCGGAGTATTCCCTATAAATTTTACTCTCATTACAAAAGGACTTACAAAGGGATTACAAAATTTCGCGAACTGTAGTATGTAGTGTTTAAAAACAGTGAAAATAAAAGGTAAACGAAGTACATGTTTGTTTTTGTAAATCATAAAATTATAACCGTAGAAAAAAATCTTAAGTCTATAGTTTGAGACACTGTAAAAAGAAATAGCACAAAGCGCAAAACGTAACCCACAAATGCCGACAAACCTACTTACGTAGCATTCATATAGATATATACGATGCGAATGTACTTATCTTATCTCGAAAATGGGCAAAGCCTGTTCCGTCTCCGGGATAACATCTGCGTAGGGAGGGATTGAATCTGCTGCAATTAGAAATGGCCGGAAAAGTATAAAAAGGCCGGTTAATTAATGATTTCAATATAACGATTCACCTTTATTTCTTTAGGCTTACAAAATAAGCACTTAGACAATTCAATTTTATTCTATAAACAGCTATTGATATAGTAAGTAATTATTATCAAATAAGAAATAAGATGTTATTGATTTTATCTTCACTTAACTTTTTTGTACACAAGTGGAAGATGGATGGAAGTACGTATGTATGTTTGTTACTACACGGCAAAACTACTGAACGAATCACGATCTAATTTGCCATTAGACGTAAATCTACGACTTAACGACGAAAATAGGCTTTCTATTAACTTTAACATACATTTTATTATTTCTATCCCATATCCCATGGGATAGAAATCGGAATGGGATTTATCTTTTCATAGAAAAAAAAGTTGCGAAGCCGCGGGTAGAAACTAGTGTAAAATAATTGGTGAGACTTTTTAACTTCTTGTTGGACAATATTTTTCAAAAAATTGTTTGGATGAGGCAAAATCCTAATGAACTAACCTACTTGTGTTAGTACATACTTAATTAACGTTCATCTGTATTTTTTGTTTATATGTTTCATCTATATTTTATTTCTCAATGTTTATGTGTCTCTTGCTAAGCCGTGGGGTAGCGGCGTACGAATATCGACCCCTCCAACTCAACCCGTGGATGTCGTAAAAGCCGACTAAGGGAACCTACCAGAGGAAGGGCAGCAGCTTCCTTCTGAGTATTTTTAAACACCAACACTGCGATCACCAATCCGCCTGCCAAGCGTGGTGATTATGGCAAATCCCCCCCTACATGGGAGACCATCCACTCGATGGACCGACGACATCGTAGCGGTCGCAGGGAGTTGATGGATGGAGGCGGCTCAGGACCGCTATTTGTGGCGTCGTACGGGGGAGGCCTATGTCCAGCAGTGGACGTGTATGGGCTGATGATGATGATGATGATGATGATGTGTCTCTTAAATTATTTTCTTTCCGACTTTCTTAATATTGCATCTGCGCTGTCAAGGCATATAGAACAATTACAATTAGCCTGTAACGTCCCACAATTGGGCCTGCCCTGATCCCTCCATGTATCACGATTCTGAGCCAGTTGGACCCACGTTCAGGAACATAGGGTAAACACATATTTCATTTTAGCAACTCCATCTTCAACTTTATGCATGAATTTACCGGAAAAGCCGGAAAACATAAGTCGGACACATCCCCGGCCTAAGCACTAACGGACATTCATTGTTCCTTGTAAGATGCATTATCTTAATTTATTGGAGAGATACGAATATCTTCGAGATCGAAGTCGAAAGATCTTATCTCAAGCAAGGTGTGTGATTAATATCTCATGTTATATAGATGCTGGATGTTTAGATGATTTAGATGATCTTTAGATGATTCCTGTTTGCTGGAATAGATCTCATTTTAGGGTTAAGTTTGCCTTTGCCATTCTTGTTAAATGTTTTATTTGAATATTTTATTTTGCAATGAAAAATTAAGAATCATTTCTAGGATACTTTCATTTTAGCTTTAAGGTGTAAGTAAATAGGCTACCCACGGCTCATTGAGCTTGCTACTGTGAATTGTCCAGTACACACAGCGGCCTGTTTAACAGGATTGGTTTGCACAATTCCGAATTCAGTAAAGACAACCCTATCGCATTGCCTGTAACGATAGCTGTACAATATTTTGAACAATAAACAAATAAAAATTAAATAAACCCGATGATGTCTACAGTAGCGACAGATCCGATAAAACATATCCTGTAAATTGGACTTAAACAACAGCTATTTCCGCAGAGCTATCTATGTATTTGTTTTATTTTTGAGGACCCTTTATTTTGTGGCGTGGTGTGCGAAGGTCTGCCTGCGACCATGCGTAGTTGCGCCTCAGGACAAATGTTTGTACGATCTGCAAATATTTGTTCAGGGTGTTCTGGTCGTGTTCAATGCAATATCAAATATCAAAGTGCTTTATTTCCTTTAGACCTTACAGGACCCTTGGACACGTCACAAACGCCGGTCTAGTACCCATAACGCAAGCTCTGCTTAGCTTGGGGCTAGATCATGCTGTGTGAATTGTGCAGTATTATTTATTTATTTATTTTTACTTTTTGGGTGTGTACTTATATACTTGTTACTTTAATAAGTTCCTATATTCTTACCTAAACCAAGCTACTTTATTGGCGGTTTGTTTTTCTTTTATGCTGTCTGTGGACCAAATCTATTTGTCGCCGCTCGATCGCGGAATCAGCCCGTTTGTAGAATGGCTAGGCTAAATCGAAAGCTGATTTGTTAGGAATACCTAATTCATTTCAGTCGACGAGATTACTAAGTGACCTTTAGCCATATTGTTGAACGATGATCGTTCGTAGGCAATTAAAAGGAATTTGCCGTGATGTTAGATGCAATTGGCTAAGAATGGCGCTTTGCATGATGGGGGCTGATGATAACCAAAATGATGATGTCTAGCGGTGGACTAGCAAAGGCTGATGATGATGATGATGCGATGATGTCAGAAATCCCACCATCCGGAGACGTATGACATCTCAACATTCAAAGCCCTCAAAATCGCTTCACGTAATCCAGGGGAAGTCTGGCTAAAGTGGGCACACATAAAACCATAAAATACACACGGCTCTGACAATCGCCGAGCGTAATGTTGGGAAAGAGGTACGCGCGTCTATTCCGTATTGCTTTATTGTGATCTATGACACACGGGCGTGACGAATCGTGAATGTATTTGAAGAAATTTTAGTTTCGGGGTCTTACAGCATTTTTTATTATCTGTAGGGAAGTACAGAGTCGATGAACATTTCGTAACAAAGAAATGGTGAAAAGAGACTTAGTTATACTATTAGCTGCTGCCCGCGTCTTCGCCCGCATTTTATCGGGATCAAAAATAGCCTATATGTTATTCCAGGTCCCAAACTATACTCATACCAAATTTCAGCCTAATCGGTGCAGTAGTTTTTGCGTGAAAGAGTAACAAATATCCATACATCCATCCATGCAAACTTTGACATTTATAATATTATAGTAGGATATATATTTTGCCTTCATAATTTAAACAGCAGTTACTTTTAAGTAATACAGTATCACTGGGTATTAAGGGTGGGAATTATTGGATATTTTGGCTACCCGTTATTAGTTGGGTATTTTGTTTCAATACCGCTAGTACCAACTGGTACCCAATAACGTTACAATACTCTATACCTGTTCTGATTTCTACCCAATATATTTCTAACCGATTTGGTTAGAAATACCATCTAACCGATTTGGTTAGAAATACCATCTAACCGATTTAGTTAGAAATACCATCTAACCGTTTTGGTTAGAAATACCAAATACTTGTTGCAGCTACATAACTTTACGGGTGAACGGTCCGCTAGTACCTATGCGTAGATGATAGTTAGGTAAGTATAGGTATTGAAGCGTTGGGTAGTTATGGCTCACGGTCGGTTAGGCGCGATGCTCGCTTTGCACAGTTATTCCCTAGCGGTATGCGGATTTTACAATAGCGTTAGATATTTTAGGACCATGCTAACAGGTACTGAGTTAGTTATTGAATACCGGACTCATCTCTACTGGGTATAACTTTGACAAAAAAGAACTAGGCAATTTTTAAAACCATTTTTTTTTCTCTCTAACTTAGGATAGTAAGACAATTTTTTTTCGTAATAATTACAGCACCGCATTAGCAAAATAAAAATAGACTTCAGTAAAATAATGAAATATATACAACAAATAATCGAATTACAACAGAAAAACAACAATATTTTATAACATTAAAATTTACGCGAAAATTTCAAACTTCCAAATTGGTTCAATAAAATAACCGTATTTCATGTATCAATAAGGGTAGCGAGGGGACAAACGGCCCACTTGATAAATAGCGCACAACAACGTAAGGTTACAAATTGAACCTTTTGTCAGTGTACTATGGCCGGTAGTCCGATGTGACTACCTTTAGTCATATGATTAGGGATATTGTGTAAATTTCGTAAGTTGTTGACTCACGAAATTGTGAGTTAGTGTTGACAGGTAATACGTCAAACTCGTTTGTTTATTTAGTGTAAAAACTTCGTAGTATTATGACAACAGAAATTTTATTTTTATGTCTCAACGGAGGCAATAAGCTATCTTGACATGAATAAGGAAAATTTCATTTGTTTATTTAAGGCCCCAAAATTAAATCAATATACGTACATAGATATATTCATACGGTTATGCTCCTAATAAAAAAGACGTATTTCCAAAATGGACTTTAAAATATTTATGATTTGTGGTTAAACAATTCCAAAAAGCATTGTTAACATACAATGCCATTATGCTGAATTCATAAATGATGGTCAATATGGTAAACTATACGTAGTTGCCTAATGTAATGACTCATTAAAAGTTATGTTAAATTGAGCGCATTGAAAAATACTAATAATAATTGTCTAAAGGTTTTAGAAATGCAGTACAAAATAATAATTTGGAGCCATTTGAATAATTTTAGCGAAAACAACATTCTCATAGCACCATGCTAATAAAATTAACCGCACACGTTTTGAAATTCCCAACAAAGCAATATTGAAAATTTTTGCGGATCTTACAAATTGGTTCTCTCAAATAGCGAGAATCGGGAATCGAACCCGCAACCAATACCTTGACAAGCAATATGCCACAACAGCTGATGGACGAAATAAATTTTTATTCAAAATCTCCTTCAATTCACCCTCATACCTAGATCAATACGATCCAGAAAGTAATCCCAAACAATAAATTGCCGTAAGAAATCGTTTACAATCGAATCCTAATAAGCACAATAAGTTCTCGAATTAAATAAGCATTACTCGTTTGACGTATCACCCAGCCATTTTCTACAGACCCATTACTCATTAAACTCTTGGAAGGGTAGAAGCTCAACATAAAATGGTCGTATTTATCCGTCGCCCTTTGATATACGGGAGGGTATTTTATTTAATATCCAGTTATTGATTTATGGGTGCAGTAGTGTCCTATATAGCCCAGTTTCCCCCTAAATTGTGTTTAGAAATATGCGAGGAGTTCAATCTATTTTTCATTTTTATTGTGCGTTTTGTATTGAGACTGTCGATTTCTTGGGTGTATTACTTTATTGACAGAATAATAAAAGTTGGACGGGAAATAAGTGTAGTTATAAAAGAGGTAGAGGTTTGAAAAATGGAATATGATAATAGCCGTGTGTTTTAGTTTCATTCGTCTGTTTCGAGTGTTTCCGGAGTTATGACGGTTTAAAAATAGAAACCATATTGGTATTTTGCTTTCTCCAAAATCTGGATCGGTCAGAGTTTGTTGTAGAATGCAGTGTACAAATTCGTAGTTCAAAACAAAAGACATGACAGCTCGATCTACCTTATAAGAGCTCTCATAGTTTGGTAGAGATTCGTAGGTATATGACTTCATAACGCTTCTAAAACGAATGCACCAAATATGCAACGAAATATCCGACTTCGGTAGGTACATATTAAAAATCGGATGATTAAAAAAACTATAATGTTATAAAGAAAATATCAACTATATAGAAATTTAATCAACTACATATATACCTTTCATGTATGAGATCAAACTTGATTTAATTGATTGACTTTACGCCCTTTGGATTCTTTTGTCTCAAAACCCCTGGACAGATTTGACCCCACTGAGCTACCAGCATATTTCACATAGGTGCACAAACCTATCAAATTTTATGCAAATCGGATCAACGATTGGACACAACCTTAATTTCAGGTTTTCAGGTTTTACAACCTTCGCATCATGACAAGAGCCCTATCTGGACACTGTCGCATTAACAAGCACATGTTCAATTTGGGGGTAGGCGACACAAAATCCTGTAGATTCTGCAAGGAGGCAGATGAAACGTCCCTCCATCTGCTAGAAGAGTGTGGAGCACAGATGCAAAAACGTAGCATCTGGGCAAGCACCTGCTCAGCCCAGACGAGCTGCGAGACATCACTCCGAAGAAAATCCTACAGTTCTTAGCAGCTGCAAGGGTAAGAGGCGCATTATGAACGCCGCAGCTTCCAAGAGCGAACCCATAAAGTGGCGATCACAATAGGAATACCATGGCCGTAATAAAATAAAAAGGTTGGACTGGCTCGAAGTGACAATTTCACTATTCAGTCCAATCAAATCACCCAAGCAGAGCAGCCACTGATTCAATTATTGCATGCTTGTCTAAACCCACTTTTATTACCTTGTCACTTAATTTAAGCTTTCTTAACAAAACTGCGTCGTAAATTACCTGAAACAAACAAGAAAAATATTACATTACTAAAAATAACAATTTTGATTTCGCGCAGATAAACTTAATCCTACAAAGGCAATAGAAGAAAAATAAATATGATTTCGTCCAGTAGACATTAAAAAGTATTGGGTTTTATTTTCATTTTCTACGTGATAGAATCACGGCTTTGATCTTGTTAAATCGATTTTATTGTCAATGAACATAAAACTATTGATGCCACTTTAGCCCGATCTCCCCCGAGAAATCCTACTAATAATGGAAACGCAAAAGTACCTATAAACAGACGCTTTTTTTCACGTTTATTTTTAACTGAAGGGCCAGACCATGGCAAGACAGAGAAGTATTAGTTAGATATCATTTTTTCAGATAACTACGATCCATAATTTGTTAGTAAAAAAACTCTTATATTAAATGTTAGTTTTCTTAACCAACTGTGGTTACTATTGATACATTAAATTAAATATAATATATATAGAATAATATATATATAATAGAATAAAATTATACATACATATATTATTCGTAATCTTAAAATAAAAATTAATTTAGCACACACACAAAAAACTGATGGAAAGTGAAAAACAAAAAAATTACCCTAAAACACTACATTAAATGTTGATAATACAAACATGATAAATCAAGTACTTTAAAACTAAATGAAAAAAAGGTAGCCTCGCAAAGGTGTAACACGCCAACTCCCTGACTCCTGCGTCTCAGGTGGACCTTCGTCCGCCGCGCCACATTGGTCTTCAAAACATAGAAAAAAGCAGCTGCCCTTCCTCTGGCAGGCTCCTTTAGTCGGCTCTTACGACACCCACGGGCTTAGTTGGAGGGTCTATTCTTAGACCGGGACCACCACGGCATCAAAACTTGCGAAATTGCTTACTAGACTATAATCATGTCGCAGAGAAGATTACTTTAAATCTTGTTTAAAATGTTTTTTCAATAAAGTTTAAATTTCATATTTCTTATCTTTACCCTTCGTGAATATTGTACGGAAGGTTATGTGTAAACTTACAACAAGATTATATATAGTAAGTTTATGAGACGACAACCATACCAATGTTAATGTTCAAAAAATCCAATAATATTCCTTGCGTTTTGTAATCCCTCTGTATACAAAAAATATCCAGGTTTTTGATCCGCAGTACAGGTTTATTTTCTACTAGCTACTGCCCGCGCCTTCGCCCGCGTTTTATCGGGATTAAAAATAGCCTATATGCTATTCGAGGTCCCAAACTATACCCATTCCAAATTTCAGCCTAATCGGTTCAGTAGTTTTTGCGTGAAAGTGTAACAAATATCCATACATCCATCCTTACAAACTTTGACATTTATAATATTAGTAGGCAGTAGGATAGTAGAATAGGATAGTAGAATAGGATAGTAGGATAGGATAGTAGGATAGGATATTAGGATAGGATAGTAGGATAGGATAGTAGGATAGGATATTAGGATAGGATAGTAGGATAGGATAGTAGGATAGGATAGTAGAATAGGATAGTAGGATAGGATAGTAGGATAGGATAGTAGGATAGGATAGTAGGATAGGATATTAGGATAGGATAGTAGGATAGGATAGGATAGTAGGATAGGATAGTAGGATAGGATAGTAGGATAGGATAGAAGGATAGGATAGAATAGTAGTAGGATAGGATAGTACAACTTTTCAGCTAGAAATTCTAGAGTAACCTAGCTTTATATCATAAAAGCTGTGATAGAAGTCATAAAAGTGAAAAAGTTTTGATATCTCCCACGTCAATCACAATTGTAATACCAGACGGCAGCCAGGTACGTTCACACCCCGTTCAGCACCCCTTTCGGTCCAATATCACCCCTCATAGTCTCCGATTTGAATTTACCTTTCGTTTCTGTTTTTCCCAATATTTTTCCTAGGGGATATGATAGCTGAAGGTTTTCCTCGAATATTTATTTGATAAGTTATCGATGTATGTAAACTAGGGGGTGCGCTCGGCTTTGCTTGTAAATCACCTTGTTTAACTTAGGTCTAACTTTGTGTGTGCATAGATTAATTAATAAAATTACCAGGGTTGTCGCCTTTTCTCGAATATGTAATCGAGTGAACACAGCAATGTCAGCAACCCCATCGACAAAGACGGTGGTCTGATGTCGGCAACATAATTGAAAGAATATGAGAATACCCAAGAAATAATTCTACTTCCGATCCTACTAATATTATAAATGTTAGGTATCGAGTTGTGAGCGGCCTATACAATAGTAACTTGTTTTAGAATCTGTGGTAGTCGAAATCCAAGATGTCGTCGCACTCGCTACTGCATAGATATTAGTGTGTTCATTAAAAACAGTTGAATGTGTCCAAAAGCTGCGTTATTATTCACGCCCCATCAGGTTATGGGCCCAGAGTGCTACAGACAATCGATTTTGTGAAAAACTAATCGGATTATCAGTGAAAAAGTGATAATAAACTTTGGCGTAAACAACCGTGTACAGTTCGCCGCAAGCGAGTTATGATTGCGCGCTGTATTCCTCGCTTCACCTGAACTTTATGAACATTACTTGTGAGGTGTTTAGTACTCGATTGGACAGTAAAATACAGTCAAGGAATTGGAGGACATTTTTTGCTTGTTTTTCCTTTTCGTGGTTTATTCGTGAAATTTGAGTTGAAGAAACTTGATAATGGCTTCTATAAGGATTGACCAGCTGACCGGAGACAATTATGATACATGGAAGATACATATGAGAGCGATTTTGAAAAAAAATGATTTGTGGGAATATGTGACCGGAACGTTGCCCAAACCGGCGACCAGCGATTCAAAGTACGCAGAATGGATAAAAATGGACGGAAAAGCCGAATCCGATATTTTGCTGGCCGTAAGCCCGAGTGAGTTGGGGGCATTGGATGGTATGGAAACTTCCAAAGCAATATGGGATAAATTGAAATCTTTGTATCAGTCAAGCGGGCCTGCCAGGAAAGCGTCTTTATTGAAACAGCTTGTTTTGACTCGAATGCAGGAAGAAGATGACCTGCGGAAGCACATCGCAGATTTTTTTGACGCGGTTAAGAAGCTTAAAGAAATTGGTTTGATTGTGATTGATGAACTGTTGACGATTTTGCTACTTTATAGTTTGCCGGATTCATTTGCCATGTTTCGTACGGCAATGGAGTCACGTGATGATTTGCCTGCTACGGAAGTGCTAAAAGTAAAAATAATTGAAGATTATGAAGGCCGAAAATCAAAAGTGGTAGACCAGGGAGCCATGTTCGTCAAGCGAAACAAAACAAATGCTTTACAAAGGAAGAACACTAACGACAATAACAACTCTAAAAGTAATATTGAATGTTATCGTTGTGGCCGTCGAGGGCATTTTGCGAGAGATTGCAAAACGAAGAATAACAATAAGCAGAAACAGAGTGCGAAACAAGCAGAAGGCAGTGGCGAATTTGAAAAACCGACGACGATGTTGAGCACCACCGAAGAGGTGATGATCTGCGAGAAGAAGAGCCCTATATGGTGTATAGACAGTGGATGCACGGGCCATATGTGCCATGAGAAGCACATGATTGAAGGATTCACAAACCTAAACTCCGAATTGAACCTAGCTAATAGTGAGAGTACACAGATTACTGGAACTGGAAGAGTCAGCATGTCAGTGGACACGGGCAGCGAAGAGCGCCAGGTAAACATACATAAAGTGTTCTATGTGTCTGATTTGAGAACAAACCTGTTATCGGTGGCAAAGATGACAGATTACGGGTTCGAGGTTCATTTTAAGAAAGACAATGCTATTGTGGTTGATGCCAATGGGAAAGTTCACATGAGGGCAGACCGAGTTGGTAACTTATACCATGTAAGAATGAGTAAGAACGATGTCAACAATGCTGAGGTGGTGAAGAAGCCTATAGATGTATGGCACGAACGCCTAGGACACCTGAATGAACGAGATTTGAAAGCTATGTCAAAGAGTGGTCTTGTACATGGCTTAAACTTCAAAGATAATGAAAAATTATCAGAGTGTGAGATCTGTATTAGTCAGAAACAGACTTGCACGCCGTTCGGCAAAGGCAGTGATGACCGCACCAGCGAGCTCTTAGAAATAGTGCACACAGATGTGTGCGGACCCATGAGAACACAGTCTTTTGGCGGGAAAAAGTATTTTGTCACATTTATAGACGATAAATCAAGATGGTGTGAAGTCTACTTCATTACGAACAAAAGTGACGTCCTATGTGTGTTCAAAGAATACAAGGCATACGTAGAAAAGAAGACAGGAAAGAGAATAAAAAATTTACAATCTGATAACGGTCGAGAATACGTAAACAATGAATTTGATAACTTTTTGAAGAAGGAAGGAATCAGAAGAAGACTCACAGCGCCCTACACACCACAACAGAACGGGATTGCTGAGAGGAAGAACAGAACACTGGTTGAGATGGCACGGTGCATGATGAATCAAGCAGGATCCCCTCCTGCATTCTGGGCAGAGGCGATACATACTGCGAATTATGTGAGAAATAGGTGCCCAACCACAGCTTTGAATGGTCAGATACCATTTACAGAATGGACAGGTAAGATACCTACCTTAATATATATGAATGTCTTTGGATCAAAAGCCTATTACAAAAATAAAGGCGTACAGAAAGGAAAATTTGATTCTAGCTCTGAATTGGGAATTTTCATGGGATATGATATACAATCAAAAGCCTACAGAATACATGATCCGAAATCCAGAAAAATTATAGTGACACGGGACGTAAAATTTATGAACGAAACGGCGTTCAGGCATGAGTACAAAGAGATACTTGATGAAGAAGATAGTATTAATGATGATGTATCGGTTGATTTGAGTAAGCCTGCCGTAAGTCACGAAAGAGATAGAGACAAAGATCAAGAACAGCAAGAAAATGAGAATGACCCAGATAAAAACAGAAAAGCAAACAGAATGCAGCAGAAAAAGCAAACAACTACAGTTTCGTGGGAGAGATTGATAGAACCTGCAAAGGGAGGAAGAGGAAGACTTACACGAACTGGAGCGGAAAGACCGCATAAAGAGGACAGAGCTGACGACCAAATAGAGGATAATGAGTCAGAAGATGATGAAATAGAGAACATACAATTAGCAGGGATAGCTAATATAGTACCAATGACATGGAGTGGAATCGAAAAGACGAATGACGTAGATGCTTGGAAAAGGGCCCTAGAGGATGAATACTTAGCCCAAATAAAGAATAGCACATGGGAAATAGTGCCTCGACCACCGAATCGCAAAGTAATAGGGAGCCGCTTCGTGTTTAGTACCAAAGTCACGGGGAATAAAGTACGGCTCGTCGCGAAAGGATGTTCACAGCGTCCAGGGGAGGATTTCCATGAAACGTCATCTCCAGCCGTAAGGTCGTCATCTATAAGAACCATAGCTGCATTGTCAGCGGAATTAGGATTAGACATCCATCAAATGGACGTGGTTACAGCTTATCTCAATGGATCACTAGACGAAGAGGTCTATATGGAAATACCTGAACAACTATGCGAAGTTTTAGACAGAGTACTCGCTAACCAAAAGATTGGAACACATAAGAAGAACTTACACGACAAGAAAATGATTCAGACTGTAAAAAGATGGAAGAAAGCTATGAATGAGTGTGAAGACAGTGTGTGTGTTTTGAAAAGGTCTTTGTATGGTTTGCGTCAGTCTGGATTGCAATGGCATAAGGAATTGGTGAGAGAGTTGGTGAACGTTGGATTTGAAGCGATACCACAAGATCCATGTGTGTTTGTTGCGGAGAAAGATGAGCGTATAATGTTGATTGGTATCTATGTTGATGACATTATTTTAGCTACAAATCATAATGTGTGGATGAATGAGGTGAAAGGGCAGCTAACTAAAGCATTCGAGATGAAAGACATGGGGAAAATTAATCATTGTTTGGGCATTGAATTTACTCGTGATAAAAACGATAGAGTATATCTTAACCAAAGGGTGTATCTAGAAAAAGTTTTAGAACGTTTTGGTATGAGTGAATGTAAGCCTATAATGACTCCTATGGATGCGAATGTAAAATTGGATAAGCCTGAAAGTGTGAATGATGATGTAATGAGTCAATATCCGTATCAGAGTCTGATTGGAGCCTTAATGTATTTAGCTGTGTCTACGAGACCCGATATTGCGTATACAGTGAACTACCTTAGTCAGTTTAATACAAACTATAATGTTGAGCATTGGAAGGCTGCGAAGCGTGTTCTAAGATACTTGAAAGGGACGGCTGACTATGGTTTAATGTATGAAAGAACTGGTTTACCGTTGTTTGGTGTGGTCGATGCTGACTGGGGTGCGAATGCGATTGATCGTAAATCTTACTCTGGTTTTGCATTTATACTAGCCGGTGCTCCAATTAGTTGGGAAGCGCGAAAACAGCGAACTATTGCACTATCGAGCACGGAGGCCGAATACATGGCTCTTTCCGAGGCCACTAAAGAGGCCATTTACTTAAAAGATATGTTAGATAATTTTGGAATAGAATGCGAGTGTGTGACATTGTTTAACGACAATCAAGGTGCAATAAAACTTGCACAAAGTAAGACCTACCGATCACGTACAAAACATATTGACGTAAGGCACCACTTTATTCGAGATAGGTTCGAACAAGGTGTTATCGATCTTAAGTACTTATCAACAGACAAAATGCCTGCCGATGTTTTGACAAAAGGTTTGAGTGGATCGAAACACCAAGAATGTATGCGTAATTTAGGTATGATGAATGTGCGTGTATAAAGATTAGGAATCTCGCTCACTACTTCGAGGGGAGGTGTTAGGTATCGAGTTGTGAGCGGCCTATACAATAGTAACTTGTTTTAGAATCTGTGGTAGTCGAAATCCAAGATGTCGTCGCACTCGCTACTGCATAGATATTAGTGTGTTCATTAAAAACAGTTCAATGTGTCCAAAAGCTGCGTTATTATTCACGCCCCATCAATAAATGTTAAAGTTTGTAAGGATGGATGGATATTTGTTACTGTTTCACGCAAAATCTACTGAACCGATGAGGCTTAAATTTGGTATGGGTATAGTTTGGGACCTGGAATAACATATAGGCAATTTTATTATCCCGATAAAACGCGAGCGAAGGCGCGCTGTATTTATACATTTTAAAGTTTGTAAGGATAGATGGATGTATGGATATTTGTTACTCTTTCACGCAAAATATACTGAACCGATGAGGCTTAAATTTGGTATGGGTATAGTTTGGGATCTGGAATAATATAGGCTATTTTTTGAACCGATAACACGCGGGCGAAGGCGTGGGCAGCAGCTAGTCTTTAATATGTTAACCAAACGCGAAAGTTTAAAAAGTTTTAATAGAATCTCTTCGTGGCAAGTCAACCTTAAGCGGTGTTTTTGGTGTGGAACCTACCAGAGGACGGGCAGTGTCTTCCTCCGCATTCTTAGCATCGGTACTGCGACCACCAATTCACTGCCATGCCTGCTGATTATTGCAAACCACCCTTGTTTGGAGGAGGCACATTCAATAGTGGACGTCCATTTGATCATGCGCAATGCGACATTAACATAGTACCATATAGAAAAAAAGAAAATAACTTTATTGGTACACAATAAAGACACATTAGAAATAAACACATTTAAGAAAAGTACAAGATATAATATATATATAACTAATTCGAACAAAGTGCCTCCAGCATGTGTACCAAAAAGGTCCTACCTCAGCTTACGTTGCTCAACAGAAAGTTGAGCAGCGCTGGTTTTCTGGCAGAACCTTTGGCGCGAGCGTGTCTACACGGCATATAATTCTTCTTCTTTGTCTTTATATAATTACTATCTTATATATAAAATTTCCATGTCACAATGTTAGTTACCGTACTCCTCCGAAACGGCTTTAACGATTTTTACCAAATTTTATATGCGTATTCAGTAGGTCTGAGAATCGGCTACTATTTATTTTCCATACCCCTAAGTGATAAGGGTTGAAGGCAAAACAACGTTTGGCGGGTCAGCTAGTAATATTATAAATGCGAAAGTGTGTTTGTTTGTTATATACTTGATTTTTGGCATAGAGTTAGTTGAAAGGATGGAGAGAAACATAGGTTTTTCGTCCTGGTAAAAATCTAATTCCCATGGGATATTTACGGAAAAAAAGATCTTTATCCCCCTAGAAATGTCAAATTCGAATTTAAGGCGGGTGAAACCGCAGGGAACAGCTAGTCTTTATATTAAGGTGTCTTCGACAGCCCTGGGTCGTAGTTACGTAGTTAGTGAGCCAACACAAACAGACAGAAAGTCTGAACTAATAACTATGATATGATCTGATTACTGCACCCTGGGGCTGCAGAGGACCTTTTAGACAAGCTCAAAACAAAGCTTGCAGTAATGGCACTATTTTTAACCGATTTCAAAAGGAGGAAATTCTCAATTCGTCAGTATGTTGTTTTTTTTGTATGTATGTTACGCGATATCTCCGCGAATTATGAACCAATTTTGAAAATTATTTCACTATCGTATAGAAAATGATCCCGAAAGGGTCCCATAATTTTTTATCCCAGGGGATTAGTATTTATCACGCAAACTTAAAATAAGTGTAAAAGTAAATGAATTTTAAGTC
This sequence comes from Eupithecia insigniata, assembly GCA_947859395.1. Lineage (NCBI taxonomy): Eukaryota > Metazoa > Arthropoda > Insecta > Lepidoptera > Geometridae > Eupithecia > Eupithecia insigniata. The sequence goes on along the minus strand of OX402018.1, from coordinate 2,597,044 downwards.
GGTTTATCGTTTTATAAAACACGCCATATTATTCTTAAAGTGATTTATGTCAACAGTATAAAACAAGCGACTTTATTATTGGTGATCGTAGTAGAATTTTCCACAAAATTCTTAAATAAATGAATAAATAAAAAAATCCTAAAATAAATTTTACATAAAATTTATTTCTAAACCTCGAATAACGTGTAGGTATGCTCTTTATACACTTCAAAAATGAGGAGGTTCTCAGATATGCTGTACGTTTTTATTTATATCTAGGAAAAATCTGTGGAAGAGCGAAGAAGCTAGCTATGGACAAGTAAATGTACAAGCATCCTCGTCCCTGTGTACAACTACCTTTACACTGTTTACTTAGTAACTTAGCTAGATATAATCCGATTAGCTCTCCACAGAGGGCGCTGTTTTTAAGTTTATTTATTTTATTATAAACTTCTGATTGTATTAACGAGACACAAGTTTTAATTATTCTGTAATTAATACACTAGTTACAGAGTTTATACCCGGTCTCAAGTAGAAAAGTTCCCAACTTTAGCGGTGATTTAATTTTAAAAGACAACAAAATACTTTGTCAAAAATTGCTGAACATTGTCAATTTACAAAAACTCATATTTGTCTTGAAAATGTTAACCTAAACGCTTATAAAGATTGACGCTGCATACCAATTATTGACGTTGACCTCTTCCTCTTAACAATCAAATAATATAAACAAATTAAACTAGTATTTACAATTGAAACAATTGAGCTAACTGCAGACTGTTGCAAACAATCTACAGGTAGCTCAACTGTTCCATATCAATAGCAGTCGGAAGCGTTCACAAGACGCTGGCTGCATGTGTGGCAATGCTAATGGGCTGCGCCTGATACCAGCTCTCGGGACACGCGTCGCTTCGACCAGGCGCTCAGATATTATTTTAAAAACCCGGAGACCCTCGGTACCCCACGCACGGACCTAGGGTCTCGACTCCAAGGGGAGAAAATGCGTAGGCTCTGTCGAGACCTGCATATTTGCGCCTCTTGGGGGGTTACATTTAATCTTCAAGAACCCTAGAATCAGATAAGTACTTCATGAATCCCCAGACCAAAAAGAAGCATGTTACTGTTTGTCCCGAAATGGGAATCAAACCCGTCTCTTCTGATTAGAAGAGACGGGTTTGATTCCCATACCGCTACTCGTTCAAAGTACCAAGGAAACAGTAATAATGAATCCCCAGACCAAAAAGAAGCATGTTATTGTTTGTCCCGAAATGGGAATCAAATCCGTCTCTTCCAATCGGCTACTCATTAAAAGTACCAAGGAAACAGTAATAATTATAATTTTTCACCGAATTATCCTCAAAGACATTAATAACAAGTTCGTTTCATTATCCGTGAAATCAAATTAATAATTAATTACTTAGACGACCATTATTAATGAATGAAAATGGACTTTAAGCAATATTAGGATTTATTGTTTTGAGTAGAGATTTCAATTATCCGGCTTTTTCACGTACCTACCCCAGCCTTCATCGCAGTAACAACAAAAATGATATTTTGTACGTAGAAGTTTACGACGGTATGAAACTTATAATACTAGCTGCTGCTTGCGCCTTCGCCCGCGTTTTATCGGGATAGAAAATAGCCTATATGTTATTCCATGTCCCAAACTATACCCATACCAAATTTTAGCCTAATCGGTTCAGTAGTTTTTCCGTGAAAGAGTAACCAATATCCATACATCCATCCATCCTTACAAACTTTGACATTTATATAATTAGTAGGATAGGATTCAGGAATTGTTTTGATAAAGTAAAAGTATGAAAATACTAGCTTCTCCCCACGGTTTTACCCGCATTAAATAGGGGAAAAAAGTTTTTTTCCCATGGGAATTTGATCTTATACCAGGATAAAAAGTAGCCTATGTTACTCTCTATCCTTTCAACTAACAGCATACCAAAAATCAAGTCGATTGGTTGCTTAGTTAGGGCGAGAAGGAAGGACAAACAAACACAGTTTCGCATTTATAATATTAGTTAGGATAAACATAATAATAAACCGTAGGCGTAGTAGGAATACTACTTTTTACAACCTTGCTTTGTACATATGTATGCTTGTTCGGGTGGAATCTTGCAACTCAATTTTAGAGCAGTTATCCTCAACCGATTGTGCTAAAATTTTGCATACTTATGTAAGTTATGTGGCAAAGCAATATCATGGTACCGTCGAGCTGGTCAGATGATGGAAACCGTAGGTTGCTATAGGAATATAAGAACTCCTAAACGAAACGACTTAACCACGTCGAGGGAAAGAAAATGAGATGGATGAGGGAGCGGAGCGTCATTTGAACGATTTCTGTTCGCTCAGTCCTTTTCGCTCGACTATTTGTTGGTGGAAATACAAAGTATGCAGTTTTGGTCTGGCAAGTTGTACGGAGTCCTTAATGGGTCCGATCCGCTCGTACCGGAGGAGAACCGAAACCGGAATGGAAACCGTGTATTTAAATAAATAATGCTGGATAATCCACACAGCATGATCTAGCCCCAAGCGAAGCAGAGCTTGTGTTATGGGTACTAATGACTGATATACATAATACATTACATACATAGCTAAGATATTTTTTATTATACATAGAAAATACCCAGAACACCCGCGACAAATATTTGCAGATCATACAAACATTTGTCCCTAGGCGGAAATCGAATCCGCAACCTCCTGCAACCTTCGCCCGCCGCGCCAGATCGGCCATGAAATTTAGTTTACCGGCTTTTACAATATTATGTTCAAACCCATGATCACAAAAGTTTCCTTTTGAATTCAAGACGGGTCTGTAAAGGACGTTTCTAATTTGATGTTTAAAAAGCCCAAGTTTTTATTAAAACAAGATTTATTTATAACTAACTTAAATGACTTCTGTTAAGTTTAAAAGAATAACATCAGAGAGAATAATATTTATCTTCCTGAGGAGGTAAGAACTAGACATGGTCGAGTGCTCGGTTGGGATTCGGTACTCGGCGGATTCGGCCTTTTAAGGTCGGATGGCCGAGAACTCAGTACTCGGCTATAATTATATAAAAAAAAGTTTGTCTATTTAGACATTGTCCATTATGACCTACTCATAATGGACAATGTCTGGATAGACAAACTATTTTTTACACCAAACATTACAATAAAATAGAATAAAAATAAAAATTTGAATAAAATAAAATTACACATGTCACAATATAGAGGTATGCAGCCAATTCAAAAAAAAAATCCCAACCCAAGGAGCTTAAAGAGTTAGGACCCTGTTGAAAGACTGCATGATTGGCGAAGCAAACTTGCTGCCTACAACCTGTAAGGTGGTGTTGGTACTGCCCCATGTTCTTCGCAGCAGAGCGCGGCGCGTTTCTTGCGGATGATGGCGTGAAAGCTATCAACCTGGGCCTCGGCAAACATGAGGAATGCGCTGCAGAAGCGGGACAGCCCCAACAACATCCTGAAGGCGTTATTACATATATTGTACACGTAGAGCATATTGCAGAGAAAAATAAAGAAAAAAGCTAGTTTTTATCATTACTTATTAGGTACTTCTTGTAATAAATTACGCGTTGTCTACATAAAATAATTAATTAAACCCACCAGCGTAACCTATTCTACGTGAATACTGCTACAAAAGTGACAAATAAGTTGAAAAATTATGAAATTAGGGTTTTCCCCGCGCAGGGGATTCCCCGTGCACAGATTCGTCGAGCTGCAATATCGCACTGTTACTCTGTGTAAGGGAAAAAACCGCGCGCCGCCCGCTACCGCGTTATTTGAAAGCAGAGTATTCGGCCGAGTACTCGGCGAATCACTACTCGTTCCATGTCTAGTAACCCAAGTAACATTTTAGGTTTTAGAAAGGTTTCTACTGTATGGAAATCTGCCAGATATGGATGGTATTTTGCCATCCGTCCGTCTGCTTGTCCTGGAGTGGAAGGGAGGTGGTGGGATCAGGTCAAGAAGTTCCTGTAAGCATTTTCGGAAATGTAGTCCTTAAAGTAGTAGAAATAAACGCGGGAACGCAGTGTAGTGCCTTAATGAGAAAGTAGGATAGAAAGGGATGAAAGTTTGTACGGAACTCAGTTATCACAGGAATCATTAGAACTATTTTCTCCAAGATATTTTACCCATAAGCTCACTAATCCAAATTTATTGCTTTCAGCCCCGGTCCACTCTGAACCTTACACCTTTACAATAGAGGTGATAATTCAATAGCGCACAAAAGGTCGTATGGCAGACAATTTACAACTAGCAGGAATGAGTAAAACGTCTTGTAGAAATGACATATGGGGTCAATCTTTATGCATACGTTAAGTTTCTTAGGATCGAGTTCGAGTCAAATGTCTTTGCCGCTTAAGCACAGAGTAACTAAATATCATCATCATCATCATCAGCCCATACACGTCCACTGCTGGACATAGGCCTCCCCCGTACGACGCCACAAATAGCGGTCCCGAGCCGCCTCCATCCATCGACTCCCTGCGACCGCTACGATGTCGTCGGTTCATCGAGTGGATGGTCTCCCATGTAGGGGGGGATTTGCCATAATCACCACGCTTGGCAGGCGGATTGGTGATCGCAGTGTTGGTGTTTAAAAATACTCAGAACTAAATATGTTTATACATATTTAGTTACTCTGTGCTTAAGCGGCACAGAGCTTAGCGCTTAATACCTAGGCTTCAAAATCGTAACTCGCTTAGGCCTGAAACGAAGTAACACTACCTAATCTTTGCAATAAACAATAAATATACAAGCTGTACCCGCGGCTTTGCCCCCGTTGAATTTAAATTTTTGCGCACCCTAATTTTTAGTTATTGTTCTATTCCGGACGGAGACGATTCCAACAAATCAAAAATCATTAAACTCAGTTCAGTAGTTCTCGAGTTATAAGTGGTGTTACTAACACGACTTTATTTTATACGTATATAAGTAGAAATTTAAATATTTTAGCGGTTTTTCATATTTTGTGCGTTCTGCAAGGAATAAAACTACCAGAAAAGTAGTTTTTAACAAATCAGAAAATATTTTTTTTTTAAATCTGTTTTACAATAAATTATGATATATAATATAATTAAATTTGTAAAAATATGTATTCATGGAATATTATGTTTTATGATTTACGGGAAACTACTTTTTCGCTATTTATATTTCTTACTAGAACGCAGAAAATATTAAAAATCGCGAAAATATTTGAATTTCACGGAAAACTGTTTCAGATTCCGTATAAAATACTCGGTAAAAGACTTTTTGAATAGCCCTGCTGGTCCAGTACTCAGAAAAAGAAAATCAAAGTTTCTGATTCGTTTTCGCTTAGAACTTCCGCACACTGAGCCACTAGACTACCTCGCTACTTATGGCCGCGTTTTGTCGCTCGCATCGCGCGCACACTCGGCCACAGTGTCTTCCACGAAATCAATATTGTTTCCATTTCACAAACGCGTTCGAAATCTGCAAGCTCTCGACAGAAATGAACGGAATTCAGCCAAAAGTAGGGGCTAAGTGGCGGCGACTGGTGGCCGCCACTAAGCCACAAGCGGCTGCGATTGTCGGCTGCGTCTAGTGGCCTGACTGAGCCACTAGTGGTCGTGTTTAGTGACCGCGACTAGTGGCACAATGTGCGGGCTGCCTTATGCAATGCAAGTGTCATAAGAGTTTGTTTTCCTTGGAAACGAATCTGAACCTTCGATTTTAAATTTCCGAGTAGGCCCACTGTAGACTGTTTTACTGTTGTAGTACTGTTTTAAAATCTGTCATCGCAAACTTCATTTTTATAGAATTTTATTAAGCTCACGAGGACAGGTATGCTTATTTTAGTTTATAGAAGAGCGAAAAAAGTGATTTGAAAAATCCCTTAAAATATCAGAAAATACAGCCGATTACCTCAAGTTTCAGCAAAATCTTTGTAGAAATGCTGACAATTTCTACAAAACAATACGAATAATTCCACCCTAGTAAGCTGTGCATCTAACCGAGCGTAATATAACGTCGTAATTATTAGCCAATCACAGGACTGGAAGAACACAGTATAATAAACTGCGCAGAAGGGCCATTTCATTTAATGGTCCCCTTTTTCGTTACTCCATTTCATGCCACCACTAGCCTCCCTTAAATCTTTGCACCCGGTATAAACACATTATCTAATTGCCATATAAAATAAATCTAAATAATTCAAAACATCTTGCCCTAAGGCCCAAGTTTAGATAGATAAATAGATGAGATAGAAAATTCTTTATTGCACACTTATTGATAAGAAACAGAAATACAAAAAAAATACAATTTTAAAACTATGTTACAAGTGGCGGTCTTATCGCTCGAGAGCGATCTCTACCAGACAACCGTGGATGGATAGGATTGTTGGATGGTACTAGGGGATCTGTGTGCTAGTATAGATTTAATAAATAAAAATACTCATAATAAATATTATGCCTAAAATAAACTACATATGTAAATTTATATATTTATATATATACTTATATACATAGGGACACAGGTATGCGTTCAATGACAACAGCCTAAATAGTGCTCCTTCACCATGGTTTTGAATAGTTTACACAAGTAGACCTAGTAGAAGTAGTAGTGTGTATAAGCAATGATTGTATTATAAACAATGATAGTAGTAGTGTATAAACAATGATTGTTTTTTATATACATTGGTACATAAGGGTGTCATCATCTGCAATCTGCAACCCTATTTAAATTGGTGCTGGGTTTTTTCGGAACGACAAAAATGCTGTTGACCGCACATGGCTATGACAGCGTTACCGCGCTATGGCGAGCATAAAAGGCGCTTCGGTGGTTAAGGTAGATTGGGGCAATAAGCACAAGGACCACCACTTAAGTCGAACCTGTTTACGCTGCTAGTGTGTACGAAATAAGATCTTCCTACATTATGATTTCTGATATAAGTCCACATAACTCTAATGCCACTCCCTACGGTCCTGCAGTATTCCATCCTGGTAAAGATACAGAATTAATAATTTAAAAAAATCATTGTCTGTTATTATTTTTTGAAACTTCACTAACAGTCGATAATATTAAGAATAGCCAAGTTATATTACTGTGCCCTTCTGTTTACACTACACTGTGGCCATAATTGCAGTTCCTAAACAAAGGGCAGAAGCAAATGGCTCGAAAAATTACGCACTATTGTGTACAGGGGTCTTTATACTCTAAGATGACAGTAGCTTTCAGAATAAACAGAGAATAACATTGTCAAAGCAGAGCTGAACAGAGCAGAATGAATTATGGTGCGATTTTCGAGAGCAGTGCAACTAGGAAATAATATTTTGAGCTTTTAATTTCAATGGTATTTATTCACAGAGATGGGTTTACAAAGTAGGAACTTACGATCTATTTCATATAAAATGTAGATAGTCTAGTATCCTTTTTCATTACGTAAAGTACATACCTAAAGTACAACCTTTCAGGGTCAAAGATAATGACACCTCGCTCTAACTAAGTTTGATAACTTGTATAAGACACGAGGGCTCAGTCCTCGGCCTTCTTATAGGTTCACACATAATTTTATATTACTTATTTAGATGCAGCAGTGAAACATGAAGAAAAGGAGATATACATAACAATATACCTAATACATATTGTATAAATTACATCGAATTAAGCCATAATTCTAATTAATTACAAGTAAAATACAAATGCATAAATGTATATATTTAATAACACGAATAATAATATTGCCCAGGGCCCGTACTCGTAAAAACGAAATCGAAGTTTCTGATAATTTTTCGTGCAAACGCTATCTTATACAATGGACATAAGAGTTGGTTATGCATGAAAACGAAAAAGAAACTTCGATTTTCCTTTTCCGTGTAGGCACCCAGAATGAGGATTGAATATCCAACAAGTGCTCTACCTGAAAGTAGTCTATGTTTTGCAAATAGTGTGTGATAGTACGTTTGCATTCATCATATAGATACCTACATATCAATTAATTATAATATCTTATAATCTAATTACTGTATATCTTAAACAAGGCTAGAACTAGTATTTTACATTAGGTAATAGAGTACTATATTATGTGGAATGCTTTCAATATATTGCCCGTGTGAATGAGAGATTACTTAGGAAAATTGTTGTAAAACGTTTTAATAACCTTATTCGCTCAAGTTCCGCTTAGGCACGTTTGCAATCGATGATTCATCCTGGCCGAAGGGTTAAATCTGTTATGGCATATTGCTTACCTAAGTAAGCAATATTTGAAACAATAATCATTTTTTAATTTTTTTTTTATGTTTTCTACTCTCAGTATTATATCACAAGTGTACGGGCGTCGTTTGGGGGAGGCCTATGTTCAGCAGTGGACGTGTACGGGCTGATGATGATGATGTACGGTTACTACGGGTAATTTTAATTATTAGACTAGCTGACTTGACAGACGTCTTGTCATTCAATTCAAACAACTGACAGACTAAATGACTGACATTTCAAACGTGCTTAGCAAAGAGTATATAATGCTGGGGCAATGGTTACATTAAAAAATATATACAATAAAGGCAGCCGTTAAGTTTCCTTAAATTTTCTAAGTTTCTGTGCAATTATCTTATTTGTTTTACGTAACAACCTTCTACGAAGTATTAGAAAACATTATAAAAAAGATAAATGAAATCGGTAAAGCCGTTCTCAAGCTATAGCCAGGCCAGGAGAAATCCCTATTTCTCCTGGCCTGGCTATAGCTTGAAAATGAGCCCCTGCTCATTTTTATATACATAGGTATACATAGATAAGATAACTAGCCAGATTATGTACTTATAATTAGAAGCAAACAGCTGGCAAAAACAACATCCTATAATTATTTCAAAGACGCTCCAGAATACAAGTATTAATCAAACAAAATTCCTTAATAAGGTCCTAAGCAGTTATTAGCAGAGAAACCATCTGATGCTAGGAAATACATCAACATTCGGTTCAGATTACAAGAAAACTGAAAGCCAACCTAAACAACTGGTAATAGAGTTAAGTTTCCTTTCTATCAGCTAATTAGATACAGTGTACCAAAACAGATGTTTGTTTAATGTTTTAGCAAGGGAAATCAGCGACTCGTGAATTTCTTTGGAATACTGAAATTATTGTGATAAATTATGTTTGTTTGTCATTTCAGTACGAACTGCTGAGGCTTAACAATCATAATAAATGGGAACTTCAGAAGGCTCACTTCAGAAAATTCTTCATTTATTTATTTACTAGCTGCTGTCCGCGCGTTCGCCCGCGTTTTATCAGGATTAAAAATATATGTTATTGCAGGTCCCAAACTATACCCATACCAAATTTCAGCCCAGTCGCTTTAGTTTTTGCGTGGAAGAGGAACAAACATACATCCATCCATTCTTACAAAGTTTGAATTTTATAATATAAGTAGGATTTATTGGTTTGACGTTGATCGCCTAATATGCTGATCATGATGATGAATTGAAATATAATCCCACTAAAATATATATACATAAATTAATAAATAGTCTAAGTACAGTTCACTTTTCTATGTAAAAAGATTTATATTTGCCAGAACAGATGAGTATTATATACAGTAAATTTATACATCACTTCTACGATTGATCAGTTTCAGTTAAGAATATTTTCTTACATGTCAAACACATAAAAAGAAAAACTGAAAAAATCGGATATTTAATATTTAGGTTATAAAATATCGTATCAAGAGCATCTGTCCGAATACGCGGTAAATTTAAGTCTAATTTCAGTTAGAAATTCCAGACATAATTAGGTTATAAAGTTCAACGTTGACCCATTTCTAGGCAAATAGAAAACTAGACCAGACATGCATACTAAATAGTAAATAGGTACGCCAATTTAGAAATTACTTAGCATGGCATTTCTAATTTGATGAGAAATACATATATTTTAAGTAATAGTATGGTAGAATTCAGTAGCGCTTCTTGTGTATCGGATTGAAACGAAAACTAAACCTTTCTTTCATCATTATCATCAGCCCGTATACGTTCACTGCTGGACATAGACCTTCCCCAAATAATGCTACACATAGCGGTCCTGTGCCGCCTCCATCCATCGACTCCCTGCGACCGCTACAATGTCGTCGGTCCATCAAGTGCGAGGTCTTCCTACACTCCGTTTCGCATTCCATCGCGGTCGCCACTCGAGAACCTTTACTCCCCAACGGTTATCGGTTCTACGAGCTATATAGCCTGCCCATCGCCACTTCAGCCTGCTAATTCTAAATGCTATGTCGGTTACATTGGTTATATTGGTTCCGTATTCCGGATTCTATCGCGTAGAGAAACTCCGAGCATAGCTTGCTAGGTGACTTGGAGCTTATGCACAAGGCCTATAGTCAGCGACCACGTCTCGCATCCGTAATTCATCACTGGTAGTACACATTGCTTAGAGACTTTCGTCTTGAGGCTCTGCGGTATCAGTGAGAGAAGAGAAGATATTGCGAAGTTTCCCGAACGCTGCCCATCCGAATCTCTTCGTTATTTTCCATTTTTATCTTCAAATTATGGAATAGTAAAAAAAAATACGTTTTTAGGAAAAAACACAAGATATTTTGCTATACCAACTTATAGGTAAAAATTATAAGGGCAAGAACAGTGTCAAGGGTTTCTTATTTCCACCACAAGGTACTTTTAAAATGCACAAGTTATACTTCAACAGGAATAGAACCCACCACCGCTTATCACTTCTTATGAATGATCAATTCTACATCCACTATGCCAATTACCTCTATCGTAAGTTCTCACGAATTAAGTTGTATGATGTAATCTACCCTACACTCTAAAAAAGCTATAATAGCTATGTACAATCAACTGCGAAAATATGTATATCGATGTTCGTTGAACGGCTAAGCAGTTTACGAAACGCCATTCAGTTAAATGCCTAGGCCGATTATAGACAAAACAAACGTTGAAATAAAAAAAAGTCAATGTGCTTTATTTCTTTTAAAACCTTACAGGACTCTTGGACATGAAATTTCAAATTACATATATATATGTACTAGGAAATAAAGCTGTCAACGTTCGACCATACGGCTGAACTTCGTGAAGCCACTCCTCGAACCAAATTAAATAATATGCAGAGCTACCAATGAACTTAAAACAAATAAGTATGCTAAAGACTGTGCAGAATAGGTGATTGTAACCAGCAGTTTTGTAAACTCTAGTGTAAGAGAACAGAAAAACGATTTATTTAACCAAACCTATTATTGAATATGTATTTTAGAGTTATTTTGTAGTAGTTCGTAAAGTAAATAAAAATCATGCATTTCATTTATTTAAATTTTTGCGGCTGACTGTACTCAAAAGTTATACACTGGTAATAGTCACGATTAGCTGGAATCCTTAGTATAATCGAATTCCGTTGCAATTGCAGTCATGATATCATCATCACTGACAATCTGTTTATGTATTTTGTGTGTAGGTTTTACCTTAGTCAGCTATATATGTTTGTAAACGATGGTCAGTGCTGTAAATAGGCATTTTTGCGCCAATTCGGGGACAATGCAATGCCGTCGTACAACCGAGCTGGTCTGATGATGAAAACCGAAGGTGCCTCCATAGGAACTCCTAAACGAAACGACTTTACCGCGTCGAGTTTGGGTTCGTTGGATTTGTCTTCTCAAGCACTTTGATCTTAGATGATATAAAGCTTGTATTTAATTTTTTTTTATAAATTCAAAAATATAATGATGATGATTAATGAACAAAGATGGAACATTATAAAATGACAGACAACGGGTAGGCTAGATCATCTACTGGATAGATGTCGAAATCTCGTAAGCTAAACTTTTGTCGAGCATTTTCTTCCGTGCAAAGTGTAAAGCAGTTGCCAAAAAAAAACTCATTCAAAAGATATTTCGAAAATGTTTAGTATGTAATAAAATAAATAAAAATTAACCCCTATTTCTCCTGGTCACGCTAAAACTTGAGAACTGCTTTACCGATTTCATTCATCTATTATTTAACTGTTTTTCTAATATTTCGCAGAAGGTTCTTACATTTAAAAAAATAAGAAAATTGCGCAGAAACTTAGAAAATTTAAGAAAACTTAACGACTACCTTTATTATAAACATTTTTAATGTAACCTTAGCCCCAGCGTTATATACTCTTGCTAAGCACGTTTGAAATAATGTCAGTTGTTTGAATTGAATGACAGGACAACGTCTGTCGGGTCAGCCAGTAAGACATAAAGATAGTCTATGGATATAAAGCTATAAACGCTTAGCGATTATTCCTAATAAGTTAATACATCATATACAATGCAAACTGGTTACAATCAAGGTGCGCAAGAGTTGCGTTCGGGTCGCGACCTCTTCCTTTCGCTCATTGCGCAAACGCAGTACTTGTACGAAAGGCGTGGCTCTGGTATTTGTTATTGCATTAAGCTTTAACCCTTGCTTTCATAATAATGTGAGCATAAATCTAAGAGGTTTCTGAGTCTAGACAGTTCTTAGGTCCTACCGCAGTTTTCTGGAACTGATCAAAATAGTCACTGGTCAAATGTCTTTTATTTCGGACAACATAAATCCACAAGTAACACAATAAAATACAGAAAATGGTTAGTAAGCAAATGGAGAAATATCTATAAAATAAACGTGATTTGGTCACACCATTTAGTTTGGGCGTAAAAGCGATTCCATAATATAAACTATCTATGGTTAAGCGGTTTCTCGACCGCTGATTTGTTGATGACTGATTTGACTAGATGATTGATGATTTTGGCATTGATGTAGGTTCCAGACCTGGAATACCTTTTTTATGAAAAGTAGCAGGCAGAATTAAGTAAGCTTTCAAAGTTTTTCGTGTAACAAATTGCTTTTTACTGAGAAATAATCTTAAAACACTTAACTTCAATCTATACCCCGTTAACATGGAACCTTTTTAATTACATACAAATATGTAAACAAGTTTTCATGTCAAACTGTCATTTATTTTTGTACTGTAAAATACTATCACGCGATAATAAAACACTAATTTAAGGTGATTAACCTGAATCTAGAAATACCTAGTAAAAAAAATAGTTATTAGTTATTAATTTTGTTTTATAAGCGGAAGCTGTTCTAGCTTTATTTGTTCTTGTTTTGAACTCTATTGTTATTTATGGTATAGTAGTAGTATGGTATAGTAAGTATAAGGTATTCGTTTCCCAAATAAATAAAATAAACTACGTCACGTAAACGTGTAGTTTATTTTATTCAATTACGTTTTTTTGACGTATCGATGTTTTACATCGTCAAAGTCGTACATTGGCGTACAGAATGAAAAAATATCTGTATATTTTTTCGTACACTGTAAATTAAAAATAACCGATTAACATTTCTTCTATTAAAGAAAAACTAAAGTCGCCATCTACTATCGAATTTGAATCATCGACAATAATAATTTCCATTTGATTTTTAACCAGTTTATTTCGTAGACAGTTCCTAAAATTCAGCAACTCGATTCATCGGTCCCATGGTGTAATGGTTAGCACTCTGGACTTTGAATCCAGCGATCCGAGTTCAAATCTCGGTGGGACCTACATTTTTGTATTGTTTTAGTCTTTATCGCGTAAAACCAAGAACGTGACAAGTTCGTTGTGATAAATGCTTATCTGCTCATTGATGACATAAAGTATTCCACAATTACCTACCTACAAACATCATTAAGGCGCATAGTGATGTGACACTAGCGCCACTCTTAATTTTGTCTTGTATTATCGTTATGAAAAAGAATTACCAAAAGTTCTCGACGATAATACCCAGTTTAAACAATTTTTCGATACCTTTGTAATAGTTTTGTTTCATGTAGTATTAGCAGAAAATGTTTTATTGCGTTTGGTAGCAACCAAATTTAAAACCCATTTTCTGTTTAATCGAAATAAAACAAAACTATGACAGTGGTATTCAAAAATAGCTTATACTTGGTATTATCCATTGCCGTCAAGAACTTTTGGTAATTCTTTTCCATAATGATAACACAAGAAAAAGTTAAAAGTGGCGCTAGTGTCATATCACTATGCGCTTTAACATTAAATTTCGGCCGTCAAATAAAGCTGATGCGGACCTTTTGTTCATGATAAAGAAATAACCTTTGATCGTCACAAAAAGCACAAAAGAAATCGATAAACAAAAGCAGGCATTAAGCAAAATCCGAATTTATTGATTCGATTATATCGGATACTTTTTGTTTAGACTTTGATATTTTCCAATAACAAGAACAGAACATGTTTTAAATATTTATTTTGGCATTTCATCATCATGGTAAAAACCATTATGAATGTAATCGGGTTAACTACGAACCTAGCTTGTGTTGGAAGAACACCAACGTTTCATCCCTTAACGAGAGAATTCGTCAGGGTGAGTGCGGTTCGCGTCGCGGCGCACGTCGGTTCGTAGTTAACCCGCTTACATTCATAATGAATTTGTCAAACTACGAAAGTTTTTATAGTAAAATGGTAGAAACCGTTATCATAAATCTCTCGTAGATTAGGTTGGTAGGCGGTAGATTTCTTTAAAAGACCCTGAAGCCTTTTTAAGGTCTTTAAAAGGACCGTTAAGGAATGGAACTCGTTGCCTGCTTCTGTTTTTCCTGCCAATTACAATCTGGGTCTCTTCAAGACAAGAGTGAATATGTGTCTTTTAGACCTGCGTGATACACCGTCGGCCACATCGTCACTTTGCATCGTCACTTTCCATCGGGTGAGATTGTGGTCAAACGAAGGTCTATAGTCGATAAAAAGAATTTTTTTTTTTTAAAATTCATACCACTATAGTGGCAGTCTAGCGTGCGACCCTCATAGCAAGCGGTTAGCGCAGCATTTGGACGCCTGTATGACGCCTAATGCTGTACATTAAATTTATCATTTTATTTCGTAATGTTTATACTCCACGATTTAGTTGCAAAAGTCCTCGACATTATATACAACAAGCAATCGATTATATTATACAATTCGATTGATGCGTCGAATCATTAGGGGCATTACAAAGGTCATCTGATTGAGTGCGCAAGCGCAACTCTAGTTTAGGCTGGGTTTACACGGACTGGTACAGTCGAGCGACTACCATTCGAATCTTTAAAAGTTCTGTATAAAGTAAGTAGTTAATATATGCCAAAAGACAAGTTTTTTTTTCCTTTTTTTTTAAAGTTTGGTTATAGTATTTTAAGTGTGATTATATGTACCTAATGTTTTATGGCCGTGGGGTCGCGGCGTACGAATATCGACCCCTCCAACTCAACCCGTGGATGTCGTAAAAGCCGACTAAGGGAACCTACCAAAGGAAGGGCAGCAGCTTCCTTTTGAGTATTTTTAAACGCCAAAACTGCGATCACCAATCCGCCTGCCAAGCGTGGTGATTATGGCAAATCCCCCCTACATGGGAGACCACCCACTCGATGGACCGACGACATCGTAGCGGTCGCAAGGAGTCGTTGGATAGAGGTGGCTCAGGACCGCTATTCGTGGCGTCGTATGGGGGAGGCCTATGGCCAGCAGTGGACGTGTATGGGCTGATGATGATGATGATGAATGTTTTATGGATTAATATGATCTGAAATAAATGAATAATGATATAGGGGCTTATTTTACCCGACTGTGAAAAGAGAAGGGTTATGTTTTTTTTAGATAAATAATGCTGCAATTCACATAGCATCATCAATTATATTGTAATTCGTGTATGACTAGTGTTATTGGAAAGGTATTTCTGTACTAGCTCAATAAATACACGTTAGAGATTAGAGCAGGTCGTCTACCCAAAGCCTTAAACACTTAAGGGTCATTGTAAATGTGTTGGAATAATTGTCTATGATATTATTATTGCTATACCTCTTATCACGGCATTTTATCTCTATGGTCGTGCACTGATAACAAATCTAAGTGTACGAATAATTAGATTATATTTTAGGAATTAAATAATTTTAATAGAGGTATCATAATTCTAATATATATAAGATTTATAAGTTTCAAGTTCCAATTGTTAAATTTGAATTGCTGGATAATAATAGAGACTAGCTATTGCTCGCGGGTTGGCATGCGTTTTCCTGGATAAAAACAACGTAGCCTTTTGTCCTTTAATATAAAAATCTCTTGATTAATCGTTTCGTGAACGAGTAACTGTTGATTGATAGCCAGATTATATTTTAGATTTATATATTTAGTTAGGATGGTATTGATTAAATCTATGTTTTATCCTCTGTTGTGAGATATTAATAATGTTATTTATTTCTGACTGCATTAGTTACACCCCTGCCTTTCTTAAATGAAATGAAATTCAATTTATTGCATGGAAAATACAGACAAAACAATTCCAAAAACAATCAATTTTCAAAATTTTACTTATAGTTATGTAATTTAAATTCTTTCCATCCAAAGGTTGCCTTGAAGAGATATCTTCAAAGCGATAAGGCCGCCCATTGTACATGTTTTGTGTCATGTCTATATTTAATGTATTCTTGTTGGTGTACAATAATAATTATGTTGTTTTTTTACATTTATATAATTAATACCTAAGGAAGTATAGATAATACCTATGGGTATTATCCACCCACCTACGCCACTATGGATCCAACAAAAAAAAACTTTTAAATACAAGCTTTTATATCATAGATGATACTTTCGCTTCAGCACTTAGTTCCTAGAGGATCTAAGTGCTGAAGTGGGAAGACAAATCCAACGAACCCAAACTCGATGTGGTTAAGTCGTTTTATTTAGGTGTTCCTATGGCCACCTTTGGTTTCCATCATCAGACCAGCTCGATGGTACCATGACATTGCATTGTCACCGGACTAACATAAGTTTGCCAAACAGCCATTGGTTGAGGATAACTGGTCTAAAATTTAGTTGCCATATTCCACCCGAACAAACAATAGTTACATTGCAAGTTAAATAAAATCTTGTAAAATCCTAGAGGTGGTTATTTTGAAACCACCAATGTCCTTTTGAACATCTCTGAACCTCATTTTGCACCGAAACCTTGTGTGTTTGTGATCTTAGCTCTCAAATCTGTGAAAGAATTTTTTGTATCATAGTCCGTACGGTGTTAATTTCAATTTTTGTCATCATGTGTCGTTTTGACATTTGCTGTCATTTATGAATACAGGCTCTTTTTTCATTCTTTACTAGGTTTTGTGACTATAACTGTCACTAAAATAACAGTAACTGTCATTTTGATAGCTGCCATTGAAAATAATAATCTTCTTATTTCATCTTTTGCCCTCAAAGGAGTCAATAATGAAACAGATAGACAAATACTAGATGATGTAGATTATAAATCACGACGCTCTGACTTTCGTGAGACGTTGGGAATACTTTTCGTGAGACGTTGCGACTGAGCACGTCTCACGCGAGACGTTGGGAATGACTCCCAACACTGTTTCAGGATTATTAAACAAAACACTTATCCAGCACAATGCGTGGTCGAACAAAAGCGTATTCTGTTCACTGTTCAGGTTATTTACCCTCACTAATGCACATTTCATAGTGACATTATTGTTCACTTGAAATTTAATATCGTATGACAAAGGCCCAGGGTTGACGCAAGGAACGTGGAGTCGGGAGGCAATGATAGTATTGGATGCGATAATTTAATTTTCTCGTCTTCTCATCACACATACCGCAGAGCTTACGCAAATATCAATATCAAATATCAAAGTGCTTTATTTCCTTTAGACCTTACAAGACTCTTGGACTTATGTCCTTCCTTCACGCCCTAACTAAGCAACCAATCGACTTGATTTTTTGGCATAGAGTTAGTTGAAAGGATGGAGAGTAACATAGGCTTTTTGTACTGGTAAAAAAACATCAAATTCCCATCGGAGATTTACGGGCAAAAGCTCTTTTTAGAAATGTGAAATTCGAATAAAACACGGTTGAAACCGCGGGGAAACAGCTAGTGTTTTCATAAAACCTCATAAAACTTAGAAATCTTATGTGTAAAAATTGCCACATCCGCCACTTTTTCAAGTCTAGGTACGTAATTGTCGCATGGTGCAGCATAACTGTCAGTAATCTCGTGCTAACCCACTCTAGTCGTTAGTAATTAAATTCATGTTTAACGTTTGCGTACGTGTGCTCGTGCTATGCCTTATACCTAGAAATTATTGTGAATTTGTGGGGGTGCGTTTAATTTGGGAATAGTGGGGTTGTGATAGTAATGGACGCGGCGAGAACTGACCGATTGGAAAATTTCAGAAACCCTTAAATTAGACATAGACATATCATTTATTTGCCACTACATTTACACACACAATTAACAGTTTTGAAATAACAAAAATATATTGCTTAATCATTAATAAATAACAACAAAATGCAATATGTAGAAAAAACTAATTAACAATAAGTACAAGAATAAGTAGGTGTGCTGTGCAGTAGCAAATGGGCCCAGGCTCAGCATAATGCCAACTGTTATGAGCAGAAGGCGCTGCTATTCTGCCTAGGCCATAACAAGAACAATCACAGACATCAATTTACTTTATTTTAAGTTTTTCGGTGCATGCACTCCCTCGGGAATAACATTTTATGGGACCTACTCTGTATCGTTCTCCAAGCCAACAGCGAAAGTATTTGTTTTCATAATCGGTCCATAATTGACGGAGAAATCGCCAAACATATTTACAAACATTAAAAAAAACAGCCGAACATAAAATCTCCTACTTTTTCGAAGTCGGTATAAAATATACTGCTTGACGTATACATCCAGCATTGGACTAATAAGTGCTTTGATGTGATGTTGACGATTCGTAGTTTATGGCCATTTTAAAGAAACATCTAGACTGTTTTATGTGAGTACTACTTGTTTCAACGAGGTAAAATAATCGTCTTCCAAGAAAAGTGTAATTCTGGTCATTCTAGTCACTCCCACACATTCACGAAAGTACCTTTATCAGATCAACTGATTACAGCGAAACTGGCCAAGTGCGAGTCCGTTAGTTCATAACCTAGGTTCCTAAATCCATGAACTGATCTAACCAAATCTATGATCCTTATCCTTACTTATATTATAAATGCGAAAGTAACTCTATCTGTCTGTCACGTTTTCACGCCAAAACTACTGAACCGATTTCAATGAAATTTGGTACTCTAGAGCCTGAGAAAGGACATAGGCTACTTTTTAATGCGAAAAAATGGTTATAAGGGGTTGAAATAGAAGTAATAAACTAGTGTAATTGGTTTATATAATCGTGCTAGTTAGAAATCAAATAAATCGTTATTATTAAAGCTAAAAGCTTGGAATTAATTTTTAGGCTGTCGATTAGATATAAATAAAAATGTCATTTAAAGTTCCTACAAATTTTACCCTCAAGGGGGTAAAATAATAATTATTATTTCTCTACCCACTGTCAATATTCCACGCGGTCAAAGTCGCGGGCACAGCTTAGTAAATATTAGAATTAAAAATATTTAGTAACAATTCCGCGTACAACCTTCTCTGATAAGATCCAACAAAATGCATTCACATGCACCGCCCTCCCTCCCACAAATTAACATGCCGTGTAATCAGAGACGTAGTTAAAAACTAACCCCCTTATTCATAATGGTCTACTAACTTAAAACAGCTGCTAAGCAGTGTTATTTCTCACTCTGACTTACGTCAATAGAAGAAGACAGAGTGAGAATTAGCAATGCTCTAAGTTAGCAGACTATTATGAATAAGGGGGTAAAACTCGACTCATAAAAGTCTTAAACAAACGTTCACCTGCATATTGTCCTTATCATTTTCTTTTGATACTTAGGTAGTCGGAGGCCTTTGAACCTACTTGTAGCCTTGGTATATCATTTGTTGAAATCGAACCAGTAGTTTCAGCGCTACGTGGGAACATAAAAATCGGCTACATACATACATACATAGGGTGCCAACTTATAACCCTCGTCAATATAAAATTGCTAAGTCACTTACCCTTCAACTTTAAGCACAGACACGCCATAATTTGTTCAATTATATGTACATTACAAACATACATACACGTGAACAAACATACATTGCAAGTTAAATAAAAGCTTGGAAAAACAACTGGCTTTCAGACGTTTCTCGGAATATTTGAATTTTCTACGAAACCCTAAAAAGAATGTCTCATCTGACAAGCATCACTCAATATGCGCAAGAGCTTTTGCGTAGGACTTTGGAATTTTTATAGCGAATTTGTTTTTTATTGTGATAAAATGGAGTTGAACATAAATGGGTAGAAAGTTGGCAGAATACTACCTTTATTTTCTTTTTCAAAGTTTGTATATTTTATTTACCAACAATGTTTTTGAATAAATGACCTTTGTGGCGCAACGGGCGAAAGTCCGCCTGTGACAGACAAAACGAATATACCTACATACTACATACTTATTTAATACTAGCTGCTGCCCGCGCCTTTGCCCGCGTTTTATCGGGATAAAAAATATATAGCCTATAATGTTTTTCCAGGTCCCAAACTATACTATACCAGATTTTACCCTAATCGGTTCAGTAGTTTCTGCGTGAAAGAGTAACAAATATCCATACATCCATCCTTACAACCTTTGACATTTATGGAAATTTGATACTTATGGGTTTAGTTTAGGACCTGGAATAACATAATAGGCTATTTTTTATCCCGATAAAAGCGGGTGAAGGCGCGAGCAGCAGCTAGTACGTTATATAGGTTTTGCTCTTGTCTTATAGTTAGTAACAACGCCATCTATCAGTCACCCGTCAAGACGCATCATTCGCGCCCATTTTGCGCCACTAAATTACTCAACGCCCATTGGTCGGATTATGTGTCAATGTCAATACTGTCTCTGATTGGTTAGAGGGGTGTTTGGCGCCAACTTGAGTTAGTTTAGTGTGTCAACAGGATGAGTAAATTGTTTGACAATCTTATTAAAGAAAATATGGGATATTTACTTGTATTTCAGGGATGACAGATGGCATTTTTGTGTTTTTTTTATCTTGTTACTTGATGATAGTAGCTGAGTGGAATGTCCACCGTGTTTTTTACTTTAGAACTGTTTGTACGTGTTTTTTACGAAATTAAATATAATAGAAAATTTTATGATAAATAATCACCGATAACAGGATAATTATAAAGATATATAGTATATAATTAACACAATAACCCTGATTTAAGGGATATCGAGTTTTCTTATATTTCGACATATATACGGGATATGTATAATATTTTCTAAAGTTTTTCTTGAAATTGTTGTTCGTCGGGAATCGAACCAGCATTTTCTGCACCTCAGGCAGATCACAACGCCACAAAAGTTGTCAACCTGCAGAACCATAAATAGTACTGTATTTAAATAAACACGATAAATATCGTGTTTATTTACCTATTTTTCCCGACGTTTGAACGGGTTTACACTCTGTCGTGGTCACGGGATGACTGGAGTACTGGAGCTACCGCCTCTGCGAAGTGGGGGCATTTTTTGCAACTACCCTCACTCACACGCGATAAATACCCGTGAATATTTTTAATAATAAAGTGTTCAGATCGCGTAAGTTTAAAAAACTTTATAAATAGTACTACCCAACATAAGTCCTCAAAATCATCAGCCTATGTTAGCCTATGCATAGCGCCCTGTCTTCAGCCGCATCCAACGTCTACCTGCAGTATGTCACATCCACGGGCTGAGTTTCAGGGGTAGATTCTATGCCGAGACCGCTATCGGCCAGCACAACATCATCCCTTTTACCCTCAATCGAACATAGTTTTAAGGGCCAACCATACGACGCCATTTTGTGAAATGGATAGGCATACGATGTCGCGTTCATAGGAGCGAGACAGAGCAAAGCGTCGTAACCGCAAAAATAATGTTTTTGTTTTTTTACGGTAAAAATAATAGTAATTTTGAAAATCTGAAACAGTCATCGTCTGCTTTATATCCTGTTTGTTTACTGTACAAATAATCAAGGCTTATTTAAAAGTATTTATTGAATACGGACGATTTATTGTACAGTTGAGCGAACTTTGGATTTTTTCCATGGAGAAATATTTATGTAATCGTGTTTTCGAAACACTAGCGTTCTAGCATCAATCCTGAACTATAACTTATACATATAAGTACTTTGTAATAGAATAAGCTGTAGGCCTTCCTACGAATAAATAATAAGTCAGGAAGTCTAATTCAGATCAAATTCCACACAAAAAGTGGCCCTACTTCAAACCAAAACGACGTATGATTCAAACAACGAATCACTACTCAGGTTACAAACAGATATGCTTGGTGATTGGTTTAAATTCGGAACGAAAGCAGCTTCAATGGTTGCTATGACAACTAAGTTGTCATAGCAACCGTAGCAGTGCGCGCGAACCAATCCCGGCTTGGCGGCGTGGACGGTGTATGCAATAAGGGGACCGGATCAATTTAATAATAAAACAATAGAATTGTACGATATGTTTTTATATTTTTTCGGCGTATACTCTATGTCCCGCGAAATATAATTAATTTATTAAGTTTTTGTCTACAAGACATTAAAAGATAATCTTTCGCAATGTAGTGAAGACGGATTCTAAGATATTCAACGATTATACATTTTATCAATAATATGTAATAAAACTTTTTAAACTTTCGCGATTTGTTGACATAATTAAAGATTATTTATCGGGTATTTATCGCGTACGCTTTTGTTATATTTTACCCTACGTTTCCATCGCGTTACAGCGATCGTGGATTGAGCTACATGACCCTAAAGTTCTAGCCTGTGAACGCCACTACTACAAACGTTTTTGTTTTACCTTCGCACGGGTATTTATAGCCTATGTCACCCGGGGATAGTGTAGCTTCCCAACGGTGAAATAATTTTTCAAATCGGTCCAGTAGTTTCCGAGCCTATTCGATCCAAACAAACAAACAATCAAATGTTTCCTCTTTTTTTAATAGAATAGAATATATATTTATTTATAACAGTATACATATTTAAGTAAATATTGCACCATTAAACCAACGTTGGTTTGTATTGGTGCGAGCTTTATAATATTACTATAGGTTAAGAAGAAAAAACCTTCTAAATTAGGTCATAAATTTATTGACTTCATGTTGCATAATATTGACCATCTCGGTTTGATGACGTATATGAACTTTGAATACAGTTTATAATCTAGCTACTATTTACTAGTGAAAAGTGATCCCTGGACATTTTAATCGTGTATGTATGGCATCTGCACCACTTCACAACACATGCTGGCATGATGATTCTGCTTCGAGCTATTCACAATGATAAAACGAAAACGTACGCGAAGATTTGATGTGTGCTCGCTTGCAAGAGCAATGGCTGACTGATGACGCGCTGGACACGACTTTTAAGCCCCGCCTAATTGGACACGACTTTTGTTGGGTCATTTTTTTAACGGAGTTACATTTCCTGACATATTATTTATTCGTAGAGGCCTTCCTTAAAAAAATATTAATCCCAAAGTTAATGCTTGAATATTGTAGAAAAGATAGCTGACGCTAAGCGATTTCAGGTATTACTGGCGCTTAACACAGATATGTATGTAAAACCATTATGTGGTATTTTATAAAACTTATTTCATCCCGCCAACAGGCCTGTGAATCGGACAAATTTCAGCAGTGATATTCAGATAATAAAACAATGCTGGCCCACTGACAACCCAGTAGATATTATCTGTCAGCGAAGTTTAAAAGGTCAGATGCATTAACATGGGTGTGACCACGATTTGTTTGAACTTGAGCTAACATTGAATAGTGGTTTTAGATCGGTTAGCGCGTCAGCAAGCTTACTGGGTTTTAGTCTCGCTCACTTTGCATAGTGTTTTATTTTATTGGTAACTAGCTGTTCCCCGCGCCTTCGCCGCGTTTTATCGGTTTAAAAAACAACCTATATGTTATTCCAGGTCTCAAACTATACCCATACCCAATTTCAGCCCAATCAGTTTAGTAGTTTTTGCGGAACAAACATCCATACATCCATCCGAACAAAATTTTACATTTATAATAATATAGTAGGATGGTAGAGCGTTTGACCACATATGCGATGTGGCCTAAGATGGAGCACGCTTTCCCGGAAGGAACTTATTCACTCGGGATTTGAAGAGTCTTGTATTGTCCTCTACCGGTAAAACAGACGTAGGAAATGTAGAAAGAGATGCCCTCTACGATTTTTGTCTCGATTCAGACAGATTATTATTACGATATGATATTGTTTGCTATCTGACAGAGCGGTACAAGCTGAAATAAACTTTTTGCGTTGCAGCTAGATTCTAAAAAAAAATTTCCAAGCCCATAAAATTATCCCAGAAAGATCAATGTAGACAGGTCATAAGCTCTTGCGAGTATTTTACTTGGTACGGCATATTTACGAGGTGACTCATCAGCATATTTATATTTATAGCTGTTTATAGTATAAAATGTGAGTTCTTTAAGTGCTTATTTTGTAAGCCTAAAGAATAAAGTTATTGAAATCTTACATCACACATCTGCTGAACAAGCCTCCCTCAAAATAAAATAAAATAAATTAGGTACCATGATCGGCAGACGGATTGGTGATTTCAGTGGAGGTGTTGAATTATACAGAAAGAGGCTACTGCCTTCCTCTGATACGTTCTTCGACGGATTCGACTCTTACGACGACATACGGACTTACGGGCTGAGTTTGAGGGGCCGATTTTTACACAACGTCCGCCACTGCATTGACGGAGTTATTGATTTACTGTGAATTTTTGTTTTTTAGTTTCCTACATTAAGACAGTCGTATGCGCCATAAAAGGTATATTTTCGCTAACCTAACCTAATGCAACAATTTCACCAAGTCCCTACTCGCAGTACTAATTTACGCAACCCAAAACAATAGTGATTGATTATTTAAAAGCGCACAAGTGAACAAGGCCGGCATTGTCTAAGATTTACATATTGTGTTAAATATAAAACTGTTGCGTTATGTTATGCGCAAGCGCAAGGTAATGTATTAATCGTGTTTAGTATTGTGTAGGTTTCTAAATGCATCATCAATACAATAAGGCTCAATTTACAGGCTAAAAACCTCGTAAAAGCCGCGCGCGGCTGTGCTATCTTTTCGAGCTTTTTAGGTGATATTGGTCGTATTAAAGACTAGCTATATTTAGTAGCTTTTTAAGCTATACTAGTCGTATTATAGACCAGTATCGCTTACATCGTAGCGGTCGCAGGGAGTCGATGGATGGAGGCGGCTCTGCAGGGCTATTCTAACTCGATCGAAAAGTTTCAGCGACTCGGAATCTGACACATATTCGCGCGAAATTCAAATATTTAGCGGTTTTTATTATTTTCTGCATTCTAAAAGGAATAAAACTACCTAAAAAGTAGATTCTCATAAATCGCTGACCATTTTCTATAAACATAGGTTCCAATGAAGTACGATTAATGAGGCTTTTGGTAATAATGTTGTTTTTAGTAATAAATCTCATAAATTATTAATTTCACCAAAAGTCGAGTCAAATCCAAATTAGTTAAAACATGGGTTCATAGAAAATATTTTACACTTTACGTTAAGCTACTTTTCTGCTATTGATATGGCGTGTAGAACGCAGAAAATATTAAAATCCGCTAAAATATTTGAATTTCGCGCGGATTATTTGAATTTCGCGCAGATTTGTGTCACATTTCGAGTCAGGGATACTTTTCGATCGAGTTAGAATAGCCGTGCAGGACCGTTATTTGTGGCGTCGTATGGGGGAGGCCTATGTCCAGCAGTGGACGTGTATGAGCTGATATGATATATAATATATAGCTTAAAAAGATTGAAAAGATTTCAGCAATTTAGACACATTTTCCTTATGGTAATGGCCAAATCAGGTTAAAATGGCATAAAAAAATTCGGTCAGTATTTTAATGAGTACCTACCATACCTAATTTATTTATTTATATACTACTGCACTACCAACAGAGGATGCACTATAAAAACACAAAAAAGAACAAATAAGGCATCACCCATTGTAATAGATACGAATATCTACAAAGATTTTATTAAAACATTTGACCCAAAAACCGTTCCGTTACACATTATCTTAGCGGAATACGATATCAGACCTCAGCCATCATTTAAAGGCACCCCATTGGATATGGCCACGCGCGCGAAATAAATCATGGCAGTCAAGAATCGAACTTCACATTTGAAAAAAGAACGCTCGGTGATGCGTTCCGAATGCCGCCGGCTCCTGATTTGAGGATCTATACGTGTGTGGAATAAAAGTTCAGGGTTGCCTGATGAAAGCGTAAATGTGGCTTATTTTGGCAAAATATTAACATAAAATAATTTAGAAATTGAAAACTCTTTTTGGCTGCTATGGAAATATGATGCGGTCAATGATGGCAGAAGTCCAGAAACAGAACGATCTAGTGGAATGATCTTACAGTTATTTGTTTTCTTGATCTCAGGCTCTTTTTTCGTTGGTACTCTTCATCAAAGAGGACCATTATATCTTTGACCTGCACGCTAAAGATTAATTCTGTCATCCGGCCACCCCTACGATATCGTCCGTCCATCTGGCAGGTGGTCTGCCTCAAGGCTGCCTTTCTTCATCAATAAAATTTTATTTAATAGTCATTTGGATAAGATATACTTTTAAAGCACTCAACCCATTAGGTATTAGTACCTTCCAAAATTTGATAAACATAATCATTTAGTTAAATGAAAAGATTAGAGTTTTTAATGAACAATTATTAATTTACCAACGCCGTAAAATAAAATGTTCTATTATTATACTTTCAAATCTTGTCTCAATCTATCCTAAACAGTTACAACTGGCAACACACATCAGATTTCCAATAAAATCCTGACCATGTGACGCCCGTTCCAGAATCTGCTACGTTTCCAATTTTCCGCTCAACGCTTTTAAAAATTAAATAGTAATTTATCGATATTCAATGCGAAATTTAGAATTGAGATGTTGAAGCAAATTGGCTATTAGTTCAAATTGGTCTGGCGTGTTTATCTTTTTTTTTTCAATTTGGTACCTAGTATTTACTTTTTAATTTAGCGAAGCATACCCTTCTATAATTTGCAAAACTTGAAAAACATCAATATAAAAAGAACACAGCCCGTGTTCTTTTTATGATGTCAAGAACTCCTAAAAATCAAATGACTAACCCCCTTATTCATAATAGTCTGCTAACTTAAAGCATTGCTAATTCTCACTCTGTCTTCTTCTATTGACGTAAGTCAGAGTGAGAAATAACACTGCTTAGCAGCTGTTTTAAGTTAGCAGACCATTATGAATAAGGGGGTTAGTATTTTGTAAAAAAATATTTTTTAAATGAATCCCACACTTCAACTTATTTTTATGCGTCCATATTCAGACACTTTCGTCTACTGAATATTAAAAATGGGTATCGCATTCACTTAAAAAACTTCATTGGAGTCTTCAAAACCACCTCATTTTAACCGACTTCTAAAGGAGGAAGTTCTATGTTCGCTCGGCTGTGCGTATTTTCACACTATACTCTAAGATTTTCACCGATTTCTCCGTCAAAAATATTGTTATTTTAGACGGGGTCTCCTAACATAAGAACATTTTGCATAAATAGTGACTCCAGAACCTGTATTTTTTTACAGATTTTTAAGTTATTGCAATTTAACATTTATTTTATCGTGAACCGATAATAAGGATTCTTTTACTTTTGTATAGAGAATGGTCCCAAGATTGTCCCTTAAAATCTTGTTCCACAAAACCTATCAAAACAGTACGTCTTAAGGAATTTGAAGTCGTTTTGTATGTATTTTTAAAACAATCAAATTATTTGAAGACCGATGTGTCGCGGAGGGCGAAGGTCCGCCTGCGTCGCTTGAGATTGCGGGTTCGACACACACTTTTGTCCCAAGGCGGGAGCCTTGGGACAAAAGTGTGTACGACCTGAAAATATTTTCTATGTAGGTAGGTATAATATAAAATATCTATCTACATATGTATATATGTATTGTATTATGTATATCAGTCATCTAGTACCCATAACACAAGCTCTGCTTAGCTTGGGGCTAGATGATGTGTGGAAGGTCCAACATTATTTATTTTTTATTAGTGTGTAAAATATTAAGGCGAGGTGACCCCAGCACTTGCAAGACGCAAGCAAGAAGCAAGACGGTGCGGAGACAGCCGAGCACGATTTTGTAGTTATTTAGGTGCTTTGAAAAATATTTGTATGAAATATAAAAATATTTTCTAGTGATGTACTGCGTAATAACGTTTGCAATGTTTTGGTATACAATTTATGTCATTTTATTCATTTTTCTATTCACAGTGATCATTTAAAGTTTCATTTAGAGGTAACTTTGTCATTTTTTTTGATCGGGTGAAATGTCACCTATCCTGTTTTTGTCTAGTGATGCATTAGAAAATATCCTCAACTATAAGATGTTTGAATTTCAAAACTATAGGCCTTCTAGTTATTGAGGTACGGACAGTTAAAAATCCCTAAAGCCGGGTTTTTTTTTTTTTATTTGCTTAATGTGGCTTTAGTGTCACAGCGGCCATGGTAGGCCTATTGTGATCGCCACTTCGAGTGTTCACCCTTGGAAGCTGCGGCGTTTATAGTTCGCCCCTTACCCTTGCAGCTGCGAGGAACTGTAGGATTTTCTTCGGGGAGGTGTCTCGTAGCTCGTCTGGGCTGAGCAGGTGCTTGCCCAGATGAGTGCTACGTTTTTGCATCAGTGCTCCACACTCTCCTAGCAGATGGAGGGGCGTTTCATCTGCCTCCTCACAGAGTCTGCAGGATTTTGTGTCGCATAGCCCCAAATTGAACATGTGCTAAATCCGGGTAACCCAGCCTTAAAAGTCACAGGCCAAAGCTAATTAAAATAATAAACGCTTTCCGACTTTTGAGTGGATCTCTCCATTATTATTCCAACGGCGTTTCGGCATAAATACATTACATACTTACTACATAAATACACCATGTACAATATTGTACATGCAGTTTAATTTGAATAAATTCCAGTGAAAACTGTATGCAAATGAGTAACTTGGACAGCTTAATTTGGTTACAGCTTGTACAGTTTAAGAACGGAACGGATAGCCTTAGCCCCCATACTCGTAGAAACGTAATTTCCGCTTCATTTGGAAACTATGTCCCCGATCTTATTGAAATGTTCCATACGTAATCGGATGAAAATAAGCTATGTTTGTAGCGGTTTAGTTTTTCAGTTGTCATAACAGCTTTAAATGAGAGCGGAACTAATTTTGACCACCAAATAATTTTCAAGCGATTTTTTATGCACTTTTATTCGAAAATCTGTCGCGTTGTAAACATCCTAAATATATTCAACATTATATAGTATAATCACAAATATTTCTGAAATCAATCGTTTATTCAAAATGAATCGGAAAGTACGAAAAAATAACAAAAAATGGTGCCGAGACCGAGCATACGCACACAGCCACATCCACAGTCACAGCGTCGATGGTTAGACGCGCTTTCTCACTAATAGCGCGCCCCATTTCATTCGACGTGAAACAACAACAAAACCGCATGGGTCGATCCGTTGGGAGAGGTTCGTAGCCTTCTTAAAACCTACCAAGTGCGAATCGGAATTGCACATGAAGGCTGTGCTATCGTACAAGAAACAAGATATAACAGCAGTACTATTGTTATGTTGAGCAATAATAGCCAAAAACTCTATTTATTTTAGTAAATACTTGAAATTTTAACAGCGTAATAAATAAATAACTATAAAATAAAATGAAACGTGTTTTTGGATTGTATAGCTCAATTAATAATACAATACAAAATATACTATGTATGAACACAAAACAATAATAAAAATACAAAATTACAATAATACCCTATACTTAAAAGAGGGTCCTAAACCCGTGCAATGTACTAGTACACAATTGTACAAGTAAACTTAAATTAATATACATACTATGTATTTGAGTTTACTTGAATAAATATTTTGTATTGTATAATAATACTTAAAATTCTAGTAATATTAGGAACTAGAATATAACTACTTATTCTTCCTGTTGTTTGTAACATTTCTTCTACGCATTTAATTTAGCTTATCAACCATTGTCATTAGTTTTGATATTTAGCCCGCTATTTTAGTATTTTATGTAGATATCATTAACGCTTTGACCGCCAAAGGCGCATGACAAATCACCCGAGGACCACTTAGTGCCAACGACTTTTATATTATATTTTGTTCACTTTGTGCTTTGGCGTAGAGAACACGGGAATGCGATTTGGCGTGGCGGTCAAAGGGTCAAGGTTCATACGTCTATAATGTATTGATTTTTTACAAATACGTCGTCGTATCGTCGAATTGATACAAATAAATTCGTAATATACGTCGTATTGATACAATATCGTATTGATAAAATAATGTCGTCAATGACGACAAAATATCTCGTTTATAGGTACGAAAGGTTAATCTTGGCTAGCTGTTTTAAACTCATCTGTGTCCAAAGCAAACTTGTAACCGTATTCAAAACTTTGAACCGCACCAAAAACAGTGTTGCCAGACTCATTCAGGTTCTTTATGACGCTTATTAGCGCTACAGATGTATGGCTGCAACTTGTTGCGTACTTGTGCCAGTTTTTATAAATAAAAACTTTTCAGCAGACTTGCTATTTATTTCCCTTTTTTACACACTCTGGTGTTGTTACGATACCTCGGGTGTATTTGAGATTAAAATTTTTAAATCATGCTTTTTTTAATTTCAGTGAATAGTTCGACTAGAGACTAGACAAACAAGATGGCGCTTATAGTTTGATATTAATAAAAACTTTTTTGCAGACTCTGGTGTTGCTAGCTCGAGTGTATTTAGTATTTATATTAATTATTCAGGCGCTTTTCTAATTTCAAATAATAATTCGACTGGGCTGAAAAGAGGGCGCTTTCAGTTTGAAATGAAATGGCATAGATATTCTTCCGCGAAATATCCTTAACATGTATTGAGGTGTTAGTTAAATAGACATTTTTCTTTTTAACCGACTTCAAAACGAGGAGGTAATCAATTCGTCTGTATGTTTTTTTGTAAGTATGTATGTTACGCGATATCTCCGCCAATTATGGACCGATTTTGAAAATTCTTCACTATTGTATAGAAAATGATCCCGAAGGGGTCCCTACTAGCCGACTAGGCTGAAAAGAGGGCGCTTTCAGTTTGAAATGAAATGGCATAGATATTCTTCCGCGGAATATCCTTAACATCTATTGAGGTCTAAGTTAAATAGAGATTTTTCTTTTTAACCGACTTCAAAACGAGGAGGTAATCAATTCGTCTGTATGTTTTTTTGTAAGTATGTATGTTACGCGATATCTCCGCCAATTATGGACCGATTTTGAAAATTCTTCACTATTGTATAGAAAATGATCCCGAAGGGGTCCCATACATTTTTTATCCCCAGGGGATTAGTATTTATCCCACAAATTTTAAAAACAGTGTAACAGTAAGAGAATTTGAGGTCGGTTCATCGTTTTTTAAAACACCCCATATTATTCAGCGATCGCCTCATTGTATTTTATGCAGGTATGTACCTATTTAATTATTTATTAAGCTGTTTTCACGCATTGGCGGAAAAAAATTGCATTAGAAGGAAGGATCCGTAAAATCCACGATTCCCTGTTACTAACCGAAGTTAATAAAGGTAGATACATCACCCTATACCCACATAAGGCGAAGTGTACACAGCCGAACGAGATAAGGCACGCAACACACTCAAACTTTAATTAATCGCAACATCTCGTATGCAAGGGAAAAAACAGTACGTGACTGACCGGCCTAGTGTGTATTACGCTTTATTTTGACCTATTTTCGACTATATTTCGTTAAAAATACGTCTAGGCGTGTATTATAGCCAGATAGGCTTTATTAGCCCAGAAATTTAAAATGCCAATCAAAACGTAAGGAAATATATGTAATACATTCGACGAACTCGGTGGCGCGGCGGGCGAAGGCTGCCTGCGACGTACGACGATGCGGGTTCGATTCCCGTCACGGGACAAATGTTTGTACGGTCTTCAGATATTTGTTCCGGGTGTTCAAAGTATTTCTATGTATAATAAAAAAAAAACTATTTGTGTAAATATTGTATAAGGCTAGGAACTCACAGAGCGGTTTTCATCCGCGCTCGCCGAGGTGGCATGCCCGCAACACTCGTACGAAGTTAAAATACATGGAAATATAGGCCTTCTTTTTGTGTTTTTTGTGAAGTATAACGCAAGCTCGTTTCTGGTGTCTGTCCCTGGCAGACTGGGAACTAACTGAACAGCAGCTTTGCAGCCGTAGATAACCGCCGGTCTTGCAATCATCGCCCGCCAAGTTTGTGGGCAATGGTCGCAACTGCGGCGGCTACGGTTCCCGCTCAATCAACCAGTCTCGTGAGTTTAATTAAATTAATTCATTTTAAGTTATCAATGGTGATTATGGCAAATCCCCCCCTACATGGGAGACCATCCACTCGATGGACCGACGACATCGTAGCGGTCGCAGGGAGTCGATGGATGGAGGCGGCTCAGGACCGCTATTTGTGGCGTCGTACGGGGGAGGCCTATGTCCAGCAGTGGACGTGTATGGGCTGATGATGATGATGATGATGAAGTTATCAATAAATAATATATCATATATTTATTATGTAAACCTGTGATTAACCAATTAAGAACATATAAAATATAAGAATAAAACAGCTGTACCGCAAACGCGGCGGGCACGTGAAAACCGCTCCGTGTGTTCCTAGCCTAAATTGCATTCCAAGTTTACCTATTTAGGTATTTATTTATTAGATTATAGACGAGCAGGCTATGACTGATGTGTCTATATAACACAGTGCTGAATATTGTCATTGCATCCCTTTTTTTAGTTTGTTATTATTGTCTCGTAACCAGTTGTCGAGCTTATTCTTGAAGGCATTTATAGATGTGTCCTTTACAATGTCCAATTGTGCACCGCTCTATTGCTAATAAAATGGTGTGCGGCTAGGGATTTTGTAGAGTCACAGTTTAAATAGAAAGTGGCGACTACTTTACCATCCTCTCAGTGAAGTCATATCAGCAAATAACTAAGTTGCAAGTAAACTATAAAGTAGGTATTTTTCAGTCAGCGCACGCTACGAGGTTTATTTATAGGAAGTTTGTTGCATTTTCTAAATGCAAAGCGAACTTTTGTATAAATAGCGTTGGAACTCAAAGTTCACGAGCACGGAGCGATGTGTGAGCTGAATTCTGTAGTGTAGGAGATAACGGTGTGTCGGATATATTATCACATCATCATGTCAGCCCATACACGTCCACTGCTAGAAATAGGCCGACGATACGACGCCACAAATAGCGGTCCTGAGCCGCCTCTATCCATCGACTCCCTGCGACCGCTACGATGTCGTCGGTCCATTATGCGTCCATCCACGAGTGGATGGTCATATTATCACACTCTGTTATAAATGCGAAAGTTTTTTGTATGTCATCAATTTAGTTTTTTGACGTGGCAATCATGCTTGCGGCCCAGGTGATGTAAAGCTATTTTCCCAGCCTATGCACGTCTGCAACATCTGGGATATAAGCCCATTTTATTTGAAATGAAATGAAAATTATTTATTTCTCATAAACCACAGTAAAAATAAAAAAATAAAATTAAGCTACCTACTTAGAACTAAAGAATACTTAAAGAGGAAAACGAAACGAAATTTCATTAGCTTAAATACACATTTGACAGATTAATGTGACAGAGAAATGTCCCGTAGCTCAGCTTGATGCTGCAGCTTGTCGCCATGCTGTAGCGCTGGTATTCAGCTAAGGGCTGCATTTAGGTCACGGATATTAAAAGTATTAAAACTACCTACCCTATTCACGTCAAAAATATTGAACGGATCGGGCTGAACTACCTGTATGTGTAATTGTAGAATAACACATACTTTTTATTCCATAAATCTGTTCCCATGGGAAAAAATAACCTACGAACGTTTTCATAGACACAAAGCGTGCGATGCCCCGGTCAGCTATTACTTAGTATTTTCAAAAAACTATATCCAAGAAAGCACAATTATACCTACAATATAATAAAGAATAAAATTATTTATTTGTGCACACACAACAATTTAAGTAACATAAAAATACTTATAAATGTAAGCCCGAAAGTCACAAAATGGCGTCTGCCTCAGCATGGGCTGGTTGCTAGCAAGCTAATAACCAACGCTGGTCTTCCGTCAGAGCCATGATGTCGACCCTTTGGTAAGCTGATCCCGCTCTAATCTCATCCCACGGGATGAGTTAACTAAATAAGTTTTTGATTTGAAGTAAAATTCACTTCAATTGAACTATTTGAAAATACGGATAATCTATACACATAAAATATTCACAATTTTGAAACAAAATACAATTTTGAATAATAAATATAACATTTAAAACACTACTGACCAACGTAAAAAAAAAACCCATTACAAGAAACTACAAGGCGGCTAAAACTGAATTTTTAGTCAAACCTCCTGGACGCCTTCGTTAGACAATGATGTAGTTTTTGCGGCCTCTATCTCTTATACACCAGGGATGTTTGTCAGATTGTCAGGCAGCCTTCACCTGAACTTGTAGTTTGGGTATTACGTACATCTGAAAGATACAGGGTCAAAACAGATTTACCGATGCGGAATCTACTTCGAAAATATGTAGAATCCTACTTTAATATATAATGTGAAAGTTTGTGTGAATGTTTGTTACCACGTATCTCCGTAACTACTTAACTTATTTATATGAAATTTGGTAAATACATAGTTTAAGTTTGTGGGTGTGTAGATGTAGGTGTTCCTAACTCATACCTTTTTGTAAAATATTCCTTGGTATTCCGGATAGATTGGAATGTTGATTGTGGAAGAATGATAGCAAGACGAAAGAAATGAAGAGTAATATTTACGATAGAATGAGTGAATGAATGAGCGGCTGCGCGCGAGTGACCGAGCGATACCGGCCGGTCCGACGTGTACGTCACACTTGGGGTATGGCCCAAGTTCTAGGAATTATGCGAAATGAAAATTAGATATTATTATATGATATTTGAAGATTATTATTTGGGACGCATACATCGGATCGGTGTCGAGTGGCGCGTAGGTACGCCACAAGTTCTAGAATAACACGTAGGTTAAACTAATTTAAAAAAAAATACCCCCGAGGATGTTAGAAATGGTGGTAAAGTTTGTAAATAATCAATTACATATTTTTCGAAAATCACCCTTTAAGAGAGTTAAACTTGGCTCGTTTCGCTAAAAACTGGATAAGCGGACAAAGCCGCTGCTAGTATAGAATATATTTATTATTTCAATGTGCTTATGTATCAATATTTTGTGTAAGTATTCTAAGAAGAGTATATAAGAATATAATAAACTTAATATAAGAGAAACATGGACTCTAAAAACGATGTAAGTAACGAAGGCTCTGCCTCAGCATGAGTTGGTTGACTAGCAAGCAACCAACGCTGGTCTTCCGTCAGAGCCACTTGCTGGCGTTATGGACTAACTTCTCACGACGAATATACAATGAAAAAAACACACTATGATAAAAAATTATCAATAAAAAAAATATGTATTATGGATTATATTACGATATGATATTTTCTACGACAAAATTGATGTCGGACATTGGAAAGAAAGGGTAGAGACGATATTTCTGAGGAGATCAAGAAAACGCTGTGCTGCCAATGCTAACAGCACATTCTAGGTAGTCTCTGTTGAGACTGGCTGCTGTGGTCGAAATTCGGCTAGAAGGGCAATATTATTATGTTGGTAGAGGATTACCGCATTGCCGGTTTTCATTACTACTCTGGGTAGCAAATACCGCATAGGTGCTTCAGATTATGGCCATTCCATATAAAATCAAAAAATTCTTTATTTCCATGAATACACTTAGATATTTTTATTTATTTTGTTAAATCATTTAAATACCGGCTTTTATATCATCTAGGACCAAAGTGCTTGGGATGATAAATCCAACGAACCCAAATTCGACGTGGTTAAGTCGTTTTCTTTAGGAGTTTCCATGGCCACTTTCGGTTTCCATCAGACCAGCTCGATGGTACCATGACATTACATTGTCACCGGACTTACATACATTGCAAGTTAAATAAAAGCTTGTAATAAAAAGGTCAAATTCTTAAAATTAAACAAGGACATGGAAATAAAATGCATTTTGGATTTCTGTCGCTTCGACCTGTAGACTAAAATAAAGAAGCGAAGAAGAATCCTTTAGCCTGATAGATGTTATTTTTTGAGTTGGAGCAAAATCCGTCCTAAGCTTTTTTGGCGTGTCAATAAGTAAAGTTTGACCGCGAGACAGACATTGTTTGGAAGTTATCTCAAAGTTTCCTCTAATGCGAGGATGCATTAGCATTTCATAAGTCAGCTGTTTTAATTCTGGTTTTGATTGTTTCTTATCGTGCGTATTGGAATTAACAAATTAAATCAATCATTCTAAAGTTAATTACGGGAAAACCATGACTTGAGTTTTGAGACAAATCATGGTAAATATTCATCATCATCATATCAGCCCATACACGTCCACTGCTGGACATAGGCCTCCCCCATGCGACGCCACAAATAGCGGTCCTGAACCGCCTCCATCCATCGACTCCCTGCGACCGATACAATGTCGTCGGTCCATCGAGTGGATGGTCTCCCATGTAGGTACATTCCCTTAGTCGACTCTTACGACATCCACGGGTTGAGTTGGAGGGGTCGATATTCGAACGCCGCGGCCCTACGGCCAAACGGGTAAATATTAACATTTACTTTAGTATTGTAAATAACCATGATAGTTTCAAAAGTTAAATAAATCATTTATTTGCATACATAAATAATATACAATGTCAGGTCACAGCGCTTTCAGTGGCCTCGACGCATATGCCTTTGTTAAGCTACTTGTAGCTTGTGTGTGATGTCGTAAGCCCCGAGAACCTACTAGAGGAAGGGCAGCAGCTTTTTCTGAGTATTTTTAACAACTATACTACGATTACCGATACGCTTGCCAAGCGTGGTGATTATGGTAAGACCTCTCTTGTTAGGCGGAGTTACGTTCAACAATGGCCATGTGTGTAACTGTGTACTGATGAGGTGGAAAGATGGGAGGAAGGCATAATCCGAGAAGTGTGACAGCTCCTTAAAAATTCTAAACTAGCTGCTACCCGCGCCTTCGCCCACGTTTTATTGGGATATAAAATAGACTATGTGTTATTCCAGGTCCCAAACTATACCCATACTAAATTTCACCCCAATCAGTAGTTTTTGCGTGAAAAAGGAAATTCATAATATTACTAGGTTTTTTTTGGTTGTTTTTACATATTTCTCCTTTCCTTCTACCATTACCACACAGTGACCATACAAACATACATAACTATAAAAACAGCATGAGTAATAGCCGCCTGTGACAGTCAGACGGACAGAAACACGGCTGATTAACGAGCGCTGCACAGATTTGAGCTTGATACGGACTACTGTCTCGCGGGTGTATTCTGTTATTGGATGGGAATGGGTATGGTGGAAGACTAGGATACCCATACTCATTTATTCGCCTTAGGAGCACTGGCACACTTGGTTATATATATAAAATAAGGACTTATATACCTACTCTATGTATAAAAAATAAACTAGGTACTAATCGTTTGCCAAATATAAATAAAAACTAGTATCTATACCTACATATATATCAAACGTGGCCCTTTAAGATATTACCAACTAAGTATAGACAAGTTAAGTGCACTAAACTACAACTCTTATAATAATAGTTAAGTTAATATTAAGGTTATTAGCATAATATGTTAACTACTTATGGGAAGAAGCTGTTCTCCTGTAACACAGCTACATTGTAGCTACCACAGGAGACAGTGTACCAAGACCATTGTCAAACATATTTTTGAAATAAACGTTTTTGTATTTTGTATTTGTTATATCAAGCTTAAATATTATGCTTAATTCAAAGCCATAAAACAGACATACATAAATACACATAAAAATATCTAAACTCCGACACAGACAAAAATAAATACAATTAAAGTTCTTTAATTGTATTTATGTTTGTCTGTGTCGGAATTTAGATATTATGTAAATTATATTAAATTAAAATGTATCAACTGTAAAATGTCATTATTAATAGTGCTGTAAGAGGGGATTTTTTTTTATATACTAACTTATCGTGAGGAGCGCAAGTAGAAAAGTGGAGCATTTGCCGAGCACAATAATAAAGGATACAATTAATAATTGATGACAAAACAGCTTCATGCAATTTAATCTCACTGCAATGCACTGTAAACTGTAATCAATAAAAGAACTGTGAACAATCACTTGGGTCTATCTTGAAGTCTTAACACCTATGATTTAGTAATTTTCAAGGAAAGTTTGATCAATACATCATCATCATCATCAGCCCGTACACGTCCACTGCTGAACATAGGCCTCCCCCAAACGACGCCACGAATAGCGGTCCTGAGCCGCCTCCATCCAACGACTCCCTGCGACCGCTACGATCAATACATTTACATTTTATTTGTGGCGCTCATTATCGAACCTAGTTGGGAACAGTAAATTATAATGAAAAGCTGAAGGTAAGGCTCAGTCACAGTAGTTACTTTAGACAACAAAATCTGTTACTTCCTTTCGATTCCCCAAAGAAACCACACAGGCAAAAAATACACAAGAAGGTTACTCATAAATTAGTCTCGAGTAATATTTCCTACTGCATTTATTTACTACGTTGCTCATACCAAAATAATACCCATAGCCATACCCATAGCTACTGCAATACACTCCTAACCGGTTTAAACTAACTGTACATTTTATGTCACTCACTCAGTATGGGAAAAACATCTGATTTAAATGTTGTATGCTTTATCTTGGCAATGGTTCTTTCTTAGTAATCAGTTTAAGGCTCGTCGACTTTGAAACACTCGACGTCGAGATTTGTTTTGTGTGTCAACAATCTCATATTTGAGTGATAGGTGATATTATGTACTTTATTTGAGTTGTCAGCAGTTGTCCGTATGGGTATAGTCTATGCTCGTAAGTGATAATGAGAAGGCGTGTAGAAATAAACAAGATTTTATTGCTATAGTTACACACAGATGTAAAATTGTGGGCGGACAAAAGTCTTTCCGAGATAACAAAAAATTGTGACGTAACTATAAATGTAATACTTCATACTGTGACGAGATTATGGGAAAAGGCTCTTGTTTGGAGGAGTCACGATTTCTGGTCCAAGAGTCCAGAGAAGAATAACGTCGTATTTCGTATATTTGTCAAAAATTTAAAGGAACAGATAAAGAGACATTTATTTGGCCATAAAGAGCATTATACAATAACAACTTAAAAAAACCACATAACTTAAGAGAATAGCTTTATTAAAACCTGGCCAAATAGGGTCAAACTCAGCTTTGTGCTGAATCACGCGTGCGGGTCAGTTTGATCCTTATTGTGTGACATCACAAACATGAGAGAGCTTCTCAAAACAAATATCGGTAGGTATTCTAAAATAAATGAAGAAACGTAGGTACATAATAATAATACAATAAAAATAAATAAAGTAATTAATATCGTAGTTTTAATATTATCTGTGGTAATATTATTATTTCGGTTCCATGATCACGGGCCATATAGTGACATATTATTTCGGTTATTATTACCGAAACTCTGCTTACTTAGGGTCGAAACGATAAATGATGAATGAATAATGTTTTACATGGTATCATTTGTAAGCTTGCATAAATCAATAATGTACCTACTTGGAAATGTATGACAGCTGGCAACTCCACTAGGTCAAAGGGAAGTATCGTTTATTTTGGGAAATATTGTTATGCGAGCTTCTGCATTGATTATAATAAGACTATCTAAAAGTGTTAGTAGTGTAAGAGTTCAATAGTTCTAATTTTGCGAGGATAGTCTTCACATTGAAGTGAATAAAAATTCTAAGTGTTCATTTTATTCCCCAGTTAAACTAATTGACATATCTGACGTTTGCAAAAAGCCCTGTAAGGTCATCCTGCTTATATATTATAAATGTCAAAGTTTGTATGGATATTTGTTACTCTTTCACGCAAAAACTACTGAACCGATTAGGCTGAAATTTGGTATGGGTATAGTTTGGGACCTGTAATAACATATATGTATGTAGGTTACTTTTTATCCCGATAAAACGCGGGCAAAGGCGCGGGCAGCAGCTAGTTATGTAATAAAGCACACAAACAAGAGTTTTTTGAGTTCTATAGTTTCAACTCATAAACTCCCATAAAACAAGCCCTACAAACGCGAATAAAAATAAAGGTCGACGTCCATTGTTTAGCAACAAGCTAATCGCATTATATGAGCTACTGAGAGTCGCATTAATCTCCATAGCGGCGGCACAAGGGTAATGGGCAGGGATATTGGTATTTATGTGCTGGACCGGGTATGGTGATTCCTTGGGCTCTATTCCATATTACAGGAAAAGTTGGACACAAGTTTTTGACTACTAAACAGAGAAAATTGCAAATATTTCTTCAAATATTGAAGTAGAAGAATTAGAGAAGAATATAAATATATTAAAGTAGCTGCTGCCTGCGCGTTCGCCCGCGTTTTATCGGGATAAAAAGTAACCATATAGGTTACTTTTTATTCCTTATTCGTTATTTCAGGTCCCAAACTATACCTATACCAAATTTCAGCCCAATCAATTCAGTAGTTTTTGCGTGAAAGAGGAACAGAAATCCATACATCCATTCTAACGAACTTGGACATATATAATAAAAGCTGCTGCCCGCGGCTTCGCACGCGCTTTTCATGTAACCTATGTCGGTCCCCGGGATACCATCTACCTCCCTGCCAAATTTCATTCAGATCCGTTCAGCCGCTAAGGCCTGAAAAGGTAACAGACAGACAAGAGTTGCTTTCAAATTTATAATATTAAGTAGAGGATTATAGTTTTTAAAAATTCACTGTGGAAGTATCAATGGGGATGGTAAGTTATTAAAATAATATTCCCATTTGTTACCAGGTAACAAGTGGGAACAGCGTCGGTTTGGGCTAACTGGGAATAACATGGGCCAGCAACTATTCCGTGGTTTTTAATTTAGCTGCGAATGCGAAAGTTAGCGTTGCCCGCGAAATTGTCTTTTTTTTGTGTTTTGACTTGAAAATAGGTGGAGTTCGACTGTAAGTTTTTTATTGTACCTATGTCTGTTACGCGACATTTCCGCCAATAATGGACATATTTTGAAAATTGTTTCACTATTGTATAGAAAATAATCCCAAGGTGGTCCCAACAAAATTGTATCCCCAGGGAATAGTATTTATCCCACAAAACTTTAAAAATTTTAAAAGTAAGGGATTCGAAGTCGATAAGTAGGTTTTTGAAAACAATCAAATTATCACAATGAGTATTAACCAACAGTTTCCATGGCAACGGGTGTAAACAAGAGATAGGTTCAGGAAAATGAAAACGGTTTATTTGTTTTTTAAAATACGCCAAATTATTGACTATTTGCCGTATTTTTTCCACCATGTGAGCGAAACCTCGAGTAGAACCGGGTTATTCCCGCTCATCTCCACGCGTCATCCCCAGTGGGGACCAACGGGAAGTTTTGTTCCCGTTGGTCCCTTAGACTTATAAATCCGCTTCTGCCTTCGCTTACGCCTATGCCTTGCGACGGCAGCTTATATTCAAAATCCCTGGACAAATGATGACATGCAATACGGCACTCTCGCTCCGGTTTAAAATATTAACTCTCTCTTAGCCCTAAATGCCGTTATGGGCTGACGAGATAACCGCTACTGCTGAAGAGTTATTGTCTTAACTTCGTTTTGGCTTGTAACTGGATGAAATTATTCAGGTATACCAGGTATTTGTACAAGCTTTTATTAATCCTCTGTTATTATCTATGCATGTAACTACGTATATATCATTTGTTGTACACTACTAGCTGCTGCCCGCGCCTTAGTTCGCGTTAAATCGGGAACAAAAATAGCCTATAAATGTTATTCCAGTTCCCAAACTATACCCATACTAAATTAAAGCCTAATTGGTTCAGTAGTTTTTGCGTGAAAGATTAGCAAATATCCATACATCCATCCATACCAACTTTGACATTTATAATATTAGTAGGATACATAGAAAATACCCAGAAAACCCGAAACATATATTTGCAGATTGTACAAACATTTATCCCAAGGTGGGAATTGAACCCGCTCTCGATTCGCCCGCAGGGCCACATCGTCCGTCAAACATAAAATTCAAGTAGGTGAATTTGCATGATTTTTGAAAATTCTTACCTATTAGTTGTTAAATTCTAAACATTTTTCCATATTGAAGAATAAACATACCTGTAACAAAAAAAAAGGAATTAACAATAAGACATCTTAAAATAAAACAAATAAGCAAATATCGAATAAAG
This sequence comes from Eupithecia insigniata, assembly GCA_947859395.1. Lineage (NCBI taxonomy): Eukaryota > Metazoa > Arthropoda > Insecta > Lepidoptera > Geometridae > Eupithecia > Eupithecia insigniata. Next base: position 2,554,792 of record OX402018.1, on the reverse strand, counting down.
GACATAACGTTGATTGTGATTTTATGGGCAAATAAAGATATTTATAAAAAAAAATGAAGAACTTTTAAATACAAGCTTTTATATCATCTAGGTCGAAAGTGCTTGGGAAGACAAATCCAACGAACCCAAACTCGACGTAGTTAAGTCGTTTCGTTCAGGAGTTCCTATGGCCACCTTCGGTTTCCATCATTAGACCAGCTCGATGGTATCATGACATTGCATTGTCTCAGAACTTATATAAGTATAAAGTTTTTAATCTTGTGCGATCTGAAGATATTATTATTAAATATACTGTGACCACGACAGAGTGTAACCCTGTTGAAACTTCGGGAAAAATAGGTAAATAAACGGCTTACGAATATCGACCCCTCCAACTCAACCTGTGGATGGTTTAAGAGCCGACGAAGGAAACCTACCAGAGGAAAGGCAGCAGCTTCTTTCTGAGTATTTTTTCAACACCAACACTGCGATCACCAATCCGCCTGCCAAGCGTGATGATTATGGCAAATCCCCCCCTACATGGGACTCGATGGACCGACTACATTGTAGCGGTCGCAGGTAGTCGATGGATGGAGGCGGCTCAGGACCGCTATTTGTGGCGTCGTATGGGGGAGGCCTACGTGCAGCAGTGGACGTGTATGGGCTGATATGATGATGATGAAACGCGATAATTACCCGTGAATATTTCATTACATAAGTCGGTTGAGGATAACTGGTCTAAAATTGAGTTGCAAAATTTCGACCGAACAAACAAGTTAAATAAAAGCTTGTAAAAAATTAAACTACGTTCTTGAATTACATTTCCACTTCCCATCAGGTGGACCGGACGCTTGACTGCTACCTTTGGGGTATAAAAAAAATCATTTTTCTTATGAAACCTAAGTAGAAAGTCTTCTAGAAACCCGGTCCACTTCCACTCCCAGTAGGTACCTATGGCCACGCCCTGCTCGGGTAACATTGTGTATCCTATACATTATCTAGATAATAAGAACTTCAAATGTACACAATGATGCAATTAAATAAATATGAATCTGAAACAAATATTAAACAATCTATAGAATAAAGGACATTGATTTTAATTTTCTGTGTTAATAAAGTCATTTTCTCAAATAAGAACATATGTACATCCAACTCGGTTTTCCTCCACCTCACCATCACCTAATTCGCACCGCTAAGGATTGGAACTCGCTGCCTGTTTCTGTCTCCGGCCAATTACAATCTGGGTCTCTTCAAGACAAGAGTGAATAGGTGTCTTCTAGACCTTCTTGACACACCATCGGCCACATCGTCACTTTTAATCAGGTGAGATTGTGGTCAAACGATGGTCTATCGACAATAAATAAAAACGCTATAAAGCCCATTTTTGAATCCATGTTTTACGTTGTGCGGCGATGGTGCTGTCCAAATCTGCGACAAATTTCACATTTCCATTTCGAACTTCAAAAAATACGGATCATAGACTAAAGTAATCCAAAAATAGTTGGGTTTTCCAATAAACGCGGTTTTAATATCAGCCCGGATCCAAAGTCAACAGGCAGGATTCGAACCCGTTATATTAAAGGAAGTACTTCGAGTTATTAGAATTTTCGCAAGCTAGACGTTTTAGTTGTTTTGAGGGGAAGTCAATATACAAACGGGAAAATGGAAACTGGCTCCATTTTTATTTTATAGAGGAAAATATGATTTGAAAAAAAAAAAAATGCTATAAAACCTATGAAATTACCATATTAACATTAAAACAATCATATTTTAACTGAAATACAGATTTTATCGTTTTTCCATGACAGTGACAAAAGGAGTGCCTTAAAAGTTGATTCACCCACAAACATTTGTCCCAAGGTGGGAATCGAAACCGCAACCTCCTACGCCGCAGGCGGACCTTCACCCACCGCGGCACATTGGACGTCATTCGCGATATTGACGATGATAAAAATCAAAATGAATTGACATCCCTTTCAGTACGCAATACGCTCACTGACCTACGGACCAAGGGAACCTCCAATTACCCAACCCCATCAATCTTCGATATCTTTATGTTTGGGAAACAAAAGCGGGCCCATAAAATCACCCAAAATACTCGCAAAGATGTCAAATAATTTGTAACTCAATATCAAGGCAATAAATATCGGTTTATTGCCTTGATGACAGGCTTGCGTAACTTTACGCCGGTGACAGGCCCGTAGGTATCTACCTAGCTACTTGCTTTATGTTGTAAAATCTACCGGATTTTGGTATTTTAGAAACAGGGTTTTGGTGCTTTGTTTTTATTTCTAGTCGTTATGTATTGTCTTTTTACCCAAGATAGAGTCTCTATTTTTGATAAGAAGTCAATATACTTAACTGACGACATCTTGGGCTCTATCATAGAGCCAAAGAAGTCGTAGAAGTCTGTAAGCGCATTGGGCACCCAATGCGCAATGAAGTAGTTATGACCGACCTTAGCTGCAAATTACGAGTATGTCAAAACTCAGAATAGTAAAAACTAAACTGGCATGCTTGGAGTCGAAATAAAGTTGTCGTTGGTAACAATATTTATTGAAGAAAGGATCTCAATTCGACAAGAACTTTAAATTGTGTTTAATTTCAAAAACAAGAAAGTAAATTTAACGTTTCAATACTGCGAGATTGTTTATCTTTTGGCAGATAATTAATAATCGAGAACAGGCTTATCTGAATGCGAAAGGCTTAGGACCAGAGGTAAGAATTAGTTTTCGATTAGTGTTATGTGATTTTAAGTATGTACCTATTTTGGGTTCGGTGTCAATTTCTGTACGAAGTTTTGAGAAAATTTTGGTTCGATGTTAGTTTTTGCAAGAAGATTTGAGAAATTTTTTAGGGATATTCAATATCTTTAATAAATTAATATGTGAACTCAGTTTATTATGAAATAGGTAAATTATGGTCTGTCGTTTTTACTCATAATTTTGAGTTTGAATATTGCAATAATTCGTTTCAATAAACAATTGTGCATTGGGTTGCTTAAGCCAACGTTGGTCAATTCACTTCAATGAACACATCGGTGTTAATGTAGCCCGTTGAATAGTAGGTATTCTGTTTCCAGTTTAAAACATTTTTAATTAGGTTTATTCGTACTATTTACTTATATTTAAATGCATGTTTTTTATGGATGCTGTAATTTTCTTGCATTGTTAAAGTTTTTTTACAGCATTCTATCTAACCTGATTTCTGAGCCGTGTTGGTCGCCAAAGATAAACTCAGTTTAAATAGGCAAGTACGGGTTATGTTGTATCCGATTTGGCGTTGATTTTTTTCGTTATGTTCCCCTTGTTTGGGAAAATATACTAAAGACACTGGGTACAAAATAGCATAATATTCAGAAACTATCTTATTAACAAAGATTCATCAAAATCAGTTCAGTAAATTTGGTGTTCAATGACGACGACAGCTGTCGCAATATAAGTAATAACTTTAAGTCGGTAGGTAAGGGACAGTATGCTATCCCGCTGTTCTTCTATATCCCTTTATCTACACGACCTTACTTAATAGTATCATAAAAAATTCAGCAAAAACTCCGAGCATAAAAAAGCTCTTAACCAATCCTAGAGTAACGTCAAAACTTTTCTCCCATCATGTACCCATAAAGCAGCAAATAAACGCATAAGTGCCAACAGTCCAACACCAATGATAAAATCGAAATTTCAACAGTTCATAACAAGTAACCTCGATACTAAAACGACATCATAAACCAAAATCACTCTAAATTGGCGCCAAAAACTCCCTAAAATGTACAAAAGCAAATAAATGTGACGTGAACGGTGTGACTGACGCGACGATAAAATACCGCGCTTTACGACGACAGACCGCATTCACACCGTAGCGTTGGTGTGGGACAACTGCCAACTTTTTTTACATTAAAATAAAAATAAATAATAATGCTGGACAATTCACACAACATCATCTAGTCCCAAGCTAAGCAGAGCTTGTGTTATGGGTACTAGATAACTGATATACTTAATATAATACACTAAATAGATAGATATATTTTTATTATACACAGAAAACATCCAGAACACCCTGAACAAATATCTGCAGATTGTACAAACATTTATCCCGAGGCGGGAATCGAACCCGCAACCTCCTGCGTCGCAGGCGGACCTTCACCCACCGCGCCACAGAGGTTGATATTGCAAACTTTATACCTGTCAGTCATTGCTGAACATTGCACAAACAAGGGGGGGTTTTGTCATAATCACCACGCTTGGAGGGCGGATTGCTGACCGCAGTTGGGGTGTTAAAAATACAGAGACGGAAGCTGCTACCCCTCCTCTGGTAGCCCTTAATCGTCTCTTACGTCATCCACGGACTGTGATGAACTTCTTAGATCGTTGATAATAAACGGCTTGCTGAGGTTTCGGACACAATATCTCCAGACACTTTGTCCGAAATGACACTTTTAAATTTTAATAAATATTTACTGACATTTCGGACACCATCAAAATATTAAAGCTGTTTTGTACAATCAGTTAGAAAAGTTTTAAAATATATGATATAATAGTCGATGGATGGAGGCGGCTCAAGACCGCTATTTGTGGCGTCGTACGGGGGATGTCCACCAGTGGACGTGTATGGGCTGATTTGATGATGATGATATAATATTACATACTAATAAAAAGAGCGTCACCAAAACTGAGTATTTTAGGATAAGTTATAGCGCTATTTTTCGACATCATAACTGTCCTCTAGACGTTACACGCGTTGAAATTAGTAACTCTAGAACAATTTCTATAAAACAACTAACAATTAAATTAACAAACTGTGTACTAAACCGATTCTGTCGGCAATTCGGTATAACGCTTAATTAATTGATAACATTCTAAAATTCACGAACCAGTCTTTTAATAAACACTGGACACATTAAAAGCTAAGCTATGTCGATGATATATTTAATCTAAATTTCTGAAGGTCGTGGCGGTTGCGACTAGAACCGACGACCCCTCCAACTCAGAGAGAGAGAGAATTTATTTACCAAAAAAAACATAATAGAATTGAACAATGTTATTATAAATTTAATGAATTATTTGATTGAATTTTATTCTCAATTTTTATTTATATTCTTATGTTATAAACATTATAAATTCATAGACGATTAATCAATTTAATTTATTTTATTGCAATACCTATGTATGAATGTATACAATGTAAGTAATTGTTAATTATATTTAAAAAAATGACCTGTAACCATAACGTTATGAATAAAGGAACTGTACTTACTGATCTTAATAGCTAGGCAGTGCATACATACATAGTGGGTAACAGTAAAATTATAAGGTGGTTATTATGGGTAAAATTGGTCGCTGCCCCACCGTGTTGCAGTTGTGTGCTGTAGTTGTGTGCTCAGCCCGTGGACGTAGGAGCCGACCAAGGGAGATCAGAGCTCATAATCCCATGGGAAGGCAGAAAGACATGACCGAGGAGAGGTAAGGAATAGGAGCAACGGCCTAACGTGCTTTCCGAGGCACGGGAGTGCAACACCGCCAACTTCCTTACCCCGGGATTGCTACTGTGATTTTTATCTTACTAGATAAATCTCAATAGCTAGACTTGAAGAAATTATCTCTCTTTGGGCTTTTACACACAGTATTAGTTTTAAAGGATCCGTTTATTTTCCCGTGATGGTGTATGTAGTTGTAGGAGCGAGTGCACACACCTGACAGTATTCCGGTCCAGTAAACGATTACTTCCAGTAGCTAACCCGTAAAAAACGGTCCGGTAACAATCGTTAACTGGATCCGGTACATAGATAGATAGATAGAAAATACTTTATTGCACACTTAACAAAACAGTTTACAAACAATTTGAACAAAAAAAAAAAGAAATGTGACAATTGGCGGTCTTATCGCTCACGAGCGATCTCTACCAGACAACCTTGGATGGATAGGATCGTTGGATTGAATACGGGGATCTGTGCGCATTATTTTAAGAAGATAATACAAATTAAAAAACTCTAATCAATACAAATTACAAAACTAATAATTTACAAATCTTACATACGAATACCTACATAAATAACAAGAATACCTAAATACATAAACCTATCCATACATACTTATATATATATATACATATATGCATACATTTTACTAAGGGAAACTAAGGGTATGGTCAGTGACAGCAGGACAAATAGTGTTCCTTTACCATGCCCTTGAATAATGGTAGTGACTTTGCACGCCTTACTGAGACTGGCAATGTGTTCCAGAGCTGTACAGCACGGGCAGTGAATGAGTTGTCATAGAAGGAAGTAGAGTGGACAGGGACTTGGAGCATAAGAGTTTCTGAAGAGCGCAGAGAAAGAGTGTGAGATTGATGAAGAAAAGTGAAACGTTCCTTGAGATAAGAGGGTGCAGAAGAGAGAAATAAGATATTATAGAGAAGAGATAGAATGTGACTATTACGGCGAAGCCGTATAGGTAACCACTTGAGCTTCCTACGAAATTCCGAGACATGGTCATATTTGCGCAAGCCAAATATAAACCTTATCCCGACATTCTGCAGGCGCTCAAGTTTGTCAAGTTGTTGCTCAGTAAGATCAAGAAAGGAAGAATCAGCGTAATCAAGTAATGGAAGGGGAAGAGATTGTGCAAGAGAAATCTTAGTGGCGATAGGGAGAAAGTTCCGTAGTCTTCGAAGGGAACCAGCTGAGGCAAACATCCTACGGCTGATTTCAGAGAGCTGCGGTCCCCACGACAAATTCCTGTCAATCAGGACACCTAAATTTTTCACCGTTTCGCTTTGCCCCACGGGAGTCCCATCAAAGACCACAGTTGGAAGACTACTCCAGTTTACCCGGGCTATCATCCGCGAGCTTCCTACAGTGATCACCTGCGTTTTTGCAGGATTGACTTTGAGACCAAAGCTTTTGCTCCAGTCAAGGATGCGATCTAGGTCATCGTTGATTGCGGAGATAGCATTAGGTAGTTGATCTACCGGGGCCTGCGTATAAATTTGGAGATCATCTGCATAGAGGTGGTACGATGAAATTATTTTATGAGATATTGAGTTTATGAAAATAGCGAAAAGGAGAGGTGAAAGAACGCCGCCTTGAGGCACGCCCGCAGATATATCGCACCAAGATGAGCACACATCATCAATGCATATACGCTGCCTACGCCCATGCAAATAACTGCGAAACCAGTCAGCCACTGCTGGAGATACGTTTAGAGAGCGTAATACTCCAAGGAGAATATCGAAATCAACGTTATTAAAAGCGTTGCTGAAATCCAACAAGCAAAGGACAGTTATTTTTCCGTCTTCCATCCCAGAGCGTATGTCGTCAGTTATTTTAACCAAAGCGGATACGGTACTGTGGCCTGGACGAAAACCGGACTGAAAGGGATTGAGAAGATTATTTCTGGAGAGGAATGTGCTGAGTTGTTGATGGACAAGTCGTTCAAGGACTTTGGACAGGAAAGGAAGAATGGATATAGGACGGAAATCGGAAAAAGAAGCAGGCTTTGTTTTTTTTGGGAGAGGAGTAACCAGGGCTACCTTCCAAGCCGTTGGAAATAAGCCAGTAGACAGAGAGTAGTTTAGTATGTACATATATATAGGATACAGGATCCAGTAAAACGGATCCTGTAAAAAGGACTGCTGCATATTTTGTCGGACCGGTATTTTTTACTGGATTCAGAATAATGTATTATGTGTGAACTTGCTTATATAACTACGTACCTACGCCATCACGGGAAAATAACGGATCCAGTAAAACGGACTGCTGCATATTTTGTCGCAGCGGTATTTTTTACTGGATCCGGAATACTGTATTGTGTGTGAACTTGCTCATGCAACTATATACGCCATCACGGGAAACTAAACGGATCCAGTAAAACGGATGTTGTGTGTATGAGCCCTTTCTCTGCTCAACAGGGACGCTACTGATATTGAAATAAGTACTTAGTATATCTAGAAGTGAGAAACAAGCCCTTTCAAGAATGGCTCTAGTAATTAAATCTTCTCGGCGGTAATTATACGATACTATCTCACTGCCCTCAGACCTTTTAAACCATGGTAATTTCGACTTTACCACAATCCGTTCTTGGCTTGGCTGTCTGGGGGCGGGTTCGATGCCAGGACAAGCACGGTTTGTGCTCGTAAACATAATTAATAATTAATATGTAGTAGGCATCTTCTACATGGGAGACCATCCACTCGATGGACCGGCGACATCATAGCGGTCGCAGGGAGTCGATGGTTGGAGGCGGCTCAGGACCGCTATTTGTGGCGTCGTACGGGGGAGGCCTATGTCTAGCAGTGGACGTGTATGGGCTGATGATGATGATGATGAGGCATCTTCTAGCAGTGCTACTACGAAAATTTATGAGGAATTTTTCCAAAACCGTTTTTTATGTATACAATACAAATATAGCATTTAATCACAGTGAACAGTTTTACTTATCAGATTTAATCACAGTGAACAGTTTTACTTATCAGATTTAATCACAGTGAACAGTTTTACTTATCAGATTTAATCACAGTGAACAGTTTTACTTATCAGATTTATGAATGTATACCATCAGAACATGATAACGGTTAAATTAAATATTTAAAAATAAAGCTCTTTATTGACAAAGAAAATAACAATCAAATAATATAAAGACATTAAACTAGTATTTACAATAATAGAGAAACAATTGAGTGAAACTATTGAGCTAACTGCAGATGGCGGCAAACAATCTACAGATAGCTCAACTGGTCCATATCAATACCAGTCGGAAGCGTCCCCAAGACGCTGGCTGCATTGCCCCGCGCTGTATGGCAATGCTAATGCCATAGTGCTATACCAATATTCATCTATATAATGTATTGTACTAAGTATATCATTTAATAAATAAGTTCTAACAAATTGCATGTACCATAATAATTATATGACGCAAATAAATGAATATACTAACTAGTTAGTACCCATAACACAAGCTCTGCTTAGCTTAGGGCTAGATGACGCTGTGTGGGATGGTCCTGCATTATTATTTAATTTTAATAATAATGCTGGACAATTCACACAGCATTATCTAGCCCCAAGCTAAGCAGAGCTTGTGTTATGGGTACTAAATAACTGATATACATAATACAATATATGTATTACATAGATAGATATTTACTTATTTATATTGATTTATTTAGTAGCGAAGCTATCTAACGAACAAAATCAGACCACGATTAAATAATTTCAGGTACGAGTACATTGCTAGTTTTATCCTTAACGCTATCGTTATCTAAGTACATAAGCAGTGATGTAGGTCACACAGCTCGCTCCTATCCAGGGTGTAAGGCAAACGCGTGTAAAATTGAACTGAGATTGCTTCCAATGCGTGTTTGCAGGCGGCTACGTTTACACTGTTGCGTAACATATTGGAATTTACAGGATTTTTATGGATATAATTACATGAAGGTATATTTTGCGTTATATCAAGTAAACTTGACGGGATTTTAGGGATATTGCTACAAAATATGTAGATTTGAGATATCCTGTCGGGGCAATTGCTTCTCATTTCGAAAACAGACTGGAGTGAAAAGAAGGGACCTTGGATGAGAATGACGTCATCTCTGACAGCATGAGAGAAGAAAACCAGTGTTTTCTGTTGAGCAACATTAAGCTGAGGCACTCGAGTGGCGGCCACAATGCAACGCGAAACGGAGTGTTGGAAGACCATCCACTCCGGACCGACGAAATCGTAGCAGTCGCAGGGAGTCGATGGATGGAGGTGGCTCAGGACCGCTATTTGTGGCGCCGTATGGGGGAGGACTATGTCCAGCAGTGGACGTGTATGGGCTGATATGATGATGAAGACCTTTTTGGTTCAGATGCTGGAAGCACTTTGTTAGAATTAATGAAATTATACATACATTATACGGTTTCTCTTATAGTGTATTTTTGATGTGAGCCAATAAATTGATTTTCTTTCATTCGTTAGAGATGACTTCACTTCCAATCCCAATCAATAAATAGGTTATAGAAACGCTTTCTTTAGTTCACAGATCTTGATGGAACGAAACGTAGAATTTAATTTTGTACCGTGAACAGTCGGTGTGACAGACAGCCGTATAACGCGTTTTATTATGTGTAAACGAAAATTTGATGTACCACGGAACCCACGAGACGAAATCTGTGATTTAATACTAATAGCCAATCATGGGCTTTTTATTGCTTTTCGGTTACGTTTGGTGTTGCGGAATTCCAAAAGATTTTCGTTTAGGTATAAAAATATTATTTTCCGTATTTAAATTACATGAGTTTTGTCACTCGTAGATAAAATACAAATAACTTCGCTCCGTTCCGCACTGTCAGTAGTATGTAAGAAATTCAATGTTCTGTTTAGCTTTATAGAAATATTGACATGTATCTAAATCGCATTAAATTTAGATTTAGATAGGCAAAATAACCATGTATTAGACACATAAGTGATATTATAAATGTGCTAGTGGTTTCTTTTTCACTTCTTCCACTAGTGGACAAAAATTTAAGTGAAGAGAATATCAATAACACCTTATTTCTTATTTGATAATAATAACTATGTTTATAGTATAAAATTTGACTTGTCTAAGTGCTTATTTTGTAAGGCTAAAGAAATAAAGTTATTGATTCTGATTCTGACTTAACTGAAGCGTTTTCTAAAACATTTGAAACTATCATGGTTATTTACAACACTAAAGTAAATAACGGGATATATACCATGATTTGACATATAACTGTGCCGAAATATTGGAGAACTCAACACTCAAACCATGGTAAATATCCCGTTATTAACGTTAGTGATGCGTTTTCTTTACAGAAGAATTAGTTCGACCACACAAAAAAAATATAACCTCCTTGTGTAGTCGGATAAAAAGGCACTTTGTCGTGGGTATGTCAAATACTGCATAGAACGTGCTTAGTTTGAATATGAACTATAAAAACATGGTAGTTTCATAGTTTTTTAGTTTATAGCAAAATTTTCCTATGGTAACTCAGCGGACATATCAACTTTTAAAGCACTTCTTTTGTGTCACTGTCATGGAAAAAACAATAAAATCTGTATTTCAGTTTAAAATATGATTGTTTTAATGTTAACGTAAACTTAGATTCTCAGATATGTACCAGTTGAGCTATCTGTAGATTGTTTGCCGTTGGCTCAATTGTTTCAAAAAATAAGATTTTGAATGGAGGAATAATGATACAAAATACAAGTGTTCTTAATAATAATGGAGGAAAATATCGTGTGAAATTTCCCGGCTTAGACAGCTGTTACATAAAAGTAGAATAAATAGTAAATACCTACTTAATCCGTCTGTTATGTAATCTATACTAATATTATAAGAGGAAAGATTTGATGGTTTGCGAATAGGATTGGAAACTACTGAAACGATTTGAAAAATTATTTCACGGTTGGGAAGCTACTACTAAGGGCAGTGGGGCCGCGGCGTACGAATATCGACCCCTCCAACTCAACCTGTGGATGTCGTAAGAGCCGACTAAGGGAACTTACCAGAGGATGGGCAGCAGCTTCCTTCTGAGTATTTTTAAACACCAACACTGCGATCACCAATCCGCCTGCCAACCGTGGTGATTACGGCAAATCCCCCCCTACATGGGAGACCATCCACTCGGATGGACCGACGACATCGTAGCGGTCGCAGGGAGTCGATGGATGGAGGCGGCTCAGGACCGCTATTTCTGGCGTCGTACGGGGGAGGCCTATGTCCAGCAGTGGACGTGTATAGGCTGATGATGATGATGATGATGGGAAGCTACACTATCCCTGGGTGACACAGGCTATATTATAATTTCAAAAAATTAGGAATCTTGAAACTTTTGTTAGGTAATTACCCGTACGAAGCCGGCGCGGCCCGCTAGTAATATTATAAAGGACAACCTATAAATGAGTTGGTAATAAATACCCTATAAATACTTTCTCTAAAAATTACAACTAATAAACTGAATGATTTTCTTTCTTTACAGTAGTTTTAGAGCTGTTTTTATTTTATTGTGTCTGACTGATGTGGTCAAACAAGTAACGTTATTTTTATTATTATTTTTTTTACCTTTGTGAGAGATTGTGTTTTTTTGCTAAAAATAAAAAAAAAATTGGTAAGATAACAACTCTATGAAACGTATAATTAATAAAATATTTTGCTTATGGCCCTATAAGCAGAATATCTCGCGGCAGTCAATATTAATTATCGCGATAATTAATAATTTTCAATTTTTCATAGAGTTGTTATCTAACCAAGATTTTTTTAATACTTAGCACAATTTAACCGGTAAATAAGACAAACACAAACGGAGCAAAATAAGGAAAAATCCTGGCGCACTTTTAAGCAAAAATAAATACTTTGGGGTAAAAAAATACACTGAAAAAATATACTTAGTCGCTACTTTTCTCATTGAAGACTCAATGGGGTGAAATACACCCTGCTTTCTTTGAATTTCACAATGACTTGGAGTTTTTATTTGAACCATAAAGTAAAGGTCCTTTAAAGACTTCTGTGGCACAGTGAGTGGTTTGGAAGAGATGCGGATTTGATTCAGAAATTATTTGAATATATTTAGCCGTATTTAAAAAAACATAAACCGACTTGTAATTCCTCAACCTACCTCTTGTTTACTGTTGCCATGGAAACTCTTTGTCACCAGTCATTGTGATAATTTGATTGTTTTGAAAAATCTAATAATTGATTCGAATCCCTTACTTTTACACCATTTTTAAGTTTTGTAGGGATAAAAACTAATTCCCTGGTGATACATTTTTATGGGACCACCTCGGGATCATTTTCTATACAATAGTGAAAGAATTTTCAAAATCGGTCCATAATTGGCAGAATTATCACGTAACACACATACAAAAAAAAAGTAGAACTGAGAACCTCCTCCTTGAGGTCAGTTGAAAAGCTTCTGCTTTAATATTTCATAGAACGATTATATCGACAAATTTGTTCATTATCACCTATACTAGCTGACCCAACAGACGTCGTACGGTCATTCAAGTCAATCTGACAGTTATTTCAAACGTGCTTAGGAAAGAGTACATACATATATATATAACGCTGGGGCTAAGGTTACATTAAAAATGTTTATAATCAAGGTAGTTGTTAAGTTTTCTTAAAATTCTACGCAATATTCATATTTTTTTTTTCATGTTATAACCTTCTGCAAAGTATAAGAAAACATTTTAAAAAAAGTTGAACGAAGTCGATAAAGCCGTTCTCAAGTTATAGCGTGACCAGGAGAAATAGGGGGTTAATTTTTATATTATGTATATAAAAATTGGGCTGACTTCGAACTTTGTTGATATTGGAAGAACAACAACGTTTATCTCTTATCGAGGGATTTCTACAACGAACGTTATTCGAATTTTATCGTTATACTTAAAAACAAACGAGTTGAAATTAAAATTCAAAGCTAAAACGTAGAAATTAAACGAGGCATCTTCTTCAGTAGAAACAATTCGAAATTCAAAACTTCAAGAATGGCCAACTTATTAAAAGGAACATTTACAATATTCGCTTTGTACTGATACAGACATCGGCAGAATCAATTAAAAGTTACAGTTGGAGTGTTGCCAACTCGGTGTTACTAAACAATTACACAAAACAAACCAATCTAAGCCCTGTATTTAAAGAGAAAAAACAGAGAATTGTGTGACAGTTTTGCTTGCAAACGTATGCCAGACACTTCGAAAAATTTAACTTTTTTGAACAAGGCAAGTCTTGTGTTCTTGAGGGCTTCGTAGGTAACATCAAGAGAGTTATAGATACACAATATAATAACAATGCTACTGAAAGTAGGCCTCATAATGGGAAGGAAAATATAAAGACCATAGGTAACAAATTAAGATTAAAAAACTGCTAAAGTATGGCACTTTTCAGATATTTTCGAACAGCAAACATAAATTTTTTCCCCCGTGCCTGGCACTTTTGTTTTTGGAGGTTTTTTTCTACGCATCAATCAACTTTTTATAGTCAACATATTTCATATAAAGCATGTAGTATATACAACTATACATTGTAACTAGATGCCTAAAGATCAAGGTATCCTGTCGTTTCCGAGTAATCGAACACGCAAGTGGCGCGAGTCAGTTGTTATGTGACCGCGGCCAGAGATAGACGTGTAGCGTTTACCAGGGAACCGGTATCTCATCATCATCATCATCATCAGCCCATACACGTCCACTGCTGGACATAGGCCTCCCCCGTACGACGCCACAAATAGCGGTCCTGAGCCGCCTCCATCTATCGACTACCTGCGACCGCTACGATGTCGTCGGTCCATCGAGTGGATGGTCTCCCATGTAGGGGGGGATTTGCCATAATCACCACGCTTGGCAGGCGGATTGGTGATCGCAGTGTTGCGCTTCCTCTGGTAGGTTCCCTTAGTCGGCTTTTACGACATCCACGGGTTGAGTTGCAGGGGTCGATATTCGTACGCCGCGGCCCCACGGCTTCCGGCACCGATATCTAAAGATGTGTAATCCAGGTTACGATTATCCTTATTTATATCATAACATAGTGTACACTACAAAACATCCCGCCAATTATGAAGGTATCCGTTGACAGGAAGCGGAAACCATAACTACTTTTGCTCCGTTTTAGTCAAAGATAGCTAAATAAACAACTTAGTTACGAGGTAATAAAGATCAACAATATTTTGGCGCCAGCATAAAACACCATTCCAATGGCTTATTTAAATTTTAAAAATGGAAGAAATATCTTTTGGCGCCAGAAATAAATTGGAAGAGTATTTTGTTTGTCATCTTTACATTTTTAAACAAAGAAAATTACAATAACATAATCAAACAATTATTGTAGCATAGACTTGGATTTTTTCATTTGTAGAGTATTTTTTATATTTAGAACAGTTTGTGCTAACTTCAACTATACATGAAACAAACATGTCAGCTTTCGCTCGCGACTTCGATTGAATAAAATTTTTGTTCATCATTGGATTTATCCTAGAGATACGTTTTACAATATTAAAAGTTATTCATACTCCCCTAGTACCATCCAACAATCCTATCCATCCACGGTTGTCTGGTAGAGATCGCTCTCGAGCGATAAGACCGCCACTTGTAACTTAGTTTTAAAATTGTCTTTTTTTGTATTTCTGTTTCTTATCAATAAGTGTGCAATAAAGAATTTTCTATCTATCATACTTACGAGTATTGAGAAAAACAAGGGCATTGTACACGAGACTTATAAAATACCTAAATAAAAAATGATAATGCTGATTTCTGTACTTTTGGGGACTAGTTTTTAATCCTAATCTTAGATTTTTTCTCATACATTCGCACTAATCAAAAATATTCTCCAGTTCAACTTCAAAACTACCTACGGAACCCTAAAACCATCTTCACTCATCAAACATCACTCGAACCCTCCTAAGGGTACGTATTCACCTGCAAGCGACCCCCTTAGACCCCCCAGCCTATTGTGATGGCCAGACGCGTCGACACCCCTAGACTGCCATAGACTATAGAAAGCTATAGACAGCCATGGATAGTAGTTAGGCGTGCACTTGAGGGGTTGCCATCAACGAGTATGTAAATTTTCGGAAATACCAGCATCTGCGTTGTTTTGAGTTTTCCTATATTTACCCGACTACCGGAGGGTTATGATTTTAGCACCCTATGTATGTATGTATGTATGTAGCCGATTTCTTTGTTCCCACGTAGCGCTGAAACTACTACTTCGATTTCAACAAGTGAGGTATCGATTGATTCGTCTCATTACCCCGATGGTTATAGGCTATATGGTGTCCGGCAAAACTGAGGGTCTTAAGAGATAGCTGGGTCTAAATTACAGCTGGAACACTGCGATAGCGCGATAAAATTTTGCAAGAGACGACATCTAGTTACAGTTCGAGTCTAATTTAGTTTGATGTGATGAGTGAAGGATGACACATCCGTTGCCATGGAGACCTCTTGTTTATTTGTTACCATGGCAACGGGTCATCTAGGGATGGGCAAATGAAAAAATGTATCAATAATATACATATATTGTATCGATATATTTATGGTAAAAAAAATATAGTTAAAAACTAAAACCCGACTACATAAAAGTCTTAAACAAGCGTTCACCTATTGTCCATAGCATTTTCTTTTGATACTTAGGTAGTCGGAGGCCTTTGTTACTAATTGTACCCTAGTATATTGGGTGGGTGCATCCGACTACCTAAGTATCAAAAGAAAATGCTATGGACAATAGGTGAACGCTTGTTTAAGACTTTTATGTAGTCGGGTTTTAGTTTTTAACTATATTTTTTTTCCGTACAGTTGAATACGCCATGATTTACGGAATAGCTAACTGAATTCACTTCTGTTTGGTTGCCTGTCGAAAACTATTTTCGAGTGTTACTATGTGGTTGGCTTACACTCTATATTACTTCCAAGCATCAAAACGGAGATTTTTAACCGACTCCGAATAAAGGAGGAGGTTTTATGTTCGTCTATATGTGCTTTTTATGTACGTTCGTCAATTTCCCCTCAATTATTTATGGACCGATTTTGAACTGGAATTCCAAGTAGGTTTTTAATTTTTTCAAAACAAATTGTAACAGTTTTTCGCCCTCGTATTTGTCGAAAATAGTGATTAAGCGCGGACAAAGTCGGGATTTTTATAGTTTTTAATGAATCACTTCAAGTATAAGTGATTGATTAAAAATGTCAAAAATCTAGAATGCTAGACCATTGTTATTGTATTATATTGTATTCATTTATTTCTGAGCGTGCCTCCCCCAAACAAGGGGGGGTTTTACATATTGACTACACTTGGCAAGAGGATTGGGGATAGTAGGTTCCCTTAGTCGGCTCTTACGACATCCACGGGCTGAGTTGGAGGGGTCAATACCTATGACCGCCATGGTGATATAAAAACATCTTCATCATCAGCCCGCATACGTCCACTGCTGAACATAGGCCTCCCCCAAACGACGCCACAAACAGCGGTCTTGAACCGTCTCCAACGACTCCCTGCGACCGCTACGATGTCGTCGGTTCATCGAGTGGGAGGTCTTCCTACACTCCGCTTCGCATTGCATCGCGGTCGCCACTTGCCTTTACTCCCTTTGATAAAAACATCTAAGGAGTTAATTATACAAAGTTTAATCATCTGCTAGAGACAGTTGAATTATACCTACCTAGCAATGCATGTCTGTCTAGTCTACGTTAGGGTGCGTCCCCCCTAAATGGTCCTAGTACCATTGTTCACATAATCAGACGGAGGGTTGTCTTGTCTGTAAATGTCTGTTGACGTTACTTTCAAATCGCTGACGTATTATTGAATTTATAAATCAAAATTTAAGAAATAAAATAAAGTTTTTTACTTTTTGAGAATTAGTTGGGTATTTTTTATAAACCATTTCGTTACACTAAAGTAACATGCAATAATTTAGTTGCTAACCGACTTCTAAAAAAGGTTGAGGTTCTACGTTTGCCTGTATGTATGTTTTTTTTGTGTATGTTTGTTGATTTCTCCGTCAATTATAGACTGATTTTGAAAGTTCTTTCGCTATTTTACCTCTATACGAGAATGGTCACGAGGTGGTACCATTTTTTTCCCCTAGGGATTAGCTTTTGTTCCGTAAAACTTAAACACCGTTTCAAATTAAAGGATTCGAAGACGGTCATTCGGTCTTTTTTCTAAAATATCAAATTATTATAATCTCAATCAAAATCAAAAATCTCTTAATATTTTCTTTTGTTAAATTTAACGATCTTGCACTTTAATTTTTATGCTGATTATAGAATATTTGAGAAAACCTAGCTCGTTAATTCTGAGCTTTATGTAAACTTTGTCAAAGAGAAACACAGACAAGACTGACTCGTAATTGCCATATTTTAGCAAATAAAGAGCTTTTTTACTTTTAAGTTATTAAAGATTGAGATAAATAAATTCGATTTATTTGGATACGCAAGGAAAGTGTGGCCGTTCCACATCCGCTTCAGCTTTTTAATTATTTGATAAATATAAAGATAAATTTATTTGCTTTACATTTGTAAGTCTTAAATAAATTATATGCTTCAATTATGTATGTTCTACCTTAAAATTAGGCAAATATTTAAAATTATATTTATAGTACGCAAATTGTTGATTGATAAACTCATAATATTACTAAAAGCTTTCCTTTTGGAAGTAATTTTGGATTATTAAACAATTCTTCGTACACTTTTTTTTAACCCATCATCATCATCATCATATCAGCCGATCGACGTCCACAGCTGGACATAGGCCTCCCCTAAGGATCTCCACAATGACCGATTTTGCGCTGCCCGCATCCAGCGATTTCCCGCGACCCTCACTAGGTCGTCGGTCCATCGCGTGGGGGGTCTACCTACACCGCGCTTTCCGGTACGTGGTCGCCACTCTAGAGCCTTGCGGCCCCAGCGGCCATCAGTCCTACGAGCTATGTGCCCTGCCATAATAACCCATAATATTACTAAAATGTCTGTAGTTTAAAATAAAACAATAAAACAAAAAAAAAACAAAAAAAAAAAACTTTTTTTTTTTATAACTCATTCATTATATTACTAAAACCTTTATTTAGTTATTTACAAAGTAATTTTGTACAAAAAACAATTCTTCCTACACTTATTGTTTGCGAATCAAGGGCGCCACTTGCCCTCAAGGTAACCTCTTAACCCCTAACCCTAAACTTAACCGATCGATGCAGATAACCTATCTCTACAATTAACCCGTCAACAGACCCAGAAGTGGCAGAGTTGGAGAGAAAACTTATTGAAACTTTCTATATCTGTTGAAAATCGGAGAGTTTCTAGAAACTGTGTAGGTACAATGTTTTGAAACAACTTTCAATTCATATTTGGACATGTTGGTAAATAGCGATAAATTCAACCATTACCATAAAATCTTTCGTAGTTTGATAAATTCATTGAGAAATCCCTCATTAAGGCGGTCCCCAGACCCAAACTAGCACCGCCACCTACATATTTTATCGTATTATTACATTCAATAAAAGGAATTTTCAAAAATCCTTTGGCCAGTTTGTGATACCTATCATGAGCTTTTTTTATTGCCTCTGTAATAGTTTTATTTGTATAGTTTCAGAAAAGATGCGAAGTTGCACTTTTTGACCACCAAACTTGGTTTTCGCTTCTCCTAAGCTATACAATATAAAACTATTACAGAGGCATTCAAAATAAGCTTACGATAAGTATCACAAACGGGCCAAAGGATTTTTGCAAATTCCTTTGTTTATATAATACGATAAAATAGGTGACGGCTCTGATTGATTCGGGGTAGCGCCTTAAGAGCCAGTGATATCAAAAATTGCTTAGCGTCAGCTATTATTGTCTTCCACAATACTGAAGCATTTACTTTGGGATTAATATAAGCATGTTATATGAAAACACGATTAATAAAATTTACTCGATATAAAAAATATACAAAGTTCGCTCTCAACTGTACAATAATCGTCGCTATTCAATAAATACTTTGAAATAAGCCTTGATACTTTGTACAGTAAACAAACAGAATATAAAGCAGACGATAACTGTTTTAGATTTTCAAAATTACTATTATTTTTACCGTATAAAAACAAAAACATGATTTTTGCGCTTACCACCCTCTGCTCTGTCCCGCTCCTATGAACGCGAAATCCTATGTCTATCCTTTTCACAAAATGGCGTCGTATGGTAAGCCCTTAAGGGATGAAACGTAGGTGTTCTTCCAATACAAACTAGGGTCGTAGTGAACCCGCTTACATTTATAATGAATTCGTCACACTACGAAAGTTTTTATACTAAAAAAAGCTACCTGTATAATATCGTAAAAGCTTGAGTTCATGTCAAAAACAGGGTGTTATCAAATCACTTGCAAAACAAAAAGCGCTCCTTTGCTGATGATGGAGACTGTATGTTTCATTTTATACGATCCGATCCGAACTATGCGACGGAAACTACAGGGTGTTAGTTTTCCACGGAATGTTTCCAATTTGCCAAACTATTTGGTATCGCTTCTAAAGGGTGGGTTCTAAAAAGTTTTCGCGTTTAAATTTCGAATCGCTGAAGTGTCTGTTTCATCATGGTCTGGAATGGGATTTAATTTTGAATTTCGAATAAACCTAACCTTAAAATGGAGTATTTTTCGCTTCCAAAAAGAGCGTCATTGAGTGTAGTGTAATTTTTTTATCGATTTATTCGACTACTAGCTACCTCCTGCGGCTACAGACTCGTTTTTTCGGGATAAAAGTATCCTTTTACGTTAATCGAGGTCTAGAACTACATCCATGCATAATTTCAGCCTAATTTGTTCAATAGTTTTGTCGTGAAAAGTTATCAAACATCCAAACGTTACGGTAAAATATCGCATTCATAATATTAGTCGAATTGACTCTCGATTACTTCGAGAAAAGAGAGTTTATCGTAGATCGTCTACCTTTACAATATAACAAACGAACAATCTAATAAGGTAAAGGTTTCTTGTTCGCTTCTTTACTTTACCTTAAAAAGATGCACAAAAATAAAGTGATCACTTTATTTCCCAGTTTAACTTATGTAACTAGTTACTTATGTAATCTTAATTTTGTGACGAGTCCAAGAGTTCTGTAAGATCTAGAGGAAATAAAGCACTTTTATTAATATGCGTGCAAGAGGAACAAACATCCGTACATACAAACTTTGACTATAATGTCAAAGTTTGTATGTACGGATGTTTGTTCCTCTTTCACGCAAAAACTACTGAACTGATTGGGCTGTATGGGACTTGGAATAACATATATAGGCTTTTTTTTATCCCGATAAAACGCGGGCGAAGGCGTGGGCAGCAGCTAGTATTTTATATTTGAATACCGAATGCTCATTTTAACATATCAATTCAACTCTTCCCGCATTAGAATATGAATGGCGCGGCCTTGGGAATCTGTAAAGGATCGCTTTGCAACGATTGATATCCAATCTTAGGGTACAGTCAGGGTTAAGTCACATACTGTAGGTACAATTGAATACAATTTATTTATTTACTAGCTGCTGCCCGCGCCTTCGCCCGCGTTATCAAGATATAAAATAGCCTATATGTTATTCTTTTTTTTATGGTCATCGCGATGGGCGCCGGGTTAGGATCCGCCTGCGATGCAGGTTTCTGGTTTGATTCCCGCCTTGGAAAAATGTTTGTACGATCTGCAAATATTTGTTACGGGTATTTTCTATGCATAAAAAAATATCTATTCATGTAAAGCATGTACGAGTAAGTATGAAATATTTGATTTTTTACGATAGCCAATTGGTATACTTTTAACGATTTATCCTAAGGCCGGAATCAAACCCGCAACATGCGTCGCAGGCGGATCTCCACCCGATGCGCCACAGAGGTCGTCTAACTTAGGTTTATAATGTTTATTGAATAATTGTACAGTTTACAGAAGCCTTGATAAAAATACATTATTTACGTAAATTTGATATCTAACTAAACGTAAAAACTCTACATTGAATATTGAAGCAATTTTTATTGAAAATTCAACGTTCACATTCCCCGTAGACTTCCGGGGTTCATTTTCACCCCCTTTCACCCCTTCTACCCCTAAAGGGGTGCGAGTGTTTGGCATTTGAACCGGATAAGATAAATTCGAAAGAAAATCGTAAAAGGTACCCGATTTTGTATTCCCAATTCGAATGTATAATTTTTCTCGAGATAAAATAAGATACGTTCATAGCGAGGTTTTTTCCGCGAATTGTTCTGATTATAAAGAGTAAAATTAGTAGATTGTTCATTGTTCTGTCTACTAATTTTACTCTGTATATTGTATATAATGATATACATATATATTGTATATAATGGTTTATTTGGTCACAAATATAGACAGCACAAAATAAAAAAAATCTATAGACATTAAAGTAGGTATCAGTAAAATATGGACCAGTTGAGCTATCTATAGATTGTTTGCAAGAGTCTGCAGTTAGCTCAATTGTTTTAATTGTAAATACTAGTTTAATTTGTTTATATTATTTGATTGTTATTTTCTTTGTCAATAAAATATAACCTTAATACAATATCGGTAAAATATAACAATATCATCAATCAACAATATATCAAAACACACAATTTTTAAGCGACTTCCAAAAATTTGGAGGTTTTATGTTCGCCTGTATGTATGTTTTTTTTTGTGTTCGTCAATTTATCTCCGTTTATATTTTGTGTCCATTTTATATTTCAAAGAAACGTTTAGCTTTTTTTAGAGAATCTATCCCGAGGTGGTTCCATGAACATTTATTTCGATGGATTCGTGTGTATGTATGTATGTGTCCCGCAAAATTAAAAACAGTGTAAAATTAAGGGATTCGAACTACCCTTTAGTTTATTCAAAACAATCACATTATTTCAAAATAATCCTACACATATTATAATTGTCAAAGTTTGTATGGATATTTGTTAATCTTTCACGCAAAAACTACTGAACCGATTAGGCTGAAATTTGGTATGGTTATAGTTTGGGACCTGGAATAACATATAGGCTATTTTTGTCCCGATAAAACGCAGGCGAAGGCGCGGGCAGCAGCTAGTCAAATTATAATTATTGAACCCAGTTTGCTACGCGAGTGCAATTATGTGTTGTTATTGCTGTATTGACCTTGCTATAACCGTGTTCTTTTCTGTTATTGTTATCAGTTTTTGTTAGTTTCATTCATAAAAGACTTTGTTGACAAAAAATATCTCGGATTTTAGAACCGAGTGTCGTTGTTAATAACTCTAACTTAGAACATAATTAAACGTCCAATACTCAGAGGCAAGTCCAGTTCATAAGGGGTGCACTGGCAACATGGCACCCCCGGGGGACACTGACTTAGGGTACCGATAAGGTGGTACAATCTAATTTTTTACAAAAAGGGGATAGACCTGTAGCGCTACACACAGTTTTTTAAAACGGAATCTTTATTATCTGCGTATAGATAACTAGCTGCTGCCCGCGCCTTCGCCCGCGTTTTATCGGGACAAAAATAGCCTATATGTTATTCCAGGTCCCAAACTATACCCATACCAAATTTCAGCCCAATCAGTTCAGTAGTTTTTGTGTGAAAGAGGAACAAACATCCATACATCTATCCATCCGTTACAAATTCTAACAGACAACAACCAGTAAAAAAATGTCTGAGCGCCGTTCTATATACATACATTGTTATTATATAGGTAGTTAACAATTATAGCTTGAATTTAGACGTTATCTTCCTGGCAAGTATAGTTTTCAATGTCGCTTGTACGCAATTTAATCATAATACACTCACAATCAGGTCGATATTGCGGTTGAGTATTCGGTGATAAGACTTTTCATTTTCGTAGTCCAACCAAGCTGCTAAGGTTTTTGTTATTTTAGTGCTTATCCCCGCACTTGGGAAGATCGCAAAGGAAATAATATCCCAAAAATTGACGACTCCGGCGGGACATGAACCCGCGACCTTCCCCTGAATACGGAACTGCGCCACGGAGGCAAGTACCCTACCCGTCGAAAATCTTTGGGACTTACTTACGGACTATAGCGCCATTAGCTCCACCTACAGGGGAAACATTGAAGTTATCAATCCTGCTCAAAGTCTAACGTTACATTTAGATCGTTTGACGAGAGGTATCGCTGTTGCAAATTTCTAAAGTTTTTGTTATTCTAGTGCTTATGCCCGCACTTGGGGTAATCTCAAAGAAATTCAATAATATCCCAAAAATTTACGACTCCGGCGCGGATTTTTTGGGATATTCTTTAATTTCTGCTCGCTACCACCCCCAACAGTATGTCTCAACAAATCCATAGATGATACGCGACGAACCGTACGCTCCCTGAATGGAGCCTTTAGTTGCTTTTAGAAAAACCACTCCGAACCCTACTTCAATGTGAGAAAATTTCTATTGGAAGAATAATTTCTATTTGCTGAGGGCCTTTGTCGCTTGCTTGAATGGGACACTTAGAGATTGGACTCTAGTTAGCTGGACACAGCAGCATTCTTACTTTCTTCATCAGCACTCATTCGTCCACAGCTGGACATGCCATCCATATCTATCCCTATTGTGTGTTTTATCGATCTATAAAATATATTGATAAAAGATATTGCAAATAAAAAAGATATTGAATATATTAATAATTGAAAAAATGATAATTAAGAATAATTCATAACCTTAAAAACATGCCTCTATGATTTTTGTACATCATCATCGGCCCGTACACGTCCACTGCTGAACATAGGCCTCCCCCAAACGACGCCACGAATAGCGGTCCTGAGCCGCCTCCATCCAACGACTCCCTGCGACCGCTACGATGTCGTCGGTCCATCGAGTTCAGTAGTCAGACTTTAATATATATTTTTTTATATTTTAAAAGAAGATAACTTTTAAATCAAGCTTTTATATCATCTAGGACCAAAGTGCTTGGGAAGACAAATCCAACGAACCCAAACTCGACGTGGTTAAGTTGTTTCGTTTTGGAGTTCCTATGGCCACCTTCGGTTTCCATCATCAGACCAGCTCGATGGTAGCATGGCATTGCATTGTCACCGAACTTACATAAGTATGCCAAATTTCAGCTGAATTGGTTGAGGATAATTGGTCTCAAATTGACAAATTCCACACGATTGCAATTGCAAGATTCCACCCGAACAAACATAGTTACAGTGCAAGTTAAATAAAACCTTGTAGTAATAATAATAATGCTTATCTACCCTCACCACTCGCGTTCCAGGACAACATCCTACTCCTACTAATATTATAAATATCAAAGTTTGTAAGGATGGATGTATGGATGGATATTTCTTACTCTTTCACGCAAAAACAACGGAACCGATTAAGCTGAAGTATGGGTATAGTTTGGGACCTGGATTAATATATAGGCTATTTTTTATCCCGTTAAAACGTGGGTGAAGGCGCGGACAGCAACTATAGTTGCTGCCCGCACACGTATAAACAGAGATTCTTTGTTTATGACCTATCAACACTTCTAAGTTTCATGCTGATGCCTAATTTCATACTCAAGTGGGGTTTAACCCTTAAGGGTCGAAGTGTCGAAAGGTATTTTCGATGACTTGACATGATTGGTATTTTTACCGTGAATAGCCTAGTTAGGAGCGAGTTAAGTGACGCGTGGAGTTGATTCTGCCGCTTGTTGGGACATTTCAAGGTATATTCAGGCTTTTGACGTAAAAATGAGAGGTATTTCGGCTATTTTCTAGACTTTTTGTGTGAAAAGATTGAATTTATTTTGTAAATTTTGTTTGCTTTTTGCTGCCGAGAGGACGGATTGTGTGATTTTTTTATTTAAATGGCTCAATAAATGGGGTCAATTCAGCTGTCACAAAACCTTCAATAACCACACATTTTTTTTTTGTCAAAACATAATAGTTTGTGTTTTTATATCATTCGATCCGATTTTTCTATTCTTTCTCAATAAAGCTTTTTCTACGGTACATCCGCTAGTCTTCTAAACCAGCTGCTTGTTCCATCTCAAAATGCTATACAACTTCTATTCTTTCTCAATAAAGCTTTTTCTACGGTATATCAGCTAGCCTTCTAAACCAGCTTTAAGCTTGTTCCATTTCAAAATGCTATCCAACTTCTATTTTTTCTTAAAAAGCTTTGTCTACGGTATATCCGCTGGATTCCTAAACATGCTTTTAGCTTGTTCCATATCAAAATGCTATATAACTTCTATTCTTTCTTACAAAAGCTTTTTCTACGGTACATCCACTAGCCGTGCCGTGGGGCCGCGGCGTACGAATATCGACCCCTCCAATTCAACCCGTGGATGTCGTAAGAGCCGACTAAGGGAACCTATCAGAGGAAGGACAGCAGCTTCCGACTGAGTATTTTTAAACACAAACACTGCGATCACCAATCCGCCTGCCAAGCGTGGTGATTATGGCAAATGGCCCCCCCTTCATGGGAGACCATCCACTTGATGAACCACGACATCGTAGCGGTCGCAGGGAGTCGATGGATGGAGGCGGCTCAGGACGGCTATTTGTGGCGTCGTACGGGGGAGGCCTATGTCCAGCAGTCGACGTGTATGGGCTGATGATGATGATCATGATGATGATCCGCTAGCCTTCTAAACCAGCTTTATGCTTGTTCCATCTCAAAATGCTATACAACGATTCTACACAGTTCTTCTAAACAGAAACACTTCGTGCACAGAACAGATCGCTGAACAAGGCACGTACGAGTTTTCACATCACAATACCCGCACGGAAAGTTCGGACGTTACAAAGTCGAGCTAATAGCCAATGACGATAGTTTCAATCTGAGAGGGGGTTTATTTCACTAACAATTAATTATCTATAAATTTGGTTAAAGATATTTATTTCTCAAAGAACATTGTTCTCTAAAAGAGAAAAGTTTTTACATTTGTGATTAGATTATAGCAGTAACAATATTAAATATCTAACTAAATCTAGCGGAATTAATTATATTTTTTTCGTATTCGAATTCGTTTAGGTGGCTGAACGACAGGTTTTTGATGACAATACAATACAAAAATTCTTTATAGTACACCAGAAAAACAACATTAGAGGGAGATGTTACATATGACAAGTACAATGACATACATGATTTTTTTAATGCAAGATCTTAGTTACGTTATTACTTATAATTATTGCATGCTAGAATATAGTAAGACATGAGTGCATTATTTAGACTTATACCATTTTTGACGCAATAAATATCTTTGAATCATTGAGAACTATTGCTGATAGAATCTCCTCTCCTATATGGATATGTTTTGTGCGTAGGGTAATAGGTGTAATATGACGTTTTCCTTTATAATTAGTCTGTGTTACTAACCTTAATTTTTTAATTATTTTATATAGTGGTTTTACTAACAAAATATGGATATTGTTATTCGAAATAATATATTTTAATTTAATTTTAATTGTATCTTTAATGATCGGACAAAGAGCAGTGAAGGGTTGAACATCATCATCATCAACATCATCAGCCTATACACGTCCACTGCTGGACATAGGCCTCCCCCGTACGAAGCCACAAATAGCGGTCCTGAGCCGCCTCCATCCATCGACTCCCTGCGACCGCTACGATGTCGTCGGTTCATCCGAGTGGATGGTCTCCCATGTAGGGGGGGATTTGCCATAATCACCACGCTTGGTAGTCGGATTGGTGATCGCAGTGTTGGTGTTTAAAAATACTCAGAAGGAAGCTGCTGCCCATCCTCTGGTAAGTTCCCTTAGTCGGCTCTTACGACATCCACGGGTTGAGTTGGAGGGGTCGATATTCGTACGCCGCGGCCCCACGAAACGTTGGGTTGAACGTTACTGTATTTTTCATGTAGCTTATGGTATGGTTTCATAGTAGGTAAGAATGGAAACTAGTTTCGCCATCTCCGTCTGTACATCCGAGGCTTACGCTAGCTCAGAAACGATTAATAGGTACTAGGAACAAGGGGTACATCTCTCTGCGAGATCGATTCAGAAATGAGGAAATCCGCAGAAGAACTAAAGTAACCGATATAGCTCTCAGAAATGCGAAAATCAAGTTTAAGTGGACCATTTCTATGGTACTTACGACTATTCTGTGAGCAGGACAGCTGCAACCGTGCAGTTCCCAACTTGGACACGACGCGAAAAACTATCGCTTGAGAAGTTTTTGTTGGGCGAAGGTGGCGCTGACGGAAGTTAGCTGAACTTACGATAGTTTTGTAATGATGTACTTTTAGGAAATAATGACATATTACGGTAACAGTACCTGGATGACCGAGCTTAGCTCGGTATTTTTTTTTGGTATATTATGGCCTTGTCTATGGGTTCATCTATCTTAGCTGACAACTTTCTTCCCCCATTGTGACGTCATATCCGAGTATAAGTAGTAAATTAAAAAAAAGTTGTCATACATGATAGATGAGCGCTTTGTAGCGTGTGGACGATTCTGCGACAGTAACATTGTCATAATAGTAAAGCGATTGATCAGCAGGATTTAGCCAACATATTTTATAAAGTCGCTTTATCCGCTTTGCTGCTAAGGGGTAATAAATAGCGTCCCGTGAACCACATAGAAACAATCCAGAAACATTTCGCGCTCGCGGAAAATAATGACGAATTGAAAAAAGTTTTTTTTTTTCAAATTCATTATAAAGTTAGGCCTTCGCCTGCGTTATATCTGGATAAAAAAAGCCTTCACATGCTCTTCTCCGAGATGGAGGTAGCCTCGTCCCCAGGGTAACATCTACCTCCATACCAAATTTCATTAAAATTCCCTGTCTTTTAGGTGTGAAAACGTAACAGACAGACAAACAGAGTTACTTTCGAATACATAATATTAGTACGGATTTACTGTTGGAGAAACTTATAAAATAAATAAATGAATTAAATGTAAAATAAACGCAACCAGATGCGAAATAGCAAAATATCCGCGGACAAAAACCAGCTTTCAATTCGAATAACTAAAAAACAACCCCTTCCTTTTAATAAACTTGGTCAACAACTAGTCAGCGGGAACTCTAAAAAGCTATGTAAAAAGTGATCAACCGCGAGTAATATTTGGGCAGCGAAGGTTCCGAGCTTCATCATTCCGCTGACAACCATGGCAGTTTAATCGTGGTTTGTACGCTAGCTTACATAGGAATTTTCAAAAAACCAGATGCGAAAACAGTATTTGGTGTGCCTCTGTTATCGTTTTATTTCGTCAAAAGCTTGGTTACAAAAAGTGCCAAAAAAGATATACTTATTTAGAGCCATTTGGTCCAGCAACAAATCTGTTGTGACAGGCAAACAGAAAAATCATCAAGCGTTCCGTTTTATATGTACTCCTCTAGAACCCTAAAAACCAACCCGGCGAATGTTGCAAGTCTGCTAGTCAGCAATTTACCAGATTTTAATAACAATTAAAAATTCAAATGATCAGATTCGTACAAACAGACATTGTTGGCAAACTTTTGTCAACAGACAAAGTTGGGGGAGAATGCTAACTTTGTGACACACGGACAATACGGGATTTTGAAGGTATTTTACCAAAAACGAGACAATAGGATCGATTTTTTTTCCTTTATTTGTTTCAACTAGGTCAGGTGGCATTACAATGGCCAAGTGTATTTCCGAATTAACATGCGAACATAAAGAATGGGATTGTTTGTATAGGCATAACACCTTGTCATAGTTAAGAGCGATTATTGACAGAAGAAAACCGATGGTTGAATGAGGCAACTCTAAATAAAAATAAAATAAATAATGCTGGATAATTCGCACCGCATTATCTATCCCCAAACTAAGTAGATCTTGTGTTATGGGTACTATACTAGATAGCTTATATACTTAATATAGGTACTACATAGACAGATTTTTTTTTATTATACATAAGAAACACCCAGAGGAAGGGCAGCAGCTTCTTTCTGAGTATTTTTCAACTCCAACACTGCGATCACCAATCCGCCTGCCAAGCGTGGTGATTATGGCAAAACCCCCCCTACATGGGAGACGAACCACTCGATGGACCGACGACAACGTAGCGGTCGCAGGCAGGGAGTCGATGGATGGAGGCGGCTCAGGACCGCTATTTGTGCCGTCGTATGGGGGAGGCCTATGTCCAGCAGTGGACGTGCATGGGCTGATATGATGATGGTGAAGATACACCCAGAACACCCTGAACAAATATTTGCAGATCGTAAAAACATTTGTCCCAAGGCGGGAATCTAACCCGCAACCTCCTGCGTTGCAGACGGACCTTCGCCCGCCGCGCCACATTGATGGTCAAAAATGAAAAAGACGGAACGGAACGGTCGTAAAGCGACAAGGTCAGGTATTATAACCGGCGTAGAGAATGGGATTGAGAATGATATATCTCTCATGTTGTTCTGCTTAGTTTGAATTCGATCTGACTAAGCGGAACAGCATGAGAGATGACGTCTTCCTCAATCTATTTATTTACGCTGGTTATAATGCCTAACCTTGTCACTTTAATGTTGCCTTAAGAGGGAGATATATGACGCCATTTTGTGAAAAGGATAGTTATAGGATTTCATGTTCATAGGAACGGGACGGAGCAGAGCGTCGTAAGCGTTATTTCGTGTTTTTGCTTATTATCTATCAATAAGGACATTTGTATGCAAAAATAAGCCGAAGGTTCCCTGTGTATTCATTTATTTTATACGATACTGATAATAAAAAAATCTTGTGATCGATAGTTTACAATAAATACGGTAGTAACTGAGAAAAGAGATGGTACTTTGCTCAATTATTTCTGATAAGGATTAAAACAGTTTTTTTTCATATTCGTAAATAATGGAATCTGCTTTGTATTGCATAGTTTTTTTGAATCTTTTTCGATAAGATTACGGAGAAAAACGTTTTATAGTATCCCAATCGACGACATCTGTGCCTTAATTCGACCACCGCGTTTCTTTTTGTCAATAATCGCTCTTAACTTTATGACAAGGTGATATACGAAAAGTGAATTCATCTCAATACACCGAACTGAACCTTAAAATTAAAATCCATAATGAAAGCCGATGTTACAAAAGAGCTAGATTCCCTGGTCATAAAATATGTAGACTGTTATAAGAAGAGCGAAAACGATTTTATTTCAGTCACATTTCAGTGTTCATAAAGTTTTGTATTCACACTTTATGAACATATCTGGCAACATTGTTTTTTCATAAAAACAATGTTGCCAATGATGTTCTTCTACATTAGAGTTTCCTATCATCCATTGTTCCATTGGCTTTGCATGCAAGTAACATTCGGTAAGGATCGCCGCACACGGGCTACCAGTCACAACCACAAAACGCCGCCACCGGCATATTTCCTGTAGTTTCCATACATTTTATATGGACTCGCCGCACACGGTTGACGCCGGTGGCCGCCACACGCTACAGCGAGGAATGTATGAAACCTACAGAAAAAGTACAGGCGGACGTTTACCGGTCGCGGCACATAATATTGCGTGTCACACGTCGCCGACATTACGTGTTAATAAATAAGTTTATTTTATGTATGTTAGACGAAGGTATATATATTTATATGGGCCATAGTTTTTAAGTATTTTACATCCTGTACTTGACTACCTGTGTTGCCTGAAATAAATGATTAATTTTTAATTAATATGCCGGTGGCGGCGTTTTGTGGTTGTGGCCGGTGGCCCGTGTGCGGCGACCCTAAGAAGAGCGATAGTTCAAACACTTTCTTCGAAAATACTAACCACGTGACAAAAAAATAAATAAATAAAAATTCTTGACATCAATGTGTCTCAAATCGTTTGAGCAACAAATTTAAGGTTTTCGGAAATTTCGGATGATCCGAAAGGGTTCAGCCGAAGCCCTTGCAGTTAAGTATTTATTAATTCTGTACGAGCCTGTTAAGAGTTGTGTATTAATTAATCAAGTTTTCTGTTGTATTGAATTGAATACGGGAATTTCAATTGCGTTACTAGAAACTTTCGATTCTGATTGTTGAATGACTTTTACACTTGACTTTATTTTAACGATTTCGGTATTATTATATCGTATTCGTTTACATTTAGACACTCACGACTTGTTAAGGATCGGAAAAAATGGCGCAGATGAAATCTGATGCCTGGGAGAAATTGCTTTAACGAATGTTCAGTGTTCCTCGTGTCACCAAGACTGGGTCAGTCTGAAAACCAGCGCTGTTTTGTACCCTGGTGCAAACCAGCATAAAGCTGAAACTGATCCATTTTGGCTCACCTTGGCAGCACTGCCTACTTGAGACTTGCCCACGTGTAGGTAGGTAGGTAGCTACTCTTACCCTAAGTTTAAAATTTAGTTTATATGCATATGTGTACTTTCGTAATATTTGACGTTTCTTTCTTCTTTTTTAAATTGTTTGTGTGTTTTACCTACCTAAAAATATGTACCAATGTTATTGATAAGTATATGTTACTGATACCTACCTTCTTTCTTCTTTCTAGCCTTTTCACCGGTCTATACAATAATTACGTGTCCATCCAAAGGTTGCCTGGAAGAAATCGCTATTAGCGATAAGGCCGCCCATTGTACAACTATTTCTGTGTTTGTGTTTTCCTGTCTTGTTATTCTATCTTGGTGTGCAATAAAGAGTATTTCTATTCTATTCTATTCTATGTTTCCCCCATGGTCTCCACTCCAAGAGTTTCTTGCACCAGGATGTCTCTTTGCGGGCTATGTGGCCTGCCCATTCCCATTTAAGTCTTCCAACTCTTTCAATGATGTCAAATACCTTGCTTTTTTGTCTCAACCATTCATTTGTTTTCCTGTCCCTCAGCGTTATACCTACCAGCTTTCTCTCCATTGCCATTTGAGCAACCTTCAGCTTGTGGATAATAGCGTTAGTGGTCACCCAAGTTTCAGCTCCGTACGTGAGAACTGGTAGGACGCACTGGTCAAATATGCGAGCTTTTTGTAGTTTGGTGAGGTTCAGTTTGAAGGCGAATTCAAGTTTGGAGAAAGCGGCCCAACCAAGTCTAATTCGACCTACCTACTACAATGTATATGTTTGTTTTTTTGTCTTGTGCTGTCTATGTTTGTGAACCAAATAAACCATCTATCTACGTATCTTACCAAAAATTTATGAATATACTTGTAGATATTGGTATAAAACAAAGTCACTTCCCGCTGTCTGTCCCTATGTATGCTTAGATCTTTAAAACTACGCAACAGATTTTGATGCGGTTTTTTTTATTGATAGATTCAAGAGGAAGGTTTATACTTTTTTCTCGTTAATTTAGTCTCAGCATTGCACCCGTGCGAAGCCGGGGCGGGTCGCTAGTTAGTTTCGTATAACAGCGGAGCACGTCGCCGAAGAATACTAATTGCTTCTTCGGTGGCAGTTAATAAAGAAGACGCACAAAGAAGATGGGTGCGAATGGGCTGACGCAATGATGTATTTTTTGGTCAGTTGTAAGACTTAAGATTGAAATCGATTGAATCTCTCACTAGGGTCTCTCACTACCATCAAAGCTTTTAGAAACTAACTACTACAACGAAATTTTGTGAAGGTGTGTTTTTTCGAAAAGACAACGCAAAAACTGCGAAACAGATCGAGCTAAAACTTTGCATACTTGTAGTTCTTAACGTGGAATAACATACAGGCTACTTTTTACCCGGGAAAACGAGTGAAAAGTCGCAAAATTAAGCTTTACAAAAGAAATTCTTTTCTCAGAAAGATAACATTCCTACTCGATCGTCTTTCATACTAACGGCAATAAAGTCGGATTAGTGCTCGTGCCAAGTGCACTACTCGTGCCCTCGTGCACTACAGAAGTGCATTAGATAAGAATCAAATTCTTATTTATTGTCTGGAGCAACATATGGGTAGCGTTGGGAAGAATATGTTTTAGGATCTACGATTCTGTATAAGTTGGTAATTTTTACAGAGGATTTAGATAGAAAATACTTTTATTGCACACTTAAAACTAGGAAACGATTTACAATTAGACAATAACATCATAAATTGGCGGTCTTATCGCTCAACCACAACCTGGTATGGATAGGATCATTGGATAGGATCATTGGATATACATACTATGTCCATGGGGTAAGATCTGTGTGCACGTAATAATTTAGTAATTTTTTACGTAGATGATATCATCATCAGCATCATCAGCCCATACACGTCCACTGCTGGACATAGGCCTCCCCCGTACGACGCCACAAATAGCGGTCCTGAGCCGCCTCCATCCATCAACTCCCTGCGACCGCTTCGATGTCGTCGGTCCATTGAGTGGATGGTCTCCCATGTAGGGGGGGGATTTGCCATAATCACCACGCTTGGCAGCCGGATTGATGATCGCAGTGTTGGTGTTTAAAAATACTCAGAAGGAAGCTGCTGCCCTTCCTCTGGTAGGTTCCCTTAGTCGGCTCTTACGACATCCATGGGTTGAGTTGGAGGGGTCGTTATTCGTACGCCGCTACGTACGTACGTAGATGATATATGAATACTAAATTAAAGACTTCTATCGGGTTGCAGATCGAAGCTAAGCTTACTTTTAGTTACTAGTTTTTAGAACTTAACATTAACTGATAACACCAAAATTACTTAACGATCTCCGTGGAACCCGCGAGTGTGCGCGTGGAGTTCGAGCACTTTCGCACTATAATAAGAAAAACCTTAGAACTGATAGCAAAAACAGAAAATAACAAGGTTACAAGCAAGGTGATCAATAAAAACTTAAAACAAAAACTTCAACATGGAAAAACTGCCCACGCGAAGTGGAAAAGTTGCAAATTCAAGTTGGAAAACGCCGAAGAATGAATGCTGCCAAAACAACATTTTTGAACATCTGCGGTCTCCTTAAATTCTTTGTTAAATTGACAAAAATATATCGATACAAATAACATATGACACCGACAAGAAGAACAATGGTTAGGCTAATAGCTAAGAAGCGATCTCTTCCAGTCTCGACACAACCACTCTATAAAAATGTCCGCCCTATTTGTGCAGAAGTGATATAACTTTACAAAAGTCAATTCTGTTAGTAATCCGTCGTTATTCCCTTCGTATAAAAATGGGTTAAGTTAAAATCTCGTGTTTCCGTGGAAGCGGTAAAAATGCCAACATACTCGTTCCAATGACACAACAATAAAACTGAAATAGAACTGTTCGGATGTCAGTCAGTTATTTGTGAATTGTGACGCGCTTCGCTTCAGTTAAATCTTTTTATAGTTTTTAAATGTAGGTTGAGCTTTTGAGTAAAGGGAGACAACGTCATGGGAGGATGATATCCAAAAACTAGCCGGAGTTACATAGAGAAGGATAACCCATAACAGAAAAGAATGGCAAGGGAGGCCTATGCGGGAACGCAAGACAATCTAAATACCGGTGTCTAATAATTAATAGGTGTAGATGCTGAAGTATTTACCCATAGTTAAATGTTTAGTAAGATTGTTAAATAAATGCTATTATTATTAGAGCTTTAGAGTTCCGTACCCAAAGGGTGCCAACGGCATCCTATTACGCTCGACCAAAGATATAAATCGTTAGATACCCTTACCTTACCGTAGTAAGACCGCGCCCGTGTTGGTGCCATATGAAATGTGATAGCTCGCTCATTTGGAATCAGTGTACATCTAAACACAGTGTCAGCCGGACGTGCTGTGTCATTGCCATTTTTTGTTGAAAAGTGTCACAAAATGCCATCGTGCGCATTTTGCAAATGAAACAATAATTCTAAAGATACAAATAAAGACAAAAGCGTTATATTTCACTCTTAGGTATTGCGATATAATTAAATAACTATTATTTTTCTTTCCGTTTTATAAATCTGTGTTTCCGCTGTTGCGTTCTGACCGCACTACAAAGTAACATTACCAGCTAATCTGTGGTACAACCCAGATTGCACACTTTTTAGACTTTTCGATTTCAGGGCGTGATAGGACCTTTATTTTTTCACAAAAGTGTGTGCAGTATGATTGCACACAATATGGTTATAATAACAGTTAGGTACGTTTACTGGCAAAAACACAATTTTTAACTACTTATTAGTGAGCGTGCGTCGGCATTTCGTAACGCACACATTCAAAGACAACGGGACCA
This sequence comes from Eupithecia insigniata, assembly GCA_947859395.1. Taxonomy (NCBI): domain Eukaryota; kingdom Metazoa; phylum Arthropoda; class Insecta; order Lepidoptera; family Geometridae; genus Eupithecia; species Eupithecia insigniata. Next base: position 2,519,345 of record OX402018.1, on the reverse strand, counting down.
CGGTTTTTGGTGCCAGGGCATATCTAACGATATAAATCTTTGCGCTCGACAGTCTCTGTCTGTCTGTTAGCGAGCTGTATGTATCAGGAACCGCAATAGATAGATACTTGAAATTTCCATAGAATGAGCACATATACATATATTATGTACATTCATAATGGAATTTAATGCATAACAGGAATGAGGGCTTTTCAATGCAATCTTTAAAAAAAACATAGACGCGTTTTATTTTGACACTAGATGGCGCTGTACAAAAGTGAAGAGTCAATGTCAATTGTCATTTAATAAATAACAAAACGGGTGCCATTTTTTGGCAGATTTTTGACACTGAGTTTCATACAGCGCCATCTATCTTAGTCTCCGCCAACCATTTTTTTTAAAGTTCGCATTGAAAACCTCTCAGATGCTGCATCAAAAATAACCAAAACCTTTAGAGGGGCTCCGTGCAAAATTGCCCAATTCTTTCCGCACCATCCCGAACATTATCATGTTCATTACCAGTCTACGATAGTCCACAGTTGTACATAGGACCTTTATATCTTGAATTTCCCTTACACACAAATTCACTTTCTAAATGAACACCCGAATATTTCAGGAACTTGGTAGCAAAAGCTAATAAGTACCAAGACAAGTATTATCAGATAAATCCCTGAAACAACCCACTGACTCACTTTACAAAATGTTTGAAAGCATAAGCCGCGGCTTACATATAAACTGTATGTACGTCTGTATGTAACGCCCAAAAATACAAACGGTCCGTTGAGCAAACAAGTTTCAAAGCCGTCGGCGATACGGGGAAGGAGTTGTTGGCGAGCGAAGCGAGTTCGGAAAATAATCGCGCAAATGAATGTTGCCTCAAACACTGTTTAATCGAAATATCTTGATGAATTTACTTGATTTCATACTACATACTAAACGGATTTTTTACACGTTTTTATGATTAACTGCTAGTTTGGTAATTTACTTTCAACTAGTAATTTACACTACACGGACGTAAGTTATTAAACGAAAATTTAAAAAAAATATGTAGCCGAGCTTAGAACCACCTCCTTTTTTCGAAGTTGTTTAAAAAGAAAATATATTAAAATACAAAAACTTAAAACGAAAAATTTACCAGGATTTAAAGTTTGTTTTTAAAAATAAAAGCATGTCTTTAAGCGGTCATAGACAAACATAGTTCACGAATCCGCTACTCTCCTCACCAACTCCCCAGCACTAACAAAAGCTGCGCGTTCCCGACGTCATTCATCTCATTTAAATACGAGTTTGCGACACCTAATGCGCAGATCTCGGCGCATTTTTCAGCGCCCGCGATTCTACGAGAGTTATTGGATGAAATGGGGTACGGGTTACGTGGCGCGGTGGATCGGCGGAAAATACGATATAGCTTATTTTAGAAATAAGCTTTACATAAGTACATGATCTCAGTAATACATATGTACATATTTAAAAACTCGATGTAACACATGAAACAACAGTATAAATAAATAAATAACATTTTATTATTTATTAAAAATTAAACCTGCCAAGTGCAAGTTGACTCGCCCACGGAGGGTTCCGTACCATCGTGCATAACTATTTCGCAAAAGAAAACCTAAAAATGGTATAAAAAAAATCTAACAAAGCAAAATGCCAACATGACGCTGTCACCCATCCAAGCACTGACCGCGCCCGATGTTACTTCGGTAATTGGTACTCAACTTGGTATTGACGTTGGACCCTTAATTATTAAATTTTTATTGTTATATATAGCAGCAACAGTCTATCTATTACGGTTAAAAAGATAAGTCTTGACAAAATTAGTTCAAAAAATGCCATAATAATCGAGTTTTTTTTTGTATGGCAGCTCCGTAACAGTTTTGAGTGATGTGATGACGAAAATAGAAGGAGTGTCTATGTGTATGTTTATTTTTCATTTATTTCCTAATCATGTACTCGTATTAGTTTGTCACACAAAACTTTGGTCATACTTGGCTGATTTTTTTGCAGTTGAATTGAGAATGATCCCGAGGTGTTACCAAATAAATTATATCCCCGAGGGATAAGTATTTATCCCACAGAACTTAAAAATTATTAAAATTAAGGGATCGAAGTCAGTTTTAGTTTTTTTTCATAGCAAACAAATGTATTATTATATATAACGTTTTTACAACAAAAAGTTGTTCAGATGTTGCAAATAACAAAGTGTTTTATTTCCTTTAGTTAGACCTTACAGGTTTCTTACGTCACAAAATATCAAATTATTTAAGTAAAATGAGATAAAGCAATCACTTTGATTTTTTGTTAGCTTCATTCTTTTTAAGGTTAAATACAGAAGCGAACAAGAAGCCTTTACCTTGTTAGGTTATCGCAGAGAAATCTAAATAATACATTTAGATTTCTGTGGGTTGTCGAGTTGGAGCAAAACTCGTCCCAAGCTTTTTTATCCTCGAGATAATCTGGTATTTGATATTATAGTAAGCCTTTTTACAAATGTTTGAGATATGTTTGTCAATTTGTTTGAATTTATTTATTGAGAAATTTTTGCAACTCACTGGGGTTTTTGTTGTGGGAACGTAAACATTGCCCTTTATAAGATACATTAATCTTGTGTAGCCTAGTTGTGGGCACAGCGAGTTTATTCTTATTTCTAGTATAGTCTATTTAAATTAAAAGTGTCAAATCAAATGGGTAGACCCAATGTCGGCCGCGAAGGTGACTCTATCCTAGAGTTTCTATCCTAGACGGTCGTAAATAGTCTCAAATAAATATTAATTGTCACCCTTAGACCACATGAGACCCTAGCACGTCTCGTTGAAAAATAATCGTAAATTCAACGTAAGGAATAAATTATAGTAGGTTATTTTCACTTGGGTATTCCATAGTCATCTATGGAATCATCATCATCATCAGTCCATACACGTCCACTGCTGGACATAGGCCTCCCCCGTACGACGCCACAAATAGCGGTCCTGAGCCGCCTCCATCCATCGACTCCCTGCGACCGCTACGATGTCGTCGGTCCATCGAGTGGATGGTCTCCCATGTAGGGGGGATTTGCCATAATCACCACGATTGGCAGGCGGATTGGTGATTCCAGTGTTGGTGTTTAAAAATACTCAGAAGGAAGCTGCTGCCCTTCCTCTGGTATGTCCCCTTAGTCGGCTCTCACGACATCCACGGGTTGAGTTGGAGGGGTCGATATTCGTACGCCGCGGCCCCACGGCCCGGACTTACATAAGTCATCAATGCCATCAAGCCATCTATGGAATACCCAAGTGAAATTTACGATTATTTTTCAACGATATTTGTTACTAACATTATAAAAAAATGGAGTTTACTAAGTTTTTGTTTCAGATTCAACTAATAATAATAAATCAATTTCAATTTCTAAAAGTCTTTATTATACAATCCTTACATCAAAATAACGTAAATATTTAATAGATAGGTATATATGAGACACCGGTAAATCACGTATAATTTTTACTTGCCGCTATCGATATTGTTTTCATTTTCAGCATAGGACTCCCCAAGATTCTTCCAATACCAACCAAAATCCTTCCTACAGAAAGTTTGTAAAATCAAATGGGTAGACCCAAGGTCGGCCATGAAGGTGACTTTATCCTAGACGGTCGTAAATAGTCGCAAACAAATATTAATTGTCAACCTTAGACCACCCATCACATGGGATGGGACCCTAGCACGTCTCGTTGAAGTATACTCGTAAATTCAACGTAAGGAATAAATTGTAGTGTTCTAGATAACTTTCATTTAGATACCTAAATGAAAGTTATCTAGTCGGATATACGATATAAGAAATATCCAACTATCCATAGTTGGATATTTCTTATGGTGCATCCACACAGTCCGGCGGTACGAGCGATTGAAACGACTTTGGTCAAGTCTAATATTTGTTGATATTGGTCATCGGTAGTTCTTCAAATCGTCTTTATGTCCAATTACGAAATTTGCCATATACGCTAATAGCGGTGCCCGCGACTTCATCATGTCGAATAGTGACAGTGTGATTTTTAACCGTCTTCAAAAGAGGAGGTTATCAATTCGTCTGTAAGTATTTTTTTTTGTATGTGTGTTACGCGATATCTCCGCCAGTTATGGACCAATTTTGAAAATTCTTTCACTATTGTATAGAAAACGATCCCGAAGGGGTCCCATAATTTTTTATCACCAGTGGATTAGTATTTATCCCGCATACTTAATGCGCCGACGGCTCCCATGGCGGCTTTGCTTGTCACAAAGCCGCCGTGCTATATGACCATTACCAACATTTAACTGAAATTTGGTTTCAGATTATTGCGATAGTTAAGCTCTGCTGGTCAATCGAGTTTTATTAGTAAGTTTACGTACAATTTCTGCCGCTCATTCGCTGTCTTTTGATTTCAAATAAAAAATAAAAGAAAACGAATCAATGAGCGCCTAAAATAGTATGCGAGATACACTCAGGAATAGACCAGCTGATGCTTTGACAAGACGGGTTAGAAGTTCTGCTGATGTGATCACTGTCGTTGGTTTAAAGCAACTGTGAAAGAACTACTGAGAATGATGTCAAAGTAGCGCCTTGTGTATAAGTACTACCATTCCATTCATCTTAAACGATTTAAACCAGGTAGAAGGAGAAACCGCGGAAAGAAACTATACTAGGATCTGGTATACAAAATTATCTATGTCAATAACAAAGAATATTTAATGAAAACAATAAAACTGATAATAATAACAGAAAACAACTAGTAAGGTAATAAAAAAAAAACAAAAATAAGTTCAGTAACGCATATTAACACACAAGCAACGAAAATGAAACGAATGCATTGATGATTGAAAGCTGGCAAAATCATCTACTGTTCCGAGCTCCTGCAATTAGCTCCGATGATAACAGAGTCGTAAAATAATTTCCACCAATATTTCTTTGAATTAAAAATCTTTACAATAAATATCTAGTATTCTAGAGCCGTGGGGCCGTGGCGTACGAATATCGACCCCTCCAAATACGGTACAGTACGAATATCGACCCGTGGATGTCGTAAGAGCCGACTAAGGAAACCTACCAAAGGAAGGGCAGCAGCTTCCTTCTGAGTATTCTTCAACACCAACACTGCGATCACCAATTCGCCTGCCAAGCGTGGTGATTATGGCAAAACCCCCCCTACATAGGAGACCATCCACTCGATGTACCGACGACATCGTAGCGGTCGCAGGGAGTTGATGGATGGAGGCGGCTCAGGACCGCTATTTGTGGCGTCGTATGGGGGAGGCCTATGTCCAGCAGTGGACGTGTATGGGCTGTTATGATGATGATGATGATGATTCTAGAGCCGAGTAATATGTACATGTGATTACGTTTCTGTTACGACAAAGACAGCTTCAAAACTCAATCCACATTTCGTTTTACCTAAAACCAGTTCAATTTTGATACATATCCTACAGATCACCAGTTAGTTTGTAGGAGTGAGTCAAAATTCAATTCCCAACCAAAGTCCTCCTAAAACAGAGTCCATTTCACAAAAACCTCAGTTTAGAAGTGGTCAGCAACGCTGGCGACCGATCAGCCGATATATGTGTACGACCGGACATTCCTTTGCAACGCAATACAATAGATTTTAGGGTCTGGCTTTGGTTCGTGTAAATGTTGAAATGTTGGGTATTGCGCAGTTCCGAGAACAGGTAACCTGGGGCTATACGGTACAGTGAGGGTAAACCAAGGAGATAAGATTACAAAAACTATTATTCATCGAGGAATCGATGGAAAGGAACAACTAAGTACTTTTTATAAGCATTTATTTAACTTGCAATGTATTTAGTAACTATGTATGTTCGGATGGAATCTTGTAAGGATGGTAGTTATTGGATATTTTGTCTACCGGTTATTAGTTGGGTATTTTGTTTCAATACCCCTAGCACCAACTGGTACCCAATAACGTTACAATACTCTATACTTATCCTGATTTCTACCCAATATATTTCTAACCGATTTGGTTAGAAATACCAAATACTTGTTGCAGTTACATAACTTTACGGGTGAACGGTCCGCTAGTACCTATGCGTAGATGATAGTTAGGTAAGTATAGGTATTGAAGCGTTGGGTAGTTATGGCTCACGGTCGGTTAGGCGCGCGCGATGCTCGCTTTGCATAGTTATTTCCTAGCGGTTTGCGGATTTTACAATAGCGTTAGATATTTTAGGACCATGCTAACCGGTACTGAGTTAGTTATTGAATACCGGACTCATCTCTAGAATCTTGCAACACAAATTTAGACCAGTTATTCTCAACCGATTGAGCTGAAAAGCATACTTATATAGGTTCGGTGACAATGCAAAGACATGGTGCCATCGAGCTGGTCTGATACTGATTGAGCTGAAAGGCATACTTATGTAAGTTCGGTGACAATGCAAAGACATGGTGCCATCGAGCTGGTCTAATGATGGAAACCGAAGGTAGCCATAGGAACTACTAAACTAAACGACTTAACCAAGTCTAGTTTGGGTTCGTTGGATTTGTCTTCCCAAGCACTTGGTCCTAGATGATATAAAGCTTTAAATTTACTTATTTCTTAAATATTACAAATTTATTTGACAAACTACAAGATTGGCAATGGCAGTTTAATAGTCTTACAACCAGACGACCAGTAGAACCTGTCTCTCAAATTCTCCCTGCTTTGAAGCCAAAAACCCTTCTCTATGACGATGTGGCGCCGGAGGTTGCGACTTCGATTCCCGCCTTGAAACAAGTGTTTAAACGATCTGCAGATTGTTGATTTGTTCCAGGTGGTCTGGGTATTTTCTATGTATAATAAAAAATATCTTTCTATGTATGTGTATTATGTATATCACTCATGTAGTACCTACCCATAACACAAGCTCTGCTTAGCTTGGGCTATATTATTATTAGCGTGAGAGGATTTTCCAGCATTATATTATTTATTTATTTATTCTGTTTGTGAATGACTAACAATGTCCACTCACACATCTTACCACTACTACATGGATGGAGGATGAAGCTTCCTCCAGACTACAAATCAAAACAGATTTGATCAGCCAATCGGTCTGCTAGCGAAAAAGCGACTTTGTATAAACTATGTCGACTAGTGGACGATTCTGCTGTTGATAATGATGATAACAATAGAACGTGAAAGCAACAGCAACACGAAATAGCAACACTGGCCCCGTCGTCCCTTTGACATGGTAACACTCCCATTCATTTTGATCTACGCATTTTATGCCGGGTAGGATTTCATTGATTTTGAATAATACGAACTGTATAAAATAAAAATAAATCTTGTATTATAGGATTTTGGGTTTTGTTTGAAGGAATCCTTATAGGTGTATGGAAATAGTTTTTTGACTGATGGTTTTCTATGTATTATAAAAATATCTACGTTATCTAGTACTAATAATATAACAGGCCGTGCTTACTTTGGCGTTACATAATGCGGTGTGGATTTTCTAGCATAATTTAATATTATTTTACTTTTAGTCGCATGGCAACTATAACTAAGATATATACACACGTTTGCGCCTTTCCATCTTTCGAGGACATCTGTGGAGGCGCAAACTTGCAGGTCTCGATAGAGCCTACGCATTTGCTCCCCTTGGAGTCGGGTCCGTGGGGTAACGAGGCTCTCCGGGTATTCTAAAAATTATATGAGCGCCTGGTCTAAGCGACGCGTGACCCGAGAACTGGTATCTGGCGCAGCGCATTAGAATTGCCATACAGTGGAGCAATGCAGCCAGCGTCTTGGGGACGCTTCCGACTGGTATTGATAAGGACCAGTTGAGCTACCTGTAGATTGTTTGCAACAGTCTGCAGTTAGCTCAATTGTAAATTCTAGTTTTAACTTTTAATATTTGATTGTAATTTTCTTTGTTAATAAAGATATATGTATAATATTTACGCTAATTTGTAAACAATACTTCTTTACAAAATATGCGTGTTTCTTTTGAAGATAAACCAACATTCCGAGAAAAAAAGGTCAGAAATTTTTCGGATATCCTTACTCCTCCTTACCCTATAATAATATCTGTAGAAAATTACCCCGCAAAAAGTTTAGAACAAATGAAAAAGTGTACTTCCGTCCAACATTGCCTACTTCTAAAAGGTAAAGTTGAGAAGTCTAAATTACTGCCGTGGGTTAGTAAACCGAGGTATTACGACGTACATTTTGGATACTTTTCGTGTATTTATGTATTCACTAGTAGCGGACAATAAAGTTAAGCGGATAATAAGGTTTTTGCTCTTTTTACATAATAATATTTTTATATATAAAAAACTTTGAAATACAAGCTTTTATATCATCTAGGACCAAAGTACTTGGGATGACAAATGCAACGAACCCAAACTTGACGTGGTTAAGTTATTTCGTTTAGGAGTTTTTATGCCACCTTCGGTTTCCATCATCAGACCAGCTCGATGGTACCATGACATAGCATTGTCTCCGTAGTTACATAAGTATGCCACAGCTCAATCGGTTGAGGATAACTGGTCTAAAATTGATTTGCGAGATTCCAACCGAACAAACATAGTTAAGTACATTACAAGTTAAATAAAAGCTTGTAAAATACAACACGATCAAGGGTCCAATGCTTGATGCGGCAAGTTGAACACAGGACGTTTTATCGCTCATTAGGAGAGGCGTGTGTCCAGCAGTGGAATAATAAAGGCTAATGGTGAAAAGATGTGAAATGATACCAGCGGAAGACAAATCTTCACCATAAATATAAATTTCTAAACAAACGGTTCGCACAGAACTTGAAACAGGTTAGAAGGTACAGAACTAATAAAACAACATCATCATCAGCCCGTACGCGTCCAGTGCTGAACATAGGCCTCCCCCAAACGACGCCACGAATAGCGGTCTTGAGCCGCCTCCATCCAACAACTCCCTGCGACCGCTACGATGTCGTCGGTCCATCGAGTGGGAGGTCTTCCCACACTCCGTTTCGCATTGCATCGCGGTCGCCACTCGAGAACCTTTACTCCTCAACGGTTATCGGTTCTACAAGCTATATGGCCTGCCCATCGCCATTTCAGCCTGCTGATTCTGAGAGCTATGTCGGTAACTTTGGTTCTTCTACGAATTTCCGTATTCCGGACCCTATCGCGTAGAGAAACTCCGAGCATAGCTCTCTCCATAGCTCGCTGGGTGACTTTGAGCTTATGCACAAGGCCTATAGTGAGCGACCACGTCTAATAAAACAAGATCTTAACATTATTTTAGGGAATAATCAAATTATATAGGAAAGGAATAAAAACTTTATTTTACTTACTTGCAATAAATATATTAAAAAAAATTAAAAATCTAAGAGTCTGCCGTTTCAAAATCTCCGCTATATATCCGTTGGACACCAAATAAAATATTTGTTTACTTATTTACGAATATAATTGAAATATAGTTCAGCTAACTACAGACTATTGTAAGCAATCTAGAGGTATCTGTACTGATCATTTACTTATTTTACTACCCAGTTAATCTAAAACACAGCGGATTCCGCTATCGTGATCCGCACAATGTTCATACCGGAAAATATAAAAAAAACCCTCAACTCTGTAATTTCGCAAAAGTTGGATAACATTTGCTCAAAGGGCCCTCGGAAGTACATTTGAAATGCGAGAATCCCTCAGCCCTTTTATTAATAATGTACAGTTATTTAGGTTTTTACGAATCTTAGAATTTAGATGACGATAATGAGCTAAGAAAACGTTTTGCCATTTGAAAATTTACTTTTCTCCGCTGATTAAAAAATCAATTTATTTTGTTACTTTTTTATCCTTGATTTGAAAAACCTTTGAGGTTTTCATAGAATTCTGTGTTCAAATTGGCAGACGGATAGTGAAACAACACGGTTTTTTTTCATTTTTACATTATTTTCTGTTACTTGTCGGACGGTCTATGAAAAGTTATAGGTACAGTTCGATTTCAACAGAAAATGGCTGGAACAGTTTCCATTAGAAAAATCTTTCTTCTGACATACTATACTAACTATAAGTGCCTACAGTAGAATACTCATTAAATAGTTACCTAAGTCTTATATTTTCACATAAGAAGACTTGACGAAGAAACTGCTACACGGACATCGCAAACATTATAACTTGAATATGCTGCAATAAGGAAAATATGTACTATTTCACCAAAAACTCAACAAAGTCCGAAAATTTTCATTATTTTCTAGCTTTTGGTATAAAATAATAAGGTATTTAAAATACCATTATAATTATATGCAAAGAGGAGAATAGAGTTTAACTTAACCGAGAGGAAAAACCACCCAAAAGTCCGAGAATGAGCTCCTGGCTCAAAATTGGCTAGCGGTGAAACATACTATATCAGTAAGGAAACTACAAAAAAGTGTGGTACACGATTATAATCTGTATTAAAATTAAGTCACGTTCGCCCATCAATAGGCAAGTGGGACGAACGGGACATCAAATTTAAATATTACTCTCCCATTGTGTTCAGGTACTATTAAGGTCAAAGTGACAGCAAATGTTTAAAAAATGCTACTGAAAATTACAGACATTTGATGAAATATGATTGAAGTGCATGGTATCTTGCTGTCATCTTCAATCCTATTCTTTATCTACACGACTTATACCAGAACTGATCATTTTTGGTCATTCACCGGGCTATTATCTTAATTTTTTGTGACATACGGAGAAATTACATGATAAAAATTTGGACGTATCCAACCAAATGTGTCGTCGAGGCAATAACGACGTTCATCTTAATTCAAGTGACGATGTTTTAAAACGTCGGTCAGGTAATACATGAAAATGAGGTTTAAGTAATTTTGATTTGAGGATTATTTTAGCTATAAGATTTTTAGTTATTAGGATTGAATAGACTCAGGTGATGTTTTCGGAAGGATTGCTCATCGGCCTAGGTGCGATGTGTCTTAAACCGAAATAAGTTGCACAGGCTACTTCCAGCCATGGTTCGAAACGGGCTAATAAACGTAACAGTTATAATATAATTAGTCAAGTGGACTCAAATCTCAAGGGACTGTCGACATTCTGGAGGCCGAGCTTCACTTACTTTCACCTACTTATCTATAATTAAGGCATTATACTTTTTCAAATCATAATTGCACTTACTATATATACTTACTTGATGATTATTTAATTAAGTTTTTAGTTAGTAAGTTTCCACACACAATGTATTTTGTTACTAAAAAATAAATATCATACATCATCGTGTCACGCCAGTAAGTATAAGTGGCAGCACTTCAACGCCGAAACGCTTTTAACTCATAATGCTTTGGGCTAAGCTAAACTCATAATGCAAGGAGAGGTGCTCTAACAATGCTTGGGACAGCATAATTTACAAGTTATTCAAATACGCCAACTATTCAGAATAGAGCTGCGATTTTTGGAGACACACTGGTAGGAAAATGAACACAGATTATTAAATGAAGACAGAATATTTAAAAATCTCATGTTTCAGAAGTGTTTGTAACCAAACTCCTCTGAAACTGTTTGAACGATTTTTATGTTTTTTTTTGTGTATATTATTTATTTACCTATTATCGGACCTACAGAATATATTCTGGTCGTTAACAATTTTTTATACTCCTAAGTGATGAGGGTGGCCCAAACCAAAAATGTAGTTTTTAGATTTTTTGTTAAATTTTTTAATTGAATTTTCATATGATTTTGTTTTAAAATATACATATAACCCTCTATTTTCACCTTCCTAACACCAACACCCATTTTTTAATAAATATATTAGTTAGTACTGTACTAAGCTTCAACCCTCAATGGTCGATGGCAAAACAACGTTTGCCGGGTCAGCTAGTAATATCATAATGCTTTGAAATTAAGAAAATAATCACAAATATCGAGCAACGAATGTTTTTTTATTTTTTGGCAACATGAATATTATTTGTCAGTGTGTATAGTGTTCGAAAAGAGGCTATCCTCTTTTCTCCATAGGAAGACGATTTTCTTTAACAAAATTTTAGAAAGAGTTATGCGAACTGCGGGTAATTCGATGATGTAAAGCGGGTAAAGCTTGCTAAAGGCCATTTTTTATGTTAATTCACTGGAATTACCTATGGATTTACGTATTAATTTTAGTTATCGTCTTTCAGTTGATCATAATTTATCTAGAATCATTACTTATCTAGAATCATTACTTATCTAGAATCATTATTTATCTAAACAAGTACGCGCAAAGCCCACATCGGCGAGTTCAGCACAGATATAATAATGCAAGAAGCTTAGCTTTAAAGTGGAGGACGGTACGATGAAAATAATGGAACAATTTAAAGGTACGATAACTCAAATTAACATTTCGAGAAACGTTAGTTTTCTTCCAACACAAACAAGGTTCGTAGTTAACCCGCTTCATCATCATCATCATCAGCCCATACACGTCCACAGCTGGACATAGGCCTCCCCCGTACGACGCCACAAATAGCGGTCCTGAGCCGCCTCCATCCATCAACTCCCTGCGACCGCTACGATGTCGTCGGTCCATCGAGTGGATGGTCTCCCATGTAGGGGGGATTTGCCATAATCACCACGCTTGGCAGGCGGATTGGTGATCGCAGTGCTGGTGTTTAAAAATACTCAGAAGGAAGCTGCCGCCCTTCCTCTGGTAGGTTCCCTTATGTTAGGTATCGAGTTGTGAGCGTGCCTACCGGCCTATACAATAGTAACTTGTTTTAGAATCTGTGGTAGTCGAAATCCAAGATGTCGTCGCACTCGCTACTGCATAGATATTAGTGTGTTCATTAAAACAGTTCAAAGTGTCCAAAAGCTGCGTTATTATTCACGCCCCATCAGGTTATGGGCCCAGAGTGCTACAGATAATCGATTTTGTGAAAAACTAATCGTATTATCAGTGAAAAAGTGATAATAAACTTTGGCGTAAACAACCGTGTACAGTTCGCCGCAAGCGAGTTATGATTGCGCGCTGTATTCCTCGCTTCACCTGAACTTTATGAACATTACTTGTGAGGTGTTTAGTACTCGATTGGACAGTAAAATACAGTCAAGGAATTGGAGGACATTTTTTGCTTGTTTTTCCTTTTCGTGGTTTATTCGTGAAATTTGAGTTGAAGAAACTTGATAATGGCTTCTATAAGGATTGACCAGCTGACCGGAGACAATTATGATACATGGAAGATACATATGAGAGCGATTTTGAAAAAAAATGATTTGTGGGAATATGTGACCGGAACGTTGCCCAAACCGGCGACCAGCGATTCAAAGTACGCAGAATGGATAAAAATGGACGGAAAAGCCGAATCCGATATTTTGCTGGCCGTAAGCCCGAGTGAGTTGGGGGCATTGGATGGTATGGAAACTTCCAAAGCAATATGGGATAAATTGAAATCATTGTATCAATCAAGCGGGCCTGCCAGGAAAGCGTATTTATTGAAACAGCTTGTTTTGACTCGAATGCAGGAAGAAGATGACCTGCGGAAGCACATCGCAGATTTTTTTGACGCGGTTAAGAAGCTTAAAGAAATTGGTTTGATTGTGATTGATGAACTGTTGGCGATTTTGCTACTTTATAGTTTGCCGGATTCATTTGCCATGTTTCGTACGGCAATGGAGTCACGTGATGATTTGCCTGCTACGGAAGTGCTAAAAGTAAAAATAATTGAAGATTATGAAGGCCGAAAATCAAAAGTGGTAGACCAGGGAGCCATGTTCGTCAAGCGAAACAAAACAAATGCTTTCCAAAGGAAGAACACTAACGACAATAACAACTCTAAAAGTAATATTGAATGTTATCGTTGTGGCCGTCGAGGGCATTTTGCGAGAGATTGCAAAACGAAGAATAACAATAAGCAGAAACAGAGTGCGAAACAAGCAGAAGGCAGTGGCGAATTTGAAAAACCGACGACGATGTTGAGCACCACCGAAGAGGTGATGATCAGCGAGAAGAAGAGCCCTATATGGTGTATAGACAGTGGATGCACGGGCCATATGTGCAATGAGAAGCACATGATTGAAGGATTCACAAACCTAAACTCCGAATTGAACCTAGCTAATAGTGAGAGTACACAGATTACTGGAACTGGAAGAGTCAGCATGTCAGTGGACACGGGCAGCGAAGAGCGCCAGGTAAACATACATAAAGTGTTCTATGTGTCTGATTTGAGAACAAACCTGTTATCGGTGGCAAAGATGACAGATTACGGGTTCGAGGTTCATTTTAAGAAAGACAATGCTATTGTGGTTGATGCCAATGGGAAAGTTCACATGAGGGCAGACCGAGTTGGTAACTTATATCATGTAAGAATGAGTAAGAACGATGTCAACAATGCTGAGGTGGTGAAGAAGCCTATAGATGTATGGCACGAACGCCTAGGACACCTGAATGAACGAGATTTGAAAGCTATGTCAAAGAGTGGTCTTGTACATGGCTTGAACTTCAAAGATAATGAAAAATTATCAGAGTGTGAGATCTGTATTAGTCAGAAACAGACTTGCACGCCGTTCGGCAAAGGCAGTGATGATCGCACCAGCGAGCTCTTAGAAATAGTGCACACAGATGTGTGCGGACCCATGAGAACACAGTCTTTTGGCGGGAAAAAGTATTTTGTCACATTTATAGACGATAAATCAAGATGGTGTGAAGTCTACTTCATTACGAACAAAAGTGACGTCCTATGTGTGTTCAAAGAATACAAGGCATACGTAGAAAAGAAGACAGGAAAGAGAATAAAAAATTTACAATCTGATAACGGTCGAGAATACGTAAACAATGAATTTGATAACTTTTTGAAGAAGGAAGGAATCAGAAGAAGACTCACAGCGCCCTACACACCACAACAGAACGGGATTGCTGAGAGGAAGAACAGAACACTGGTTGAGATGGCACGGTGCATGATGAATCAAGCAGGATCCCCTCCTGCATTCTGGGCAGAGGCGATACATACTGCGAATTATGTGAGAAATAGGTGCCCAACCACAGCTTTGAATGGTCAGATACCATTTACAGAATGGACAGGTAAGATACCTACCTTAATATATATGAATGTCTTTGGATCAAAAGCCTATTACAAAAATAAAGGCGTACAGAAAGGAAAATTCGATTCTAGCTCTGAATTGGGAATTTTCATGGGATATGATGTACAATCAAAAGCCTACCGAATACATGATCCGAAATCCAGAAAAATTATAGTGACACGGGACGTAAAATTTATGAATGAAACGGCGTTCAGGCATGAGTACAAAGAGATACTTGATGAAGAAGATAGTATTGATGATGATGTATCGGTTGATTTGAGTAAGCCTGCCGTAAGTCACGAAAGAGATAGAGACAAAGATCAAGAACAGCAAGAAAATGAGAATGACCCAGATAAAAACAGAAAAGCAAACAGAATGCAGCAGAAAAAGCAAACAACTACAGTTTCGTGGGAGAGATTGATAGAACCTGCAAAGGGAAGAAGAGGAAGACTTACACGAACTGGAGCGGAAAGACCGCATAAAGAGGACAGAGCTGACGACCAAATAGAGGATAATGAGTCAGAAGATGATGAAATAGAGAACATACAATTAGCAGGGATAGCTAATATAATACCATTGACATGGAGTGGAATCGAAAAGACGAATGACGTAGATGCTTGGAAAGGGGCCTTAGAGGATGAATACTTAGCCCAAATAAAGAATAGCACATGGGAAATAGTGCCTCGACCACCGAATCGCAAAGTAATAGGGAGCCGCTTCGTGTTTAGTACCAAAGTCACGGGGAATAAAGTACGGCTCGTCGCGAAAGGATGTTCACAGCGTCCAGGGGAGGATTTCCATGAAACGTCATCTCCAGTCGTAAGGTCGTCATCTATAAGAACCATAGCTGCATTGTCAGCGGAATTAGGATTAGACATCCATCAAATGGACGTGGTTACAGCTTATCTCAATGGATCACTAGACGAAGAGGTCTATATGGAAATACCTGAACAACTATGCGAAGTTTTAGACAGAGTACTCGCTAACCAAAAGATTGGAACACATAAGAAGAACTTACACGACAAGAAAATGATTCAGACTGTAAAAAGATGGAAGAAAGCTATGAATGAGTGTGAAGACAGTGTGTGTGTTTTGAAAAGGTCTTTGTATGGTTTGCGTCAGTCTGGATTGCAATGGCATAAGGAATTGGTGAGAGAGTTGGTGAACGTTGGATTTGAAGCGATACCACAAGATCCATGTGTGTTTGTTGCGGAGAAAGATGAGCGTATAATGTTGATTGGTATCTATGTTGATGACATTATTTTAGCTACAAATCATAATGTGTGGATGAATGAGGTGAAAGGGCAGCTAACTAAAGCATTCGAGATGAAAGACATGGGGAAAATTAATCATTGTTTGGGCATTGAATTTACTCGTGATAAAGACGATAGAGTATATCTTAACCAAAGGGTGTATCTAGAAAAAGTTTTAGAACGTTTTGGTATGAGTGAATGTAAGCCTATAATGACTCCTATGGATGCGAATGTAAAATTGGATAAGCCTGAAAGTGTGAATGATGATGTAATGAGTCAATATCCGTATCAGAGTCTGATTGGAGCCTTAATGTATTTAGCTGTGTCTACGAGACCCGATATTGCGTATACAGTGAACTACCTTAGTCAGTTTAATACAAACTATAATGTTGAGCATTGGAAGGCTGCGAAGCGTGTTCTAAGATACTTGAAAGGGACGGCTGACTATGGTTTAATGTATGAAAGAACTGGTTTACCATTATTTGGTGTGGTCGATGCTGACTGGGGTGCGAATGCGATTGATCGTAAATCTTACTCTGGTTTTGCATTTATACTAGCCGGTGCTCCAATTAGTTGGGAAGCGCGAAAACAGCGAACTATTGCACTATCGAGCACGGAGGCCGAATACATGGCTCTTTCCGAGGCCACTAAAGAGGCCATTTACTTAAAATATATGTTAGGTAATTTTGGAATAGAATGCGAGTGTGTGACATTGTTTAACGACAATCAAGGTGCAATAAAACTTGCACAAAGTAAGACCTACCGATCACGTACAAAACATATTGACGTAAGGCACCACTTTATTCGAGATAGATTCGAACAAGGTGTTATCGATCTTAAGTACTTATCAACAGACAAAATGCCTGCCGATGTTTTGACAAAAGGTTTGAGTGGATCGAAACATCAAGAATGTATGCGTAATTTAGGTATGATGAATGTGCGTGTATAAAGATTAGGAATCTCGCTCACTACTTCGAGGGGAGGTGTTAGGTATCGAGTTGTGAGCGTGCCTACCGGCCTATACAATAGTAACTTGTTTTAGAATCTGTGGTAGTCGAAATCCAAGATGTCGTCGCACTCGCTACTGCATAGATATTAGTGTGTTCATTAAAACAGTTCAAAGTGTCCAAAAGCTGCGTTATTATTCACGCCCCATCACCTTAGTCGGCTCTTACGACATCCACGGGTTGAGTTGGAGGGGTCGATATTCGTACGCCGCGACCCCACGGTTAACCCGCTTACATTCATTTATTTATTTATTAAACAATATCCACAGCCCTTAAAAAGTAAATTGACAAACTTATTGAGAGAATCTACGGCCAATACAGGATTTACTTTTCATAAAGTGTGTCTTTAGTCAAACTAGATGATATGTATTTAAACTGTAAATATATATATTATAATGTAAATTTTACAGTATAATATGGCTTGTTTTAAAAAACGATAAACCGACTTCAAATTCCCTTACTTTTACACCTACTTTAAGTTTTGCGGGATGAATACTAATCCCCTCGGGATCATTTTCTATACAATAGAGAAAGAATTTTCAAAATCGGTCCATAACTGGCGGCGATATCGCGTAACATATATAAAAAAAACATACATACGAATTGAGAACCTCCTTTTTTGAAGTTGGTTAAAAATAGGACCTCGAAGTTAGTTCTTAACTTTAAAGTATCTTTTTAAAAGACATGAGCGGAGTAATCTCTTAAAGCACTCTTTTCAGTTTTTATGAAAGGTAAGAATAAATTCTCATTCCGTGTGTCCCCTCTCTTAAAACCACAGTATCCCAGAACCCAGGTGTTTTCTCCAAAGTATGAGTTCAGATAGCAATTTATACATTGCCTGTCCCCGTCTTGCTCAGTAACGAGACTTTGGTATAAACCAGTAATGTAAAGCGAACTGTTGAAGGAATTTACATGCAAAATGGTAGCCAGTCGAGGGCTGAGGGTGCGTTTGAATCGGGTTAGTACTCTACTAGTTTAATTTTTTTTAATCCTCGATTTTCTCATTACTGGAAAACGGTCTCCGCCAAACTTTTCCGTGTGTCATACGTTCGCTAGTTACGTCCAAACAGTCGATCCTAGTTTCTCTGTATTAGCTGATATTAGTATTTATACATTTGAAGTACCTTAATGTCCTGTACATCAAGTTCTTTGCATCTAATTGCAATCAGTTATCTATTCTATACGTAGGCCCTTACTATAAAAATTGCGTGTATACTTGTCCTAAAATAAAACATTTTACCGCACAACATGGCGGTGACGAAACATTCACACACAAACCACAACAACAACAAAATTATCACAAAACTTGGTCATGGAATATGATGTTTTCATACTTACGCTAAGATATACCACAAGGGGTTTTAATCTTTCATTGGTGGGAATAAAAAAATTTGACTGACACACAAGTGGCATACTGAAAAGGATTTAAGGGTTCCTCCTATCACTGACAGGAGGAACCTGAATGATTTCATCCTTTGCGCCAGTAAGTAATTTGTATTTTTTTGTCTGCTACATGTGTGACTCACGCAATATGTAGACGAAAGTCTGCCTCCACGAATGCCATAGTGATGGATAATCAGATGTATTTTATGTGGAAGAAGTTATAAATGATCGTTTATCAATTCTCCTAGCTGCACAGGGCAAGAATTGTAAAAGTAACACGTGAGTCGCAAACGAAACATTCTGCCAGTTAAATAAAAAATAAATTGTTGAAAAGGAACGCTGTTTCTCTGAAGAAACCCCCGAGGACAGGACAGGAAAACTGAACCAGCGGGCTTCCCAGGTACATTTTTTTCAGGATTTGCTTTTTTTGTACCTGATTTCACGCATAGGTATTAACGTAGTAATAAAGACGTGCTATTTAGATAAATCCAGTGATCACTGGCCTAGTGTAAAAACTTCTCCTAGTTATGCAGATTCGTAGGATATCCCATGGAAATGAGAGTGGATAAGTTAAGGTATTGGCAGATATTTCGGCTAGCAGCAGTCAAAGACAGAAATCACTGCACAAGCACAGTCGTCAGTATACGTTTTTTTGTATTATTTTTTTGTTCAGGATCTTACATATTTCTTTTGTCTGGTCTTGGACTTGTGAGAAATAAATTTAATGAAAATTCAATCTACCAATGACTTACGAAGTTACTAGGGGTAGGTCTATGTATTTTTTATTTTCAGAAACTTATGTCGCTTGACTCTAGGAGACGGTGACTAGGAGAAATATATTTTTAATTATAATTCAAATTATATACTCCAAATTGTTAATGAATTATCTTCATGAAGTTCGTTTTATCTCTCCCAATCGTACAAGATCCATTTTCCCTTGCTCGCACAGTGACAAATAGAGCCAAAACCACAGAGCCAGTAATACCGTATCAACCAAGAAACAATTATGACACTTGATTGCTCCGTGGACACCTTTGTGCTTTTGTGCATATCACGTGCTGTGTAGGTATGTGATTAACAGGACTGACGTGGTTGTCGCTGACATTTTGTCCACTTTATTTGTAGAACAACAAACTACACTATTAGAAATGCGAAACTTTGGATATTTTTTTGTTACCTCTTTAGGGGGCCTAATCAGAAAACAATAGCCGAAGATTCTCATTCGTCTATTACGCAAAACCTACGCTATGTCACTCACATAAAGTTAGCTTCTGCACAATAAAAATCGGAAACTATCTATGCAAAATGTCATCCAGATCCGTTAACAAGTTTTGGCGAACAGAAGTCTATGCAAATTCATCCGCTAAAAAACCCGCTAGCTCTCCGTACAAAAGATAGCAAAATCGCAAATTAACCCTCAATATTAATCATCGTCATCATCAGCAATATTTCCGTTGTAATTTTTGCTATTTTTCATACAAACGCCGGGGTCATCAATCCCCCTATCTCTACATTAAGCGGAACTTAGAGGAGACAAAAAAGCGGCTGACTAATGTCCCGCAATCAGTCTCCAAGATAAAAAGCCTTTCAAGAAAGCCGTGACTTGGCGTAATTAGTTTATTGGGGCATACTGGTACCTTTTGGGGAGGTTTTGGCACAATATAATATGTCAAACAGTAGGTACTAGGTCAATAAATAATCCACACAATCAAGACAACCCACAATTTGCAATTTCAATACAACCCACACGGCAACTTCTAGTCCCAAATTAAGCAGAGCATAAACTTTTAAAACTTATGAGATCAGAACACATTATAGTGATTGATGCATTGAACACTACTCGAACTTTTCTCAGGTTTATTTACCAATTGTTCTCTGAAACTAAATATATTTGTCCGACTTTTTAACAGGTGTAAAATCTGTAATCACGTATAATCCTTCGTTTGACCACAATCTCACCTGATGGTTTGTGACCATGTGGCCGACGATGTATCACGAAGGTCTAGAAGACGCCTATTCACTCTTGTTTTGATGAGACCCAGGTTGTATATGGCCGGTGGTAAAACAGAAGCAGGCAGCGAGTTCCAAACCTTAGCAGTGCGAATGATAAAGGTAGTGGGAAACCATGGAAGGATTGAAAACGAAAACAACACTTTCATGTACAATTATCTCTATTTTCGCCACTTCAGCCCAGTTTCGCTAGCATCACAATAAAGCTGCAACACATCCGGCTGCGAGCTGCATGGCGTTACTAACGTGAAGTTGAGCTAGGTTTTATGGCCCCGTTAGAACATTAGATACATACAATTAAATAAATAATGCTGGAGTGGACGTTTCACATTGCATCATCTACTCTGTCTTGCGCTGGATCTGAGATCGTGTGGTTCTGACTGAAAACCAGCGGTCTTTTACAAATTACCCTAGGTTTTTGTGTTAGAGCACCGAGCTGAGTCAGGACCTGTTAGACCAACGCACACCAGCTCGTCCACTTGCTGAGTGGGCTACTTAGTACCAACCGAATGCTTACTAGTATTAGTAACTACTTTTTGTCTAATGTCTATGTGTTATTTAGTAGGTTCTAAGTAGTATTTTATTTCTTTGTTTATCTGTGTGTTGTGTCTAATTAGTAATTTGTTTTCTTTCTTTCATCTAGCTGTAAGCAACTGTAATGGCCTACTGACATTAGTATTTCTGATGAGTGACTCACGAACATATCTGAATAGACTAGCAGGCAATGCGCTGGCGAGCTAACTCAAGCCAGCAATTCGATGAGTTAGTAAGGTCATTGAACCTACTTCGAAAAAAGGAGGAGGTACTATGTACGCCTTTATATTTTTTATGCATGTCCGTCGATATCTCCGTCATTTATGGACCGATTTAGATGATTCTTTTGCAGTTTAGTGAATGAACCCGAGGTGGTTTCATAAATTTTGTCCCCGAGGCGTTCCTACATTCTCTGCGTGTCTTGTTTTTATCTCTGTAATTGTTGTACTTAACACAAGAGTGGTAATACTGGTAGTTCCTGTAGGTATTGCACATTGGATATGTCATCGATATTTACAAATTCGGAAGAAAATAGAAACACGACGTGAAGAAGGGATTCCATTCTCAGGTACGATTGTTTATTCACCAGAATTTAGCAGAAAAAATAATAATTTTCGTAACCAAATTATTTTTCCGAGAACTTCATTATGATGCTAGAAAAAAATATATTATTTCGCCACGGAGAAATGTTCATACGATCTGCAGATATTTATAAAAGCTATCCTGAGTGTTTGCTATGTAATACATATAACAAAAACTACGTTGTGTATTATCAATTATCTAGTACCCTTAAACAAAAAATCAGCTTAGCTTCCTTTTGACGGACAATACCATAAACGGAAGCTTGGATCATATTATGATTTTCACGTAGGATGCCCTTTTTAAATAAATATATAGGTAATTATAAATCAATCGTAGCAGACTGAAGTGGCGATGGGCAGGCCATATAGCTCGTAGAACCGATAACCGTTGGGGAGTAAAGGTTCTCGAGTGGCGACCGCGATGCAATGCGAAACGGAGTGTGGGAAGACCTCCCACTCGATGGACCGACGACATCGTAGCGGTCGCAGGGAGTCGTTGGATGGAGGCGGCTCAGGACCGCTATTCCTGGCGTCGTTTGGGGGAGGCCTATGTTCAGCAGAGGACGTGTACGGGCTGATGAGGATGATGAAATCAATCGTTATTTGCAAGAATACCAAATTAATATACAATACCTTTGTTATATCTTAAAACTATTTTAGCAATTGTATTCACACACGCGTGCAAATATTGTGTACCTACCTAAATCATATTATTAGAAGTATGTATATATTACTAAAAAAAATTATAATCCCAAAATTTTTCGATTTCGACGGGACTTGAACCCGCAACCCTCCCTCAGTACGGAATGCGCTGCCAATTGCGCCACGAGGTCATGTGACGTAGAATTCGAAAAACTCTGGGACTTCCTTCGGTCTTAAGCGCCGTTAGTAAAATTTCCGCCGTAAAATTTCTTAGAAATTATCCCCAGTGTGAGGCTTACGCACTATAATAGCAAAAACTTATTAGTTATTTATGTTACTAGTAAAAATTTTAAGTATTCGTTCATAGTATAAAAACATTTCTCAAGTAGCCATCCACTTAACTTTTTCCTAAATATATGTATTTGAAGCTCGATAATGCATTATCCAACACAAGCTGATCCATGCCCACTTCGTTGGGCAGTAAACATTTTTACTAGTAATGAAATTATGACTACCACGAAAAGTCTTAATTTTTCGGGTAGTCATACGTATAGTCTATGGTACTCACAAATAACGTGACTTTCAATAGGTAACATAATTTTCAAAATCGGTTCTGTATATCCAGAGATTTCCCGCTACAACCTCACAAACTTTACTTCTTTCTAAATATTCTTTCTTTCTTTTTGTTATTCGTATAAATTATTTATAATATTTATTATGAACACATTGTATGAATGAAGAAAGAAAGAAAAAAGAAAATAGATGTATTTGGCCGTACATAATACATAATATAACACGACACATTACAGATATAGGGCAGTACAGGAAACTTACATACATAAAGAAAAAAGATAGGAACAGTGTTCATAAGGGGCCAAAAAGGTCCCTGTCTCAGCATTATGCCGCTACAAGCAGCTAGTAGCGGCATTGGTTTTCATAAATAAACTTCTAATAGGTCAGGTGTCCGCCTTAATCAAAGAAACTTCTTACAATCCCTCAAGATACGGAATCCAATAACCACACCGATACCTCAACTTTCGAAAGAACCCAGGGGCCGTAATTGCAAGACTTCGTTAATTAATAAAGGCCCAAGTTCCTCCCTGGTGAATGGAATAAAGGTTTGGGTACACTTGCTTAGAAAATTTGGGGATATTGATCGTTAGTTTTAGTAGCGCATATCCGTTTTGAAAATATCCGTATAGAAGGCATTTTGGTGAATAGGTACATACATATATGTGACATCGATTTAGCTCTCAGAATTAGTAGGCTGAAGTGGCAGTGGATAGGTCATATAGATCGCAGAACTTATAACCACTGCGGAGTAAAGGTTCTCGAGTGGCGGCCACAATGCAATGCGACACGGAGTGTTGGGAGACCATCCACTCGATGGACCGACGACAGTGTAGTGGTCGCAGGGAGTCGATGGATGGAGGCGGCTCAGGACCGCTATTTGTGGCGTCGTATGGGGGAGGCCTATGTTCAGCAGAGGACGTGTATGGGCTGATGATGATATATGGGATTCGTTCCCATAACCATTTCTTAATTCCTCCCCCACGTTTAGCTACCATCAAAGCAACCAGACAAAAAGCCTAATTCCTTTTTTTTGCCTTTTTTATAATTAAACATCGGCTACTGCCTGACTGACGACTGATGTGCGCGGTGGGTGAAGGTCCGCCTGCGACGCAGGAGTTTGCGGTTTCGATTCCCGCCTTGGGACAAATCGATCTAATATCTATCTATAAGTTATTATATATCAGTTATCTAGTACCCATAACACAAGCTCTGCTTAGCTAGGGGCTAGATGATGCTGTGTGAATTGACCAGCATTATTTATTTATATATTATTTGCGATCACTAATGCGTCTGCTACGTGCAGTGATTATACCAAATCCTCCTCGATTGGGGGAGGCATACTCAACAGTGGACGTGTTTGCTGATGAGGAAGTGAAGGATGCTGAGAAAGGATAGTAAAAACAGATTTACTAAAAATTGATTTGCATTTTCGTGTATTATTGTCATGACGAATGCAAAACAAAACGTCTTGAGTCTTGGCACTAGCAATTTCGCTCTTTAGGTTTTATGGTACAAAACTTTATTTAAGTATCTCTATTATGTTTGTAATATAAAAAAATATATTAAAAAAAAGTATCTGGGTGTGAGGGTAAATTATGCCCAACAGTGGGTAACTAATGACTGTGATGATAATGATGGGAGATTCGTTATCTGGTACATCCTTATGTACCCACCTTTAGGTAACAAGGACTGCCATACGCCAGCTTTTTACCCGACTACGAGAGGGTTATGATTTTGAAACCCTATGTATGTATGTATGCATGCATGTATGTATGTATGTATGTATGCATGCATGCATGTATGTATGTATGCATGCATGTATGTATGTACATACATACATACATACATACATGCATGCATGTATGTATGTATGTATGTATGTATGCATGCATGTATGTATGTATGTATGTATGTATGTATGTATGTATGTATGTATGTATGTATGCATGCATGTATGTTGCAGAATCGTCCATAGATGAAATAAACTCTAGGACTCTAGACAGCGCGTGGGGTGTTATTTACGCAGAGTGAGTGATAGATTAGGTTCAACCTTGATACAGTTGCCGACAATCTTTCCGGTGACCGGCAGCGAAAGTGGCAAGTTTCCGCAGGTACATTCACGGATATGATCGATAGTCCAGTCTCGTATAATATTTTTGTCCGATATTTCTTTATTAAATAAAATAAATAAATAATCATCATTATCATCAGCCAGTACACGACCACTGCTGAAGATAGGCCTCCCCCAAACGACCCCACGAATAGCGGTCCTGAGCCGCCTCCATCCAACGACTCCCTGCGACCGCTACGATGTCGTCGGTCCATCGAGTGGGAGGTCTTCCCACACTCCATTTCGCATTGCATAGCGGTCGCCACTCGAGAACCTTTACTCCCCAACGGTTTCGGATCTACGAGCTCTAAATAAACTGCTGTAAATAAGTAAATAATACTGGACAATTCACACAGCATTATCTAGCCCCAAGCTAAGCAGAGCTTGTGTTATGGGTACTAGATAACTGATATACATAATATAATATATTACATAAATATTTTTTTTTATTAGGTATACATAAAAAACGACCAGAACACTGAACAAATATTTGCAGATCGTACAAATATTTGCCCCGAGTCGGGAATCGAACCCGCAACCTCCTGCGTCGCAGGCAGACCTTCGCCCGCCACGCCACAGAGAGTTTAGTGCGTAACCCCTTTGTGTTTTTAATAAAAATACATATGTAAAGTATCTAAAAATATCTTGTAGTCTGGCTACATACACCCTTTTAGGCCTTTCACATGCATACCTACCTACGGTCACGCCCCGTGCCACCGCCGCGCGCCGCCGTGCCGTAACCGTATGCATGTGAAAAAGGCCTTACTCAGTAATGACAGGAGTCAAAAACTTTTGAGTAATTAAACGCGGCCATGGTCCTAGCATTGCTTCCCCGTCAACTTGCCCTGTAATTCCCCAGTTTTTCCCCAAACTCGGGGTAATTATGCCCCTCGTAATAAAACTTTACAGCCATCAGCCTTGGCCGGGTAATTCATTTGTTAATACTTTTTTTTCGGTTTATCCGAAATAATGGAAGCTTTGTCGTGTTTTATGGAAGAGGTTCAGTAGATTTTTGAAGTTTTTTGAACAGTTTTCCTAAGCTTGTAACAAAGGCAGTTTCCAAGTGAAACCGTTAAACTATTCCAAGAGGAGTTGGCTGACACTATTTGTTAAATCGTTATTTACTAACCTACAGCGACGTATCCCTAATCCCTATGGGTCTCATAGGGATTAGGGATACGTCGCTGTGGCTAACTTCTCTCCAAACTTAATTTCTCCGTTGCTCGTACGACATGATATGACATAACATATGACGCACGCAAATGACGTAGATGACGTTTTTGTGCAACGCCGCACCATGTTGCACCGTTGAGGCTTGAGACTTTGACAGTTTAACAATCTATGATCATAGCTCTCTTACCTCCATCTTCAGGAATATTCAGCAGCTTCTTGGCACCCGGACTGGGCCCACGAACGGCCGACAGGGCCCGCTGCAGCGTCTCGCTCATTTGCTTGCCACCGCTGGGGGCCGCCAGCAGAGAGCAGCAGAGAACACACCACAACACACTCATGATGGACTGATGGAACGCACGGGCCATCTTTTATCAATAGCACTGACACTGACTACATTTTAGTAGGGACACATCTGAAACAAAAGAGATATAGTTTAGAACACTCTTATAGTCATTTTGATTGTTTGTGTGGAGATACGCCATTTTGTAAAATGGATAGGCATAGGTCACAAAGCCCGCAAACCTGGAAACAACCTACAAAAACTCATCGTCACGGGAAAAGTAGAACAAAAGAGACCAAGAGGAAGGAGCCCAAGGCGCTGGTGAGACCAGATCTGCACCACACTCAACATCAATGTCTAAAGCAGTGCATGTTGTTGAGAGCCGGAGCAGATGACGCAACATCGTACGGGAGAAGATGCTTCCATGATGGAGTCACGACCCCCGTTGGGGTAACGACGCAAGGAGGAGGATTCCATTAAACTATGAAAATCATCGCACAGAGCAACGTAATCACAATCAATGTCAAGCGGCAGTCAATGAGTTAATTAGTTTATTATTTAAACCTTAAGTAGTTGTATTTTAAATGCATTTCTGTACCATGAGAAAAGATTAGACGGTAACGAATAGCCCTGCATTAATTTAAATTTATCTCTAAGATTCCTTCTTTGTTTCCGTTTTACTTATAAACTCGCCTTAATTACTTAATAACAGATAAGAATCAACTTTTTATACCATAATTAAAGCTTCCTCATTCTTGTCTATGAAGTAACATTACCAGGACCTTATCTTAATTGTTCATAAATCATAGACCAAAGTGTTTTGGGGTCCCTTAGGCCCTATTTAAGGGCGAAAGGTCATTGAAATAATAGGTTCCTAGTACATTACGGCGCATAAATACAAACAGACAGTTATAACCCTTTTACTGTTTATTTATCTAGGAATGCTTTAAAATATTAACAATAGCCATTAATACTTCAAATGCCTGAGGGAGTGAGTAGTGATGAGATACGAGCATACGAAATCTACGAGGTTAAGTAAAAGTCGGATGAATTTACAACTTGTGAAAGTATTGCAGTGGAAAAGCCGGATTGAAACAGAGCTATTAGATAATACTTTGGATAAAGGACATTCGTGTCAGGGGATAAAATTAGCGAGGTAAGAAAGCCAATAAAAAGTCAAAAAGTAGAAACGCGTTTAGTTAATAACACAGACGGAAAGTACTAATTTAAATGATTGAATGATAAATAAAGACATCTAGGACATCCGGAATAAAAAAAATACGTGCAGATCTTACAAGCATTAGTCCCTAGGCGGGAATAGAACCCATAACCTCCTGCGTAGCAGGCAAACATTCCCCCGCTATGTCACAAAGGTCATATTGTAAGAATAGTATGTAAACGAGCCTTTTCTTACCCGCGATGACTTTCGTATAGTATCTGATTGATTATCTACATATGTTTATGGATGTCTTGGTTTGGTTGGACTCGTTCATACCTAGCAACTACCAACAAAACGGCATTAGCAATTTTTGACCCGACTACCGAAGTACGAGGGTTATGAGTTTGACACCCTATTGTATGTATGTACTATCTATGTAACCGATTTTTATGTTTCCACGTAGCACTGAAAGTACTGGTCCGAATTAAACAAATGAGGTGTTGTATGATTCGTCTTAATAGCCCGATGGTTACAGACTACGTGACGTCAGATAAAAATGGGGGTCTAACGTGATAGCGGGGGTCTAAGTAAAGATCGAAAATCCCAATGTTAGTAAATATCGTGTGTGGTATCGTTGCAAAGGTCTTTGTTTGTACTTTCCGAAACCGTTTTTTAAACTTTTGTGAGGTTAACGATTCTCAAGCTATCAGCAAAAGCTAAAATCCGACTACATAAAAGTCGTAAACAAGCGTTCACCTATTGTCTTTATCATTTTCTTTTCATACATAAGTAGTCGGAGGCACCCACCCCATATACTACCTAGGGTACCAGTACGAACAAAGGTCTCCGACTACCTATCAAAAGAAAAGACTACCTAAGTATCAAAAGAAAGACTTTTATGTAGTCTGGTTTTAGTTTTTAACTATATTTTTTTGAAACACTGATCGGAATTCCAGCCCCCCTAGCACGGGGATTTTTGTCTAAAAATTACGTCACTTTGTCATCGAATGCGTAAATTATTTGAAATTCATTCCTTCTACTTCAATAATGTACGCAATGTATGGAGATGCGATGTCATTATTGTCTATTCTACCCTAGAGAACAATACCCGTGCTAGTGGGGCTGGAGTGTTCGTAGCTATATTTAGTAGGACGCTGCCCCCGTCGTTTTGAAAAAGAAAGTGAATAGTGGATACAGGTATGGGTTTTTATATTTTTCATTTTAATTTCTCGTTACCTCTCCGAGGCACCGTGGTGAATCACCACGATGCCATACAAAAGCGATCACACGCGGGTCGTAAGCGAGTGAAGTTATAATAAAACAAAACGCAAATTATGCATTCGGCTGAGGACATAGTAACATAAGTACTTTAACAGTTACAAAAATAATTAAGCGGGATAGAAGACAAAAGACGGACATTTCCAAAAACCGGACCATGAGCCCCTACCTCAACAAACAGCCTAAAGACGGATAACGTTCCTAAACAAACAGCTACTTAAAGACATCCATAAAGTACGGCCATAAACGTCTATTTTTCCTAATTACTGGACCCAGATTAATTCTAACGGTCTTAAGAAAACAGCTGAATTTATGAATATTGAAATGCCCCTATATTTCTTTATTGCTTCTTAATTGAGTATCTTGTTGCTTTGGATAACGAGGATATTTTTTCTTTTTAATTGATTGGCGAATTTTTTTGATGGAATTAAGGAGTTTTGTTTTAGTTTTTGGTCACAGCATATAATATTGCGTGTCACACGTCGCCGTCAATACGTGGTAGTAAATAAGTTTATTTTATGTATGTTAGACTAAGGTACATATATATTTTTAAGGGCCGTAGTTTTTAAGTAATTTGTATCCTGTACTAGATTAATGTTGCCTGAAATAAATTATTTATTTATTTGGAATCATCATTGTGAGAATCTTTCTTTGTGAGAACAAAGGTGTTTTTCTCATAAAGACAAAGTCACGTGTGCATACACGTTGTTTTACATTGAGATTTTTCACCTATTATTTTCAAAGTCCCTTATGAACCTGTCCTTTTGAGAATCGTGGATTTTTGACGATCCATCATTTAAATTTCATTTATTTCCACCGTAGGTATTGCATATTTACACAATATGATACACCCGAAGATGATATCCGCCAGGTATAGAGACTATTGCAAAGGATAATGAAAGTAATAAAAACCATGTTATTGTGATGAATGGATGGACTGGGTAGTCGGGTTATGGAGGAGACTACGGACGCCTGCCATAAATATACTCTCAATAATGTTACAAGCGGCGTTATGATTATTATAAGTAAGAACATAATTATTATTTAAACACACTACATATTAATTAAAAACTAGGATGGTACTTAAATTAAATAAATATTTCATCATCATCATCATCAGCCCATACACGTCCACTGTTGGACATAGGCCTCCCCCGTACGACGCCACAAATAGTGGTCCTGAGCCGCCTCCATCCATCGACTCCCTGCGACCGCTACGATGTCGTCGGTCCATCGAGTGGATGGTCTCCCATGTAGGGGTGATTTGCCATAATCACCACGCTTGGCAGGCGGATTGGTGATCGCAGTGTTGGTGTTCAAAAATACTCAGACGGAAGCTGCTGCCCTTCCTCTGGTAGGTAATAAATATTTATATAAATGTAATTTACACATTGAGCATACATAAAAATTCAAGTATATCAAAAAAATTATGCATGCCTATGGTTACCACTTCCTATCAGGTGGATAATTGGTTCCGACCTTCCGACTATATGTCATTAAAAAGTGATAATGTACCAACTCTCAATATGTTATTAAATATGCACTGCTTGATTCGGATATCCTGTTAACCATGTAACGCCTGTTAATCATGTAACTTTCCTTTAGAGGCTTTATTTATTAGGGTGGAAATGTTAGATTAACTATTTTATTGACTTGGCTTATACACTTCACTTGACAGCTTTCATGTGAACCATCTTGTTTATGGCAGAATTCTCTGTTGAAAATTATTAATGGTTGTGCGCCATAGAAGCACATAAAAAATTAAGCCCCATGTTCATTGTAAACCTTTGTTTAACTATAAACATGGTTGTATAAACAAGTTGCTGAGTTGCTGTCAACATGTTGCGGGCAACGCTTGGGTCGCGGAGTTGATGACGCCATGTTGCAGAGTTGCCGCCCGGCGAGAGAAAACATCACTTTATCAATGTCTTGGAAATTCAGGATGTGTTTATAACCATTTCTTATACAAGGCAGTTGTGTGGACCAATGATAAAATAATCAGTTGATAGAATTATATGAGAATGGGAATATTTGTGAAAGGACCTAGGTATAGAAGATGTTTCTTCTCCAAAGTAAGTATAGTGTATAAGTTATTTTAGTACCTAAGTTCTGTTTACAAAATAAAGATATTTTATTCTTATTCATTTTGATAATGAAAAACTTCATCATCATCATCAGCCCATACACGTCCACTGCTGGACATAGGCCTCCCCCGTACGACGCCACAAATAGTGGTCCTGAGCCGCCTCCATCCATCGACTCCCTGCGACCGCTACGATGTCGTCGGTCCCATGAAAAACTTTGTTGTTGAAAAACAGTTGCGCAACAGATGTTTCCAATGAATACGGGACTTTCCACAGCGCACGACAACACAGAACCTAGATAACTGTAAAATCTTTTTTTTTTTTTTTCACTTGTGACATACTTACCACATTAAAACTAGCACTTTTTAAAGACCCTACATATTTTTATTCATTTAATTGTAATAAGTTTACAACCAAATTTATAAAATAAATAATAGAGTAACCCAGTGATATTCACAGTCATTGCGATTATGAATAAAAAACAAAAGAAAGTGAATAAGTTCCTTCTGGGCTCATCTCCATCTTAGGCCACATCTTCATTTTCTCAAGTGTGTGATTGGTGGTCAAACTGGTGGCTTTACCATTATCAATAAAAAAACAATGAGCGGCGAAAATATGGATGTTAGTGTCATTTAGACGTCCCGGTTGCCAGCTAGCTAGGTGCCGGATACTTGGATACCGAAATGTATGCAAATTACGCCAGTATGTGCCAAAGATAACGTGCATGTCCTTACACTTCACCGCCGGGTAGGTACCCGGCACCGGATACCCGGTAAACGGGGACGTATGATAAGGCACTTACATTCACAAATTTATGTATATATACATATAAAAATTAACCCCTAATTCTTCTGGTTCGGCAGAAAACTTAATGACTACCTTTATTATAAACTTTTTTAATGTAACCTTAGCCCCAGAGTTATTAAACTCTTTGCTAAGCACGTGAAATAACTGTCAGATGTTTGAATTGAATAACAGGATCAAGTCTGTCGGGTCAGCTAGTAGATTATGATATGCCAGCTGGTGAAACGGCCGGTCATCAGCGGAAAATAAATAAAAAACAATTTATTTATTATTAAAACTGTAGCAATAATTCGTAAGCATTTAATCATAAACTCTTTGTCTTGACCTCAATAAAGACTTCCCTAAGCTTTTCGCCAATCTCGAAGATTATACAAAAGTTTCAAGTTTGAACTTCGGCAAACTTCTACACATCCGTATCTCGGATTACGTTACTTTTAAAAGAATCTTTTAAAACTTTCTTCCTAACTCTCTTCAGTCTCAGTGACTTCACACACCAATAAAGCCGAATATTTTGTTGTTTGTTTAGATCATCATATCAGACCATACACGTCCACAGCTGGGCATAGGCCTCCCCCATACGACGCCACAAATAGCAGTCCTGAACCGTCTCGATCTAGCGATTCCCTGCGACCGCTACGATGTCGTCGGTCGGCCATAAACGTCAGCAACGAAAGTCCATGAGCAAACATTTGAGCAAATCCAAATTTACAAACCTTGCCATGAGCGACTGACCAAAATAAACATTGAAATAATCTTGTCGTTCTTCGGTTACAAAAATCAACGAACACCAATGTGTCAAATGTATCTGAACGAATTATAAACTAACGTTATACTCCGGTAATGTATTTTTGTCGTTGGTGGTGTATAGTAACTTATGAAATAATTAATGGTTTTGACTGATAATTTGGTCCACCCGGATCAAATCCTGCGTATTTTCTATGTATAATAAAAAATATCTATCTTATCTATTAAGTATATCAGTCATCTAGTACCCTTATTACAAGCTCTGCTTAGCTTGGGGCTAGATGATGCTGTGTGGATTGTCCAGCATTATTTATATCATTTTGATTTTACTGTACTACAAAACGCATTCTCCTGATCCGGTGTATAGAGTTGGTAGAGCTGCCCATAGAGTAACTTTTATACTGGAGCTGCCATTATGTTTATCAGTGAAGTTACAATGACATGAGTCATAGGGAAGACCTTGTGTCAGTCAATTCAGGTTGACTAACAAAAACGGTCTTAAGTACAAGTACCTATCTTATGCCTGCGCCTGCAACTCTGCCTGCGGTTATGAAAGCTTTATTATTTGTGCCTAAATTACTTTCATGACTGTACAAGCTGCTGCCCGCGCCTCCGCTCGAGTTGTATCGGGATTAAAATCCTATATGTTCTTCCAGGTCCCAAACTATACTCATACCAAATTTCAGCCTAATCGGTTCAGTAGTTTTTGCGTGAAAGAGTAACTGGTATAAGTAGTTGCACAGTGCGAATAGACTATTATAAAGTACGTGACTCCAGGTCTAAAACCCCATTATTCATACAGTTCCCTGATACGATCAGTAGTTTTCAAGTAATAATCTAACAGACGTGATTAATATAACCACTGTATTAACAGTTCATAAGTTAGATAACCTCAAAACTATTTTGTTACCTTTTCATGCGCAGGAGTATCGATCCAAAGAGAGCAATCCAATCACAAGGTCTCATTCACTATTCAAAAATAGAACAAAAGCTCTACCAACACACAAGTATAAACTTGTTTCACACTTCCACAAACACTCAACACATCGCGTAGATCATAAATTCTAATTAAAAATGTCTAAAACACGACTAAATAAATTAAAAACAACTAAATAAACACAGAACGCATCAACTCGCCCGCGAAACGAAATGAAACTAACCTAAAAATCACTAAACGTTCGAAACATAAAAATTTGAACGATCCGTTCAAAGGAACTCGGGTTCGGAAACTAAAAACATCCATACATATGATGCTCAGTTACTTTTAACCTTATTGCGATGAAGTAGAGTTCAAATTATTTAGAAATGCACTTATCTTTGTATTCCTTTTGTACCTGCCCTGTCCATTTTTTCTGTTGGCATGTATATGTGGGAAGATCCTACTTACCTTGCAAGTACTTTGTGACCTTATTGTAAGGACATAAGGTTGATTTTATGGCGCAGGGAGGAATGTTATTAGCAAATAGCTCGTGGTCAATGATTGCAAACGCCCTACTTTGATGCAGTTTTTGAGAATTTGTCTATGGTTGAAAGTTTAATAGTTTTTTCGTAGTGAAAAAGAAAGTTTTTAAAAGGCACAACGAAATTAAATCTTCAAGCGGGTATTATTGTACCTACTTTATGAACGTACACATTTGTACTATCTACCTAGGAACTGTAGGGTGCGTAGTGTGCAATCCTATGAGATGTTGGTAGAGTTGTAAGTTAAAGAATTTGTTAAGTTTCACGGTTTAATAGTAGTTCAATAGTACTTTAT
This sequence comes from Eupithecia insigniata, assembly GCA_947859395.1. Taxonomy (NCBI): domain Eukaryota; kingdom Metazoa; phylum Arthropoda; class Insecta; order Lepidoptera; family Geometridae; genus Eupithecia; species Eupithecia insigniata. The sequence goes on along the minus strand of OX402018.1, from coordinate 2,485,024 downwards.
TTATAACAAGATGTTACATATCTGATTACAATATTGGCTAAACAATTATATTATAAATTTTAGCTAAGCGTAGGTAAGTACATAATGTAAAATAACATTTAATGATATATCTATTATATAAAAAATACTTATAAATAATACAAATAATCGTACGTAAGTTTAAAGTTATGTTGATGGTCGCGAGTGTACGCCGTGACGTGTTGCCCTAAGGACAGTTGTTTGCGACTGGCTCTAATTAGCCGTAGAAACACGTCATAACGTAAACTGCTGACCCGCGGGAACATGTAACGCTGTATAGTGTGCAAACCGTATAGGTATTTTGTGATTAGTCCGGATTGAGTAGTGACCTACCGATTTGTATTTATTTTTAGCCGACGTTCACCATAAAAAACACAAGTGGCTGGAACCACTTTTGAAGGGAAAGTCTGGTTTTTGAACCAGGGGTTTACACTTCCAAAAACCGAAAACATCAAACCTATACCGATGTTCATTCCACATCCGGTAACTCAGTTTCGATAACACGAACTGAAAACATGTTGTGAGCAGTTTAAGTTTTAACGTAACGGGAACGAGACGCGACTTATATCGACGTGAGAAAAAAATATTATATGTAAGTATTATACATATGTATATTAAACTTCTGCCCGCGGCTTCTTTAAACGTCATTGATAACGGGAATAAATAATGTACCTAGGCACAATCAACGAGTCAAAAGTTGCTGAACAAGCTCAAGCTATAGGTACGCTATGCACCGTGTGCACGAGTTTCTGAACATTCTAATGCTCAGCCATTTTGTACTTGTTTTGAACTCATAATTGATCGCTGTAGTTTTTGAGATACAATTAAGTACAAACTTATTGACACATTATAGCCTTGTATACCTAATACTGCCCCCCTAGCACGGGGATTGTTCTCTAGGGTAGAATAGACAATAATGACATCGCATCGTCATACATTGTGTACACTATTGAAGTTAAAGGAATGAATTTCAAATAATTGACGCATTCGATGACAAAGTGACGTAATTTTTCTCTATTCTACCCTAGACAAGAATCCCCGTGCTAGGGGGGCTGGTGGTGGTAGAATAGAAACAGCAGGAACAAAGAAGGTTACAGTGTATGAATAATAATAATATACTAGCGATCCACATTGGCTTGGCACGGGTGTAATGCTGATACAAAATTATATATACATACCTTCCTCTTGAATCACTCTATCTATTAAAACAAACCGCATCAAAATCCGTTGCGTAGTTTTGAAGATCTAAGCATGTAAGCATACATAGGGACAGACAGACAGCGGGAAGCTACTTTGTTTTATACTAAGTAAATTAGTGCCGAATAAAATATTTTTCGTCCCTTCCCGTTCCCGTCCCGGCACATAATCTAGACCAAAAACTAACACCAAAACTAGCTGCACGTACAAAATTGCAATATCGCACACCAGGTAGATTAGTTGATGGAGTCTATTAAACTTAGCCGGTGACCTAGCGCTACATTGTTTAGAGTGGTGGCGCTAGTGTACACTATGCATAATAAGGCTATTGTTGTAAAATTGTATTTTATGATAAATGTGACGACCTCAGCGGCACAGTGGGCGAAAGACGCAGGTTGCGCGTTCGATTCCCACCGCCGGACAGTTGTTTGTTTGTTTTCATGGTCTGGGTGATTTCTACGGATGGAAAAATATGTACTTATTTACTATATTAGCATTGCCATACAGCGGGGCAATGCAGCCAGCGTCTTGGGGACGCTTTCGACTGGTATTGATATGGACCAGTTGAGCTATCTGTAGATTGTTTGCAACAGTCTGCAGTTAGCTCAATTGTTTCAATTGTAAATACTAGTTTAATTTCTTTATATTATTTGATTGCAATATATTAAATATATCAATTAACCCTTAACACAAGCTCCGCCTATTTTGGGCGGAATATGTGAATTGTAACTATATTTTTAATTATTAGCTATTGACTTTTGTCTAATGAGTATTATAATGACGACACGTAGCGGTCGCAGGGAGTCGATGGATGGAGGCGGCTCAGGACCGCTATTTGTGGTGTCGTACGGGGGAGGCCTATGTCCAGCAGTGGACGTGTATGGGCTAATGATGATGATGATGATGATAATGAGTATTTTGACTGTCCTATTTTATTAAATTATTATAAATGTGAAAGTGTGTTTGTTTGTTTGTCCTTCCTTCACACCCTAACTAAGTAACCAATTTTTTGGCATAGAGTTAGTTGAAAGGATGGAGGGTAACAAGGCTACTTTTTGTCCTGGTAAAACATCAATTTCCCATGGGAGATTTACGGGAAAAAAGACTCCTTTATCCCCCTAGAAATGTGAAATTCGAATTTAAAGCGGGTGAAACCGCAGAGAACAGTTCAATGCCAAAAACGCTATCAAAATATCAACGGAAGACTAAGGAACCCTACCCCAGATGCGGAAGTGGTGGTCCGAGAGAGAATAGTTAAATGGAAATGCCGTGTATTGGTTTATGCTAATATTTGAGGTGGTTCTTACTTGAGCAAATAGCTACTTAGATTAACAAGTTAGACTTATTCAAATGTATAATAGGTAGATGTAAAGTCAGCAACGAAAGGCGCTACACACCAATTGATTTTGAAATGACTGCCTTTGATCAGCGATTTATGAAATAGGAATTCGTGGTTGTCGACTTTGTAACGTAAAGGTCTTTAGAAAATCGTGTACTTACTTAACCTACAGAAAATTGACTATTATGGTCTATGAAAAGAAATACCGATCAGGCATTATTAAAATCAATTCGTAGTCAGCATTGAATTTCTCAACAGGAAAATCAAGTAAATAATGCAGGACAATCAATCATAGGCCTATACACAGCATCATCTGGCTAGATGATGCTGGCTCCACATCCGGTAACTCAGACTTGAGGCTTCAAGCGAATGAAATCTTGTGTTAGATGCGCTAGATGACTGATATCCTTTATACAATATATTACATAGAAAGATATTTTTTCGTATAGGTACATAGAAAATACCCAGAACACCCGAGATTAATATTAGTAGATCGTACAAACATTTGTCCGAAGGCGGAAATCGAACCCGCAACCACCTGCGTCGCAGACAGACCTTCGCCCGCCGCGCCACACAGGTAGTCAAATATCTGGTCGACAGGTAATTAAAAACATAAAATTAACAAAAACAAACAACAAACAAAAGAATTTATTTTCCCAAAAATAGGACACCAAATTATAAACTTACTTTCTTTAGTTATGTACAAACATATGTATCTATGTTATTTACAGACTAATGGCCGTTATAAAAATAATTTCGAATCTTCGCTCTAACTCAGAAAATCTTGTATTAAGATGCGATGCACTAGGAAATCTCTATTCGGATTAATCTAGATAATATGGCGTGTTTTAAAAAACGATAAACCGACAACCGCCTTCAAATTCCCTTACTTTTACACTTATTTTAAGTTTTGCGGGATAAATACTAATCCCCTGGGGATAAAACAAAATATGGGACCCGGTTCGCGATCATTTTCTATACAATAGTGAAAGAATTTTCAAAATCGATCCATAATTGGCGGATATATCGCGTAACATTCATACAAAAAAACAAGAACATACAGACGAATGGATAACCTCCTTTGAAGTCAGTTAATAAAAATTAAGAATCACTTTCATTTACAACTCTAGGTAACTCCATGGTTTAATAAACATAACCCTGCTAACTGCCTATATCTTTTACCTATCCCCCTACTTCACTACCCCCACCATCGAATTTAGCAGTCAAATCCATGGAAGCACTCAAAATGTTTGCAATGTGCTCGAAAAAGCTACACTTTCGTACTACTTGAGTCGGACGCAGTTACACCGCGCGTTTTATTGAATGTTTGAGATAATTTTGAGCCGTTTTAGAGGAATTTGGAGGTCATAATATATTGCCGGTAGATGCCGTTTGTAAATTAACTATGTATTAATTTTCTTAGCATACTTTGAAAACGAAAATCGTGCATTCTTATTCTACTCGTACAAGTAATTACATAATATGTACATATATCAATTGCCCGACACGAGATAGAAAATTTGGTTTTCGTTATTACGAGTATGGGTCCAGATTGTGATCAAATGATGAGATTCAGCGAGAAAAAACCTCAACAGGGTCAACAAACCCCAAACCCCAAAGAGAAAACGTTATTGAAAATTTTCAAATTTCACCTAATTTTTGTCAATGTTTGGTTAGCATGTTATCGTTCTTAACAAAAAAAAAAAGACATAAAAAGGCGTTTTTTTGTTTAAGTAAGAGTAGAACTTACAAGACTAGCGCGCGCCTACGGCGACTTTTTTTAGCGATGCAAAATTGCGACTGCGAAAACGCTTTCGCTTTCGTTTTCGCGTTTTCAGTCGCGCGTTTGCATCGCTACAAAAAGTCACCGTGGGCGCGCACTCTTAGACATGTCAGAAATATAATTAAAAAAGAAAATCTAGAAATTAAATGATCTTTACTCAGATTTTTTGTTCATTTCAATGGATATGGATCAAAGTTATCATGTATGGTCACTTTTAGCAATACCACCATGACAGGATGCGGTACTTTTTAACCCTTTTACAACAGAATAACCAAGTACAGTCAGCTACAAAACTCAATAAACCCAAACTGTGTTTTAATATCACGTGAACGGCAATATTTTCCTTCATCATCATCATATCAGCTGATCGACGTCCACTGATATTTACTTAAAACACCTTGAACTAAGAAGGTTTATTAAAGGTTTAATCTTCTTTAAATATTTGTCCAACCATTTTATTTTCCCTAGTTTTCCAATAAACGAGGATATTATTAAGGCTTAAAAATTTCTTTACATTTAAGATTATGTTACATAAGTCACCAACCACGCATTCATTAACGCATTGTTTCAAAACAAATTGGGTTACATGTGAAATAAACGATAATACGGATAAATCAATATTTTTTACAAGAAAAATACAATTTAAAATAAATAATTATTCACTGATGTATACTTATGCAGGGAGTCGATGAATGGAGGCGGCTCAGGACCGCTATTTGTGGCGTGGTACGGGGGAGGCCTATGTCCAGCAGTGGACGTGTATGGGATGATGATGTATACTTATATTTCAATAACTAGCTGCTGCTCGCGCCTTCGCCCGCATTTTATCGTGATAAAAAATTGCATATATGTTATTCCAGGTCCCAAACTATACCCATACCAAATTTCAGCCTAATCGGTTCAGTATTTTTTGCGTGAAAGAGTCACAAATATCCATTCATCCATCTATACAAACTTTCACATTTATAATATTAGTAGGATCTATGAAGCTGAAAACACTAGTAGATTCGGACTGAAATTCGGTACAATCCAAGTTTTATTGCCGACTGTACTGTACCCGTCCTAATTATACAGAGGACTCTATTTCAAAGGCAATAAGTCTCAAATTATCATAAAACTGTCGCAGCGTCTAATAAGGCCACGTGTCTTGTTGCGTTTTAATGAATAATCGATTTGGTTTGCTAAAGAGCTTTGTTGGACTAGTGGAGTTGTTAAAGAGTCGCAGGTTCGTGTGATTCATTGACGACCGATAAGGCGCGGCGGGCGAAGATCCGCCTGCGACGCAGGAGGTTGCGGGTTCGATTCCCTGGGACAAATGTACGATCTGCAAATATTTGTTCTGGGTATTTCGATGTATAATAAAAAAATATCTTTCTATGTAATATATTGTATTATGTATAACAGTCATCTAGTACCCATAACACAATTTCTGATTAGCTTGGGGCTAGATGATGCTGTGTGGATTGTCCAGCATTATTTATTCATTTTATTTTATCATTTATTTATATGCTTAAAATGCTGCACGTGAGGAAGATTTACCAGGACATTGTTCCTGGAAGCCTCCATGTGCTTCTAGTTAGGTAAGGGTTGTATTTGGAAGGACACCACGGTTGGTTTTCCTAAAGCCGGTTATGTGTTGTTACTCTTAAGGCGGTTCCCTGACCAAAACTAGCGCCGCCACCTATTTTATATTATTATTACTTTAAACAAAGCAATTTTCAAAAATCGCTTGGTCAGTTTGTTCTACCTATCATAAGGTTTTTTTTTAATGCCGTTGTTATAGTTTTGTTTTGTATAGTTTAGGATGAGATGCGAAGTTGCAATTTTTGGCCACCAAACTTGGTTTTCACATCTACTCCTAAGCTATACAATATAAAACTATTACAGAGACATTAAAATAAACTTATGATAGGTCTCACAAATTGGCCGAGGGCTTTTGGAAAATTCCTTTGTATATCGTTATAATACGATATAATATGGCGTGTTTTAAAAAACGATAAACCGACTTCAAATTCCCTTACTTTTACACTTATTTTAAGTTTTGCGGGATAAATACTAATCCACTCGGGATAAAAAAAAATATGGGACCCCTTCGGGATCATTTTCTATACAATAACGAAAGAATTTTCAAAATCGGCCCACGATAGACGGAGATATCGCGTAACATACATACAAAACCAGACGAATTGATAACCTCTTCTTTTGAAGTCGGTTAAAAAGAAATCTATTATTTATTATATTTGGTTTTATCATCTTTTTCCATAAGCAGTTTATAGATTCTGAAAGTTATGATTATAACTTATGTGAACTCATAAAAACATTAAAATTATTGAATCATTTTGGCTGTGCTTGTAATTTTAGCCGTAAAAAGCAGGAAGTAGGGACCATGATTTCGATTAAATGTAGGAAAAAGCACAGGTTTTTCGAATGCTCTCATTTATTGACTCTCATTTGAGAGTGAGTCTTTGAGTGATAGATTTTTGAAGGTTGAATACTATAATAATGTGATATATGTGCACCATCAAATGTATGAGAGTAGGTTGCCTCGCTAGTTGATGGTCGACCATTACAAAGTTCAGTTGTTCATCGGTGTTTAATTTATGATATTCCCTTTATTAAATGCACAATAAATACACGCTGGTTATACATAGTATACATAGATATGTATACTAATATTATAAAGAGGAAAGATTTGTATGTATGTTTGTAACGAATTGGCTCACAAGTACTGGACCGATTTAAAAATTCTTTCACCATTTGAATGCTACATTATCACTGATTATAATATATGCTATATAGGCTATGTCCTGCATTTACTGCACGTTTATGCGTAAATGTCAAAAAAATAAATGTCCGCCCGTGCGAAGCCGGGACGGGCCGCTAGTATACTTATATAATGGCTCAAAATTACACCAAGATCAATAGCGAAATAAAAAATTGACTTATGCTTTCCAAAATAATTTAATGTCAGGCCGGGTATTTACCATAATTTGATAATATCTTTTTTTTGCAGTTGCATGCAAAATCCAGTTTTAAGTTATTCTGTAGCGAATGCAACTGTATTTAAAAGTAATTTCAGTGTTAATAACCATGACATTTATTTTCAACGGTTTTACCAAATTAGCGTCTGAGTATGGTAACATGGTAACCCTAATGGTAACCCCGACATGTGTGGCCGCCCTCGAAATAACATACCAACCCGTATCGCGGTTAATTTCACTTAAAATCGTGTCGATACTTTCTTACTAAAGGGGGTCTAAGTTGAAGCTGCGCGAAATTTTCCACCATTATTTTACTTTCCTAAGTACTTATTTATTGTAAAAAGGGGATAAATCATAGACCTAGTTTTTTTTCTACGGATAATTAGACTCAAGCCAATGCGACGGGATTTCGATTTTTATTTTATTTAGCTCGCATTATTCGACTGCTGACGAACGGTCTTCTAAACATGAGTTACGCACCCAATAGCATGAAAAATTACTTTCATATTAAACAAAATTTGGTCACATGGTAACACCACCTAATGGTAACCCGACATGTATGGCTGCCCTCGCTATAACATACTAACCCGTATCGCGGTTAATTTTCAATTTACACCGTGTCGACACATTGGAACTAAAAGGGGTGTAAGATCAAACTGTGCAAAAAATATTAAGTATTATTATTTTATTATACATAATATGGGACATACCTACCTGATGTGATAGCAAATTTAAATCTACAAGTTGCAGAAGAAACTTAGGTGTTCGCAAATTAATAAAATTTAATTTTGTTAAAAAAGATTTAATAAAAAAAAATTACCTGACCTAATTAAAAACATCTAATTCATGAATTATTTTCAGTTTTATAAATGTGTTTAATTTTCTAGACTTTGCTACCAAGACAACACGTTATTTTTCATTACGCTTATTTTTCGTTACTATTCAGTAAATCACATTTGTTGGGTTTTGCTAGCTAGAGCATATAGCTAAAAACCTAGATTTATTGTGTTTTGCTAGCTAGAGCATGGTCACCTAGAATAGAATAATATTTAGTAGGTACATAAAAACATTAAATTTTTGGGTTCGTAGTGCCTTAAAGTCTATGTTAGGTTTGTCTAGGCACTCGATCTCATCTAATTTATTTGTTTTTACAATGTATTATGTTAACACCCTGTATAAGTAATTAAAATAAATTAATTCTAACATCTAATTTTCGGTGTGAAAGCTGTGCCTGATCATAGCAGGATAAACGCACACAAACATTTACCTTCGAACGAACGCAACCTAAACGTGTAGATTTCATAAAATCTAGGACAATCTTAACGACCTTCACCTTACGTCACAAAACACGTAGACAGACGTAAACGTTCACATTCACGTGAAAACGTATATTTATACTACAAAACCGGGTTCATTTCCTCACCTCTTGTTACCCAGATTACCAACTCCAATGTCAATTAGGGCACTAGGGGCGGTTTAGTGGTGTATAGTTTACGGATTTGTTACGTTACGGGATTTAGTTACGGATTATTTAGTTCCCGATCTTGTTACAGTGCTTAGCTCAGATACTGTCAGAAGTTTTTTCATGAGGAATACGTAGTAAATGGCTCGGATATTTCGCGGAAGAATAGAGGTCGTATCATCATCATCATCATCATATCAGCCCATACACGTCCACATACACTGGACATAGGCCTCCCCCATACGACGCCACAAATAGCGGTTCTGAGCCGCCTCCATCCATCGACTCCCTGCGACCGCTACGATGTTGTCGGTCCATGGCATGGTCTCCCATGTAGGGGGGGTTTTGCCATAATCACCACGCTTGGCAGGCGGACTGGTGATCGCAGTGTTGGTGTTGAAAAATACTCGGAAGGAAGCTGCTGCCCTTCCTCTGGTAGGTTCCCTTAGTCGGCTCTTACGACATCCACGGGTTGAGTTGGTGGGGTCGATATTCGTACGCCGCGGCCCCACGGCCGCAAACATTGCAATGTCATGTGAACTATGGTCCGGTGTACGGTCTATGAAGGGTCTATTCTACTCGACACTAGTGAGGGAGGAACGTCGATTGTTTTAAATCGATTCTTTGCATAAACAAGATCGATTAACTAAAACTATTACTTTTAAAACGTGCGATTAAAGCCAGTAGGACAAAGGACTACCTGTTAATTTATATGTATCTTCAAATTTAACCACGAAATATACATGATCTGTGAAGGGACGACCGGTGTTGCGCGGCAGGCGAAGGTCCGCCTGTGACGCAGGAGGTTGCGGGTTTGATTCCCGCCTTGGGACAAATGGTTTACTTATACGATCTGCAAATATTTGTCTCGGGTATTCTGGGTATTTCTATGTATTAATAAAAATATACATCAATGTAGGTATGTATTGTCACTACATATTATAAAACAAGGTTCTCCGCCACATCTGTCTGTCTGTTCACGAAAAACTCAAAAACTACAGAACGGATTTTCATGCGGTTTTCACCAATCGATAGAGTGATTCATGAGGATGGTTTGATTATATAATTTGTCAAGATTTCGTGTAAATTGGTTGAAATATAACGATAATTGTTGGAAGTGTATGAAAAAGTCAAGCCGATGAAACCTCCCAGGCGGGGGATTTCATCGAAAACGCTGCGTAATCCCGTTCTACTTCCCTGCAAAGTCGGGGGGTTACTAGTATATTTTATATTTGCCAACATGTTACCCCAGAAAACATGAAACAAAGTCGTGGGCGGCTAGTTATCGACTATAACTGAAATTCATCTCTACATGTTGCTCGCATTACCGTATTACCATATTTCGTAGAACATCACTACTCATGTTAGCACAGCTAATAACTTTCCTATGTAAACAACTGATACTTCACGGGAATTTGAACCTTATTTTCGTAGGATAATACATGCTTACAATGTGTATAAGTTTGCTAGCAAATTAACTTCGGTAAACCCTTCACTAGTAGGTAATACATATTAATAAGCAATGATTTTTCTAATAATAAAGGAATGAAAATGAAAGGTATACTATAAAAAATAACTAAGTTTCATCCCCTTAATTTTATAGGAAATAAATAAATAATGTTGGACAATCCACACAGCATCATCTAGCCCCAAGCTAATAAGAGGGGAGGTAAGGGTACTAGATAACTGATATATATACATAATACAATATATTACATTAGAATATTTATTTAACATAGAAAATACCCAGTATACCCGAGACAATTATTTGCAGATCGCACAAACATTTGTCGATCGTAAAAGGGTGAATCAATATTTAAGGCAGTTTTTTTGTGTCCCTGCCGCCCCATGTCCCCAGGCTTCTCCACCTTTCTATGAAGATTGCCTATGTTCCGTTGAGTTACCATACCTAGGAAAAACATTTTTGCTATAAAATATCTATGTACCTACCATGTTCATGAGAATCTAAGTTTACGTTAACATTAAAACAATCATATTTTAATTTGAAATACAAATTTTATAGTTTTTTCCATGACAGGGTCACAAGTCTTTTGATTCATCTACAAGGGTGAATCAAAAGGCTCTCCTTTTGTTCTACGTTAGTTGGGAATCGGCTCTACGTTTGTTGGGAATCGAACCCGCAACCTGGTGCGTCGCAGACCTTCCCCCGCCGCGCCACATCGGCCGTTTACATCAGACACCTATTAAAAATAGTCAAGATAAAATTGAATTATTTAAGAAAAAGATTTAGCTGTGTAGACTACATTAAGAATCCTTTTTATAAATTGAATTAATTTACGAAATTAAAAATTAAATGTCAATTATTAAGGTGCGGTCTCGAGGCTTTTACATTTTGGAAACATTTTGCTATTTTAAATTCAATTTTACGAGACATGGACATTTCAGGACGTTTTACGAGAGTCGACGTTTCAGAATCTTTAAATATTTCACTAATGGGCTAAGTAAAAAAACTCAACTCTTTATTTCACTAACAGAAAAAAAACCGTCGGTCCCCAGAACACGTCCGCTGCTGAACGTGTCTTCGCAATCAAGGGGTGTTTTGCCAGTATCACCATGATTTGTAGGCAGAATCGTGATAGCCGTAGAGGTGTTAAAATACACATAAAAGTAAGCTGCTGCTCTTCCTCTATTAGGTTCCCTGAGTCGGCTCGGCGAGCTGTAGGGGTCGATTCTTTCGCGGCGATCGTCACGGCTCAATTCAATCTAGGCAAAAATTTCATCATCATTAAATCAGCTCATACACGTCCACAGCTGGACATAGGCCTCCCCTACATGACGCGCCTCCACAAATAGTAGAAGAAAAAGTATATACGATTAACTAATTATTTTATTGATACACTAGCTGTTCCCCTCAGTTCCACTCGCGTTAAATTCGAATTTCACATTTCTAGGGGGATAAATAGGTATTTTTTTCCGTAAATCTTCCATGGGAATTTGATGTTTTTCCAGGACAAAAAGTTTATGTTACTTTCCATCCTTTCAACTATGCCAAAAATCAAGTCCATTGGTTGCTTAGTTAGGGTGTGAAGGAAGGACAAACAAATAAACAAACACACTTTCGCATTTGTAATATTAGTTAGGCTTAACCACAGTAAAATAACAGCCGTAAAGTTACCTGACGCAGATTCTAAAATCGCATTCTTGTACGCCTTTCTTTTCAGAAAAAAAAACAAAACTAAAGGTGCAGTCACCATCTCTTAAATAAACAACTCATAACTTATTACAACTGAAAAACAAACAAAAAATCCAATTAATGCAAGATCGAGTGAACGGGTCGCTTTGAAAAAAGAACGGGTTTTTAAAAAAGGAACATTCGAATTTGCATAGCTCTGTCGGCCATTGAATACGCCGACGAAATTATTTAACTGTCAGTGTCAAGTTGGAAGCGAAATGACAGACGAGATATCTGCCGACGAGACGCAAAATTAACTAATTCGAATCTGTACGAAAATGGGTTGGATGCTTTTTATATCGATTTTGCAACCTTTTAAGTTTCACTTCCGGAGTTACGAGGTTTCAATTCAGATGTCGCAAAAATATAAAACAAATGGGTTACAGAAAGGTCTTGAGTTTAGTTAATAAAAATTATTAAACAGAAAAAATAAATTTGAACACGGCAACGTCATCTTTTAATATTTGAAGTACAATAAAACCAAGATAAAAAAATAAATAATGCTGGACAATCCACACATCATCGTTTAGCGCCAAGCTTAGCAGAGCTTTTGTTATGGATGATTGATGATGAACATCGAATGCATCCGAACTACCCAAATAATCCGCTCTGAACATACCAAAATCGCTACCATAAACCGCGACCAAAAGTCGCGGCTGACTCCCAAGTGTAATTGACAAGACCTTTGTCAGATGCGCAAGCGCCTGATGCCTGCACTTTAATGATAAAATTGCATATTGTTTCAAGAAATGTTTTTAATTTCATTTTGAATTAATGGAATTTTGAAATGGAATAATGTTTTTCTTCATGCTTGGCGGCATGATCGTTAAGACGTTGGTCAATTTTAATAAAGAAAAAAAACTTAAAAAACAGCTCTCATTCTTGCGAAGTTGGGAAAAAAAGTGGCGGAATACATTTTATTGTCTTTAGTCTTAGTGACGAAAGTAGACTTTTCGATAAAACTCAAAACACAAAACTCAGTGTCCAAGAGTCCTGTTAGATCTTACAAGACTCTTGGACACATCAAAAAACTAAAATTACATAAGTAAAACTCGGAAATAAAGTGATCACTTTTTCGTTCACTTCAATCTTTTTAAGGTTAAGTTAAGAAGCGAACATGAAACCTTTACCTTGTTAGTTTTCGGGTTGAAGCAAAACTTGCCCCAAGCTTTTTTATCCTCTATCTAGAAATCTGATATTTTATAGTAAGCCTTTTTACAAAGGATATGTTTAACAATTTTTTTTAATTTATTTTATTGACTCACTTTGAGTTTATTGTAGAAATCTTCTGTAGCCTAATATTTAAAAAATACACTTATCTTGTTTAGATATAAAAAGGAATAAGAAGAATGGGTATGTAAACAAAAATAGAAAAAAAAATGGTGAACTTTGTTCTAATTCGAAGTGATAAAAATTAAGTACCTACTTAAGTAGGTACCTTGCACATGAAACCCGATAGTTTTCAAGTCCTTATTTGGTGGTTCCCTTTTAAAGCCAGAACTTAAATAACATGCCAAACACCTCAAAACCAACTGTTTAAAATTTGCTTCACCTATAAAAGTTTGACACTTTTTACGTATAACCCTGTTGTGTTTCCAACAAATGCCATGCAAAATTACACCCTAAATCTGTATATTTTGGTTGCAAATTGCAAAAATTTCAACATAACCTCAATTAGCATAAAAATACCCCCTGTGGTAAAACAAACTTTGTAACATAACTTGTACAGACAAACAAATTACTTACATATTATGTTCGTGTTTTTGTATTGAAAAATCGGTAAAACCAATTTATTGGCGTCGTTCGACTGTGCTGCAGATGGTCATGTGCGTCATGGGCAATGAATGTGTTAATAACAGGAGGGCTTTTGTAGGGTAACTCGCGCTTGCAAAAATATATGTAGCTATCTATATAAAACAAAGTTGTGTTAGTTATACCACCTTATAAATCAAGAATGGCTGTACCGATTTTAATGATCTTTGATTTGTTAGATTTGTCTCCGTCCTGGATAGGAGAATAATAAAAAAATTGGGTTCCGCGCAAAAAAATATCGATGAGGGCGAAGCCGTGGGCACAGCTATTTATAAATGAAAGCCACATTATGCTGGACAATCCACACGTTACCACCAAATTTGGTGCCTCAGCTAAGACGACCGTTTTGGCGTGGTTTTGGTGCGGCGGGCGAAGGTCCTCCTGCGACGCAGGAGGTTGCGGGTTCGATTCCCGCCTGGGACAAATGTTTGTACGATGTGCAAATATTTGTCTCGGGGTGTTCTGGGTATTTTCTATGTGTGCAATAAAAATATATCTTTGTACATCATCATCATATCAGCCCATACACGTCCACTGCTGGACATAGGCCCCCCCATAAGACGCCACAAATAGCGGTCATGAGCCGCCTCCATCCATCGACTCCCTGCGACCGCTACCATGTCGTCGGTCCATACTCAGAAGGAAGCTGCTGCCCTTCCTCTGGTAGGTCGGCTCTTACGACATCCACGGGTTGAGTTGGAGGGGTCGATATTCGTACGCTGCGGCCCCACGGCCACTCTCAATCAATATTTTAACTAAATCCTTATCGATCTACAATGTGATTACGGGAACTTAATTCCCGCAACGTCAAGATAAAACCTCTGCTCGGGATATCTGGATCGCCGCCAAAATAGATATATAGATAATCGTTTATTTCATAGCCTTACAAAACATTCAGTAGGTACACTATTAAACTTCCTATACTATCTACTATACTAAGGAATTGAAATTGGCGGCATTATCGCTTAAAACGATTTCTTCCAGGCAACCAAGGTGTACGGAGAATATCATGGGATGGCGGTGCTTATGCTACCTAAATGTTTATTTTGCCTATCTAAATATGATGTGATTTAGATACATGGCAATATATAGTCAAATTTCACCAGGAAGGCCATAAACACCATCAGAGTCCAGTACAACAACGCGTACCGGGCACTCATGAAGTTACCGAGATGCTGCAGTGCGTCAAGTATGTTCTCTGAAGCGGGAGTGCCCGACTTCTTCGCCATCGTCCGTTCTCGCGTCGCATCGTTCTGGGGTAGGTTGGTCCGCTCCAAAAATAGCATTTTGAAGGCTGTCTCTGACCAGGTTTACATGAATCCTATTTATATGTACTGGACTTCCCTTCACATGAAGGGAAACAGAAAGTGACGTGCGGTAGCTTGTGCCGTATTTTATACTATATTATTTTATATTTGTTTGTTTTTATACTGTGTAATTTCTATTTTGTGATATGGGTTTTTTGCCTGAAATAAACGAATTTTATTATTTATTTTATTTATAGTATATAAAGCTAAGCAGAACGGTCGCGGGGAGTCGATGGATGAAGGCGGCTCAGGACCGCTATTTGTGGCGTCGTATGGGGAGGCCTATGTCCAGCAGTGGACGTGTACGGGCTGATATGATGAAGCAGAACATTGAATTTCTTACATACTATCGCCAGTATGGAACATTTCATAATAAGTACCACACAGGAATATGAAAATATTTTCCTACATTTAAAGTTTGCATATTAAACTTTATGAATTCGTAAGTTTAACACACTGAGAATGTTAAGAAGTGTATAAGTACTCACAAATACCTACTAAACATCCATTTCATTTCATAAAAGCACTTATTTGATTACCGCATAAGATGTGTTTTTATGGCGGATTTTATGTGCGCATAATAATATTTCGTACCCAGTTCGGGGAATGCGCGTAAGTCGTAAAATTCAGATTTTGCGTCCATCGGAACGGATGCAAATTATTTTCACCGTATTTGGATGCAACTAAGAATGGATTATATTTAATTATTAGCAGCTTCGCCCCCGTTGATTTTAAATTTTTGCGCGGAACTCTATTTTGTATAACCTATATCCTATTCCGGACGGAGATAATACAACAAATCAAAAATCATTCAAATTAGTACAGCCGTTCACGAGTTATATGTGGTGTAACTAACACGACTTTGTTTTATGTAGATAAATAACTGCTATTAAATTATCTGTTAATTTTATGATCATTTAATAATCACCTGTTTTATTAAATGGGTCGTACCAAACATTATACCATCGAGATTTCTGTGTATGTTCATATGATATGGACTATGTCTGCAGATGAAGATAAAAAAGCTTGGGACGGATTTTGCTCCAACTCGAAAAATAACTCTAAAAATAACACCTAACAGGCTAAAGGTTTCTTCGTCGCTTCTTTACTTTAGTCTACATACCGAAGCGACCGAAATCAAAATATCACTTTATCTCCAAATCAGTGTTTAATTTTAAGAATTTGACCTGTTCTAAGTGTACATTTATTGTATTTGCGGAAATAAAGAAACTTTGACTTTGACTTTGCAATATATTGTTACTGAATTTTATTAATTCATAAAAAGACGTAATTTTTTTTTTATAAATACTCCACTTAGTACTTAACATAACATAACAAATGTAGAATTAAATAACCCTCCTTGCGCAGTCGGGCAAAAATACAAGTGATTTTTGAGAATAATCCTCAAAACCAACTTTTGCCCGTCAGACATGATTTGAAAGAACAAATACTATTGAAAAATCATAAATCTAATGTTGACCGCCAAAGGTCGCCTCCTCTCACCCATTTTGCAAGGGTGAGGAATCACCCTTTTTCGGTGAGGTGCACGTTTATTATACCTTGTATGAACTTATGTATAAGTATGCTAGCCAAGTAAAAAATCTGATTCTACTACTAGAACTATAAAACCCGGGCACCGTCACGTCAAAACCTTAAATACTCCCCCCATCAGATTATTTAACCGCAATTTACACCTGCTGCCATCTTTGACGACGCCATTAGAATATAAAGCAGCCCAAGAAAATTGGTGACAAAATTATACGGTGAAACGATGGAGGATGGACCTCTGCCAAATAACTTTGCGGGTATTCGATCAGCACAAAGCTTAGTGGATGGTTGATTGTTTGTGTCGTAAGTCGTAGAAACTAATGTGGGCACTGAAGTACAGTAAGCCAAGATGGAGAAATTCTAGATAGTACGTGCAGTACTTCGTTTGTAATGGCAGGTGTCTTCTATAACTGCGTGACACATCGTCAGCCACATCTTCACTTACCATCAGGGCCCTAATTCCATAAAATTAATCGCGCCACCATGACAATGTCGATGTTAAGGTCTCAGAATAGCACATTTCGGCATTTTACTTTTGATGAAAAACAGGAGATGTGTGTCAAGTTTGAAACCATTATATCAATATCTCCGTAAAAATAGCACTACACGCACTATCTAGAGTTTCTTTCATCTATGGACGATTCTGCAACGATACCAATAATGTCTCAAGTACACAAATACACACATACTTATGCTAAACTTGTAATGTGTAACTTTCGTAAGTTGTTCAATTACAATAAATAAAGAAATAAGTGAAGCAATTGTATAGCAGAATTTGGCTCGTGTTTCCTGATCCCGATCCGGTGGCCGGACAGCCTATAGGGAATCTTTAACACAAGTTGAAACCCCCCCAGTTAAGTCTAGGTATAGCTAAGTCTACTGGGCTAGATTCGATTTTAGGCCGTATCGTTAACTATAGTATTTTTACGCATCAACTAGAGCCAATTCCGACTGATCCCGATCCGGTGGCCGGACATCCTATAGGGCATAGCATAGGGAATCTTCGACGCAAGGTGAGTCCCCAAGTTGAGTCTATAGCTAAGTCTACTGGACTAGATTCGATTTTAGGCCGTATCGTTAACTATAGTATTTTTACGCATCAACTAGAGCCAATTCCGACTGATCCCGATCCGGTGGCCGGACATCCTATAGGGCATAGCATAGGGAATCTTCGACGCAAGGTGAGTCCCCAAGTTGAGTCTATAGCTAAGTCTACTGGACTAGATTCGATTTTAGGCCGTATCGTTAACAATAGTATTTTTACGCATCAACTAGAGCCAATTCCGACTTAGTATAAGCCCCACTTCTACGTGCATACGACATAATGTAAACAGTAATTTGCGTGCGCTCCGTGCCAAATGCACTTGGCCACGCGCCAATTCGGCTACGCGATTTAAGCTGGGCACGAAAGGGTTAAGAGCAGCTAGGTCAGTAAGAGAGTTTTAGAGTGTTTAGAGTGAAGTCTGTTGAGATTTAAAACAAGAGCAGAATATCCATTGTGCATAGTATACAAAGAGAGTTAGTTGTAGAAAAATGAGTCAAAAAGTCTTAATAAAAAACAGGCATGTGAGACTTATTTCAAAAGACTTATGCTTATCTTACTTAACTCCTTGCAATCCATAAGATTATTTTGCCATTTTTATTTTGCCCAATTTTCAAAAGGATAAAGAACAGACTGGTTCAGCTGTTTTCCACCAACATGAACGGTCCGACAGACAAACCTAATAACTGGCAAATTAAGAAATTTGCTTGTGAGCATGCCACTTTTTCCACGCGGCAGACGAATATGAAATTAATTTAGCCGGTTATTCAAAAGCCCGAATTTTTATGAGAAACTCGAAATGAATGCGTTATGAGTAGAAATAAAGTTAAATTGTAAACGTGGTTACGCCAACGTAGAATGTAATTCAGACCTAAGCCAACTCAGTATACTTTTTGCAAATGCTTCTGTTGATAAAAATTGAAAATACAATACAAAACTAATTGATTTTTGCTTCTGTCTGTCATTAATCATTATCATCTCAGCCCATACACGTCCACTGCTAGACATAGGCCTCACCCATACGACGCCACAAATAGTCCTGAGCAGTCGCAGAGAGTCGATGGATGGAGGCGGCTCCATCCATCGACTCTCTGCGACTGCTACGATGACGTTCGTGGGTTGTACGAGTATGTTACCAGGTGCAAGGGTCGTCGGTGTTTAGATTGGTAGCTCAATCTCTTCCGGAGATTCCTAGCACCCCCCACCCGCCGTTACCATGACCACGACCATGACCAGGAATAGCAGAGATTCCGAGGGCCTGGGAAGCCTGGGGGCCTTTGTCTGTTTGTATGCATCATGAAGACGCGGCCCACGGCCGCTGTCTGCCATGGTCATCTATTGCGACTAGTTACGTTGTGACATTATTATTGTATTGGGGTAAATTTGCCCTAACATTGCGGGAACGCTATAGGTGGGTGCGAAAATCGTGGGCAAAATTTGATTGAAAACTATCAACTGAAAATGTACCACAAAACCTTTTTACCCAACTGCGCAAGAAGGAGGGTGTTTGTCTGTAAACGAGTTTTCTGACGATGCGTTATTTTGATATCAAATCATAATGAATATCTAATATATCGGACTTGATGTCCAAGAAAGGAAAAAGAAATAATGTTGCCGTAAATATAATTAATAATAAACGTTCTGACTTATTTGATCGAGAGTAAACCATACCTCCGTCGACTTTGATGAATCACCTACAAAGACCTCTTGTATCTCAAAACAGTCTATAAAAGACCTTATTTCTTTCGACTTAGAGCTTAAAATCTGTTACTTTTTCAGCAACATTACATAAACCACAGAATACTATGTAATTTGAAGACCTTATAGGAGCGAAAGGCACCTCTATTTTGTTAAAAATAGAGTTACACGCTTTGTGCATTTGAGTAAAGATATTTTCATGTATTTACTGCGAGGTACATTAATTTGTATTTATTTATTCATTTATGGCTTTGATATTTATCTTCAGTGATATAATGTACATGTTTTTTGTATTCATAAATCTTTTTGTGTTATTACGAAAGGTAGGTACCTACGTACGTATACATACCAATAGAACAAGAAAGCTGTATTGGTGTAGCGGAGAGACTCTCGATTAGCTATTCAAAAGTGCGTGTTTGATTCCGGGCACCACTACTTTCTTCACATAGAATTTATTGTTTTAGAAAACTTGACCTGATATGTTGTATTTTGTTACCGCACTACACCCACTTAATAACTCAAAAACACACAACAAAACTTAAAAACACGTTTGTACCTACAACACTTACAAAGAGTAAAATAGTAAAATTCAAATAAGATCTTACAAAAGAGCTTTTGTCTCCGAAATCTAAAAATAATGTTTTTGTGTTTTGTTCACAGACATGATACTAGCTGCGCCGTGCGCCTGTTTTGTTGTAACAGAATGACAACTTGACAACGCAATCAAATTGTCGCTATAATATATTTTGAGAGATTTAGTAAGAAGGCGGTATTTTCAAGGAAAGCGAACTAAAACTCTTTTTTAAAGTCTCATATAGGGTAACCTCCCGTTTCTTCATTTTCCTACATCATCATTCGATGCAACTTCCATGCATTTGATATTATACCCACTTTATCATTGTTCCCATTTCACGGTTGTTTAGTTTTTAGGGTCCCGTACGCAAAGGCTGAAAACGGGATCCTATTACTAAGCCTCCGCTGTCTGTCCGTCGTCTTTCAGCGGGTTACTGCCCGCCTTTTACGTAAGTACCTACCTTTTATTCGGTTTAAAGATCTTTATTTATACTCAAAAGAGAACAAACAAGTTCACTTAGAATGAGTATACATTGGTATCTAAAAATAAGTAGATAATACTTGGTAAAGTTACGGTAAAGTTATTGTTCATTAGATACATATTGAAATCGTAAAAGTAGATAGTTGAAATGTTAACAGGATGTGTATTTCTCTTGCGAATATAACAACAAATAACAAAAATAAAATATTAAATAAATATTAAAATTGAGGGGGCTGTCATACAAAAACCTTAAATAATATTAAAAAAAAAAAAAAAACAGTTTTGCTCTAATTTTGTCAAGACTATATAACCGTAATAGGAATACAGTTGAAAATTTTAATTTAAAATATCTATCTATGTAATATATTGTGTAAGTATATCAGTTATCTAGTACCCATAACACAGCTCTGCTTAGCTTGGGGCTAGATGATGTTGTGTGGATTGTCCAGCAATATTTATTTATTTATTATTTTGTATTATTGCCGCTGTAACAACAAATAATAAAAATAATATAAATTTAATAATTATGGGGTCCAACGTCCATTCCATGTCGAATACCAGTACGATCACCGGAGTTAAGCAACGTCGGGCTCGGTCAGTACTTGGATGGGCGTCATGTTAGATTTTTACTTTTATTTCAATTAAAACAAAAGTTTTTATGGTACTTACCTTTTGCCAAATAGTTATGAACTATGTATGATGATACGGAACCCTCCGTCGGCGAGGTGACTCACACTTAGCCAATTTAATTTTTATTAGGGCACAAAGTAACAACGTCTCAAGTAATTTTGTTCACTTAATATTTACTTAACAGAACATAATGCTAAGTTTTAAACGTTTTCCCTAGCTAACGAGACTATCCATTACTTAACTAAAACTTTCAAATATTAACTTTAAGTTTATTATTTTGTTGAGAATCCCCTTGTTACTCACAAAGCGGTTGGTTGGCTAACTTTAAGTTAAGTTTAACTGCGAACTTTAGCCTCAACTTGAAACTATGCACCTGCACTTAACTTGATGCACTTTAGGTGATAACACCGGTTAGAGTGGTGCCGTTGCCAAAAACGGGTTATCTGCTATGGCTATGGACCAAACGGTTAGTTTTATTTATGTGTAACTTGTGTTCGAAATACCGAACCAAAAGCCAAGGTTTATCAGTTTATCTTCAAGAATTCTTGAACAGATCGAAATACGATTGAATCCTGAAAAAAGGAGAGTTTGACACAACCGTACGATTAGGATGAAATCTTATGTAATTAAGGAACATCGATTTTTATCTATTTCTAAAAAATCGAGCACTTGGTACTAGAATCAAGATCGATATTAGAAATAAGAACTGTCTTTATTTGTTGCAATTGATTTTGAGCGTCACCGTGCCTTATCTTTCCCAGCCAAAGACGTAGTGAGAATACCTAGCTGTGGCGTCACTCTCAGAGCAACAGTAATCTTAAGCCGACGTGTTTGAGTTTCAGTCAGATTTTCTGTTATAAATGGTTCCTCTGCTTTGAGCTTTTTAAAGTTTTATTAATTCTAATGGCCGGAAAAGAGTTTTAAGTTCGGATTGTTTACCGTACCTGTCAACATCATCGACATAGGCTAGGAGGACATTAAATTGTCTTCCTAGCCGAATCTTCGGCCCGGGGCGTCCAGTCTCAAAGGAGACTAGCCAGGTGCAAGAGTCCTGATTTATCTATTCATTGTCTTTTATTTCATGAAGAAACAAATATTTGTCCCATCTTTTCGAATCCTTTATCGCTAACTGTAACAAACAATTCTATGGACCCGCTAGGAAAGGAAGTATTATTTATTTTAAAATGTCGTGGACCTGTTGGGAATCACAGTATGAACCTAGTTTTTTTTAAAACATTGGAGTCGTGGCCCTCTGGGAATAAGTCCACAGGGTCATAGTGCCCAAGTATGTGTGCAAACACAGGTGCACTCTCTATTCCTCACTCCGATAATCCGATGGGACGGCAAACCAACACGATCGGGGAGAGGTCAGGCGCAGGACCACGGCTCAACGTGCTTTCCGAGGCACGGGGGTGTAACACTGCCAACTTATTGACTCCGAGCTGTTACCTTGAATAATTCTTGCGAGCACAATCCCAATAACAACTTTGGCCTGACCTGGGACTTGAACCCGGGACCTCATTATTAGGGATATAATATAGAAGTGCCTCTCTACGACATCCTCACGAAAACAGACGTCGGTTAGCCAAGTTCAAATTGTGTCATGCCGGAGCTGCAGGAGATAATTGCGTCCTAGGCCATGAAAGTGTTAAGAGGTCGATATATGACGGCATTTTTTGAAAAGGATAGGCATAGGGTTTCGCGTTCATAGGAGCGCGACAGAGCAGAGCGTCGTAAATGCAAATATCATGTTTTTGCTTATTATCTATTAATGAGATACATTTATATGCAAAAATAAGCCGAAGTTTCCCTCGATATTCCATTTTTAATACGGTGATGCCAAAAAACCTTGTGATTGATAGTTTATGTGATGTGATGACAAAAAAAACCTTGTGGATGATAGTTTATGTGATGTGATGACAAAAAAAACCTTGTGGATGATAGTGTATGTGGTTTGGGACCTGGAATAACATACAGGCAATTTTTTATCCCGGTACAACGCGGGCGAAGGCGCGGGCAGCAGCTAGTTATTCATATAATCTTACCTTCCTAATATTTAACGTGAATTCACACCAGCATATATCTAAAATATCCGCATTTATTACCATAACCGAACTGGTCGAGTCCCTCCTGAATATTTATCATAGGACGGACCGACGGACACATCTGGCGATTGTAATGTGACATTTTGTGTATGATCCGTTTTATATTTGCTTTTATATTAGGAATAAGTTTCGGGTGTTTGTTGACAGATGGCGCAAATCTTTATATGATACGAGTTCGGAATTCAGTCATTTTTCGTTCGTAGGTTTTTGGACATGTATTTGGGACGAAACGTTATGAAACACGTGTGAAATGTCCAGGAAGGAGCGTTTTCATTTAAAAAGTTAATGAAAATTCAAATAAATAAAGTAGGCCTGTCTAATTTTCCGTCTGAGTTGCAGAAAATTTGGTATCAATTTAAAAGGCGCATTCTAGTACACAAGCAAGGCCAGGCATTTATCAAGGGAAGCCTATGTTCAACAGTGGACAGGTATTAGCTGGTTGATATATTCTTAGTACAAATTTACATCGATGGATTCTCGGTTTTGTGTATAACTATCAACAGTCTGCAGTTAGCTCAATTCAATTGTGAATACTAGTTCTGGTTTGTTGCCATTATTTGATTTTAATTTTCTTGTTAATAAAAGTAAGCAATGGTTGCAATGTACGTGCGAGCGAATCATGAAGCGTTCGCAACACGCGGAGACGTACGCGCCCACCGGTACGAGACCCGTGGAGCTGACAGGCTCGCCTCAGTGAGGCACAGGTTGGCGAAATCGGATAGGCTCACTCACGTGCTGGGACCTGCTGTGTACAACCGACTACCGCAGCATATTATCACCACACCCAGCTTAGTGTCATTCAAAAACAAACTAAAGGTATGGCTCATCGAGAAGGCGTACTAAAAGGTCGAGGATTTTCTTGACAAAAAATTATGATGTGACATAAAAAATGTATTATTTCCTATTGTATTAATTATTATTTCACTATGTAAAGAATTAATTTTATTTTTCTATTGGGTACATTGACAACTGTTTATTATTTTAGTTTGTATAGTTTTTATTTAATTTGTTATTATGTACCAACTTTAATTTGATGACCTGTAAATATGATTTTACCAATAAAATGACTATCTGTA
The DNA here is from genome assembly GCA_947859395.1 of Eupithecia insigniata. Lineage (NCBI taxonomy): Eukaryota > Metazoa > Arthropoda > Insecta > Lepidoptera > Geometridae > Eupithecia > Eupithecia insigniata. The sequence goes on along the minus strand of OX402018.1, from coordinate 2,460,779 downwards.
AAACAAAAATTGTCCATACAAATCAGACCAACCAAACAAGCTATTGCTCATAACCTGATGTCCGTTTTATAGCCCGGCTGCACGCTCAAACATTTGTACAAGCATGCATGCACAAACACAATTTGCGAAAGCAAGATGGAGCGTGTTCTTGCTTGCGCAAACTGGTTTGTGCAATCATGCATGCACAATGTTTGAGCGTGTAGCCGGGCTATTAGACTACGACCAAGTTAGATAAATAGCTTTTATCCCTACCCCTCGTAAAACTGCATAGTTTGTAGAGTAGAGACAAATACTTATTCAAAACAATTTACACCCCCCAACTAGAAACAGAATTACATTCAAGAAACGGAAACACTCCTATAGTAATTGAATTCCAGTGTTTATGCTAACTAATGCGAGTTTAGCGCGATATTAATAAAAATATAAACTAAGGTTTAGTGATGGCGTGAGAACTCTTTGACGAAGAATCATGACATTTCCGTGTTTTCTAAAGTTCAGCTCAGTTTTTTCATGGTGTTCAGTGCAATAAAGATGTATTGTATTGTCAGCATTCCAGACCGAAGTGAGTTGAACACAGATCGTAAATCGAGGGCGCACCAAGGAAGAGAGAGCCGAAGAAGATATTACATGGACGGAGAAGTACAATGGGCAGCCTTATCGCTTAGAAGCGATCTCTTCCAGGCAACCTTTCATTGAACAAAATACAATTGTTGATTTGTCACAATCGGCGCAGAAAGCAGTGAACGAGATTTCGTACACAAATTTTTTAAAATCGGTTTCTTGTAAAATAAGTACATATGCATACAGTTTATTGAGGTTGCCATCAATTTGTGCATAAAGTATAAAAAAAACTATGAAACTCCTATTTTAGCAGAGAATGTATTTTTGCTTTAACATTATGAGAACCATATATTAAACCGAAACACAGATTTTATCAGTTTTCCATGACAAGGACACAAAAGGAATGCCTTAAAAGTTGATTCACCCAAATAACCGTTAAATATTTTTAAATATGCCGTGATTAATCTTGCACTGTACCTATTTTGTATAGTGCTTCTTTTTAAGTCAAGGTTAACTCTTCTACTTCTAACATTTTTCTAGTATCTGCAGGTTAATGTTGACATTTCATTTCGGATTTGAATTAATATCGAGGATTACATTGACAAGGAGTAAATGATGATTGTCAACGAATCTAAACTATGTTAGATGGGAATTAATTCATATAAACATAGTCAAAGCTAACCTAGACTAAAGCTAAACTAAAGATATTTTCAAGAAATTATGTTTCTATAAACAACTTACAACACCAGAATCAAATATTATATGGACCAGTTGCGCTATCTGTAGATTGTTTGCAACAGTCTGCAGTTAGCTCAATTGTTTGTATTGTAAATACTAGTTTAATTTGTTTATATTATTTGATTGTTATTTTCTTTGTAAATAAAGATTTATAACAAATTATCGTGTTCGAAATAGAGGCACTAAGCAAAAAGTGCTAAAATCGACAAGTAGTCCAAATGCTGCCCAAAAATCTACAAAAAGAATGTAATTTTGAGGTTAAGTATGGGGGCCATGTTTACAAATATTGTATGATAAGTTTGGCCGGAGTATAGAGGGATTGAATATAAGTCTGCTTAAGGTGCAGAAAGAATAAAAAATATTAAATTCATTTATTAACAATCTATAAAACTTCTTAAACAGTTTACTGGTGTCCCCCGCACTAGGTTCAGAAGGTTGTTGGTTCGATTCTTCAAATTCGTATTATCAAAATTCATACAAAGATAGGCGAAAATTGTATGATTGTTAAGCTCACGAATCAAATATGAAATAATATCAAATTGTTTTATTTCCTTTGGACTTTACAGGAAATTTCAAATTCATCTAAATTGAAAAGCAGTGCTTGATAAGTCATCGTTAAGCCTCAGCTACAATGGTCGACGTACGTAAAGGTTCCAATCTACTATGGTCAACGTACGTAAAGGTACTAATCCACAATATCGATATCCAAACTACGTCCGTCGGACAACACCAGCAAAACACGAGTTCAATTAGTCTGCTGTAAACTTTGTCTCACGTGTACGTGCTAGACAAATTACGTGGTGTTACTGCTTGTAGGTACGTACTTTATCTAGGGCGCTGAAACTGGCTCGGAATTTAGGGGTGACATATCTCGGAACCACCATAAAGGATTTTTTGCTCTTTTGCTCATGGAATGTACACCCATAGAGTGAACGGAAACGTTCAAAAGTTCAGAATATTTTAATTGGTATGACAGAACTACATCCCTCAAGAAAGTTTCGTAATAGCGTTCTTTTGCTGAGTGGTTCCGATTTTGTCAGTTTTTCTTTTTATTTAAGGTTTATTTACTGTATAACTATTACTCATCTGTTTTGGCAAATAAAAATATTTTTACTTTTACTTTTGATTTCATGATCTTTCGGTATAGCTTTCATTCGAGTTAATTCTAAAGTATAGCAAGTACACCTGTGTTTGCGCACACACTTGTGCACTGTACGTCTTACGCACCCGGCTAGTCTCCGTTGAGACTGCCCACCGCCGTGGCCAAAATTCGGTCATGGTCGAAATTCGGCTATGAGGGCATCAACATCAGGTTTATAATACGTATTAGACTAAGTTCGCAAACACACTAAGAAATAAATATAAACGTGTAAAGTAATAAACTAACCACATCTATCGGTTGTGTAATGCGCTATATTCTATCGACCGACATTCTAAAAATAATAGTCGTTTCCCGGAGTTAAGGAAAGCATCGACCATGGTCCACGTTTTGATGAAGAATTATCCATTTAAATTATCGTAACCTAAATTCTAAGGCGAATTTACTTGATTAAGAAGTCTAGATCTTTATCAAAATTCTTCTGCTTACTTTAGCTTAGGTCATGTTAGGTAAACAAACAATAAATTAAAACTCTTCATCAAACAAAGCACCCAAGTCTGCCGCCACGGCCGAAATTCGCTATTAGGATCGCTTCCGACTTCATCAGGTAGGTAGTGTAGGTACGTATCTGAAGCGCGTATGGGCGTCCAATGCTGCAGTGGGCAGTTACCTTAACATGCGTTTCTTTACGAGCACACAAATATTTACTAACTGCAAATTAGGTTAATCTATGTTTGTTTGATTTGGCTGGTTAGCTTTTATATGTATTTGATTTGGACACGTTGGTTAAATAATTACAGCTGGTTAAATACTGGTAAATAAATTATAATGAAATATTTACGAGGTTTTCAGTATTAACCATATCATTACAGTGGATAACATTGGTTACATTAACTATGTGTGAATGTGGACATTGCAATTAGAATTAAGGCGCATAGTAATGCGACACTAGCGCCACTCTTTATTTTTTCTTCTATTATCGTTATGGAAAAGAATTAACAAAATTTCTCACCGCCAACTGATAATACCCAGTATAAACTATTTTTCGACACCTCTTTAATAGTTTTGTTTCTTTTAGTATTAGAAGAAAATGATAAACAATTTTTTGCTAAATGCTCTTGCACGCATTGTCCGCTGCAGGTATCGAAAAATAGTATATAATGGGTATTATCAATTGGCGGTGAGAACTTTTGGTAATTTTTTTCCATAACAATAATACAAGAAAAAATAAAGAGTGGCGCTAGTGTCGCATTCCTATGCGCCTTAAAACCATATGAGTTGACAAGAACATAGTACGTAGAGCGGAAACTTCCGCCCCGAACCGGCTCAAGGTCGCGACTACACGTTAAACAGAATACTCTTGTCTATCTCAGTCGGGCTGCCATGCCGGCGACACCCGCGAGCCCGACTGAGATAGACTGACTATTTTGTTAGCAACCTTGACCCGGTCCGGAAGTTTCACCTCGACGTAAGTTCTTATCTATTTATATGGTAAAACCATAGGTAAAAACAGTTATTATTAATGTGAAAGTAGCTCCGTTTATTATAATTCCAAATGAATATGAAAATTGTTTATGAAAATAACCAGTTTGCAATGGGTTTTGAGATCCATCCAAAGTTCCAGATATTTCAAACCTTAAAAAGTTGTTAGCTAGCGCCACGAATTTATTTTGTACCTGAAACCAAATAAAATTGACAATTAGTATACTTCAACTTCTTTTATGGCGGTTGCTTCCTTTAAGCTAATAATTAGTATACAGAACTATAAAGAAAGTTTGGAGTTTTGTTAAAACGCGCCATGATAACTGAAGAAATTCAATTTGTTAACGAATTTTCTAGTGTTGATGTATATTTTCTAATTATCCGCAGTATGTACTAATTTTCTTAAACATTTAGTTTATTTGTAGTGAAATAATTTATTTGATGTAAAAAAGAATATAAATGATGAAAAAAAATTGATAGGTGTTAAATAAACATCTAAGATTTTAAGATTCTTTATTAACAAAGAAAATAACAATCAAATAATATAAACAAATGAAACTAGTATTTGTATGGTGTGCATTGTCCAACATTATTTATTTATATTAACAATTGAAACAATTGAGCTAACTGCAGATTGTTGCAAACAATCTACAGATAGCTCAACTGGTCCATATCAATACCAGTCAGAAGCGTCCCCAAGACGCTGGCTGCATTGCCTCGCTGTATGGCAATGGTAATGCGCTGTGCCAGATACTCACCAGCTCTCGGGTCACGCGTCGCTTCGACCAGGCGCTCAGATAAATTTTTGAGATCCTCGGTACCGCACGGACCTAGGGTCTCGACTCCAAGGGGAGCAAATGCGTAGGCTCTGTCGAGACCTGCATTTTTGCGCCTCTTGAGATCCTCGGCCAAATCTGCCGCCGAACCAGCCCTCACGGATGTCCTTGAAAGATAGGAAGGCGCATGTGTGTCGATACATGTAGCGTCCCACACAATAGGCCTCCCATAAGTTACTTACATTTACATTATTGATAGTCGGTAAAGCGCTTATCAGGGGAGGCGAATGTCCAGCAGTGGACCTATAATGACTGTTGATGTTCTAATAATAACTATGCGCAGTAAACGCTCTGAAGAGACAACTGCCACCTGTCTAGAGATAATCTTGTTATTAGAACTAAATCGATAACTATAGCGAGCTCGATTACCGTAAAATCGTTGTGATGGGTTAAGCCACAGCTCATAATGGGTTAACAGTTGGGTTACTAGTACAACACATGTGGTTTGGGATCATCGCGTGTTTTGTTGATAATGTTACCAAACTTCTGTACTTTCACATAACAATTTTAATAGAAATTTTGATACTTTTGTGCGAAAATGATACTTATGTACTATAAACAATATTTTGGAGGTAGACAAGGAATATAATGTGCGGCAGGTGGAATTTTACATGCAAGGCAAAACTCTGCGGGGCGAATGTGGAACAAATCACCATTTTCGCTACTCATTGGTAAATTTTATATAAATTTAGAAAATTACCGGTGAAATAGTAGGACTGATACACTGATAACGCTAAATGGATTGGCCGGAAAATTTTCGGCCTGGCTTAACATTTAAAGACCAGGGAAAAGCACGTGAAAAACCGTGAAAACCTGTGATATACTTAGAGAAAAAGAGCGATTTTATGAAATTTTATACACGACTATGGTCACAGCTTGTTATTGGGGTTGATCATACTTAAAGAGCTTTTCACGAAAGAAGTCCCCTTGACGCAGCGTTGTAGGTAGCTAGATAGTGCGAACAAATGAATTTATAGTCGAAAAAAAATTACGTGATATATTATTATTTATTTATTACAAACATAATATACATTCAATAAAGTTTTGTACCATAAAACCTAGAGAGGTTTGTCTTTGTAATAACATTCGTCATGACAATAATACAAGAAAAGTATGTAGCTGTATAATGGACCGATGACATCGTAGCGGTCGCAGGGAGTCGATGGATGGAGGCGGCTCAGGACCGCTATTTGTGGCGTCGTATGCGGGAGGCCTATGTCCAGCAGTGGACGTGTATGGGCTGATATGGTGTATAGAGGTGATTCCGAGGCGGTCCCTTAAAATTTTATTCCCTAGAGATTAGTATTTCATCATCATCATCATCATCAGCCCATACACGTCCACTGCTGGACATAGGCCTCCCCCGTACAACGACGCCACAAATAGCGGTCCTATTAGTATTTACAACGGAAAAATAAAAAAACCGTTTACTTAGAACTATGGGATTAAAAGTCGGTTTTTACTTTTTAGTTTTATTTCAAAGCAATCAAATTGTATACCGATGAAAAGCCATAAGTTATCAAGCTATCCTCCAAGGTCTGTGGCAAGACGTCATGCGCACGCTTCAGGACGCATTTTGTAGTGACGTGCATTTAAATTATCGATTATTGTGAAGGTAGACAAAGGACCTGTGGCGGTCTCGTGTCCTACAGTGCACAATGCACGGTTAAATGAATTTTAGGGGTGTGATTTTATCGATAACTGGAAAATTTTATAATTTTTGAGACTGAAGTCAATGTATCTCGTCTATTTGAAATATGATGACAGCAATGCAAATCAAGGACAAATAATTTATTAAAATAAACTGTCGATAATCGATAGAAAATTCTTGATTAATGTTAATGATTATACGTACAAATAACATAAACGTATTTTTTGTTTTTACTGGTTTTCTGTAAATTTCAAATTCAGATTTCAATAACGTTATTTCTTTAGGCTTACAAAATATGTAAGCACTTAGACAAGTAAAATTTTAAACTATTACTAAATTTTAAACTATTACTAACAGTCTTATAGGTATATAGTAATATTATTAAATAAGAAATAAAGTGTTATTGATTTTCTCTTCACTGATTTTTTTTGTCTGTATACTTGTTATAATTTGTATGTGTGTCTAAAGATGCAAATAAAGACTTAAGTTTCTATCTTATCTATACGTAATTGCAGAAGTAACAACTTACAACAAACTTGTATTTCATCTTAACCCAACTTTTCAAGTTGTAACACAAAAACAGTTGTGCCATTTTGTTATCGAAAGAGACAAATTGTTGGGGTTTGTCAAACGGACAAATTATGATCACCCGCCGACGAAAGCTTTTATACCTTGTATCGATAAAACGACACCATTACCCCCTCCCTAAAGAGAAGCAAAATAAGAAAAGCCGCAACAGGTTTAGTTCTGTTCTATTTTTAACCGAGCTTAAGCTCTTTATTCAAACAATTGTTTTGAAAATGGAACGGTTACTGCAATGTTTATATTTATTACACTAGCTGTTCCCGCGGTTTCACCCGCGTTAAATTCGAATTTAACTTTTCGACAAATATTTGTACGATCTGCATATATTTGTTCCGGGTGTTCTGGGTATTTCTATGTATAATAAAAATATATATCTATATATCAAGGTTGTCTGGAAGAGATCGCTCTTAGCGATAAGGCCGCCCATTGTGCAACTATGTTATTTATATTTTTCTGTACATATCTATATTTTTTTGGTGTGCAATAAACTGTAATGTTATGTTATGTTATATCTATGTGAAGTATTGTATTAAGTTTATCAGTCATCTGCCCTTAACCCAAGCACTAAGTAGCTTGGGGCTAGATGATGCTGTGTGAATTATCCAGCGTTATTTCTTGATATATGTATATTTATTTATTTTTTATTCACGCCTAGCAAAATGTTGACTACGTAATTCTATAGACTATTTTCGACCCGATGATATGATGCGTAGTACATACTATTTACAATCAAAGTAATTAATGTGCCTATACTAATCGGGTTTAATTAACAATGTATGAAGTCTTCAATTAAGCGTCGGTTTAAATTACGTAGCCCAATTAGTATTTTAGTGTGGCTGCAGTCATCCAAACTGCTGACCGAGCGGTCTACTGTGAAACTACATCTCGTGTGTTTATTTGTTTGCATAATTTGAGTATTTGGTATGTCGGGTGTTAGTGAAACGACCGTTTAGCTCCGTAGCTGGTTTTTAACTAGGCACCCAGACAAGACTACGTAAATGGTTCTTACAGGTAGGTACATACATACAGTACAGTATTTCACTAGGTATTTTGGGAAGTGTTTATCGCTTATTTTTTGTTATGCGATGTTTCAAGAGCGTTCAGCAATTTGGAATTAACCAGAAAAAAAATTGAACAACGCATTGCTCACGCGCAGCAAAGAATGTGCACATTCGAGTTAAAAACGGACGAAGGACAAATCAGTAATGAAATCTGTCAAAGCCAAAAATTGTTTTAAGCTTCTGTATTTGCTTTGATGAAACCAGGGTCGTCTGGCTTTTATTTAGTTTTAGAATTCCTTTGTTTACAAAAAATATCATGGCGATAGTCCCGTCTCCCGTGGCACTTAACGAAAATATAAAAGTTCGTCTTCAATCGTGCATTTATGAAAACACTGTGTCACTATAGTGTTGAAAATAGTCGAAAGATTGAAGTTTTGCTAAGCGTGAAAAGGAAACAGAGACAGAAAAGACGGCAGTTTCCTTCTGTGTATTTTAAAAAGCGTGATCACAAATCAGTCTGTTAAGCGTGGTCATTACGGCAAAACCATTTTTTAGGGAGATATTTTCAGCAGAGGACACTTACATTACATTAATAATAATAATAAATAATGCTGGACAATTCACACAGCATTATCTAGTCCCAAGCTAAGCAGAGCTTGTGTTATGGCTACTAGATAACTGATATACATAATACAATATATTACATAGATAGATATTTTTTATTATACATATAAAAACGACCAGAACACCCTGAACAAATATTTGCAGATCGTACAAATATTTGTCCTGAAGCAGGAATCGAACCCGCAACATTACATTATGAGTGCTGACGAGTTAACCTGTCGTGTCGTGATAGTTGCGAACGAAGAAGCTTTCGGGCGACGACTGTGCTAGTATTTCACAGTAGTACCATGATTAGTCTGGCCTATTAATATTTCATTCCGTAGTGGGAATTTAATCACCCAACAATAGTACAATAAATTCAATGGGAACTATTTAACCACACTCTATCAGCATTATGGGAGAGCCTACTAGGGTAGTGAGTTCGAGAAACAACCGGGTAAAGAACCATACGAATGCGTCGAGTAATACCTGTTCATATACGTACCTACGCGGTATTGGGTATGCAGGGCGGTAGCGAGATCTGAGTGGTAATGCGGATATCCTACTGTCACTAAAATACTCTCCGGAATACCGCAAACCGTGCGAAACCGAGCGCGAAACTTAGCGCTACCTTCTAGGTAGCGAAAAATGCGTAGCATTTAATAAATCTTAAAAAAAATTCACGTTATGACATCTAGAGCTTTAAAAATATTTTAGAACTAGCTGTCCCGTGCCCACTTCGTTGGTCAGTAAAAATTTATACCCCTTACCCCTACAACCTCACAAACCTTACTTATTTTTATTCATCATCAGCCCATACACGTCCACTGCTGGACATAGGCCTCCCCCGTACGACGCCACAAATAGCGGTCCTGAGCCGCCTCCATCCATCGACTCCCTGCGACCGCTACGATGTCGTCGGTCCATCGAGTGGATGGTCTCCCATGTAGGGGGGGATTTGCCATAATCACCACGCTTGGCAGGCGCATTGGTGATCGCAGTGTTGGTGTTGAAAAATACTCAGAAGGAAGCTGCTGCCCTTCCTCTGGTAGGTTCCCTCAGTCAGCTGTTACGACATCCACGGGTTGAGTTGGAGGGGTCGATATTCTATGCCGCGGCCCCACGGCCTTATTTTTATTAATGTAGTATATATACCTACCTAGATATACATAGATACCTACCTAGATTTTATTGACTGGACGTCACACAGCTCCACATTTACCTAGGTATATTATGCGCTTCAAAAGCTTTTGATAGTACCTACTGGAGAATAGGGCACTACACATCTATTGTCCAGTTCTAAAACTGGAAGGAAGAATCACCAGTCGTCCTATTCTATCTTGATTCATGGCGTCTCGCAGATCTACATAATTCTTAGCGCGCAGTCTTCTCTCATTAGTTCTGTTCAGAAGTATACCAAACCTTCGTTTTAATTTTGGCGTAAGTTTCCACCAGCCATTTTAATTACGAAGCCATTATAAAAACGGTTAAACAAACCTCGAAACCTTTGCAGGTGAGCAATGCAACCTTCTCTTATTGGTAAAATATATCTAGGCGTAGAATTGCATTGCAGAAACTTTTTAGTGTCCAGTCTCGTCAGTTTTCGGATTCACATGTCGAAGATCAAAGTTGTATCCGTCTTCGCCACGACATTAGGTATATAAGCGAATAGAGACCGAAGAGCATCAAATGCCTGGTGCGTTTCGCCAATGCAATGGAAGCGGTCATTCCGGGTACGCAGCACAATGTCCGGCCTGTCACAGTGCTGATCTACCAGGACGACGGCAACATCATTGGTAGCGAGAGCTTTGTACCAACCGGATGCTGTCCAGTAGGTCGTTTATCGGCACTAATAACAATTTTGTAATGATTTTGTTGGCTTTTGGGGTATGGATTCGTATTTTATGTCCTTCCTCGTAGTATGAACTCAAATTATGCTAAGTATCATTCGAATCCATTCTTGCGCTATTTTAAGCCGAGAAATGTTACTTCCATCCCCACTCCCAAGGGAACCTTAACGAATTCCAGGATAAAAAGTAAGTATAAAAAGTAAAGGGCCACTACGGGGGGCTACTGGAGGTCCCACTGCTGGGCAATGTGGGGGGCCCACTGCGGGGGCAAACTGCCGGGAGCCCCACTGCCGATGCTCTCCACTGCGGGGGCCTACTGAGTGGGTCCCCCTGCGGGGGGTACTGCGGGGGGCTACTGAGGGGTTACCACTGCAGGGCAATGTGGGATGCCAATTTCGGGGGGCCATCTGCCAGCGGCCCCCACTTCCGAGGCCCAACTGCCGGCGCCCCCCACTGTGGGGGGCTACTGGGAAGGTCCGGTTGCTTGAGGGGCCCTACTCCTCACTTCTAGGGCCCCCTCTGTCCCTCATCATAGTATGAACTCAAATCCTGCCAAGTTTCATTTGAATACCTTCAGTAGTTTCGGCGCTACGCGCAGCCAAAAAATTTTACTTTCATCCCCTCTCCCAAGAGAACCCTTTTAAAATCCGGAGTGAAAAGTATCCTATGCCCTTTCTCGTAATACAAACTTAAATCATGCTAAGTTTTATTTGAATACCTTCAGTAGTTTTGGCGCTACGCACAGTCAAAAAATTTTACTTTCATCCCCTCTTCCAAGAGAACCCTTTTAAAATCCGGGATGAAAAGTATCCTATGCCCTTTCTCGTAATACGAACTTAAATCATGCTAAGTTTTATTTGAATACCTTCAGTAGTTTCGGCGCTACGCGCAGCCAAAAAATTTTACTTTCATCCCCTCTCCCAAGAGAACCCTTTTAAAGTCCGGGGTGAAAAGTATCCTATGCCCTTTCTCGTAATACGAACTTAAATCATGCTAAGTTTTATTTGAATACCTTCAGTAGTTTCCGCGCTACGCGAAGCCAAAAAAAATTACTTTCATCCCCTCTCCCAAGAGAACCCTTTTAAAATCCGGAGTGAAAAGTATCCTATGCCCTTTCTCGTAATACAAACTTAAATCATGCTAAGTTTTATTTGAATACCTTCAGTAGTTTCGGCGCTACGCGCAGCCAAAAAATTTTACTTTCATCCCCTCTCCCAAGAGAACCCTTTTAGAATCCGGGGTGAAAAGTATCCTATGCCCTTTCTCGTAATACGAACTTAAATCATGCTAAGTTTTATTTGAATACCTTTAGTAGTTTCGGCGCTACGCGCAGCCAAAAAAATTTACTTTCATCCCCTCTCCCAAGAGAACCCTTTTAAAATCCGGGATGAAAAGTATCCTAGGGCCTTTCTCGTAATACGAACTTAAATCATGCTAAGTTTTATTTGAATACCTTCAGTAGTTTCGGCGCTACGCGCAGGCAAAAAATTTTACTTTCATCCCCTCTCCCAAGAGAACCCTTTTAAAATCCGGAGTGAAAAGTATCCTATGCCCTTTCTCGTAATACAAACTTAAATCATGCTAAGTTTTATTTGAATACCTTCAGTAGTTTCGGCGCTACGCGCAGCCAAAAAATTTTACTTTCATCCCCTCTCCCAAGAGAACCCTTTTAAAATCCGGGGTGAAAAGTATCCTATGCCCTTTCTCGTAATACGAACTTAAATCATGCTAAGTTTTATTTGAATACCTTCAGTAGTTTCGGCGCTACGCGCAGCCAAAAAAATTTACTTTCATCCCCTCTCCCAAGAGAACCCTTTTAAAATCCGGGATGAAAAGTATCCTAGGGCCTTTCTCGTAATACGAACTTAAATCATGCTAAGTTTTATTTGAATACCTTCAGTAGTTTCGGCGCTACGCGCAGCCAAAAAATTTTACTTTCATCCCTTCTCCCAAGAGAACCCTTTTAAAATCCGGGGTGAAAAGTATCCTATGCCCTTTCTCGTAATACGAACTTAAATCATGCTAAGTTTTATTTGAATACCTTCAGTAGTTTCGGCGCTACGCGCAGCCAAAAAAATTTACTTTCATCCCCTCTCCCAAGAGAACCCCATTGAAATCCGGGATAAAAAAAAATCCTATGTCCAACATCATAGTATGGTCTCAAATCCTGCTAAGTTTCATTTGAATACATTCAGTAGTTCCGGCGCTATGCGCAGCCAACAAATTTTACTTTCATCCCCTCTCCCAAGGGAATCCTATTGAAATCCGGGATAAAAAGTATCCTATGTCCTTCCTCGTAGTATGAACTCAAATCCTGCCAAGTTTCATTTCAATACGTTTAGTAGTTTCGGAGCTATGCGCGGCCAAGATACAGACAGACAGAAAGACAGACAGACATGATGGAAAAAAATTACATTTTTGGCATCAGTATCGATAATAGAGTGCCCTCAAAAAAAAAAAAAAAATATCTTCAATGTACAGAATTGGACCTGTTACAGTTTTATTATAAGTATATATAGATTGGCACGAGGAGACTATATCCGGCGATACGTTTGTTGGTGGTTATTTCGTAGGTCAGAATTATTAAAACCGTAACAATAAAAATATTTCCAAAAGATGTTAAACAAGCTGTTTGTTATCCAAATAAATAAAATTAAATCATCAAGGAGCGAATAATAAATAGGCAGCCAAAAAACAATTACTAAACAAGCGTAATTTATCTAATACAATACAATAAGGAAACGTCGAAATCAATTACAATGAAATAAAGGATTTAACAAACTTTCAAAGGGTTCCGTATCAATTAACATCTATATTTAATTGTGTTTCTTTATTTTTATTGCATTCATTTTATTTCTATGGACTCATCCGCACGGCATCGTGTAAAGTTTTAGTAATAAATAAATAATGCTGGACAATTCACACAGCATTATCTAGCCCCAAGCTAAGCAGAGCTTGTGTTATGTGTACTAGATAACTGATATACTTAATATAATACGATACATAGATAGATATTTTTATAATACATAGAAAACATCCAGAAACCCAGAACAAATATTTGCAGATAGTACAAACATTTGTCCCGAATCGGGAATCGAACCCGCGTCGAAGGCGGACCCTCGCCCGCAGCGCCCCAGAGGTCGTCAAAGTAATATATATTGACTTATTTGATGTTTTTATAAAAACTAAAAACCGACTTCGAATTTTTTCCTTTATAATGTCGTCCCGCAAAACTTAAAAATCATTTTCTATACAAAACCGAAAGAGTCATCAAAATCGGCCCACAATTGATATTAAGATTTGATTGCGCTTCTATAATAAGCGTCCATCTGAAGCAACTGAACCCCCTATTCGTAAATTTAAACAGTACATTAAACAAAATCTTATCAGGAAGGCCTTTTACTCCATAGATGATTACATCAATGATGTTAATGCTTGGCCAGATGTCGCTCCGTCGACAGTGCGGAGCACTGTCAGTAGTATGTAAGAAATTCAATGTTCTGTTTAGCTTTATAGAAATATTGACATGTATCTAAATCGCATTAAATTTCGATTTAGATAGGCAAAATAACAATGTATTAGACACTTAAGTGATATTATAAATGTACTAGTGGTTTCTTTTTCACTTCTTTCACTAGTGGACAAAAAATTGAAGTGAAGAGAATATCAATAACACCTTATTTCTTATTTGATATTAATAACTATGTTTATAGTATACAATTTGACTTGTCTAAGTGCTTATTTTGTAAGCCTAAAGAAATAAAGTTATTGATTCTGATTCTGATTGTTATGATTCGGATAAATCGGCGAACATACATGCAGCCGAACAGAGAACCTCCTCCCTTTTCGAAGTCAGTTAAAAATAATTTCGTTACTTCACTACAAGACTCCTTCAAGATTTCAATCGCGAGGAGCAATGCAATCTTTCACTTTATTGTATTAATTACATACCTTTGAAATCGATTCCATGTTAGACGGATGAACCCTAAAAAGCCTTTAATTTACTTAATCAACAAGAATAGGTTTTTGTTTCTCGAATAAACTTTTATCTTCACTAACAAATAAATCACTTCGGTGGCGCCAGAATGGCTGCTGTAATTAAATCTTCATAGAGTTTACAATTAATTAGAATCGTTTATTGCAGGGAACTTCAGATTCGACGTATGAACAGGATAATGGATGCAATTAGAAAGGCTTTATACAAATAAGTCTCTTTTATGTACATTTTCAAAAGAGCAAGCGCAAAGGCAGAATTTATACAGCTTTTAAACTACTAGTGCGCGGTAGTTTTCAATGAAAATCAGAATCAGAATATAATAAACAAATGTTTATGGACATAAATACATAAAATTGACATACATAAAATTGCCTTTGAATCTAAACTAGGATAAATCTTGGAGATTCATCATCATCAGCCCGTATACGTCCACTGCTGAATAAAGGCCTCACTCAAACGACGCCACGAATAGCGGCCATTATAAATTAGTGTTAATTAATTATACCAATAGAAATAAAGGTTATTTCATTTAGATTTTTTTGCTCAGAAACGTTTAAACTAAAGTGACGCCATATCGTACGCGGAAATTGACAAAACCGATTAAATATGAGTTCGATTCTAAATGTTCTTAGCTCTATGTTCAGAAACGCTGAACATCAGAAGTATTCGGAAGGGTTTATTTCTATAATTATTTAGGGCAGACCGTTTCGCGCCTTTCTTATCAATTTAACTTACTTTTATTAGCGGCTTTTGGAGATATTTTACATTAATCCATTTGCGAGTATTGCTTTGGAATAGCCATTATAAGATCAATCAAGTAGAAAGTCTCGCTTCAGACAGCTTGATCGGGACTCTAGTAAAGGTCCTAAACCTTCCTTTAATTTGATGTATTGTGCTTTCCGTGTATTTTAACATATATGTATTTGATGTATTGTGCTTTCCGTGTTTTTTAACATATATTTGATGTATTGTGCTTTCCGTGTATTTTAACATATATTTTATGTATTGTGCTTTCAGTGTATTTTAACATATATTTGATGTATTGTGCTTTCCGTGTATTTTAACATATATTTGATGTATTGTGCTTTCCGTGTATTTTAACATAATATACATTTTATGTATTATGCTTTCCGTGTATTTTAACATATATTTTATGTATTGTGCTTTCCGTGTATTTTAACATATATTTTATGTATTGTGCTTTCCATGTATTTTAACATATATTTTATGACAGCTCACTAATAAAAAAAATCGACCTGATATGTTGTCTGATTTAATAAATGAATTTAATTATTATTTAAACTAGCTGTTGCCTGCGCCTGTGTTTTATCGGGATAAAAAATAGCCTATATGTTATCCTAGGTTCCAAACTATCATCATCATCAGCCCGTTTACGTCCACTGCTGAACATAGGCCTCCCCCAAACGACGACGCCACGAATAGCGGTCCTGACCCGCCTCCCTCCATCCAACGACTCCCTGCAACCGCTACGATGTCGTCGGTCCATCGAGTGGGAAGTCTTCCCACACTCCGTTTCGCATTGTCCCAAACTATACCCATACCAAATTTCAGCCTAGTCGGTTTTTTTGTGGGAAAGAGTAACAAATATCCACACATCCATACATACTTTGACATATTAGTAGGAAGTAGGATTCTGGAAAATTTACATAGCATCAAGAGAAAGTCCTGTAGCCGTCGACACCTGTCGGTGGCTGCCGTCGACAGTTGACAGTTGCAGTCGACGGCTGGCGTCAATTGTTGACGGCGGCCGTCGGCGCGTGTCGACGGCTACAGTTACCTCTGCCGTTGGCACATTACCGCTCGTGTATATGACGACCAACAAGATGACATTACTATTTAGTCCAAACCTTGTCCAGGCGCCCGAGGAGGCAATTCGGTGGTTCGTTACCCATCCTAGTTCGTTGCGTTGCGCAGCTAACTACGCTAATCTACGCGACTATACCGAATTCTAGTTATTTCGTGTTCGTCCCACGCTCCGGACCAAAGTGGGACGTAGACGGAAAATCAAATTCAAGGCGATTTCATTCCGCATTCGTCCCACTTTTCAAATGCAGGTTTTAGTACTGTCACACACATACATATATCTCATGTCAGAAGCGGCCAAAAATAACTCCGATTATAGGTGTATATATATATATATATCCAAGGACATTCTGTTGTCCTGGTACTTTGGGACGAATTCGTAGTAAATTTAGCCAAAAACATTGGTTTTCCTTAAAACAATCCGGAAATACATTCAAAGTGAACAAGTTGATTTTCTAAGAAATTCATTAAGTTTACTTTGGTGACTGGCTGGAGTTAAACGTTCAAGAAATTCCGTTAAAGTAATAAAAAGCAAAGGAATTCATAAACGAGAGTCAAGCGTGAGTCATTTTATGATGTGTCATTGTGATGATTTGACAGGTTCGGAAAAGTATTTAAAAATTGTTATTTTCTTTTAAATGACGACCGATCCGCCTTGCGACAAATGTTTGCACGATCTGCAAATATTTGTTCAGAGTGTTCTGATATTTCTAATAAAAATATATATATTTGTTTTATGTATATCAGAGATCTAGTACTCATAACACAAGCTCTGCTTAGCTTGGGACTAGATGTATTGTATGGTCCATACCGATGTCCTCCTGGCTGAAAATTCGACCACAGCGGGCGCCCAGCCTCAACGGGGAGTTTTAGGCGCGAAGGACATATCAATAATGCACAAGTGTGTGCGCTATTCGTGGCGTCGTTTGGGGGAGACCTATGTTCAGCAGTGGTCGTGTACGGGCTGATGATGATGATGATGTGAGCGCAAATACAGGTGCACTCTCTGGTGTATGGTATGTGTCTGGCCCCCATTTTAATCACTTTTAAGCTGACTACATCAGTCAGCGCGTACATCAGTATCACATTTTCGAAAAGTTTTTGCTACCTGTTTATTCTAAGAAAATTAATAAGACTCCAAAAAATAAATCCACTTTGACGGGACTTGAACCCGCAACCCTCCCTCAGTACGGGATGCGCTAACCAATTGCGTCACGAGGTCAAGTGACGTAGGAGTCAAAAAACCATGGGACTTCCTTCGAACTCAAGCGCCGTTACTTACCTGTAGATTGTTTGCAACAGTCTGCAGTTAGCTCAATTGTTTCAATTGTTAATACAAGTTCTAAATTGTTTCTATTATTCGATTGTAACTTTATTTTTTTCATAAAATTTTATTTTGGTCGAAGCGACGCGTGACCCGTGACCTGGTGATTATCTGACGCAGCGCATTGTCATGCAGCGGGGCAATGCAGCCACGGGACGCCTCCGATCCTGGTATTGATATGGACCAGTTAATATAGACCAATATGAACCAGTTGAGCTACCTGTAGATTGTCTGCAGTTAGCTCAATTGTTTCAATTGTAAATACTAGTGTAATTTGTTTATATTCATCATATCAGCCCAAACACGTCCACTGCTGGACATAGACGTCCCCCATACGACGCCACAAATAGCGGTCCTGAGCCGCCTCCTTACAAGGGAATCGATCTCCCTGCGACCGGTACGATGTCATCGGCCCATTGAGTGGATGGTCTCCCATGTAGGGGGGGTTTTGCCATAATCACCACGCTTGGCTGGCGCATTGGTGATCGCAGTGTTGGTGTTGATAAATACTCAGAAGGAAGCTACTGCCCTTCCTCTAGTAGGTTCTCTTATTCGGCTCTTACGACATCCACGGGTTGAGTTGGAGGGGTCGATATTCGGACGCCGCGGCCCTACGGCCATATTATTGTTTATATTACATATTTGATTGTTATTTTCTTTTTGATATTTAGCAGATTTTTATGAGAAGGGTTCTAGTGCCATCAAAACGGTAGAATTCAACATTTAAATTATCACTGTTCTACTACATTTTCCGGGCTAGTCTGATCCCGTAAAAGCCAGGGAACTAGGTTCCCCGCTCTCTGGTATACAGCGTGCTCCGGGATAAGCTTCACACATGAATATTTAAGCGAAGCGTTATTGTGGACTGAGTTACACTGTGTGGGAGTTTTTAACCCCGTATATAAGAGGTCTGAGCAGATTAACTAAAACTTTACTGATACCACTTTTAGCCCGGCTACACGCTCATACATTTGTGCATGCAGATTGCACAAACACAGTTTGCGCAAGCAAGATGAACCGGCCACACGCTTCAGCTTGCGCAAACTGTTTTGAGCCCGGTGGCGTCACGCTCCATCTTGCTTGCGCAAACTGTGTTTGTGCATGCATGCATGCACAAATGTTTGAGCGTGTAGCCGGACTATTATATGTACTTAAACTTCAGTAGACTAATTTTATGGGTGATTTCAAGAGTTTCGTACCTCCAATGAAATATTTCAGTTTCGTCGTTTTTGTTATTTTTTATCGTGTGACCTTTGTTTGACCACAATCTCACATGATGCTTACCATCATGTGTAGCTGCTGCCCGCGCCTTCGCCCGCGTTTTATCGTCATAAAAATAGCGTATATGTTATTCCAGGTCCCAAACTATACCCATACCAAATTTCAGTCTAATCGATTCAGTCGTTTTTGCGTGGAAGATCCATACATCCATCCATACAAACTTTGACATTTTAAATATTAGTAAGATTGGCCAACGAAAGATGATTAAAGTGCCAAGCGTACCCCGATTTATCGAATTTAAAGGTACTTAACTTACATTTCGGTACAATTCATAGTTCCATCGTGACCATCCAGTGACCATCCCGTTGAAAATGAACGACAGACGAAATAAACTTGTTTTCCGTCGTTCGTTTTCAACATAAACTTTAACAAATCAGAATTGCTCAAGCGCAGCGAAAATGATTCAAATTAGAGTTCGAAAAGGAACAACGACGAAAGAAATCATCGTCAGCTGTTCGTTCGTTTTCGAAATTGAATTTGAATTTCTCTGCGCTTATGCAATTATGCGGTGTTGAAGATTCGTCAACATTATCATATCAGCCGATCGACGTCCACTGTTGGACATAGGCCTCCCTTAAGGATCTCTACAATGACAGATTTTGTTGAAGATTGTGTTTTAGTAATAAGCTTTTTTTCCATTATCGTGAATTATCATTTATTGCCTTTGTTGATATTAATATGGCGTGTTTTAAAAAACGATAAACCGACTTCAATTTCCCTTACTTTTACACTTATTTTAAGTTATGGGGGATAAATTTCATGACATTTTTTGACATGTAATATATTTAATTTGTTAAATTTCTGACCATTTTCTGACATAATTTTATTAATTATTGTAATTTTATAAACAGGTACAGCCCTCTTATTTTTAATTTTAGTATAGGTACTTAATATTTGACTGTCTGTCTGTTTTTTTTTCTACATACAATCCCTTATGGTGCTTCCTTTTTTGATTATAAATTGTGTAATAATATTGTAATAGGATAAGAGTCATATTTTAGAAACTAACGACATCAAGTGTATACTAAGAAATACCTACGGTGGAAATAAATGAATTGAATTGAAAATACTAATCCCCTGTGTATATAAATTGGACCCCTTCGGGATCATTTTCTATACAATAGTAAAAGAATTTCCAAAATTGTCGGAGATATCGCGTAACATACATACAAAAAAAAACCATAAAGACGAATTGAGAACCTCCTCCTTTTGAAGTCGGTTAAAAATACATTGGATTTTAGATCAGATGTACCAACATAATATGTTATGTAGTATGTAACATATGATGTTTATGGGACAACTAAAAGATCCCATCAAACTATACAGGGTACTCCATTATTAATATGTTTCTCATTTCCATGATCACGGGCCATATAGTGACCCGGTCCTTTGGGAGGCATGCGTGGAGCTGAAACCAACAGCACAGAGGCCCTTTATGAGAATTAATCTAAAGGCGAGAGCTACACATAGCAGGTATCATCCTTGGTTGCACAATATGATACACCCGAAGATGATATCCGCCAGGTGTAGAGACTATTGCAAAGGAAAATGAAAATAACAAAAAAGCCATGTTATTGTGGTGAATGGATGGACTGGGTAATTGGACTATGGTTACGGTTATGGTTTATTAATGTTATTATTAACTTACAAAAGCAGATTTTCAAAGACAACATAGAGCTTTTGTGTCAAAGACAACGACTCAGGATGGGGTCGTCTATTATCTATGTTGTAATTAGAATGGATAGAAAATAATTATGATAAACAAAGGGAGCTCGAGCTTATGAGAAATAATTGGTTTGGTAACTATATAACTATTTTAATCCTAAATAATATTATAAATTCGAAAGTGTTGTTAGTTTTTTTTTGTCCTTGCATTTCGCCCTAACTAAGCAACCAATCGACTTGATTTCTGGCATAGAGTTAGTTGAAAGGATGGAGAGTAACATAGGCTACTTTTTGCCCTGGTAAAACATCGAATTCACATGGGAGATTTACGGGAAGAATTACCTTTTATCCCCTTAGAAATGTGAAATTCGAATTTGACTACATAAGTGATCCGAGAGCTGGTTAGTATCTGGCGCAGCGCATTAGCATTGCCATACAGCGGGGCAATGCAGCCAGCGTCTTGGGGACGCTTCCGACTGGTATTGATATGGACCAGTTGCGCTATCTGTAGATTGTTTGCAACAGTCTGCAGTTAGCTCAATTGCTTCAATTGTAAATACTAGTTTAATTTGTTTATATTATTTGATTGTTATTTTCTTTGTACATAAATATGTAGATATAATAGCTTGTAGAGAAAGTTCGTCTATTTAGCTCGGTTAAATGATGAAAATGATATCAGGTTGTACGACACCCACACAAGATATTAGACACTAGCTTCTTCCCCCGGCTTCGCACGCGTTAGTTTGCGCAAGCAAGATGGAGCGTGTGGCCGGGCTCAAACTGGTTTGTGCAATCATGCATGCACAAATGTTTTAGCGTGTAGCCGGGCTATTAAATCCGATTAATATTATAAATATCAAAGTTTGTTTGTTCCTCTTTCACGCAAAAACAACTGAACTGATTGGGCTGAAAGGTATGGGTATACTGGGTATAGTTTGGGACCTGTTATAACATAATTATTTTTTATCCCAATAAAACACCGGTGAAGGCGCGGGCAGCAGTTGGTATCATATAAAACCTGTAAGTATAAAGTCCATGTTACACTACGGTGTGACTGGCGGTACGGGAGATAGATACCCCTTTACATATTCGCGTTGACAAACGCGCTTTTACCAAAATGCCCGAATGCTAACTCGGCCTAGATTCGTGAGAGCTTACATTATGAAATGTATACTTATAGTCGCTTGCAGAATCCTAGTTATTTATTGAAAACAAAACTAGTCCATCCCAAGGTTGTCTGGAAGAGATCGCTCAGAGCGATAAGGCCGCCCTTTGTACTTGATTGATTGTTAGCATTTCCTTCTGTATTGTATTTTGTGTTTGTGTGGTACAATAAACAGTTATCTATCTAGTGCTGGTAATCTTTTTTTCACGTTTTCCATTAATGTTTCTGGCAATACTTGAAGACCGATGTGGCGCGAAGGTCCTCTAGGCGAAGGCGGAGGAGGCGAAGGCAGGAGGTTGCCAGTTTCCCGCCTTAGAACAAATGTTTGTACGATCTATTAATATTTGTTCCAGGTGTTCTGGGTAATTTCTATCATCATCATCATCATCAGTCCATACACGTCCACTGCTGGACATAGGCCTCCCCCGTACGACGCCACAAATAGCGGTCCCGAGACGCCTCCATCCATCGACTCTCTGCGACCGCTACGATGTCGTCGGTCCATCGTGTGGATGGTCTCCCATGTAGGGGGGGATTTACCACAATCACCACGCTTGGCAGGCGGATTGGTGATCGCAGTGTTGGTGTTTAAAAAAATACTCAGAAGGCAGCTGCTGCCCTTTCCCTTGGGTGGGGTCCCTTAGTCGGCTCTTACGACATCCACGGGTTGAGTTGGAGGGGTCGATATTCGTACGCCGCGGCCCCACGGCCCGGGTAATTTCTATGTATAATAAAAAATCTATCTATGTAATGTATTATATTATGTATATCAGTTATCGAGTACCCATAAATCAAGCTTTGTTTAGCTTGAGGCTAGATGAAGCCGTGGGACCGCAGCGTACGAATATCGACCCCTCCAACTCAACCCGTCGATGTCGTAAAAGCCGACTAAGGGAACCTACCAGAGGAAGGGCAGCAGCTTCCTTCTGAGTATTTTTAAACACCAACACTGCGATCACCAATCCGCCTGCCAAGCGTGGTGATTATGGCAAATCCCTCCCTACATGGGAGACCATCCACTCGATGGACCGACGACATCGTAGCGGTCGCAGGGAGTCGATGGATGGAGGCGGCTCAGGACCGCTATTTGTGGCGTCGTACGGGGGAGGCCTATGTCCAGCAGTGGACGTGTATGGGCTGATGATGATGATGATGATGAGATGATGCTGTGTGGATTGTCCAACATTATTTATTCATTTAAAACGAGTATGCTTATTGAGGTTTTTGTATCTATAAAATACGAGTAGGTACTGTGTTTTGTATGTGATTGCATGGCTACGTGTTTCAGGCACCACGAGCGAAGACGCGGGCAGAACCTTACTAACAAATATTAAATTGCGGTATGAGCAAATAAAATTTTGATCTTCGTTTTACCCAAAAAACCCTCAAATTAAACATGGATTTATTGATGAGTGAATTTCAACAATAGAACCCTTATAGAAACCCTGTATTGAATATCATATTTTATGACAACCCCTACCAAGGCCCTTTTGAGCATTGTTTACCTTAAGGGATTTATTAACCATTGTAATTTACATTCTATTTCTATAACAATACAGTTGATTTTCCTATGCCAGAGCTGCTAACAATACTTTAATTTTTTTTCTAGAAAGTTCTCTATTAGTATTTCGTATTATTCTATAATTTGGGCTTTCAATGCGTATGCGGTTTCACAAAACAAACAATTTTGGTATGATTGACATTCTAATAACATTAAAATACAATAGGAAATTGATGTATAGAAAAATACGGAACCCTAAAAATGCCTACGGCAGTTTTATCTACCCACTAGCTGCCGCCCGCGACTTCGCCCGCGTTTTATCGGGATGAAAAGTATGTTATTCCAGGTCCCAAACTATACCCATACCAAATTTCAGCCTAATCAGTTCAGTAGTTATAGCGTGTAAAAGTAACAAATATCCATACATCCATGCTTACAAACTTTGCCGTTTATAGGATTTTTAGAGATTATTAGTAGGATTACATTCCAAAGATTTCAGAAATTAAATAGTTACCTATGTAAGGACGGAAATTGAATCAATTATGTTTGGGCCGGAAGTCGATTTTCCTTCCAATCATTAAAGGTTGATAACATTTTACATTTATGTATTTGGATTTCAGAGATTGTTTTATGCAGTATTGGATTATGGAAGAGTTTTCTTATTTTATTTGTTGAATGACTGATTTTTTTGAAAACCCGGAGTGCCTCGGGCGTACCGAGGCTCTCCGGGTTTTCAAAAAATTATCTGAGCGCCTGGTTGAAGTGACGCGTGACCCGAGAGCTGGTGAGTATCTGGCGCAGCGCATTAGCATTGCCATACAGCGAGGCAATGCAGCCAGCGTCTTGAGTACGCTTCCGACTGGTATTGATATGGACCAGTTGAGCTATCTGTAGATTGTTTGTAACAGTCTGCAATTAGCTCAATTGTTTCAATTGTAAATACTAGTTTAATTTGTTTATATTATTTGATTGTTATTTTCTTTGTCAATTTTATTTGTCGTAGAGGCGTTTATAATTATGTATTTTGTCACCTTTACTTACGTACAATGTTAAGAACTAACAAAAAAGGAGGGGTTGGTATTTTTTGGGCTTCTTTTATGTATGTATGTCTGTCCAGTCTGTAAGACTAAATCGCGATATGACTAAATCTCGTTTGAACTAGTTAGGTACCTTACCTCTCGAAACGACTGAGAAGATTTACATAAAGTTCGGGAGAAGCTGTTAATTTCTAAAAAAAAACTTTTTTTGATGTTCGTTAAACGCTGTACAAAAAATATATTATATCGAATAGGAACTTTATTGACAAAGAAAATAACAATCAAATAATATAAACAACACACAACATAGGTGTTTTTTACATAATAATTAAAATCAACATTAAATTCATAATCACAATTAAATTTATTATTGAATTACAATTATCAGTACTGTCAAAATACCCCCAAGTACCTATCGAACGTTAGCCGTGGGGCCGCGGCGTACGAATATCGACCCCTCCAACTCAACCCGTGGATGTCGTAAGAGCCGACTAAGGGAACCTACCAGAGGAAGGGCAGCAGCTTCCGACTGAGTATTTTTAAACACAAACACTGCGATCACCAATCCGCCTGCCAAGCGTGGTGATTATGGCAAATCCCCCCCTTCATGGGAGACCATCCACTCGATGGACCCACGACATCGTAGCGGTCGCAGGGAGTCGATGGATGGAGGCGGCTCAGGACCGCTATTTGTGGCGTCGTACGGGGGTTATGTCCAGCAGTGGACGTATATGGGCTGATGATGATGATGATGATGATGACCTCTCGAACATTGATCAAGAGAGCAAAATGTACGCTCTTGTCCAGATGGTCTACCACAAGCGAACATTTCATTGCATGTAGCAAAAGCTGAATTTACTCCTTTTACCTTATTATTTTTTTGTCTATTTTAAGTCTTTAAGTGAGTCGAACTGTAATTAGTATTTAAAAGGCAATAAATGATTTTTCTATTCTATTCTTTTTCTATTGTTTCATGTACATACCTACCTACCTATATACCTCATACCTACTCTTACACAATCATTATCATACATAGGTACCTATACCTACTGAAATTCCCAAAGCAGTCAGCTGCTTCAGGAATGATGACATACTCGCGATGCGTGGGCTATGATCAGGCTAGTGCAATGGTGAGGAGAGGCGCTGCTAGCTGAGCGAGTAGTATTTTTTTATGTAGGTACACAAACAATAATTTTGCTTTAATTTTTTTTTATTGATAACTAGCTGCTGTCCGCTCCTTCGCCAGCGTTCTATCAAAAACACCCTATATGTTATTCCAGGTCCCAAACTATACCCATATCAAATTTCAGCCTAATCGATTCAGTAGTTTTTGCGTGAAAGAGTAACATATTCCATACATCCATCCTTACAAACTTTGACATTTATAACATTATAGTAGGATGGTTAAGCGTTTGACTACCATCACACTTGAGAAAGTGAAGATGTGGTCTAAGATGGAGCGCGCTTTCCCAGGAGGAACTCATTCACTCAGGATTTGAAGACTCTAGATTATACCGATTATACCGGAAAAACAGACGCAGGAAGTTCGTTCCACTCTATCGGTACTCGGTAATTCCTACGCAGTCGGTTAATGAGAGGAGATACCTTGTATAAAAAACGATCGATGGTCGGCACTAACACACTTGCATTAGTATGAAATTTGTTGATGTCTGTGCCATAATAGGATTTCCATCCATTGGAGATTTGTGACAACATGCCTTAGCATAGATAAATATTGGCGGTCTGGCTCGATCGAAGACAGCAACCCTGTTTTCATAATTCGCGCGCTCGCACTGTCAATAAAACGTGAACGTGGACCAATCACTGCGTTGAACGGCGAGTGACAGCACCGCCCTCTGTGGGTCTAATAAGAACAGACCACTCGTTCGAAACTGACTGAAGCTTTGCGTATTTACGCGACCCTTATGCATAAAAAATAAATTTTGTAACTCTCAACTCAACCCATAGAACATAGACTGCCGCGAACCTATGTGATATACCAATTCATCGGTGCCCCATCAACAAGATCTACGTCACCAAGAACCCACCCGTGGCCACGAGCCGACTTCGCCGGCGCCGCCGAGGTGAAATTCAGGTGAGCTGTTTAGATGTTCGGCCTAGACAGTTGAGTTTGCGTTTACTTCCATACATTTAGCTTCATTCAGCGCCCCTACCGGATACTGAGAGGAACTACATTTCATATTCATGTCATTTATTGTACGTGTCCTTTTATTTTATGTTAATTTAGATGGAAAACAAGCAGCTTGTAGTACATAAATGAGTAGAAACAATGGTTTAATTAAAGCTTAACAGTTTGCACTTGTAGACATTTTTCACAGAATGACGACAAACTAATAGAGGCTGTTGTACTAACTTGATAATAGTTTTCGAAGAAATTACAATCAAAATAATAGAAACAAATTAGAACTAGTATTTGTACCCGTTTTCGAATGATATACAGTAATTGTTGGTATTTTGGCAGGAAAAGACAGGTAGTAAATTGTCTCTTTCTAGAAATATTTTCCGTTTTGGTACTTTCAAAAAAAAAAAGTTTATGTATTCACACGTACATTGTCCATAATTAAGTACACTATAAAGACGGAAGAACTCCCACTCGATGGACCGACGACGGTCGCAGGTAGTGGTTGGATGGATCAGGACCGCAATTCGTAGCGTCTTTCGGGGAGGCCTATCTTCAGCAGTGGCAGTATACGGGCTGATGATGATGTTGATGATACTAGACGAACGATTCAATATTTAATTTGTTATACACAAAGCGTGCCTTTACAAACACGTAGTTTTTTTATACAATTACACTATGTAATAGTCATTTACTTTTTGTTCGCGTCTCGCTTCGCTCGCCACCGTAACCTCACCCTCCGCTATGCACATTCCTAAGCAAGGCACGCGTCTACCAGCCCGGGCCGATTTGCAAGTGGAGTGTGACAACCCTAGCACAGGTTGTATAAACTGTAATATTCTGATTGTGGCAACCATAACGAAGAACAGTCAGCCTAGTGAGAAATTGCACGAAATTCTTAACGTTTTCCGTATTCCTTTTATGTATTGCGCAAATAACGTATTTTTGTAGTAAATTATGCTGGACAATCCACACGGTATCATCTAGCCCCAAGCTAAGCAGAGCTTGTGTTATGGGTAGGTACTAGATAACTGATTGGGCTGATGATGATGATGATACAGATATTTTTAATTATACATAGAAAATACCCAGAACACTCGGAACAAATATATTTGCAGATCATACAATCATTTATCACAAGGCAGGAATCGAACCCGCAACCTCCAGCGTCGCAGGCGGACCTTCGCCCGCCGTGCCACATCAGTCGCATTGGCCGTAGGTGTGCTGAAGAGGAAGTGCTGATTCCTTTGAAGGATCCCAAGCTTCTAAACACTCACCAGTAGGAACCTTTTCAGCAATATTCCTCGTTTGGTATGTAGCAGGTAGTACCATTTTGGGGGAGGCCTATGTCCAGCAGTGGACGTGTATGTGCTGATATGATGATGATGAGGTACCATTTTAAAGTTCCATTACCTGCACAAAACGAAATAAATTCACATAAGTACATGACAGTTCTTCGTATAGACATTTCCGA
This sequence comes from Eupithecia insigniata, assembly GCA_947859395.1. Lineage (NCBI taxonomy): Eukaryota > Metazoa > Arthropoda > Insecta > Lepidoptera > Geometridae > Eupithecia > Eupithecia insigniata. The sequence goes on along the minus strand of OX402018.1, from coordinate 2,432,965 downwards.
AGTTTGAAATCAAGTGATCCTTATATACAATCTTATTGGACCTTTGTGGCGTCGTACGGGGGAAGCCTATGTCCAGCAGTGGAAGTGTATGGGCTGATGATGATGATGATTGGACCTTCGAAATAAGTGAGCCGTACGCTGTACCTACAGGAAAAATTGAAAAAAAGTCTGTTTTCTTTTTGTCTTACAAATCTAGAGTTATCGAAAGATATCTAGACTTCGCCTATATGTTATTCCAGGTCCCAAACTATACCCATACCAAATTTCAGCCTAATCGGTTCAGTAGTTTTTGCGTGAAAGAGTAACAAATATCCATACATCCATACATACATATTTTGACATTTATAATATTAGGAAGTAGGATTCTGAAACTATTCTTTGTAAAAACGCTTACATTACAAAATACCTACTTATATATAAGACTAGCTGACCCGCCAAACGTTGTTTTGCCTTCAACCCTTATCACTTAGGGGTATGGAAAATAGATAGTAGCCGATTCTCAGACCTACTGAATACGCATATAAAATTTGGTAAAAATCGGTAAAGCCGTTTCGAAGGAGTACGGTAACTAACATTGTGACATGGACATTTTATATATAAGATTTACTTATTGTTAGGGGCTAAAAAAGCTTGGGATGGATTTTACTCCAACACAAAAACAATCAAATTCTAAAGATTTCTGGTTCACTTCTCTATTTTACCTTAAAAAGATAAAAGAGAATAAAAAGTCATAGTAAATAATTTCCTATTACGTAGGTAATTTCAAATTTCAACGTTTATTTTATACACACGTCTTGTAAGGTCTCAAGGATATAGCACTTTAAGTTAATACATTAATTACTTAACTGTTTTATCATTGACGTTGAAACAACACAGTAATAATTAGAAAACACACATGAATCAAGTACATAATCTTATCTTTTAACACATTAAAGCATACAACAAGTGCCAAAATTGAAATAACATCTACCTCCGCCATTAAAAGTTAATCAATGGTTTCTCATTAAAGAAACCAGAATCAATTAAGCAAAGAAATAAAATAAAATATGTACAGGAATAAAACAGCAGATTAGTGAATAGTTAGCGGCCAGGTCGTGTACAGTCGCAAGAATGCACTTTTTATTTATTGGTGGAGATTTTAGGGTTCCTTCAGGTCTTTTTTGATTAAAGAAATGCCAGGTGTTAGTTGTTGTCTATAGATGACTTGTAATTTAATGTAAAGGACATCTGTGAATAAATCACCGCTACGCAACCGTACTGCTCCCACACGCCTCCAGCCTTTGTAGCACGGGGATTGTTGTCTAGGGTAGAATAGAGAAAAATTACGTCACTTTGTCATCGAATGCGTAAATTATCTGAAATTCATTCCTTCGACTTCAATAATGTACGCAATGTATGGTGATGCGATGTCATTATTGTCTATTCTACCCTAGAGATAAATCGCGGGGGGAGGTCCGTTTATATATACAGACATTGAGCGTGCCAGCCAGAAACGTGCCGTGGCATACAAAAAAATATTATTCTGTACAGTGTTTATTAAAATATTTATATCTATCATAACCCTGCCGCACAGACGCCGACAGACACGGGTCGTTCCCGGCCAGTATTCGCGGAAAGAATATTTTGTCTGCACGGTTCATGTGTTGTTTGTGTACTTTTTGTCTGACACGGCATACGTCTGTGACGTTAGATGTAAATAAACGGTTCTATCGGGGTGCTGGCACGCTCAATGTCTGTAGATATAAACGAACCTTTCTGCGCCTCAAATCATGATGACCGAATGCTTTCCACGCGATAGCTAGCAGCATACATATCATCATCATAGCATCAGATACACTATAGATGACCACAAGTGGACAAAAATTTTTAGTGAGAAAATCCTTATTTTTTTTACAATAATTACTATACATCTGTTTGTAGTATTAAATTTGAATAGTCTAAGCCTAAGCTAAGATTGTCTTGTTTGTTTTGTAAGTCTATACATAGAAATCTTGAAATCTGCAATTATATACTTACCCGTGCCCACTTCGTTGGGCGGTAAACATTTTTACCTAGCCTATGACACAAATAAAGTGGTTTTCTATTGGCAAAATAATTGAAAATTCTTGAATTGAATTGAAACATCGGTTCAGTAGATCCTGGCATTACCCCCTAAAACTTCACAAACTTTACCTCTTTATAATATTATTATTATAGATATGTGTAGTGTGTCTGAGGATAACGAGTTGCCACAGAGATATTTTTCGATCAAAAAATATACATACGGAACCCAACTACAGTTCACTGCACACGAACCGCGCAGTTTACAACACAACTCTCCTCGTCTCACGCGCGGTGTTAGGTTACAAGCCCAAATAAATAATTTACTTTTATTTTTATTTTATTTATAACGAATTTAAGGTTCGATTGGGAATGTAAAGGTTGGATTACATATATACTCCTATTATATATTCTGATCAGAGTTTTTTTAACGATTCTCGGTCGAATGATCTCTTAGCCGAATTTCGACCACGACGGCAAGTCTCAACGGAGACTATCAACGATCGTCCAAGTGCACAAGTGTCTATGCAAACACAGGTGAACCTACTCTCTATTTCAGCACTGTCATAATCCGTTGAGTATAATGCGACACGATTTAGGTCCAACCGTTAATTTAGCCTCAGGGGGATATAACAAGGTTGTCTAGTAGAGATCGCTCGTGAGCGATAAGACCGCCAATTGTCATATTTTGTATAAATTGACTGTAAATTGTTTTCTGAAGGGTGAAATACAGCATTTTGTATCTATCTATCTAACATACAAGGGTGACAGTTGGTAACTCTCTCTTTTTGAGGAGGGTTATATGTGGTGCAACCTTAAGAAGCAATTTATTGGCTCCAACTCTCCGTGTTTCCACCTGATTAAACCTCAATAGGGTAAAACAGCCTTTTATAAATTAGAAACGAACCTTACGTGTAGTCACGAACTTTTAAGTAAGTACGCCTAATTTAGAATGTTTCAGTTGGATTTTCTTTTTCGTTGCTGAATCTGCTTTGGTGATATTTTGTTAGCTGGGATAAGCCAGAACTATATCACCCACAAGTGGGCCACGTAAGCTTTGCACAGGCTTCATAGGTCGCGTCATCTTATTGTCCGACCGCGCAAGAAGGAGGGTTATGTCTGATACGTGAAAGATGAGAAAAAAGTGCATAGCTCTATTTTTTTTCGTGATTTTCGTTCTTTATGTGACGTCATAAGATGCCGCCGCCGTGCGCATTCTAGCTTTATAGATATCGGATATAATATATAATAATATATATTTATATAATAATAATATATATTTAATAACACTACTACCTAACTCTATTTAAAACTATGTAACTTAGAAAAACTTAGACTAGTTACAATTAGTTATCAGTAAGGTCATAATTATGTTGATTAGGTTGTGGTGGCAACAGAAATTAGTAATAACTCACATTTTATGTAAACTTGTGGTTGTCCTAATCTGGTACCCAAGCTCTTATGAGCCTGGTGACATTGGAGGATGACAACCTATAGTGCATATTTTCCACAAATATTTATGTGATTGATTGGTTTAATACTGTTTATTTGTTGTAATTATTAATTTAAAACCTTTATTCTTAGTTTAAATAATTTCTGCTGTAATATTTTTATTTTAAGTCCAATTCATCATCATCATCATCATCAGCCCATACACGTCCACTGCTGGACATAGGCCTCCCCCGTACGACGCCACAAGTAGCGGTCCCGAGCCGCCTCCATACATCCCTGCGACCGCTACGATGTCGTCGGTCCATCGAGTGGATGGTCTCCCATGTAGGAGGGGATTTGCCATAATCACCACGCTTGGCAGGCGGATTGGGGATCGCAGTGTTGGTGTTTAAAAAAATACTCAGAAGGAAGCTGCTGCCCTTCCTCTGGTAGGTTCCCTTAGTCGGCTTTTACGACATCCACGGGTTGAGTTGGAGGGGTCGATATTCGTACGCGGCGGCCCCACGGCTAAGTCCAATTAGAATATCTTAATTTGTTACTTAAATACTGTTATTTTATATTATTGGTAAGAGCGGGGTCTCCTAACACAAGCAAATTTAGCTTAAAAGGTGACACCAGAAACTGTATTTATAGTTATTTAAGTAATTGCAATAAAAAATTATTATCATTTTTTTCATCAGAATCAATAATTTTATTTCTTTAGCCTTACAAAATAAGCACTTAGACAATTAAATTTTTATACTATAAACATAGTTATTATTATCAAATAAGAAATAAGGTGTTATTGATCTCTTCACTTTAATTTTTTGTCCTTATAATCTTCGGCCCATTCGTCGTCTGTTATAAAATTCAGCTTGATTTTGTACAGTTGCCAAACAAATATAATACGGGCCTAAGTCGGTTGAAAATTTAACCCTACAAATGATAGGGTAATAAATAAATAATGCTGGACAATCCACACAGCATCATCTAGCCCCAAGCTAAGCAGAGCTTGTGTTATGGGTACTAGATAACTAATACATTATAGTACACTATACATACACTATACAATACATATATTGGATTTGTTTTATACATAAAAAATACCCAGAACACCCGAGACAAATATTTGTTCCAAGGCGGGAATAGAACCCGCAACCCCTGCAAAAACTATCATATTCGTTCAAATATCGCAATTGCATTACGTAGTAGACGCCTAGAAACAAACGCAACATTGTGAACAAGTATATCTTTACTTTCCGTACAATAAGCTGAGATAATACGGACCAGACGTGTGTGATACAGAGATAGGGTGTAGCGTTAGATACAGCGGTGAGCGGAGAGGACGCGGTAGCGATTTTAAAAGCGTACTGTACTTTCTGTACAATAAGCTGACATAATACGGACCAGACGTGTGTGATACAGATATAGGGTGTAGCGTGAGAGACAGCAGTGAGCGAAGAGGACGCGGTAGCTATTTTAAAAGCATACTGTACTCTCCGTAAAAAGAGCCTAGATGATACGGACTACACGTGTGTGGTACAGGGATATGGTGCTTACACCAGCAAGCGATAGCGGGGAGCGGAATGGACGGATTTTTGATACACGCAACAATGAGAAGATAACCAAAATTTTTTATACAATAATCATTATCATCACTTAAAAAATTTACCAGTTTTCTCTTGGACAGCCACCCACCTTATGAGCTCTAAAAATAAGCTGACATAATACCGACTAAATGTTATGGACGAAGGTTAGGATGCAGCATGAGTGAGAGCGAAGTAATCTAAGGATTTATTTATGAGGGTCTTAGTTTTTAAATTGTCGGAACAAGTAATTAGCCTACCTAATTTAAAATGGGGTAAGTGTAACAAGCGCAATAGCTCGTAGGCACATAATATATGCAATTAGCTGCCTGATTGATAACTATTGTACTTTAATGAATATTGTAATAGTAGATTGTTTTACAAGGGACTAAACCATCCCATTATATACGAGGTTGTTACACTCCCGAGCGTAGCGAGGGAGGATGACAAGACCGAGTTATAATGGGTGGTTTTGGCCCGTGTAAAACACTCTACTTTTCACTTCGATTGCGAGAAAATAAAATAATTCAAATTTTCGAAATTTTATTAAAAATTAAATGTGCAGTTAGAGCAATTTTGAATGTTTAGTGATATGTTTTTCCCGGGCATTTTTATTTCGGTTCTCTGTGCTTGGGATGTGATAATACTTTGAGTTGATTGTTGTGGAGTAATAGTTGGAGAGACTCGACCCATGTTTGAGTTTCCTGCATTATTAAGATCTGAGTGCGGCTTCAGCTGAGTTGACATATTCATCCAATCCCGCGATGTAGATGCTTGGGGTTCTGTAATGGTTGGTAGAATATTGATTCCTTCCGTAATCCGCTGCGTTACGTGATACTTGTTTTGTATAGAGTTCTCTATATAACCTTCAGCCACTTGATCGGACCTCCATCCACCGTGCCGTTTTAATGTCGTTATATTCGCACCAGAGTCCGCCTAGAGAGTCGCGGATGTTCTGCGGAAACAATGGCATACATAAGTAGTTACCAAATTTATTTTTGCCTATGACTTGCCTTGTGCATTTACCATTTTAATAATTTAGAAAAAATCTTCTCGTTGAAACATTAGTGGGACGTAACTCCTGATAGGCTTTAACTATATTAAGGTATTCTCCACTGATGACAAATTTACGCTCTTTGTTTGTTTTCGTGTTCGGCAGACTCACAGCTTGTAGGTTTGTATCCGTTTCTACGTCTTCTAGCGTTATATTGGCAAGCTCTATTCCTCTGCATGCACCGCTGATTCCATAAATTAAAGCAACCTGTTGAACACAACAAAAATAAGTGTGTTAATAATCGTAATAACCTAGGTACATAATTTAGGTATGTAGGTAGGTATCTATTTATTTAGTTTGAGTAGAGTACATAAGTAGGTTACCTTTGTTGCCAAGTATTGTTTATTTGGAGCGTTATTTAAAAATGTTTCGATTTCTTGTGTCGTCAAGACTTTAGATTTTTTTGCCTTGTATCCAGTGGACAATTTCTTATGTAAAGCCGTTAAATTTACATATTTTTTAATATCGACGTCGTGTTTCGTTTGTAAGGTCATTCTTAACATTGAATATGTGCTCCAAAGAGTCGACGATTTGAATTTTTTCAATAATTCATCAAAATAAGTGAAACCCCTTCTGTAAAAGAATCCACAAGTTTCTCATCTCTCCATTTCATAAAATTTTCGTAACTCTTTAAATATATTCCACGTGATTTTGTCGGCAACAGATTCATAATTATTTCTTTGCCCTTTTCTTCCATTTGCATATTAGCATCTTCACTATCACTTGATGACATTTTTCACGTTCACAATTTGGAAGTAAAAGTCAGGAAGTTAAACGTAGAAGTTTGTGATTTGGAATGAAGAAAATTCTAGAGATTTAGCGCCAATACCATCTTTTTTTTTAAATCTCTTTTTAACCCGCAACGAAACAGTTCGCATTCTACCGTGAAGGGCAGAATCAACCTTCATAAAATATCACCAAGACGGTTCTATTTTCAAAAAGATTGACGGAGCATCAAGAAGTCGAGTTTTTATGTAAGAGAACGAATGCTTTGTACGGGCTGACGATTTTAGACAAAAATTAAAAAGAAAAAATACTTTTTAGCCCGAGGTATTAAACTCGAGTTTTAGGCCCGCTAAGCTACACTATTATGATACACTTTTTGAGCAAGAGAAGTGAAATAATAATTATTGTATGTGCGAAAATAATAGAATTGTTGATACTTTCATTTAAATTTAAGATCTTCATGTTCACACAATTTCACAATAAAAAATATTCTATTCTGTTCATTGCCAGCAGTATTTTGTAGATGGTCAATACACATGAACACAGGTCAGCATTCTCTGGTTACCCACCAGTGGGGTAAGTGTGGGTTAAATAGACCCCACCCGGTCACGCTATCACTGCGACCACAAACTCATAACTTGCCAGTTCTGATCCGGTAAGCCCGACGCTTCGCGGCTGAATATGTAAGGAACTGAGCACTTTGATACATTATGGCTAAAGTATTTAATATGAACTCTGTTGGCATAGTGGAAATGCGATATTTTGGGATCGCATTATTTGTTGCTATTGCGGTCGCAGCGTAAGAATAGACCCCTCCAACTCAGCCCGTGCATGTTGTAAGAGGCGGTTAAGGGAACCTACCGGAGGAAGCGCAGCAGCTTCTTTCAATGTATTTTTAACACCTCCACTGCGATTACGTCTCCGTTGCCGAGCGTGGTGATTATGACAACCCTCCGTTTTGTTTGGGGGGTACGTCGAGCAATGGACAATTATGTGCTAATGGACGCCGTCTGTCCGTCTGTCCGTCCGCCCTATGGCTGTATCTCATGCACCGTAAGAAGTAGACCGTTGAAAATTTCACAGAATGTGTATTGCTTATGCGGCGGATTTATCAATAAATAATATATAAAATAAACATTAATATTATAGGGAATAAAAATAACTTGTTTTTTTTTCTTTGTCAAGGCTGTATCTCTTGAACCGTAATAAGTAGACAGTTGAAATTTTGTCAGGGTGTGTACAACTACTGCTACTACAAAAAATTAAGGTATCCAACGCCCATATCAGGTTGTGTACCGATCAGAAGTTAAGCAACGTCCGGCGCGGTCAGTACTTGGATGGGTGACCGCGTCATATTGGCTTTTTGCTTTCTTAAAATAAAAATCCTGTTTATAGTGTTCCTTTTGCAAAATAGTTATGAAAGATGGTACGGAACCCTCCGTGTGCGAGTCAACTAACGCTTGGGTGGTTTTATTCTTTTACTACTGCTGCCCGCCCCTTCGCCCGCGTTTTATCGGGAAAATAGCCTATATTTTATTCCAGATCCCAAACTATACCCATACCAGATTTCAGCCTAATCGGTTCAGTAGTTTTTGCGTGAAGGAGTAACAAGTATCCATACATCCATCCTTACAAACTTTGACATTTATAATATTCTATTTTAACAATGTTTGGGAAATTAACAGCTAATTTATTGAGTAGGTTCGTGACTAAATACAGAAGGCTTATTAAAAATTTGCACAAAAAGCGACTCATAATATAATAATAAACGACAAAGTTACAGGACGACTACTGGTCGATAAATTATTACTACTTATCTAAATATTGGATTACAGATAGGTGAGAAATACCTACCAAGTTTTGGTTATTAAATGACATAAGAAGGAATATAATGAGATGTACCTAATAGATGTACCAAAAAATCTATCACTCATTATTATTTTTAGTTTAGTGGTTTAAAGAAAATATCCATATCAATCTCGTATTAGTAGGAAAGATAGTAGGATTAATGCAAATGCCCTTTCACAAGAATCCTCTACCTTAGTGACAGTAGGCTCGTTATATTTTTCATCAAAATACGAAGAAAATACTTGGTCAATTGAGATACGATTCCACTAAAATACACAGTTGTCATTTTCAATATTTACTCTGCGTTCATAGTTCTGAATTTAAGTAATTAGTGTTCCATCTCAAGTTTGTTGTAAACACACGGAGGTCTATATCTATTTTTATCGCACGAAAACTTATATTAACGCGAGACGTGGATTATGTTTTTCGATTTTGTGTTGTTGGCAGATACGCTTTATTACTGCAAGCAAAAGGCTAAAGCGATATTCATAAAATGAAAAGAGAGGACCGAGTCGGGATCTTATATCAGCCCGTACACGTACGTCCACTGCTGGATATAGGCCTCCCCCATACGACGCCACAAATAGCGGGCCCGAGTCGCCTCCATCCATCGACTCCCTGTTACCGCTACGATGTCGTCGAACGTTTGCCATAATCACCACGCTTGGTAGGCGGATTGGTGATCGCAGTGTTGGTGTTGAAAAATACTCAGAAGGAAGCTGCTGCCCTTCCTCTGCTAGGTTCCCTTAGTCGGCTCTTACGAAATCCACGGGTTGCGTTGGAGGGGTCGATATTCGTACGCCGCGTGATTTTATATAGGTAGTTATCAATTAATCATTGATAATAAATGAAGTTCGAGATCGTGGGTTGAAGAATCGTCGCAAGAAACGATATTGCGCTACATGTCGTCGAGCGCGATAAAACAGCGCGTTCTCACTACAGTGAGAAACGGTGCGCTATTCTACGTCGTGTCTCACAACATCGCGTCGTCAGTTCAAAGTGGGTACACTCGGGACGTTTTCTCTGTGAAAAGTAATGAATGTCAAATTTCATCAGAATCCGTTCAGCCGTGTAATGGTGAATAGGTAAAAGATAGAGTAACGTATTATGTATGTATATATACATTTGCTCCCCTTGGAGTGGAGACTCTAGGTCCGTGGGGTACGGAGACTCACCGGGTTTTCAAAAAAAATTCTGAGTGCCCGGTCGAAGCGACGTGTGACCCGAGAGCTGGTGAGTATCTGGTGCAGCGCATTAGCATTGCCATACAGCGGGGCAATGCAGCCAGCGTGTGGGGACGCTTCCGACTGGTATTGAAATGGAACAGTTGAGCTACCTGTAGATTGTTTGCAATAATCTGCAGCTAGCTCAATTGTTTCAATTGTAAATACTAGTTCTAATTTGTTTCTAGTATTTATGTTCAATATAAAAAAAGGCCCGTGTGTTTCCATTATAAAACGCTTGAAAGCAACTTTCGTCTTTGGTTCCTTCGCTGCAGAAATAACAAAGTTTCACGCTATTTAGTCCAGCCGAGTTATTCTTTGAAGGTTTGTTTTAAGTTTTGTTTTCGTACGGACAAGTAGTGTTGACTAGTGTCTTCATTCGACTTTACTTGGCATTCTGTGACGTCAAAAGCATACCTAGAGCCATCATTATCATCCAGTAGATAGAACTGAAGATCAACAAAACTACTGAACAGGTCAAGATGAAATTTGGGATTAAAATAGAACTATAATCGCATAACATTAATCATAATAATGCTAGATAATTCACACAGCATTATCTAGCCCCAAGCTAAGCAGAGCTTGTGTTATGGGTACTAAATAACTGATATACATAATACAATATATTACATAGATAGACATTTTTTATTACACATAGAAAACATCCAGAACACCCTGAACAAATATTTGCAGATCATACAAACATTTGTACCGAGGCGGGAATCGAATCCGCAACGCAGGAGCGTTTAGGCGGCCCTTTGCCCGCCGCGCCACAGAGTTCGTCAATTAAGTTTTCTAATTTGTAAGTAGATATGTAGTCCTTATCGAATATCGACCCTTCCAACTCAACCCGTGGATGTCGTAAGAGCTGATTAAGGGAACCTACCAGAGCAAGGGCAGTAGCTTCCTTCTGAGCATTGAAACATACTCAGAAGGAAGCTGCTGCCCTGCACCAACCAATTCTGCGATCACCAATCCGCCTGCCAAGCGTGGTGATTATGGTAAAACCCCCCTACATGGGAGACCTTTTTATCAAAATCTGTCCATAATTGGCGGAATTATCGCGTAACATAAAGAAAAAAAACATAGTCCTTGAAGTCATTTGAAAATAAGTCTTATGAACTGATTGAAATATTACCTGACTAGCGACTCGCCCCGGCTTCGCACGATAATATAAACGTTCCTCTTGAATCATTCGATCTAATTAAAAAAACCGCATGAAAATCCGTTGCGTAGTTTTAAAGATTTAACTGACAGACAGACAGCAGAAAGCGACTTTGTTTTATACTATGTAGTGATTCAAAGAATAAATGAATTATGAACTAATTGCTTCCATAACGAACATTATTATTCTTTCCATCCCGATATAGATATTCCTCTGATAGCAAAACCGCATCAAAGCCGATCGAGTCGTCAATTACAGAGGTATAATTATGTCCCGGCCAATCGGGACTCATTCCTGATCCAATCAGTTTTTGTAAAATTACGAGACGGGCCGTCTCCAGTGTTATTACCCCAAAATCTGATTGATCTGAGATTTGAATTTGGGGAGAGAAAATCTTGAGAGTTTTTGACTAGTCGACGCCAGTAACTTTTCCCGTGACTTTCGGACCCTCGATGAGAATCTTTTAGGCTGTAAATTCGGATCTAGAAGGCAACACGCAACAGATTATTGATCTGAGATTTGAATTTGGGGAGAGAGAAGATTCTAGAGAGTTTTTGACTAGTCGACGCCTGTAACTTTGCCCGTGACTTGCGGACCCTTGAATAGGATCATCTAGCTTGTAAATTCTAGAATGCAACGCGGACGCGCCGATGGAGTTGAAAGAATCGATTTTTAGAATTGTATGAAATTATACGAAACAACAGCAGAGTCATTCCGTGTTGGTCACACTGGTTCCGGCCCAAACTAGTACCGAACGCGGAAAATCAAATTCATTGGTGATTTAATTCCGCATTCGTCCAACTTTTCAGCAAATGTTTGTTCCGAATGTTCTGGGTATTTTCTATGTATAATAAAACATATCTATCTGTGTAATACATACAATATTATGTATATCAGTCATCTAGCACCCATTATATTTGCTGGATGATAATGTGTGTGTGTGATTGTCTAACAATATTTAGATTCCTTCTGTGTATTTTTAACCGACTTCAAAAGGAGATTCTCAATTCGTCTGCACGTTGTTTTTTTTTGGATGTACATATGTTACGCGGTATCTCCGCCAACTATGGACCGATTTTGAAAATTCTTTCACTATTGTATAGAAAATGATCCCGAAGGGGTACCACTTTTTTTATCCCCAAGGGTATTTATCTCGCAACACTTAAAATAAGTGTAAAAGTAAGGGTATTTGAAGTCGGTTTATCGTTTTTTAAAACACGCCATATTATATATAACAGCTAACAGCCTCAGCTGCGATCAAATCCGCGATTATGGAAAACCCCCTTCTTTGGGGAGGCATGTTCGCCACTGGACGTACATACATATATCTGCTGAAGGGGAATTTGAGTGACAATTCGATTCCTTCGGTTCCTTTATAGCCCGGTTGCACGCTCAAACATTTGTGCATGCAGATTGCACAAACACAGTTTGCGCAAGCAAGATGAGCCGGCCACACGCTCCATCTTGCTTGCACAAACTGGTTTAAACCCGGCTACACGCTCCGTTTTGCTTGCGCAAACTGTGTTTGTGCAATCATGCATGCACAAATGTTTGAGCGTGTTGCCGGGCTATTATGAGTCGCTTTTTCATCTGGTCTGGCATTCTTCAAGATTCCTATCGTTACCTCAAAGTATTTTGCATATCTTAATTTAGTTACTGCGATGGCAGACAAGCTTGATTGATGGTCGGTATGACCGACAATTATGGATTGAAGGGTTTTATAACAATAAAGTTTAATGGTTGAGTCACTAAGGACCGAATTCACCGAAAATAAAGTGAAGCTAAACGATGTTAACGGGACTTATGCTGATTCACTAGAAACTGAGATTCAAATTGAACTGAAAACTTTTATAGTTATTGTATACTAGCTGCTGCCCGCGCCTTCGCCCGCGTTTTATCGGGATAAAAAATAGCCTATATGTTATTCCAGGTCCCAAACTACTACCCATAGCAAATTTCAGCCTAATCGGTTCAGTAGTTTTTACGTGAAAGAGTAACAAAAATGCATACTACATTTCACATTTATCATTAGTAGGACTATGCAAAACTCAGGCCTTTGTTATCTGCACTCTTGTTGAAACGTCGGCTGTGACATCGGGCAAGTCTAAAGTAAAAAAACGCAATATCAGTGAATATCCATCAAAATGATGTTATTGTTCTGAAAAAAAAAAAGAAAAAAGTTCTATATTTAACTGATTTATATGACAAAATCGTACAAGACCAAGTCTACATAGGAAATTCACTAAATAAAAAATTATATTTACCTACTATTTTCTTTCATGTACTAAAAGACATTTTTAACCAAATATTTGACTTATCTCACCGCAATAAATAAACGAATAAAAGAAAATCATTTTATATTCCGTGAATTCCTTAGAAACCTTAATATTTAAAGTATGTACGCCTGACTCAGCCGAGTCAATATTTAACCACTTTTTAATATCTCGTGGTTGGAATCCGCGGAATAGTTTTTGAGTAAACTTTTATAGAGAGAATAGTAAAATGCTTAAAAAGAGAATGAAAAGCTGTGTTTTCTTCAGTTAAATCTCTGCCCAATTTCGCCACTGCTTCCACTAACTGGAGAAAGCTAATGAATGCGGTGCGACATTTCAGTGTACGACTGTGTTAGGCAACCGACAGTGTTAAGGTCGTAGTAATGTTTAAAAACCGTCTCTTAAGGCAGTTCCCTGACCCAAATCAGCGCCGCCGCGACCTATTTTATCGTATAATAACGGCAAAAAAAAACAATTTTCAAAGAGCTTTTTAAATGCCTCTGTACTGTATGTAAACGTTTTATTTTATACTAACTGCTGCCCGCACCTTCACCCGCGTCTTATCTGGATTAAAATAATCGGTTCAGTAGTTTTTGCGTGAAGTCAAAGTCAAAGTTTCTTTATTTATGTAAATACAATAAATGTACACTTAGAAAAGGTCAAATTCTTAGAATTAAACACTGATATGGAAATAAAGTGATATTTTGATTTCGGCCGCTTCGGTACGTAGACTAAAGTAAAGAAGCGACGAAGAAACCTTTAGCCTGTTAGGTGTTATTTTTAGAGTTATCTTTCGAGTTGGAGCAAAATCCGTCCCAAGCTTTTTTATCTTCTAGATAGTCTCAAATTTTGTAATAAGCCTTTTTACAAAGGATATGTTTGACAATTTGTTTGAATTTATTTATAGAAAGTTTTTGCAACTCGCTAGGGGTTTTGTTGTACAAGCGTATACATTGCCCTCTACGTGAAAGAATAACAAATATCCATACATCCATCCATCCTTCTCACAACGGTCATCAAAATCGGTTTTCTCTTTCAGAGAAAACTGTCTCTTCCCAGAAAAACTAACTATACTTACATTAAATAAGGTTTCTTATGAAATCTCATTGCCATTAAACATTATTTTCTTTACCATCGTATCTATATATATCTCTTATCGATGTATTCTTGTAAATTTTACGACAGAATACATTGTTGCCAGACACGGATCCGACGCGGCCATTTGACTAAGCCACTTTGCTGAAGCTTTACGTAAATTGGGGTACAAGGTGAACGAGAAAGCGTATAAGATAGGCCTTTTTGCCCTATTATGCACATACTTTTTAGAAGTGATCAATATGAGTCCGGGAATAGTGTTAGACATTTCGTGATGGTATAAAGGGAAACTTAAAAAAAAGGCGTACGAATATCGGCCCCTCTAACTCAAACCGTGGATGTTGTAAGAGCCGACTAAGGGAACCTACCAGAGGAAGGGCAGCAGCTTCCTTCTGAGTGTTTTTCAACATCAACACTGCGATCACCAATCCGCATGCTAAGCGTGGTGATTATGGCAAAACCCCCCTACATGGGAGACCATCCACTCCATCCATGGACCGACGACATTGTAGTGGTCGCAGGGAGTCGATGGATGGAGGCGGCTCAGGACTGCTATTTGTGGCGTCGTATAGACCTATGTCCAACAGTGGACATGTATGGGCGAATATGATGATGATGATGATGATGATAAAGGGAAATGAATGCTATCTAATTGCCTCCCAACGGCCATGGCAAAAATATCTTGATGATTTCCTAGTCTATCGCGAGTTTTTTAGTCTATGCCTCATTAAGTTGCCAACTCTTATGTCACTTCCGTTTTGCTGTTCTGATCTCTTATTGTTAGTCTTAACAATGACGAGTGTTTTAGTCAACGCCTAATTTAGTGATCTATTCCTTTATAGTACCTGTGGCGACCTCTAACCAAAATAGCCTCAACTACATCGATAGAGGCACACCTACCTAAGTAGTTGAGAGAAGGTCCGCTAGATGGCAGATGGCGCTAGACAAATTCACAAAACTTTGTAAAGACACAAAAAGAGAAATAT
Organism: Eupithecia insigniata; assembly: GCA_947859395.1. Lineage (NCBI taxonomy): Eukaryota > Metazoa > Arthropoda > Insecta > Lepidoptera > Geometridae > Eupithecia > Eupithecia insigniata. The sequence continues at coordinate 2,417,538 of OX402018.1, read as the reverse complement.
TTCACTCGCAAAGTCCTAGATAGCGCAAACGGTTCTTTCAACAACATTCGACAGGTACATAACTAACAAATATCATCCGTAGGTCGAAAGACCCCGGGCAAGTGGACCAGATGGGTCAGCCCGGACAGCGGAGATCTCCTTGTGTACCTATTTGGGAGGAATTCCCCCTTCACACCCCAAATACCAAACACTTATATAATACCAAATGGTATTTGTTTATTCTAATAATTATTTTCTGTTCCCAACGAATACCATTTATAAACGAATCTCAAAACAAGATAAATGGTATGAGATACTGTCGGTAATAGAAGAATTGCCATCTATAATGTCACTTACGCTGTTCTGAATTTGAAAAAATATTCGCAATATTTGAATATTACAGTTTATGAATTGTACCAAGCCTTACATATCGTTCGCTCCACAAAGTCAAATATTATGCAACGAAATCAGTAATGCACACATTACACATGAAATTGATTTTTAAAATGGCTTCTTGGCTACATTCTGATACGTTTTAACTTCTATCTTGTAATAAATAGTCCTACAAAATATGAATGTACATATCTTTTATAGGGCAATGCTTTTATACCAAAACTCCAAGTGAGTTGCAAAAATTATCAATAAATAAATTCAAACAATAATTGTCAAAAATATATATCAGATTAAGTACATATCTAAATTTAGAGAATAAAAAGCTTGGGACGAGTTTTGCTCCAACTCCAAAACTAACAACTTAACATGTTCGCTTCTTTACTTTACCTTAAAAAGATTGAGGTGAACAAAAAATCAAAGTTATCAATTTATTTCTAGTTTTGAATTTTGTAACGTGTCCAAGAGTCTACCTATAAGGTCTAAAGGAATTAAAGCACTTTGATATTTGATATTTGTTAGGCGCTTAGGGGTCGTTCATTAATCACGTGATGAAACTTTTTTAACCCAACCTCTATGGTGATACGTGGTGAGCCTTTAGACTACCCATCCTACCCAGAATCACGTGTATATTTTGTAGATACAACAAAAATAAAAATAATATTAAATCAGAATCAGAATCAATAACTTTATTTCTTACTAGGCTTACAAAATAAGCACTTAGACGAGGCAAATTTTATACTATAAATATAGTTATTATTATCAAATAAGAAATAAGGTGTTATTGATATTCTCTTCACTTCAATTTTTTGTCCACTAGTGGAAGAAGTGAAAAAGAAACCACTAGCACATTATAATATCACTTATGTGTCTAATACATGTTTATGTTGCCTATCTAAATCTAAATTTAATGCAATTTAGATACATGTCAATATTTCTTTAAAGCTAAACAGAACACTGGATTTCTTACTACTGACAGTGCGGAACGGAGCGACATCTGGCCAAGCATTAACATCATTGATGTAATCATCTATGGAGTAAAAGGCCTTCCTTATAAGATTTTGTTTAATGTACTGTTTAAATTTACGAATAGGGAGTTCAGTTGCTTCAGATGGAAGCTTATTATAGAAGCGCACGCAATTGACCATAAATGATTTCCCTACCTTTCGTAATCTATATGCTGGGATGTGTAATTTGTTCTTGTTTCTTGTATTTCTATTGTGAACGTCACTTTTTCAAAAAGCTATCTCTTTTTTTGTGCGTATACATAAGATTTTCATAGATGTATTGCGATATTACTGTCAAAATATTTATTTCTTTAAATAATTCCCTCAAAGAGTCGCGTGGCTTTAATTTGTAAATTGCGCGTACCGCTCTTTTTTGGAGAACAAAGATAGTCTGGATGTCAGCTGCCTGTCCCCAAAGCAAAATACCATAAGACATAATATAATACTATGAAAGTAACTGAAATAAACTAAGCTAGCTGTATCTTCATCGGTAATATATCTAATTGTTCGAACTGCATAGGCTGCTGAACTAAGTCTGCCTGCGAGAGCATCAATTTGCGGTTTCCATTGAAGAGTGGAATCAATATGTAACGCTAAGAAAACAGTAGAGTCTACAAAGTCAACAATCTCATTCTTTAGCATTATCTTCGTTGGAAATTCTCTTACATTAGGTAACATGAATTTAATGCATTTGATTTTTTTTAGCATTGAGTAAGAGGTTATTGGCGGTGAACCAATCTAGTACGTGTGAAAGCGCATCGTTTAGGTTTAAAGAACTTTATTTCTCATAAAAACACAGGGTTTACTTATAATGAGATAAAGAATAACAAATTAATCTAAGTTTTACAATAACTAAGCTAGCATCTGGTACCTAAAATAAATTATAACTAAATATTATCTAACCTATAACTAAATATTGTTTAACAAAAATTTTGTAATAATATTGAACAAATACTAAACATTACATAAACTAGTAGGTACTCAATTAATTATGAAGTTGTTGGTATAACTAAATATAAGCTAAGTAAATTTTTTTTTATTCATGTATTGTTACAGAGTGTGAACATGTTGTTTGAGTTTATTTTTAAAGGCATTTAAATTAACACATTCCTTTATGGTATTAGGCAAATTTACATCGTCATAATTACATTTATTTCTGTCAACTTTAAAAATCAGTGAAGTATCATCAGCAAATAAGACTATATCACACAGATCTTTTGCTAAAAAGTGGAGATCATTTACGTATACCATAGATGAAGGATCAATAAAGATAGCCAATGCCCATACAACGTTGCGTTCCTCTGAAAAAGGTCCAAATTCTGCCTAATTCTAGATGGCGCTGATCAATAGCCCGAAAATCGTTATTTACCACGATTAAACCAAGTAAATGAATAAGAGTCGTTTGTTAATCGTAAAAAATATTATATATATTTTTTTTAGATAAGTTGTTGAGGCTTAGAAGTAGATATTTTAACATTTTGTTTTATTAGTAGAGAATCGTCGTGTTATGCTAGTCTCCAGCGAAATATGAAAGATGGTGTGGCAATCGTAAACAAGATAACGCGTCGTGATAAGGAAGATGGCGCGCATATTAAAAGATTTTTTTGTTAGGTACATAAGTACATATGTTTGTATTTATTTGAAGTCTAGAAAATAATAAGATTGATAAAACAGGCCTTTCCTACCAATTAGATACCCAAAGTATATCTATTATTCCGCAGGTTTTCTCGTTTTATATAAACTGTAGGCCGACGACGATGGGGTGGGAGGGCGCTGCAGCGCCGCCGACGCACAGTGGTTTGGAATTGAAAAAAGTGGAAATAGGGTCGAAAGTTCGAATTTTGACTTGTTTTTTTTTTACAAACAGGTCTCAGCTTTCCTGACAACTTTTATTCAATAACAAAAATCTGTAAGATACGTAATTATGGAGAAAAAAAATAATCAATTATTTGTACGGAGGAAAACATATTAAATTTTTTTTCGAATTGGTTCAATTTGGGCCCTGTTTTGGACAGAATCTTTTTTGTAGCCCTAGTGATAGAGTACCTAAAAAGAAAATCAAAATTTTGCATCCACTTGCGGCGAAGCGATAAATTTGATGCCATTTTTTTTTATCCTGGTTTGGCGAGTTCTTCTGATTCTGCGTATCAATTAGTGCATTTTCATGTCTTGCAGTATATTATATCAATCCACTTAGTGAAGGCGAAAGTAGTAAAATTACTAACATTTTAAAGGCTTTTCCATGGTAAAAACGCTAGCATGTATTTAATTACAAGTGAAGATTGCAATTTATTGTAGATAATAAAATAAATAAAAATCAAGTCAAAATTCAGACGTTCGACCCTATGTCCATTTTTTTCAATTCGGAACCACTGTGCGGCGGCGGCAGCAGTTACAGTGCATTCACAAACCACATACAAAAGTACCTACCGACCCAGCAGCGTAGTGATGCATTAGAAATTTTATCATATTGGTAAGTTGTGTGTATTGGTGTGTCTACTCTCTGTCATACATTTTTGGGAACATAAAATAAAGTTGAATGATTTCACTTTGCTTTGAGAAATAAGATAACACGTACCTAGGTTAATTTATTTCTAAAACTTACTCATTTTCAACTCGAGTTGGTAGTTATGAGGACCTCTGTGAAAATAATTTCAACCTTAGAGCATTTATCTAGAAGAATATGCATAAAATATGATAAAATGTTATTTGCGTAAAATAAGAATATAATTTTACCCAAAATTTGAGATTTTCTATCGTATGGCAATACTGATGTGCACCAAAATCTAAACAATATTTTTACCATAACCAGTAGTGCAAACAGAACACAGCAAATCGGCAACGTCGCACTTCACTCAGCCGTCGGGAAATAGCTATCTGGCAACGTAGCAATTGACATTAGCGCTATCCATAAAATTGATTTGAATGTAGGTATATCACTTGACATAAGACTCTTGAAATGCTGCAACGATGATCTAATAGGTGGCGCTATTGCGGTAAAATAAACGGGTTGATTGGTTATTTTTAACGAATTGCTACACGTAGCGCCATCTCGCGCTCTATCGAATAACTGGTAATCGGTTCTCGGGCTGAAGTATGGGCTATGCCAGTCTTTAGTTTATTTCGTCCATGCGGATACTAAAAATAAGAAAGGACCTAATATTGATCCAAATAAATAATGTGGGACAATGCACACAACATCATCTAGCCCCAAGCTAAGCAGAGCTTGTGTTTTGGGTACTAGATGACTGATATACATAATGCAATATAAAACAAATCCAAAGTATAAAAATTCAGAATATTGTCTTTAAATACGCGAACTGTGACTGGACCGGAGATGTGTGCTGGCTAAACTGGAGATGTGGGCTGGCTAAACCGGAAATGTGTGCTGGCTAAACCGGAGATGTGTGCTGGCTAAACTGGAGATGTAGGCTGGCTAAACCGGAGATGTGGGCTGGCTAAATCGGAGATGTGGGCTGGCTAAACCGGAGATGTGTGCTGGCTAAACCGGAGATGTGAACTACGTGCAGAAAGTGTCGAATGTTTGTTGAGATGAATGCACTAGCGTGACGAGATTTGTGAATAACGATGTTCTATTTGTTATATATGTAGATCGTGTGTTGGCCGTGGGCTCGCGGCGTACGAATATCGACCCCTCCAACTCAACCCGTGTAAGTCGTAGGCGCCGACTAAGGGAACCTAACAGAGGAAGGACAGTAGCTTCATTCCGAGTATTTTTCAACACCAACACTGCCATCACCAATCCGCCTGCCAAGCGTGGTGATTATGGCTACATGGGAGACCATCCACTCGATGGCCGACGACATCGTAGCGGTCGCAGCGAGACGATTTTTGGAGGTGTGGCTCAGGACCGCTATTTGTGCTGTCGTATGGGGGAGGCCTATGTCCAGCAGTGGACGTATATGGGCTGATATGATGATACTTTCTACGTTTTATCTACTAAGTATTCTTTTATTTCTGTGGTTGTTGTGTTTTGTCTAATAATATCTTTCTTCTTTCTTATGGTAAGCTCAGCTTTAGTGGAGTCTTGATACTTTTGACGCGCGTCTCTCTATCAGTTTCTTTCATCAAGGCATAAATCTAAATGCCAAAAGGTGTCATTCTGTGACGATAACATTGTCATAGTGGAGCGATTAGTTTGCAGAATAGGGGCCCTGGAATCGAACCCACCTCACTGCCCTACACTGACTGACAATTCACACTCACGCTTAGCCGATACCAACATGCAAACCAATTTCCATAGACAAAAAGCGGGTAACCGTCGGACCTACGTCAAAGGTTTCCGTTATTCGTTATATACCAGTTATACAGGTGGATTTTTTGAATGGGGCAGTAAGGTACCTAAACCGGTGTAGCTGCAAGAAAATGGTCTTAGGAGACTATCCATATTTTTTGAGAAATTTTGATTTCCGTTCTCACATTTTCAAAAAATACCTATACTATTAGCAAAAAAAATCGCTGACGAGTGGTTTGACGACGCTCTGGCACTAAGGTGAGAGAGGAAGTATCGATGGGTTTTTAGTTGGCATATCACTAGCTGCTGACACTCTGTTAGTAGCTCAGTGGAGAGCCCAACATGCTCGTATAGGTAATGCGCAAACATCATTTTCCCATCGCAAAAAAAGGGAAATTATCCTAAACCTATCCAAAAAATTCAACCTGTATAAATAGTCGGGTATATGGATTCGTTCCCGATATCCCATGGGATTGTCCCGTCAAAGCATATCCTCCTGTCATAACTCTTGCTCTGCATGGATGGAATTGTTTTTGTGGCGATACGGGGATATTAGCGGACTTTTATAAAGGAGGTGGAACCAGGTTGGAATATTGTTTTTGGTTTTTAGCGGGGCAATGCAGCCAGCGCGCGTCTTGGGGAGCGTTCCGGCTGTTGATATGGACCAGTTCAGCTACCTGTAGATTGTTTGCAACAGTCTGCAGTTGGCTCGATTGTTTCAATGTAATAGTATAAATATGCAATATGAAATTTTAAGTTGGTTGAAGATTTTTTTTAAAGACCATTATTATTAACAGAAGTTTTCATACATTCTATGTCAAAATTAAACTGCTAATTGTTGGAATATCCAAGGTTGTCTGGTAGAGATCGCTTGTGAGCGACGAGACCGCCAATTCACAATTTTTTTTCTATCTCAATTTTGATGAACTCCTAAATCCCCAAAAAATACTTTATGTCTTACTAGCTGCTGCCCGCGCCTTCGCTAGCGTTTTATCGGGATAAAAAATTGCCTATATGTTATTCCAGGTCCCAAACTATACCCATACCAAATTTCAGCCTAATCGGTTCAGTAGTTTTTGCGTGAAAGAGTAACAAATATCCATACATCCATAAACTTTGACTGATAGCAGGATAGGATAGTAGGATAGGATAGTAAGATAGGATAGTAGGATAGGATAGTAAGATAGGATAGTAGGATAGGATAGTAGGATGATGGCTGTTACAGCTGCTCGTGAAAATACATTTCCTTGGAATAAATAATGTACGTACAAAGCTTAATAAAGGTAGTCTTACATCAAAGGTTCAATCAGCGGGCCGGAAGAACCCTGATTCTGTTACTGAGGGCTCCGTATCACAGACTGTCCGAAAACAACGTTAACCAGCGGATATTTCCCATTTGGTGCAAGGAGGAAGATTTAGCGGATACTTTTATAAATTCACTAGCTGCTGCCCGCGCCTTCGCTCGCGTTTTATCGGGATAAAAAATTGCCTATAAATCTCACAAGATGGAGTGATCATGAGATGGACTCCATCATGAGATGGGTTGATTCCATCTCAACTGCCAAGTATAATATATAAGTACCTACGTAGTATTCTTTGTCAATAAAGACTGCCAAGTTAAGATGGAATCAATCAATCTCAACTTGGTATGGAGGCATAGTTATACACACCCTGATCAAGTTCAACTTTCTGCCTCTTACATTTCAAGAGAGACTTGAATAAAGTAGAGAAAATAAGCAAAAAAATAAAACAAGTTTCTTGTATCATCCTTTAATTTTAATATTTATTTTATTTTTATTAATTGTTCTTATATAACCCCACATTCTGTGGAAATTTCAACTGTCCACCTTTTCGGGCTCATATATACAAGCGGCAAAGTGTCAACGGCTGAGGTAACTGTAGCCGCGCCGAGACGGCAGCCGTCGACTATTGACAGCAGCCGTCCACGCGTCGACGGCCACAGTTACTTCTGCTGTTGGCACTTTGCCGCTCGTGTATATGAACCCTTACTGTTCATGAGATACATAACAGACAGACAGCGAAAGCTTAGTAATAGGGTCCCGTTTTCACCCTTTGTGTACGGAACCCTATAAATCAACCGATATATCCACTTCTATTTTTTCATATAAGGACATAAAGCTGTATTTACTATGTGCCCCATTGAAAATCTTATGACAAATCCCACGCCCAAATACAAGAAAACAACACTAGAGTTACACGTTAGTTGCTTTCCACTGGTTTCTTGATTACCCTACAGAGAGTAAGAGTTAGAGAACGACATAAATGATAGATGACGACCGATGTGGTGCAGCGGGCAAATGTCCGCCTGCGACGCAGAAGGGTACAATTCCCGGCTTGAGACAAATGTTTGTACGATCTGCAGATATTTGTTCCGGGAGTTCTGTGTGTTTTCTGTGTATAATAAAAATATCTATGTATGTATTAAGTACATCAGTAATCTCGGAAGTACCCATAACACAAGCTGGCTCTTATACTTACTTCGGGTGATGGGTTTTTGGGATGATGCTGCGTGGATTTTCCAGCATTATTTATTTAAAACTGTATTCAAAATGTTGAATGCTATATATTTTAGCGTCTTATTTAAATATTCTATAAGTGATCTAAAAATTCAGTGTTAGTATTCACAAAGGTCCACGCAAGTCAGAGGGATTTAAATTTCAAATCGCCTGATACAAAAGTGTTGGGAAAAGTCGATAGAGGCGCATTAAAAAAAAAAATATATTTTTTTATAATTTTAAAAAACTTTTAAAGGCAAGCTTTTTTTATCTAGGACGAAAGTGCTTGGGAAGACAAATATGTACAATTAACCCAAACTCGGTTAAGGGTTAAGTCGTTTTGTTTATGAGTTCCTATGGCCACCTTCGGTTTCCATCATCAGACCAGCTCGATGATACCATCACATTGTATGCCAAAAATCAGCAAATCGGTTGAGGATAACTGGTTTAAAATTGAGTTGCAAGATTTGACCCGAACAAAAATATACTTATAACAAGCTAAATAAAAGCTTGTAAAATAGAAGCAAAAGTTTTATGCTAACGTGGGGTTCGATCTTGGTACGCTTGTTTATTCTAGAATATTTATAAACAAAATTGAAGTTCTGTTCGAACAGAACTTCAATTTTGTTTATAAATATTCTACTACGGTAGAAAATCATGAAAATGTTTTTTGCACCGGCTAGTTATCACAACATAAGCTAAGTCGGACGCCATTTTGTGGCCTATAAGTATTTCTTTTAATTTAACTTTGTTTTTAAGGCGTTTGTTAGTTTTTTTTTTTATTTGCTTAGGATGGCTTTAGTGTCACAGCGGCCATGGGAGGCCTATTGTGATCGCCACTTCGAGTGTTCACCCTTGGAAGCTGCGGCGTTTATAGTTCGCCACTTACCCTTGCAGCTGCGAGGAACTGTAGGATTTTCTTCGGGATGGTGTCTCGTAGCTCGTCTGGGCTGAGCAGGTGCTTGCACAGATGAGTGCTACGTTTTTGCAGCAGTGCTCCACACTCTCCTAGCAGATGGAGGGGCGTTTCATCCGCCTCCTCACAGAGTCTGCAAGATTTTGTGTCGCATAACCCCAGTTTGTTAGTTAGTTATATAGTGTATTTAAGCTTCGGTAGTGTCATCGTTTCTATATGTAACTATGAACCTCATGTAACAATGTTCTGAATAAATGTTTTTTTTTATATAAGTTACTAAATTTAAATTTTGAACATGCTACAAATAAACATATCTTATTCTTATTTTAAAATAAAAGCTAGGTCGCTGTCGCAAACATCGAAAGAATAGGGCCAATTTAAAAAAAACAAACAAAAAAAATTATTCCTAATTAAACAAATTCAATAAAACTTGTTCTAAATTTAAGAAAAAAATCCAATAAAGTTGTTTTTAATTTAAGATATAATATGGCGTGTTTTAAAAAACGATAAACCGTCTTAAAAATGCCTTTTACATTTATTTTAAGTATTGCGGGATAAATACGAATCCCCTGGGGGGAGAATAATTTTCTATACAATAGTGAAAGAATTTTCAAAATCAGTCCATAATTGGCGGAGATATGGCGTAATATACATACAAAAAAAAACATACAGCCGAATTGAAAACCTCCACTTTTTGAAGTCTGTTAAAAAAGGAATCGCACATAATATGATCCGAAAATCGAAAGTGTGAGCATAGACTAATGCTGTGGACATCCCTACTCCAGTCTCATTGGCAAGGCCCTCACGAAAGTTATGCAAACAACTCCGTAAGAATTAAGTAGCTATAGAACATTGAGAGAACGAAAATACAAGCTTTTGCATCCTCTTGAAATTCATTCATTACTCGAGGAGGACTGTGTTGAGGGGTTCTTTATACGGCACTGTATTTTAAAAGATAAAAAATGTCTTTTGGGTATAGGTAGATGTTTCGGAAGCAAAAAGCACTATCACTACATATTATAAAAAGTATAGTCCTCCACCGCGTTTGTCTGTCTGTTCGCGATAAACTCAAAAAATACTGAACGGATTTTGCATGCAGTTTTAACCAATAGATAGAGTGAGGTTTAGTTTAGGTGTTTAATTTGTCTATGTTTTGTGTAAATTGGTTGAATTTTTTTTTTTCTATATTTACTATTATACCGATTTTTAGATTAATGTTAAATACACCAGAGTATAATTACTATCTAGCCATAGAATTGGCTAATGGGTAATTTAGTTTTAACTTATTTTTATAAGAACTTATTGCTAAGAACGTGTCCATTGGCACTTTTCTTATTGTGTCTATATAGGTACTTAAGGGGAAGATACTTGGTTCATGTGCATCGCAAACCAAAAACTAAACCTTCCTCATGAAACACTATCGATTGGCGCAAATTGCATGAAAATCCTTTCAGTTGTTTTGAATTTATCGTGAACAGACAGACAGACGCGGCGGGGGACTTTGTTTTATAATATGAAGTGATATTTTGACTACCAAAAATTTGTAAAACCAGACGTAAAACAAAACCAGCATCTTAATATTAATAATTATTAGGAAAATCGTATCGGACATCCTAAAAAAGAACAGGCACTTGCTTTAACGAGGGCCGCTATCAAAGCCCGACTCCAAGTGTTTCTATTAATTTTGTATCGGTGCAACTCTCTTTCTTTCAAAATAAAATAGCTTTATAAGAGCTCTTTAGAAAATCCGATGAATAATGCAGTTATTTTTTGTAGAATTTTGAAATGGAGCAAATGGTTCCCTTGATTTTAACTGGTAATTATCATGATCAATAGACAATGATGCTTTAAAGGTGTAATAAATGATTTAATAGGCTTAACCTGCGTCGACAGGCCGGCATCTGACGATCCGCGCTAATACGAGTAGCTTCAGACGGATTTTTTGAACGTAATGCAGATGGTGATGCGTCCACAGCAACCGGAGTGCCAAACATTTGTAAAAAACTAATGCCGTCATACGCGCTCAACGGATCGTCGCCGACATCGACAGTCGGATGCGTCCGTTCCGTGCAGTGCGGATCAGTGGACGCGCTTCTATGGTAAAATGTCTACCCATACAAATAGTACTAAAATCTGAGGGCGCAATGCACGCTATTTTGTGAAAAGGATAGGCATTTCGCATTCATAGGAGCGGGACAGAGCATACGTTTTTGGAAAGGCGTAAGCGCAAAAAACAAGTTTTTGCTTATTCACAAGAAAAGTACACAACATATGAAAAAACTGGTTTGAAGAACCAAATAACTAGCAATAATAATCAAAATAACCTACGAATCATAACAAAATTCATTTTAATAGACCTAGTTCCTGAGATCTAGACCTAATTATGTGCAAAACAGTATATTTAGAGAAGATTTTTACCTATAGTATTTTTGTTCTTAATCTTGTTTTCCCGTTTGAGGAACCAAAGTAAACCAAAGTATGTACATAATAATTTGAGTTTTTCACCACGAGGATCCCGTGAGTACTGAGATCTAGGCCTAGTTTGACAAGCAAACCTGTTAGGTTCGGCTCTTATAGCCCGACTACACGCTCAAACATTTGTGCATAAATACACGCACGAATGTTTGTTTGCACTATTAATGAGATCAGTGCGGAGCTTTCGATGACGGCCTGTCGACGCTAGGCTTTATAGAAATTGACAATGGCGTCATCTCTTATACTTCTTGAATCCGATCTGAGATTGACAAGCATGAGAGATGCAATCAATCTCAATCCCATTCTTTGTAACCTTTTTGTAATCCCGTTTAAAGTACGCAATTTCGTGCTCGATCTATCCAGTAATTTTGACAATGCCTTCGAAAACCAAACATATTCACAAAGGCCCAACTTTAATATTATGTATGATACCGAATTCAGGGCTTCCTGATCAGAAAGTCAAATTTTTAAGTTGCCTAAGAAATAAAATGCCTGAATGTCATGTCTAAAAAGCAAAATACCTAAGATTCAGGATACCTAAAACGGTAGTATGCCTAAAACGCAAAATCTATATTTATTTATGTACAAAGATAAACATAAGTGATCTGATAAGCTTTGTCGTATCGTAAAATATTTAGCCACCTGTATATCTTCCACGCTAATTGATACGTCTTAACGTTAATGAAAAACCTTCAATCAAGTTTAGGCAGAACGAGAAGAGGGCTTAGGAAATTGATAGGGAGCCAAAGGTCTACAAGCGCGAAGAGATATATCGAGCTAGCTATGCAGGGTGTTTGATACAGTGGGCGTCTCAAATAAGTACCCCTATCTCAATGTTCTGTAGACAAAGGGGTTACTTAATTCTGACGTGCACTGTACATGGAACGACATGATTCTTGGAGTGTTGTGGAGTCATGCGATATATTTCGCCGATAGACCCCGGCCCGATGTTCTAAATGCCACAGTTGATGTGTTTTCCAAAACCTTAAAAAACATAACAAATCATCACACATCACAGGAACGTGTCACTAAGGTCTACTGGGGAAATGTAGCGCATGAGCCCCATAATCCCACAAAAAATCATGTGAGATTTAATCAGGTGAGGCTTTGGTCAAACGAAGACCTATTGGGTATGAAACAAATGTCTGTCCACACACCCTGAAGATGGAAGTAGTGGTTCAGCCACACAGGTATTCATATCTAAGGATAATTGCTTTCGATTCGCTTTTTTGTGACCAACTCGCATTTTGTCCACTTGAAATTTTAGACAATTAGTGATTGGTTAGTTGTATATCTGATGAGATTGCATTATAGCGCATTCAAAGTCAAAGTCAAAGTTTCTTTATTTCCGTAAATACAATAAATGTACACTTAGAACAGGTCAAATTCTTAAAATTAAACACTGATTTGGAAATAAAGTGATATTTTGATTTCGGTCGCTTCGGTATGTAGACTAAAGTAAAGAAGCGACGAAGAAACCTTTAGCCTGTTAGGTGTTATTTTTAGAGTTATTTTTCGAGTTGGAGTAAAATCCGTCCCAAGCTTTTTTATCTTCTAGATAGTCTGAAATTTTGTAATAAGCCTTTGCCATTGTAGCAGTCGCAGGGAGGCGATGAATGTACGTGGCTCAAGACCGCTTTTTGTGGAGTTTACTAATGGGTGAGGCCTTTGTTCAGCAGTGCATGCAGGCTGATGGCGATGATGCTTAATGGAACGAAATGACACAAAGAAATATTTTTTTAAAGAAAGTACACCAAAAGACAGCCCTTCCAGGTTTTAATAAGGTACTGTTCTTCCTCTATCATACTTGGATGATTCGTTGACATTCTTTTGTTCGCCCCTATAAAATGCCTACAGTTCATACGCGCACACGCATGGGAAATCAGTCCTCGGATTAGTTCGACCCTACGGATTGATCCGAGTCAAAGGTTGTAGATTTATGTAGTCTTCAGACTAAGGTTTATTGAGGGGAACCGGGAAGGGAGATATTGCATTTGCGCGACTGGTAATCCTGTGAATATGTTCCTTTAGGCGGTTAAGGACAAAAATTATAAATAGTTTATTTTATAAGTAATAATTATAAATATTTTATATATGTATTATATATAATAGTTTTGTTAGATTTTTATTAAATTGCAGGGTATATTTTATTTTTTAATATCTACCTCTGGAAATTAACATTTCTAATAATATGTGCGTTTTTGGTGTACACTGGGCAGCGAAAGCGGGAGCGGACACAGATTTTCGACAGCTTCCAATCTAACTTTCTTCCACCGGAGTCTACAGATTGATCCGAGACAAGTAGATTTATGTAGTCTTCAGACTAAGGTTTATTGCGGGGAACCGGGAAGGGAGATATTGCATTTGCGCGACTGTCAGTCTTGTGAATGGTAAAGGTGAATATGCTCCTTTTGGAAGATTTTGATTACAATTGGAATAAAAGAATAAAAATACTGGAAATATTCCCGCATCATCTGGACTCAACTGGCGTGCACTGCTTGGCGTGCACTGCTTAAACCAATTGACCACAACCAATTTGAGTTAAATGACAACAATAAATATAAATAATACCGGACAATCCACACAGCATCATCTAGCCCCAAGCTAAGCAGAGCTTGTGTTATGGGTACTAGATGTACATAATACAATATTTTACATAGATACTTTTTATTATACATTGAAAATACCCAGAACACCCTAGACTTATCGAACCCGCAACCTCCTGTGTCGCGGGTGGACCTTCGCCCGACGCTCCGTAATGTAATGTATTACGGAAGTATCTCTATTTTATAAAAAAATCGATGCCCCTGTAAATAATAGGTACACCCAGACTGAGACTAGAAGCGGTAATCGAACCAACTACTTTGCGCCTCAGGTCTACAAGCCAAGCAGGCCGTAAACTCAAGCGTACAGGGTCAAAAGTGCCCAACCGGGAAGCAATAAGCCCGGTAATCCCGGGTTAATATTGACGGATGGGTTCATCCCACAACGCACAATTCTGTCAAATCGCGGATAAGGTGATGTTAGGGGAGTTAGTTGATTGGGGAGTAGATTATTGGATCTATATTATGTTGTATTTATTTTATTGTTATTTTTTCTGAAATAGATAAATTATATAATTTATTTACTGCACCATTAGCACTTTCAGGGCCCATGACGCTCATGTAACCTGGTGGTCCTCTAGGTTCGCCCCTGCCTGTCGGCAGTGAATGCATTAAAACCATTGCAAACTTTAAAAAAAAATCTAAAATAATTAACACTAATCTAATTGTTGAACTTCTCATTTTCTGTCATATTTTTGTTAACTAGCCTTTTCATTTTATTCTCGAATTTTAGTTTCCAAATGAAAAATGATGTGCGATGAACGCTTGTGCGACAAGATAAAAATCGCCATAACTCTAGTGTGAAAACCGCTAAACATAATATTAACTTTTTCTTTCTATAGCCGCTATTTGTGGCGTCGTACGGGGGAGGCCTATGTCCAGCAGTGGACGGGTATGGGCTGATGATGACGATGAAACAAAATTAGGATTGAGTGTGAACTAAGTAATTTTGCTTTTCCCTACATGGTTTACATATAAAACCTATGCAAACTTTAGTGACCTGGTTAGGTTAATAATGTTTTTTCATGTATATCAACTAGATGAAAAAAGTAAAATTACTAGACAAAACACACAACTAAACCAGGTGTTGAAGTATAGTTTCATGCGAGAGCGAGCAATGAAATACGACCTGTCACGGGTTGGTCGAGCTGTTGAGCTTTATGTTTAAAAATAAATAATGGACATTTCAAACCAAGCAAGGCTTAAGCTGAAAATATATGTAGGTAGTTTTTGTTGAAAATATGTAGGTATTGTGTGCAGCAAAAATATAAGAGATAATTCTGTTTCACATAATATTTTTACACAAACCAGAACGAATCGATTTTCTTTTATAGTCGATAGACCTTCCTTTGACCACAATCTCACCTGATGGAAAATGACGATGTGGCCGACGGTGTATCACGAAGGTCTAGTCTAGAAGACACCACTCTTGTCTTCAAGAGACCCAGTTTGTTCATATATTGGTCGGAAAAACAGAAGCACGCAGTGAGTTCCATTCCTTAGCGGTGCGAATAAGAGCTATTAAGTCATGCAAGGAGATTTAATGGTATTATGTCGGCATGGTCAGCAAAAACGACGTCTTTGACCGATTTGAATAGATTAATCCACCATGTACAGAAAACATGTAAAACAAGTTCATGCATTCTCATTGTTACCCCCTTTATTAAAGTCGGTTAATAAATAAATAATGTTGGACACGCACCATCATCTAGCCCCAAGCTAAGCAGAGATTGTGTTATGGGTACTAGATGACTGATATACATAATACAATACATGCACAGATAGATATTTTTTATTCTACATAGAAAATACCTAGAACATTCGAAACAAATATTTGCAGATCGTACACACATTTGTGTCAATGCCGGAATCGAACTTGTAACCTTCTGCGTCGCAGGCGGACCTTCTCCCGCCGCGCCACATAGGTCGTCACATAAATAGCTCACTCTCGCATACAACCATCCAAACAGACCGTTCAACTTTTTGGAACATAGTTACCAAGTTGCAACACGGGTGGCTTACTAAGCGCCGTTTGACACTACAACTTTGACCAGTTATCTATGACTATATCTTTTATACGAGATATCATCACGGAAATATCCTGACGTACAATTTTAGTAAATTATACTAGTTCTAATTTGTTTCTATTATTCATTGTAATTTTCTTTGTTCATAAAATATTGAGAGCAGTCTGGAAATCTGCTTACATAACACCGATACACAAGAGAGGGCCCAGAAATGTGGTTGAAAATTATAGGCATATCTCAAAGTTATGCATATTTGCTAAAATCATGGAGGAGATAGTATACTCTCAGCTTTATCCAGCACTAAAACACAGTCTCGACTCGAACCAGCACGGCTTTCTCAGAGGGAGGTCTACCACCTCGAACCTATTGCTATGTAGTGAATATCTTTCTAAACATATGTCTGAGCCCTCTCAGGTTGACATTATCTACACTGATTATAGTAAATTCTTCGACCGTATAGACCACTTGATTCTTATGCAAAAATTGCAAAGAATAGGTATCCGCGGCAAATTATTTCGGTGGTTCCCGTCGTACGTTCACAACCGCTGTCAGACTGTCGTACTCAGTGGGTACTCATCATCGCCGATGAGCGTCCCTTCTGGTGTCCCACAAGGTTCGTTACTCGGTCCTTTGCTTTTTACAATAATGGTCAATGATATTTCATCATGTTTCAATCACTGAAAAATTCTGCTATATGCGGATGACATGAAAATCCTTTACCCTGTCAAAGACGCAGACGATGCGGCCCGCCTCCAAGATGACCTAGACCGACTACAGAACTATTGTACACTGAACAAGCTCGATTTAAATGTTTCTAAATGCTACGTCTGTTCTTTTACCCGGAAACCTAATGTGCTTAAATTTAATTATTCACTACAAAACCTACAATTAACAAGGGTAGCTAAGATAAAAGATCTGGGCGTTACGTTTGACAGCAAACTCTTATTTGACGAACACATTAATTCAATAGTCTGCAAGGCATCGAAAGCACTCGGTTTTATCCTTAGAATGTCCCGCGATTTCTCAAGTGTAAAAACTTTTAAGATACTCTACTGTTCCTATGTGCGCAGCCACTTGGAGTACGGTTCGCAGGTATGGAACCCTAGGTATGAGATGTATATCTCTCGCTTGGAGGGCATACAGAAAAGATTCCTGCGATATGTGCAATTTCGCGCAAAAATCTTCTTGCCCGATTATTATACGAGATGTCGCAAATTTCATTTCTTGCCTCTCCAGGAACGACGAGCCATAGCGGATCTAAGTTATCTATCTCGCATAGTTAATAGCAAAGTAGATTGCGCAGAGCTGCTGCAACAGATCGGCCTAAATACCAACTTTAGAACTCATAGATACCCTAAAACTTTTCATCTTCCTGCATGTAAAACCAACTACGGGCAGAACACATTTTTGATAAGGTCATGCAGATGTTTTAACGTTCTTTCCAAAGTGATTGATATGGATATTTTTTTAATACTCCCACTAAACTAAAAAGAATAATGAGTGATAGATTTTTTGGTACATCTTGATTATATTCCTTCTTATGTCATTTAATAACCAAAACTTGGTAGGTATTTCTCACCTATCTGTAATCCAATATTTAGATAAGTAGTAATAATTTATCCATCAGTAGTCGTCCTGTAACTTTGTCGTTTATCATTATTATCAGTCGCTTTTTGTGGAAATTTTTAATTAGCCTTCTGTATTTAGTCACGTACCTACTCAATAAGTTAGCTGTTAATTTCCCAAACATTGTTAAAATAAAATAAAAATAAAATAACCTCAATATTTTATTTCTTTCCCATAATTTACCTACGCTTGGGTAGGTGGGCTCCCAACGAGTCACACCAGATCCAGTCACGGTGACACGTTGGGAGTTTTTCCCCATCGAGTTACACTGTAACACGCTGGGATCTTTTTTGTCAAACAAAGTTGGAACGTGTTACAGTGTGACTCGATGGGAAAAAACTCCCAACGAGTCATACCAATTTCTTTTCCTAGATGAAAATTACTGATTTTTTCACATAAAAATAATATTTGGTACATAAAGAGGAAAACTGATTATGTTTTTTTGTGATGGTTAATTTTTAGGACATAATCGTCTTCAGGCCCGTATTATGAAAGCCTGCTCAGTCGTTTATTTATACTTGAGTAAGGCTTACGTCGTTGGGCCGCAGCGTACGAATATCGACCCCTCCAACTCAACCCGTGGATGTCATAAGAGCCGACTAAGGGAACCTACCAGAGGAATGGCAGCAGCTTCGTTCTGAGTATTTTTAAACACCAACACTGCGATCACCAATCCGCCTGCCAAGCGTGGTGATTATGGCAAATCCCCCTCTACATGGGACACCATCCACTCGATGGACCGACGACATCGTAGCGGTCGCAGGGAGTCGATGGATGGAGGCGGCTCAGGACCGCTATTTGTGGCATCGTACGGGGGAGGCCTATGTTTAGCAGTGGACGTGTATGGGCTGATGATGATGACGATGAAGGCTTACGCCATAGAAAATCGTACTCAAGCATAGATCGATGACCGAGCAAGCTTTTACAATACAATTACAAATACTCTTTATGGCACAACAAGATAGAGAAAAGCTTTCATAATAATTATAAAAGCTTATTTTTATAAAAGCTGTTTCTTTTAATTTTGTGATGTGTCCAAGAGTCCTGTAAGGTCTAAAGGAAATAAAGCACTTTGATATTTGGTATTATAAAAGCTTATTAGCGATAAGGCCGCCCATTGTACAACTATGTTATCTATATTTTTCTGTATACTTATATTTTCTTGGTGTGCAATAAAGTGTAATGTTATTATTATAAAATAAATCATTTACATATTGAATAATAAAGCTTCTACAAGTGAAAACTGTTGAGCTTTAGTAAACTATTGTTTCCTACATATTTATGTTGCCTGGAAGAAATCGCTCTCAGCGATAAGGCCGCCTTTTGTACTGTTTATTTTAAATTTAGATATAAGATTTTGTATTAATGTTAATTGAAGTACAATAAAGTGTTCATTCATTAATTCATTTTTTATGTATTACAAGCTGTTTGTAAATTAAGGCCACATTGTTCGTCGGTAAGAGCCACCGCGCGACTGACGAAGCCCGCGGGCGTCGCGCCGCTCGCGGGTTTGTACGTGTTTAGGCATCATTAATAGGAAAATAACACTACAACATCCACCTCAGCGATTTGTACTAGAAAAATGATTTATCTAAAGATTGGTGTAAAAATAAGGTCAATAAGTTTATTATTTTAGGCACAGTATTGAAAATGTTTTTTAAAAAGAGGCAACTTTGGTATTTTTTTTCTATCGAGCGAAGTTCATCTGATTGTGTAAATGTAAGCGAATTGTACTCTGTAAGATCCTCAACTGAAACATATATTTTTTCAGAAATTTACGTCAATTTTTGACTGATTCATATTGATTTTAAAAACAGCATTTGTGGTATAAGGAGCCCTTAAAATAAAATAATACGGGCCTGAGTATTAGTTCCAAAAAATATTTTTTATCTGTTAGTATCCCGTTGGTCCTACATCTGGCCTCTCCCGGTCGGTCTGCCGTCCTATCGGTTTAAGATAGTAGGGAAGAGTGCACCTGTGTGCACAAACCAAACACTGTCGGCTGCCAACAATATTCAAACACCGAAATGTAGCATCAACCCGAGCTGAGTCGCCGACTTTGGTCTATAGACGAAAGCCCCCAGAATCGAGTACCAGGTGTCTACTTACATCGTAAACAGAATTATGGCAAGTGTGAGTACGTCACCCCATGGGGCGTGAGGGTAAAAGTCAATTATGAAATGGGAAATTCAATTAGATGTTTGTCACAATAGGTCATTTTGAAGGGAAACTCCTTAGTTTGATTTAGGGGAGAGTTCGGAGTAAGTTTTATGGTATTTCCCTTAGGAATCAGCTAGAGAATGGTGTCCATAGCTATGTGAATTTTATATTTAATTCATTATTAAGAATCGCTACCACTGCGAACTAACTTTATCTACGTCGTCAAAGTCGCAGGAAGAGTTGTTAATATATGGATTAGGAGAAATCAATTTATAAGCAGTGAAAATTACAATTA
This sequence comes from Eupithecia insigniata, assembly GCA_947859395.1. Classification (NCBI taxonomy): domain Eukaryota; kingdom Metazoa; phylum Arthropoda; class Insecta; order Lepidoptera; family Geometridae; genus Eupithecia; species Eupithecia insigniata. The sequence goes on along the minus strand of OX402018.1, from coordinate 2,397,289 downwards.
AGGAATAGAAAGAGAAACATCATATCAGCCCATACACGTCCACTGCTGGCCTCCCCCATACGACGCCACAAATAGCGGTCTCGAGCCGCCTCCATCGACTCCCTGCGACCGCTACGATGTCGTCGATCGTCCATAATCACCACCAGTGTTAGTGTTGAAAATACTAAGAAGGAAGAAGCGTAATATTATAAAAGCCAAAGTGTGTTTGTTTGTCCTTCCTTCACGTCCTAACTGAGCAACTATTCGACTTGATTTTTGGCATAGAGTTAGTTGAAAAGATACAGAGTAACTTATGCTACTACTTTTTGTGGTCGTAAAACATCAAATTCCGATGGGAGATTTACAAGGAAATAGACATTTTTATCCCCTTCAAAATGTGAAATTTTAATTTAAACTTCGGGGAACAGCTTGTTGGTTATAAATAAAAGTAGATCTTTATATATCGCCACATATACATATTTATATAAGCCACGTACGTTTGACTTGTCTAAGTGCTTATTTTGTAAGCCTAAAGAAATAAAGTTATTGATTCTGATTCTGATGAAGTTCAATATTCACATGCCAGATGCATGTGAATATTGAAGTCAAAGTCAAAGTTTCTTTATTTCCGTAAATACAATAAATGTACACTTAGAACAGGTCAAATTCTCACACTTGAACTTATACTGTCTAATTTACTATTAATATTTATATTTTTATTCTTGTGACCCATTAAATTGTTATTCTGTACATCTGGTTCAAAATCTTAATCAAACAGACAATACGCACTCTCAAACAGGAAATCAAACATACATAAAATACTCGAAACTATTGAAAAAATCAACAATTCAACATTTACATAAATCATAACACGCACACAGACGCACTATTTTAATAACGCATACGTGTAAGATTACAGGGTGTGTCAAAATAAAACTAGTAGATTTTTAAATCTCGTATCACGGTTTTTGTGGTCGTACTAACTAACTAACCCATGTGGTCGTCCTCCGAAACCGCTCAACCGATTGGTAGTAAAGTACATATATTTCATACCACTAGGTGATTATGGTCCTATCCAGATTTTTTCGATTTTTTCTATATATTTATATATTTTTTTATATTTATATGGCTAAGCAACGTTTGCCGGTTTAACTAGTTTTTTTTATAAACAACGTGCTTCTGCTCGTAACCTCGCATGCGGAAAAAGTAGCCTTTATATGTATGTTAATACAGGCCTAGGACTAAATCTATGTATGTAAAATTCATATCAATGATGATAATGGTGATGAGGGCACCGGTAAGGATAGGAACTCGCTGCCTGCTTCGGTTTTTCCGGCCAATTACAATATCTTAGAAGAAGAAAGAAAATGGATTTATTTGGTCATACGCCACATTACAGATAAAGGAAAGTACAGGAAACATAAACATACATAAAGAAAATAGATAGGAAACAAGTTAGGGGCAAAAAAAAACTCTCTTCAAGACAAGAGTGAATAGATGTCTTCTAGACCTTATTGATACGCCGGTGTCGGCCACATCGTTACTTTCCATCAGATAAGATTGTGGTCAAACGAAGACCACTATTAAAAAAAGGTGAAAAACATCGTCAGCCTCCGCGCATCAGGCAAGACCTCTGTCCAACAGTGGACAGTTAAGGGCTGTTGATGATGATGACACCATTCTCTTTAATTTTTATTCACAGACTTTTTTCACCATGTTCTAGTAATTTTTTTTATTATCTGTATGTTTTCTTTTGACCACGGTCTCGAGAGAATTCGTCATGGCAGTAGTAATGGTTCATCCTGTCTAATATAGCCAGGAACCGGTTGGAGCCTGCGGGTTGTCTGATCGGCATAAGGCCTCGAACACAGAATTACGCTAACGCCACCGTCTAAGTATGTTGTTCTTTTATGTCCAGTCCATCGCAAGGTTGCCTGGAAGAGATCGCTCAAAGCGGTAAGGCCGCCCTTTGTACTTTGTATGTTTGTCAACATTTCGTTCTGTTGTATTTTGTTTTTGTGTGGAACAATAACGAGTTATCTTTCCATCTATCTATCTACGCTGATGATGGATTAAAACTTATTTAGGTTTCCAATTTGTATTTTGTAATTTTGAGATTGACCAGTTATAAAAAGACAAACTTTACGAATTAAGAACAAGAAAATGAACCAATGAGCGTCGAAAATAATATGCGTAATACCAACACGAATAATAAACGTGCTGTTTTTTTTTTGTTTTTTGTTATTTTCATGACTGGATCTCTTTTGAGGATTATAGTGACAAAGTACATAGTTTTCTAATGATTACGTGTTCTCGAAAAACTCAATGAGGGTCGCGGGTACAAATCCCGCCGAAATCGTAATTTTTAATTTTTTAAGTTTTTATTTCTCGTAAAAATATTCGCAGCCATTCATTTCCATAACAAATCTTGTGAGCGTGTCTCAGTATAACTCAAGTGACGAGATTGTCAAATCCGCTCCGCTCATGGCTACATCCCCACCGCTATCAAGTCAGTGACACCGGCGGCGGCGCCCGCGCATCCTAGACCAACTATTACAGAATGAACACATAAATATCCCCTGACTTTGATTTGTTTGATGAAAGCTGAGGAATGTACGATTGTATGGAAAATGGGATAGCCAACTTCATTTTGTATGAAACCTTTTATGCATTTATTAGTGCATAGAAAATAATTGTGTTGAATTTATTCAACACAATTATTATTCTTTTCAGCTGGACGCCATACCCAGCTTTCTTTTTGAGGCGGAAATAGCGAGAGAGCCGAAATAATCGACTACAGAATTTGTTGTATGAAATCGATGAAACCTCACAATAAAGCCAGAAACAGTACGAGCCCACGCGTTATGAGATCACACTTATCGTAAGCCATGCCATCCGATCCGACGTTTATAATTCTAACACGTCGCCGCATTTGCCTGGCGTGAGCCCAGTATGTTTCTAGCTTAAATTGGCGCCGATTCGAACAAATCTGCAGAATTCATTTGTTCAATTCGGTTCCGGTGCATTCAGTTCGGATAAAATCAAATATGCGTTCGAAACTAGCCGAGCAACATATTTTTATCTTTATAACAGGAAGGTAGGGCTATAATCACTCAAAGCTATGGTAAACCATACAAATACCATAATAACAGGTTCCCATGACGGACAGAAGCCTATCGAAATAAAGCTTAGTAACTAATACCCTATAATCCCTTTATCATATAATCCCCTAATTAATTCTGATACAACCTGTACATTAGAATTCGGCGCATAATAAGTGACGGTGCAAGTGAACCTCGAAAAGTTTTTAAGGTGTAGGTAACGTACGTTACGTAACACACGATGTTCGATACAACCAACGTACAAGCGTGAAGTTGAAGTAGAATAGGTATACATATTTATTGCATACAAAACTTACACATAATACACATTTTTAAATTAAGCGGGTTATCTAGGAACCTAGTTTGTGTTGGAAGAACACCAACGCTGAACGAGCGCGACGCGAACCGCACTCACCCTGAAGTCCCTCGTTAAGGGATGAAACGTCGGTGTTCTTCCAACACAAACTAGGTTCGTAGTTAACCCGCTTACAGTCATAATGAATTCGTCAAACTATGAAAGTTTTTATAGTAAAACATAATATAGTACATTCAGTAAAGTTTTGTACGATAAAACCTAGAGAGGTTTGTCTTGGTACTCATATTCGGCATGACAATAATACAAGAAAAGTACGTAGCTATACAAAAACTATTTTTAGTTTGGCTTGTTCAGGCCTACCGCCCTGCATCGGCTTTCTTATTCACTCCCTCTTGCTCGAGCTAAAAACACTAATAAATAAGAGAAACATGGACTCTTATAACGAAGTAAGCTAAGTAACAAATGCTATGGTTCAGCATGAGTTAGTTGGCTAGCAGGCCAGCAACCAACGTTGGTCGCCTAGGTGTCATTACCATTAGCAACAGTTCATCATACAGTACCCTAATCGAGGAACCCTACTCTGCAAACCATTAAAATGTGCTTAACTTTTATAGGTCAATAAGGGGTGAACGATACTAGTAGCGATCGATCAGTATTTTTGAATTATTTATGTAATAGCTGCAGCCCGCGCCTTTGCCCACTTTTTAACGTGATAAAAAAAAATAGCCCAGGTCCCAAACTATATCCATACCAATTTTCAGCCTAATCGGTTCAGTAGTTTTTGCGTGAAAGAGTAACAAACATCCATACATCCATTCTTACAAACTTTGACATTTATAATATTAGTAGGATTTATATAACATTTCTAAGTACGGAAGTACGAGTTCGCATTTTAAACCAAACAACAGCATCATCTAGCCCCAAGCTTAGGCTTGGGGCTAGATGATGCTGATGAAGAAACAGTGGAACACGTTGTTGTACAATGTACGGCCACAGAGGAGGCCAGACACAAGACTGGACTGAAAAGTCTCATTGAGACCCAAACCACATCCACACCCACAGAGAAGCTGAAAGGAAGCTGTCAAACACCAAAAGTCCTGCTCCGGTACTTCAAGGAGTTGGGCTGGTTCGGGCCTGTCTAGGCAGGGGATAATTCACAATACGCTCCTATGCGAGATGTCAGTGCATATCTCAGTTCCCCCACTAAGAATAAGAAGAGGAAAGATTTGATTGTTTGTTTCTTTGCATTGAATAGACTCCGAAACTACAGAAAATCAAAGATTTATATCGTTAGATAGGCCCTTACCGTAGTGAGACCGCGCCCGTTTTGGTGCCATATGAAATGAGATAGCTCGCTCATTTGGTATCAGTGTACATCTAAACACAGTGTCAGCCGGACATTCTGTAACATTGTAATTTTTTGTTGAAAAGTGTCACAAAATGCCATCGTGCGCATTTCGCAAATGAAACAATAATTCTACACATACAAATAAAGACAAAAGCGTTACTGTTCACTCTTAGGTATTGCGATATAATTAAATAACTATTATTTTTCTTTCCGTTTTATAAATCTGTGTTTCCGCTGTTGCGTTCTGACCGCACTACAAAGTAACATTACCAGCTAATCTGTGGTTACAACCCAGATTGCACACTTTTTAGACGAATTCGGATTCAGGGCATGATAGGACCTTTATTTTTTCACAAAAGTGTGTGCAGTATGATTGCACACAATATGGTTATAATAACAGTTAGGTACGTGGTTAAGTTTACTGGCAAAAACACAATTTTTAACTACTTATTAGTGCGCGTGCGTCGGCATTTCGTAACGCACACATTCAAAGACAACGGGTCCACGGTTTTTGGTGCCAGGGCATATCTAACGATATAAATCTTTGCAGAAAATTCTTTCACTGTTAGCTACACTATCCGCGGGTGACATAGGCTATATTATATTCATACCCGTGCGGAGCCGGGGCGGGCCTCTAGTTATTGAATATAAAATAATTTTTTGGATATGATATGGAACAGTGGAGTTACCTGTAGATAGAGTTTCTAACCGTCTGCAGTTAGTTCAATTGTTTCAATTGTAAATACTAGTTTTCACTTGTTTCTATTTATTTGAGTATATTTTTTTTATTATTGCATTTATATGCCATCACCTTGATGAAGAAAGATTTAATTATATAGTAATTACATATAGAACATATTGGCCGTGGGGCCGCAGCGTACGAATATCGATCCCTCCAACTCAACCCGTGGATGTCGTAAGAGCCGACTAAGGGAAACTACCAGGAGAAGGGCAGCAGCTTTCTTCTGAGTATATTTTTAAACACCACCACTGCGATCACCAATCCGCCTGCCAAGCTTGGTGATTATGGCAAATCCCCCCCTACATGGGAGACCATCCACTCGATGGACCGACGACATCGTAGCGGTCGCAGGGAGTCGATGGATGGAGGCGGCTCAGGACCGCTATTTGTGGCATCGTACGGGGGAGGCCTATGTCCAGCAGTGGACGTGTATGGGCTGATGATGATGAATTATATATTTCATGAGCACACTATAATATGTTATATAATGTAGCATCAAAGTTACTAAAAAATAATTTGTTAGAAATAAAGATACAATGTTTGTTTTTTGATTATGCATGTCAACGTCAAGCGTAGATATTAAAAATGCTGACACACGTTCACAAATAGGGTCTGTCCCTTATCGTGTCGGACAGTATGAGCTAATATCCCTAATGCGACCGGTTTTGCCCCGTCATAATATGTAAAACAAGCCACTAAGGCTTTTTCAAAATTTCATGAAGAGTGCCTATTTTGCGAACATCTAACTGAACGCTAAACTACCGAGCTGAATGCGCCGAGAGAGCCGAAAGAATCGAAGTTTCGGTGTGTTTTATCTCATAAAACTAAGGACACTAAGTATAATGTACCTAGTATGGTTTTGACGACCTCTGTGGCGCGGCGAGCGAAAGTCCGACTGCGACGCAGGAGGTTGCGATTCCCGCCTCGGGACAAATATTTGTACGATCTGCAGTTATTTCTTCAGGGTGTTCTGGTCGTTTTCTATGTATAGTAAAAATTATTTATATACATATGTAATATATTGTATTATATATATCAGTTATCTAGTACCCATAACACAAGCTCTGCTTAGCTTGGGACTAGATAATGTTGTGTGAATTGTCCAGCATTATTTATAATAGATAAAAAATACCATTTTGTACATTTAAATGGAAGGTAGATAAAAAAACAACTTAAAAGTGGCGGTCTTATCGCTCAAGAGCGATCTCTACCAGACAAACGTGCATGAATAGGATCGTTGGTTATTACTGTGGCATCTGTGTGCTCATCTAGGTTTAATTAATACCCATACCCAATTTCAGCCCAATGAGTTCAGTAGTTTTTGCGTGAAAGAGTAACAAGTATCCATACATCCATACATCCATCCATACAAACTTTGACATCTACATATAATATTAGTAGGATTTAACTTATTGGCTTTTATCTCAATCTTATTTCATAATGCTCTTATATAAACCAATAAGGTGCTTAGCAGGGGAAGCCTGCGTCCAGAAGTGGACCAATGTGGGTGGTTATTTAATATAACCACCCAGACCATCAACTCGATGGACTGACGACATCGTAGCGGTCGCAGGGAGTCGATGGATGGAGGCGGCTCAGGACCGCTATTTGTGGCGTCGTATGGGGGAGGTCTAGGTCCAGCAGTGGACGTGTATGGGCTATGATGATGGTTATGAACCACCCATATTGGTCCAGTATAATATTATATAGTATAATAAATAAATAAGTATTATTTATTTATTCTGTAGTTTATTTGTCCTACAATCGTCAAGGACAAAAAACTACCAAAAGTGGTTGTAAAAGATTAACAAAAAAAGAAATGGTTTTTCTTCTGTAACTACCAACTACCCAATACCTATAGAAAAATAAAAATAAATAGTTTGCAGAATATTCAAGTAAAAATACGTAAAGCCATGTAAAACTAAGGCAGCGACAGACCGCGTCCATAATTAATGCACATCAATACATAACGAGAGTGCTCTTTAGAACGTGGAAGAGGAGCTTCGGCTGCGGGCTAGGGCATAGGCGGAAGCGATTCTTAGCCTCTTTACAGCCGATAATTTTGATGTTTTATTATTTATCTTCTATTTTATCTCAATAGCATCTTTATTATCATTACTTATGTACTTAAATTAGACAATTGCAAGTGTTGTGTATGTTCCTATGGTACAATAAGTAAACTGAAACTTTACAATCTGGGAAGTGCCTTTTCATACGTCCCGCTTGCGCGAAGCCGGTGTCCACAACCTCCTTCATGCGTCACAGGCGGACCTTCACAGATGTCATCAAAAACAGTAGCAATCAGTTAGGCATACCGTTAGAATTCTTATTTTTGAAACGAATCTAACTAAAACAAATTATCTACAGGCTAAAAGTCGCTTCTTTGAGTTTACATATCGAAGCGACAGAAATCAAAGATATCACATTTATAACAATTAAATATCAATTTTCATGCCAGTATTTAATTATAAGAATTTGACCTTTTCAAAGTGTACGTTTATTGTGCAATGACAAGTGTATTTCCCTCGGCACGTTCGTTTTTGAAAAGTGGGTGTCCGGCCGGACCTTCTTAACAAGAGTCCAGGGCTGAACGTGGGTCCCCCAAACAAGGGGAGTTTTGCCATAATCACTACGCTTGACAGGCGGTATGTTGACCGCAGTGATTGACAGGCAAGTGATCGTAATTTAGTTGTATTACCCGCTACCGCTTATCAGTCAGTCCTACCGCCATAATGCCCACGCGCGCCCGATAAATAATTCCCGCCATTACAGTACATCGTGCCGATAATTTATACAGTTCATAAGCTGTTACCCTAATATGGATGGTGACGGTTTGCGCCAGTGTTGCTAGTTCTCCCTAATACGGACGGTGATGGTTCGCGCCAGTGTTGCCAGCGCTCTCAGGAATACTACACCTATCTATAACCATGTTTGACTTAAAAGGACATCCTATTAAAGCTTAAACATTCGCGCTGTTCAACGAATTTTGTTTATACTTGTAGCCTTAATTGTGAATTTACATACTTATTATACAAACTATAATTAACTAGCTGCTAACCGCGGCTTCATACGCGCTTTTCATGTACCCTATGTCCGTCCCCAGCTACCATCTACCTCCCTGCCAAATTTTATTAAGTTCCGTTCAGTAGTTTTGACTTGAAAACGTGGCAGACAGACAGACAAAGTTACTTTCGCATTTATATTATTAGTAAGGATTTTGTAATGTAGACCTACCTACTCTTATCCTTTTATGTATTTCTAAGCTGTCTGTAACTTAAATAAATAAATTATTATTGTTTTTTTATACAATTTCACACAACGAATTTTAAAATTTATTTTTATTTCGTCATATTGGGAACAATTCTTTATGAATCATAAATACTGGATAATACTGGACATTTATCTAACTTAACATACATTTTGGTTTAAAATCCCGGAGCTGGAATCGAACCAGCAAACTGCAACGTAGTTTATTAACCCAATGCGCTACAGAAGTCGTCAGTGGCATACTAAATATTTTCATGGCCCATGATGACGCACATGGAAGTACACCTGCTACGTACCGCAGCGCAGAGGCTGAGCAGGGAATGCGTTAAACTTTTACTCTCATGACTTCGGGAAAAATATTAAAAATTAAAAAATATTTAAAATAAAGGCCGCCTTACACGGATTGCTCGAGCAGTTAGCCATTGATCAACATACAAGGACCGCTCTTGCAGTCATAGTCAACAGCTTGAAGCTGCCATTGATATCTGCTGGAGCAGTTGATACCAACTGCTCGTCATTCAAATCAGTAGCATAGACCTGGAATGAAGAGCGCGGGCGAAGGTAACTGCGCGAGAGCAGTCGACATCTCGAGCAGCCAGTGTATGCCTGACGACTGCTTGACCGCTCAAGCGGTTCCGTGTATGTGTGTACGTACATGACAGTAGTTTACTATGTATCAGCTGTAAACAATCGATAATGGCTGCTCCAAGCAGTCCGTGTATGGCGGCCCTAAAGTTAATTTATTTTTATGTACTTACCTCGGTACTTTAATTTTTTGTGTCCTAGCCGGGTCCATGTTTGAATCCTTGATATTTGAGATCTTTTGTACAAAACGGTATTAATTAATTTTGTTAACATTAAAAACTTTTGAATACAAGCTTATATCATTTAGGTTCAATGTGCTTGGGAAGACAAATCCAACGAACCCGTGGTTAAGTTGTTTCGTTTAGGAATTCCTATGGCCACCTTCCGTTTCCATCATCAGACCAACGCGATGGTACCATGACATTGCATTGTCACCGAACTTACTTAAGTATGCCAATGAGCTCATTCGGTTGAGGATAACTGGTCTAAAATTGAGTTGCAAGATTCCACCTGAACAAATATAAATTGCCAGTTAAATAAAAGCTTGTAATAAATACTTTGAAACATTAAAATACAGATTTAGCGGCTGTCAAAACTCTCAAACCCGCTCCGGCCATTGCACATCATTTATTTGGGAAATATCTCGTGCCATCGCTGAAATATCGGATATATCGCGTTCCGTCAGCCACTTCGATCGGCCATGTTGACCGTATAATAAGATTATTTTCGCGTTAATTAACATATCCACGGCTTAATTTTCATTTCGTATGATACCGCTTCTGATCAGGTTGGGGAAAGTCGGAGGGTTGTTGAAAAGACGGATGAGAGTGAATAGGTGTCTTCTAGACCTTCGTGATACACCGTCGACCACATCGTCACTTTCCATCAGGTGAGATTGTGGTCAAACGAAGGATTATCGAAATAAAAATAAAAAAACTAAAATCGTTGATAGTGTCCATTCCGTAGAAACATTGTGTCGTCTCATTTTTGTATGGGATTTGCAATGATCCACGCGTGGATTGTTTTTAATTTGTATGAGATTTGGTACAGCGACTCACGACAGAAATAAATACAAAATAATTAATAAAAAACTACTTAAAAAAAAAATCAATAATATAAACTATTAATTAATAAAAAACTAGTCTATGATAAACTACTAGAAGAAAAGGCTAATTATACCATTAACGAATTCTTGAATGACAAATTTTAATTCCTTTAAAGTTGTATATAACGTATGTATAAATTAATGATTTTTTTTTGTTATATTTTAATCAGTTCATATTTTTTTATTCTATTTAATAAAAAAAAAATAGTTTGCATGTATCTACATACTTATGTTGTAACTTGGAGATACTATAGTATATTTGACATAAGACCAATATTAATGTAATGCTACATCTAGTTTACAACAATAAATTATTTATCTTTAAATTGTATCGTCACGATAACGTTTCGATACAATCTTCAAGCCGAACTCAGGAGGTCTACTTTGAAAAACGAATGAAGTTGACGGATATCGTCAGATTGCACAAAACGAAGGTCGGCCACCGATCCGCTCTATCGATGAGGTCATTGAAACTATAAAAATGAATCTGACATTTATTTCTTAGAGATTCGAAAAGAAAGGACTCCTTTCGTTAGTGACGCGCCCAAAGCTGCTTGGTGGTAAGGTTGTTCGTATCGTGCCATCGACGTCATATGTCCACATCGTTCGTTTATCAAAGAAGAGCTAAGGGCTCATATACACGAGCGGCAAAGTGCAAACGGCATAAGTAACTGTAGCCGTCGACACCTGTCAACATCAGCCGTCAATTGGCGACGGCTGCCGTCGGCACTTGTCCACGGCTACAGTTACCTTTGCCGTTGGCAATTTGCCGCTCCTGTATATGAGCACTAGAAGATAAAGATTTGGCCACAATGGCCACCATCTCACCAAAGGCAAGATTTGGCCAGAGAAGGAGCACGATGTTTTTCCTTTCCATGCAGTTTCCGACTCGAAAACACCGTCAAAATAAGTTTAGCCGGACACATCCCCTCCCTAACAACAAGCTGTCGATTTACAGATAATTACCTCGCGAAGTATTTATCGTGTCCAACGCAGATTGATTTATCTTGTTTAATAATTTTTATAGAATTTTGGTATCATAACATGTTTTTCCTAATTATACATTTTGACACAACCTACCTATGTATGTACAATATGTACATAATTAGGAAAGAACCAGGGAACAGTAACTAAAAATTACCAAAATTATGTATTTACCGAATTAAACCTGAGCCATAAATCACAAAATATGTATTATATTCGCATGATCGCATGCCCAGGCGTGGGGATTCAGGAACGCATATGCCGCTTTTATCATTATGGTCTCTTAAGAACGGAACGGATAGCCTTAGATACAAACGTACTTTCCGCTTCATTTGGAAACTATGTCCACGACGTTATTGAAATTTTCCATACGTAATCGGATGAAAAATTGTAGCGGTTTAGTTATTCATAAAACATAATGATCTTTGAGAATGAGAGCCAAACTAATTTTCACCACCGAATCGAGTAATTTTCAAGCATGCATGATAGACACCTTTATTCGAAAATCTGTCGCGCTGCAAACATCCTAAATACATACATATATTCAACATTATAAATAATCAAAAATATTTCTGAAATCAATCATTTATTCAAAATTAATCGCAAAGTACGAAAAAATATAAAAAAATGCTGCAGACACCGAGCACACGCACACAGCCACATGACAGCTTCGTATTTGATGGTTAGACGCGTTTTCTCACTAATAACGCGCCCCATATCATTCGAAGTGAAACAACAACAAATCCGCATGGGCCGATCTGTTTCCGTTTGGGAGAGGTTCGTAGCCTTCATAATTTCTTTGTTGATTTAATATCTTTGTTAGTTTTAAAATAAGTGGCCTGAGACTTGACAAAAAAAAAATAGCCTTTTTGATGTAGAGGCAAGGAAGTGGCAATATTTCTAGCTTTTTAAACATCGGTACAGGAGAATCCAGTCTAAATCCCCTACAAATTGTTCTTACACACTTTTTTTTAACAATGAAAGCCCTATTGCTTTCGGTTGAATTGCCCCAAACAATAAAACGTATTGGAGTGTTGCTCCAACATAACCATAATAAGCCTTCAGGGCTGCATCTACGTCAAATTCATCGTCAAATTCAGTTATTCACATTATTTTAAAAAACTTATTTCCTACGCGAAAAAATATATTTCTAGTATAGGTAAATGACATGGCCTGACATAAAATGTCAAATAATATGACACGTTATTTCCTTCCTATCACCAAAATATTTTCCTCTTTTCTTTTTCTGGATGAAAATCAATGAAGGACATGCCCTTCATAATTATTCCCATTAAAGAAGTTGTCAGGGGGATTTCAACACTCGTAAAAAGAAATTTTCTTGTAAAACAAGCTCAAAATTGTTATACAACATTTTGGCGATTACTTTGACAAGGAGGAAGGTACACTCGGGAGAAAAGGTGCGAAATGAATTCGTGACATTTATTAACAAAGAATATTAAAATCAAATAATAGGAACAAATTAGGACTAGTATTTATAATTGAGCCAACTGCAAACTGCTGCAAACAATCTACAGTTAGCTCAACTGGTCCATACAATACAGTCGGAAGCGTCCCCAGCACGCTGGCTGTATTGCCCCGCTGTATTGCAATGCTGATGCGCTGCGTTAGATACTGACCGGCTCTCGGGTCACACGCGTCGCACCGACTAGATACTCAGATATTTTTAAAAACCCGGATGGCCTCGGTACGTAAATCGAACCTACCCTACATCTGGCGGCTCTTCCAATATGCCACAGAGGTCGCCGAAAACTGACGTCTAAATTTAACACGCAGGGGTGGAATAAATAATGATTATTATTACCTGCGATTGTATAGGGGTGCGTAATGGGCCGTGTTTGATGGCGAAATTATTGTTACTTCTGTTATTTTACTGATGTTTAGTTCTACCCTTGTAATTTAGAATCTACCCGTCTGGAAAGTTTTAAATGCTTGAATAATGAAAGTAAAAGAGGAATCGTTATAACAGTTTATGTTTATGTCATCATATCAGCCCATATACGTTGGACACACTGCTGGTCATAGGCCTCCCCCATACGACGCCACAAATAGCGGTCCTGAGCCGCCTCCATTCATCGACTCGACCGCTACGATGGCGTCGGTCCATCGAGTGGATGGTCTCCCATGTAGGGGGGGTTTTGCCATAATCACCACGCTTGGCAGGCGGATTGGTGATCGCAGTGTTGGTGTTCAAAAATACTCAGAATGTTTATGTATTATGTATAATTTTCGAACTTTATGTGGATAGATTAATAAATAAATAATGCTGGACAACCCACACAACATTATCTAGCCATAGAGTAGCCGACTTGTGTTATGGGTACTAGATGATTGAAATATGTAGGTACTAAACTATTATTACATTTTTTTTTTAATAAACGTAGAAAATACCCAGAACACCCAGCAGAATGTACCAAGATTTGTCTGAATTCCTGGAGCGAGAATCGAACTCGCCGACCTGCGTCGCAGGCGGACCTTCGACCGCTAAGCCACAGTGGTTGTCAAGAATCCTCAGCCATTCATCATCATCATCATCAGCCCATACACGTCCACTGCTGAACATAGGCCTCCCCCGTACGACGCCACAAATAGCGGTCCTGAGCCGCCTCCATCCATCGATTCTGCGACCGCTACGATGTCGTCGGTCGATCGAGTGGATGGTCTCCCATGTAGGGGGGATTTGCCATAATCACCACGCGCGGCAGGCGGATTGGTGATCGCAGTGTTGGTGTTTAAAAATACTCAGAAGGAAGCTGCTGCCCTTCCTCTGGTAGGTTCCCTTAGTCGGCTCTTACGACATCCACGGGTTGAGTTGGAGGGGTCGATATTCGTACGCCGCGGCCCCACGGCCCATTCAGATATGTAGAAAACACATGAAATCTCCATGATCCTTTTTACGTTACTTGTTCAGACATTGTCCAAACGTAAACGTTCTACGTTAGATTCAGAAAACACCACAATGGACCTTCATCATCATCAGCCCGTACACGTCCACTGCTGAACATAGGCCCCCAAACGAGGCCACAAATAGCGGTCCTCAATTCAATATTATAGTCACAATGGACCTTTTCCACAATAAAATTTAAACAACAATTAAAAATAGAAGAGTTTCAGAAACATCCGCAGAGCTGCAGTTATTGCTATGGTGCTCACTTACCTACCTTCTACCTTACGTAATGGTTATTCTTTGCCTCTACCCTGGCAACTCCTTACAATCCAAGTTAAAAGTGGAAGCGGTTTCCATTTGACTTGTTGTGTGTTAGTGATGTCCTAAGACTGAATATCCTTTTATGTCCGATAAATGGGCATTTATCGGACATCAATTGGGCGTTTATTCAATACGCCCTGTAAATGCCCAGCATAAACCCATCTCTAGTCATGGCCGTACTTTTAGCTTACACCTCGCTACACAGGTCTTGCTGAGACCCTCAAAAGAGACCTAGAGCGAGGGACAGAGCTCTGCTAAGGTACATACAATAAGATATAATAATACTAAGTAGTAAGAATGTAGGTGCCTCACACATTTTCATTATGGGCATGGCATTAAACAGATTTTTGTTTATTTTTTATCTATCTAATTGCTATAGATTTTATTGTATAGAAATTATATTAGCACTAGCTGCTGCCCGCGCCTTCGCCCGCGTTTTATCGGGATATAATATAGCCTATATGTTATACCAGGTCCCAAACGAAATTTCAGCCTAATCGGAGTTTTTGCGTGAACGAGTAACAAATATGCATACATCCATCCATACAAACTTTCACATTTATAATATTAGTAAGATATCGAGACTCCTGGCTTCACTTGCACCACCGCTGTAAAGGAGAGCCTCTACAAATTATACTAATAAGGTACAGTCGCGGACGATATCTATAACAAACTCGACTTATTTATCCGAGTCATATGCTGTTAAGCATATTTAATTTTGCTTTCATACATTATTTTCAGTAATAAGAAGGATCATAGTTTTTTATTAGTATAGTGCCTAATCCCTCATCATCATCAGCCCGTACACGTCCACTGCTGAACATAGGCCTTCCCAAACGACAACGCTACGAATAGCGGTCCTGAGCCGCCTCCAACCAACGACTCCCTGCGACCGCTACGATGTCGTCGGTACATCGAGTGGGAGGTCTTCCCACACTCCGTTTCGCATTGCATCGCGGTTTATTGTTGTAATATTAGTATTTGTAACCCCTCATACTCAGGGTATTTCAAAGAAATCAAATATAGGTAAAGACGTGGACGACGTTGACAATTGTTGGGATATTGTTGAACTAGTTTCTGATCGCGGCTTCGCATGCTTTATTCCTATGGAAACGTTTAAAGGTGATTTCTATCCGATGGCATGATTTATAAGATAACATTATCTTATGTATGATCCCAGACCTAGACTTGCATGTAAGCAAATACAGCTTTCAGCCGTCAGGCTGAAAGACAAGAAGTACTGAACGGATTACCATTCAGTACTTTTTTCGTGAAGAGGTAACAAACATCCATTTTCCAAACTTTCGCATTTATTAAGAGTGATGTTATTTCTAAGAAGGATCCTTTCTAGCTTGTTAAAAAGTATGTGTTCACGTGTACGTGATGTAAATATTTTATTTCTATAGTTTATATTTTTCAACTAGCTGTTCTCCGCAGTTTCACCCGCGTTAATATACGAATTTTCCCGTAAATCTCACATGAGAATTTGATGTTTTACCAGGACAAAAAGTACCCTATCTTACTCTCCATCCTTTTAACTAACTCAATGCTAAAAATCAAGTCAGTTGATTGCTTAGT
The DNA here is from genome assembly GCA_947859395.1 of Eupithecia insigniata. Classification (NCBI taxonomy): domain Eukaryota; kingdom Metazoa; phylum Arthropoda; class Insecta; order Lepidoptera; family Geometridae; genus Eupithecia; species Eupithecia insigniata. The sequence continues at coordinate 2,381,058 of OX402018.1, read as the reverse complement.
TAGGGCGTGAAGGAAGGACACTTTCGCATTTATAATATTTAGTTAGGATAATAACCGACACGAATTATTGCCAAATTGAAATTTTCAGGTGTAACAAGTTTTACGTCAAAACCAGATCTTATTATTGTAGACTGTAGACCAATAAAAAACCTACTTAAAGAAGTTTACAGATGAAATTGCAGATTTTCTACTCTTTGCTTGAGCTCGCGACTGTACATTTGCGTGCGGAAAACCAGCAGAGCCTGTCCGACTGTATCTCTAAAAATATCCCGTAATTAGTGCTATATTAGAGTTATTTTAGCGCTTCGAACAAAGGACAAGATGGCGGGGTTTTAAGATCTTTATTGTACCCCAGAACAACGCTAAAAAGTGGGAGTTTGTTTTTTATTTAAATCCATGTTTAATTATCTTAAAAGGCATATATCTTTCGCTGTGATACTTAAGTGACTAGCTGTAGTACTGAATTATGTGCAATATTTATAGAATTAAGCTTTATTTTTGATACTTAAAATTAGCCACCGCTCAATTTGCATGGCGCCCTAACAGGACTCCAAATACCTAGCCTCTAAGTGAAATATTTAAGACTTTTCACACTGTATGAATTAGGATTGCAAAATAAATACTTGAATAAATTTTATACCATTTATTAATATGAAGATTCTGCGACAGTATTATTATCATGGTAAAGCGATTGATTTGAAGAATAACCCCCTTATTCATAATAGTCTGCTAATTTAGAGCATTGCTAATTCTCACTCTGTCTTCTTCTATTGACATAAGTCAGAGTGAGAAATAACTATGCTTAGCAGCTGTTTTAAGTTAGCAGACCATTATGAATAAGGGGGTTAGACTCCAAGCCATCTGCGTTTTTACCCGACTACGACGAGGGTTATGATTTTGACACCCTATGTAGTATGTATGTATCTATGTAGCCGATTTGTATGTTCCCACGTAGCGCTGAAACTACTGGTCCGACTCCTACAAATAAGGTGTCGTATGATTCGTCTCAATAGCCCGATGGTTATAGGCTATATGACGTCAGATAAAAAGGGGGTCTAACGAGATAGCGGTGGTCTAAGTAAGGGTCGCAAAATCTCAATGTAAGCAAATATGCTCGTGTGTGGTATCGTTGCAAAGGTCTTTGTTTGTACTTTTCGAAACCGTTTCTCAAACGCTATCCCGATCTCGATTCCCAAACTATTATTGTCCTTATCATTTTCTTTTGATACTTAGGTAGTCGGAGGCACCCACCCTATATACAATTAGTAACAAAGGCCTCCGACTACCTAAGAATCAAAAGAAAATGATAAGGACAATAGGTGAACGCTTGTTTAAGACTTTTATTTAGTCGGGTTTTAGTTTTTAACCATATTTTTTTATCCTACTAATATTATAAAAGCCGAAAGTGAAATGTGAATTTTATTTTCTTAACTAAACTTCTGGAGACCAATTCTGCATATCACGTGATATTTTATCGAGTGCAAGTATCACGGCATAAAATATCCTGTTATAAATATCGAGTACCGCCAAAAACTGGATTCTCGTGCGACTTATGTAGCAATTCATCAAAGAAAAGCTCTCGATAAATATACGAGTTGCAGATTTTGAGAATACGTTTGCTGAACAGATCTAGATGAAATGTAGCGTACATTTAGAACATAGGGTATCTCAGATAATAGGCTACTTATTAGACCGAAAATACGCGTGCGTAGCCGCGAGCAGAAAATAGTACAGTATATTTAAAAAAAATAACAGAAAATAGGAAATAACATAGATTCTACAACCGGACAAGCAGACGCACTGGTAAATACCATCCATACCTGGTCAACATGCCACAGTGCCGAACCAAACGTTTTGGCTCTACTTTAATTATAAGTACCGGTAAAGAACTTTTTAAACTTTCGCGATTTCTTGACATAATTAAAGATTATTTATCGGGTATTTATCGCGTACCTTTTGTTATATTTTCCCCTACGTTTCCATCGCGTTACAGCGATCGTGGTCACGGGGCGACTGGATGTACTCGGAGCTACCGCCGAGAATTGATGGCAGTATCCACGACTACCCTCAATTCGTCTGCAGAATCAGGAATGTCCAAGTTCACATTACGACACACTACACTGACGTAGGGGAAAATATAACAAAAGGTACGCGATAAATACCCGATAAATAATCTTTAATTATACCGGTAAAGAGTGGAACTAACTTCCTTCGTCTGTTTTTCCAGTAGAGTACAATCTAGGAGTCTCCAAATTTTTTTTTTAGACATAGACTCTCATTTATTTACTTCTGCAGTACAAAAACAGACATAAAATATATAAATAAATACATTTTAAACATAACACAGTAACTTAAAGTACAGGAAAAACAATTGCAGAAAAAGTTTTTTTTTTTAAAAGGGCGACTATTACAGGTTCGAAAAGGTCTCGACTCAGCATAAATGCCTTACCACTCAGGAGTAGATAGGCGCTGGTATTCTGCCAAATCAAGAGTGAATAAGTTCCTTCTGGGAAAACGTGCTCCATCTAAGGCCACATCTTCTTTTTCTCAAGTGTCGTGGTCAAACGCTTTACCATTACAAATAAATAAATAAATAATAGATGATTATGTTACTAAGGTCCTTCCTCGCTTAATTTTGCCTAGCAAGACTAAATAAACTTCAATAAAATTACCAGAATTCTTATCGAAGACCCTTAAAAAGCTTTACTCAGAAAATTATTGCTTACTTATTACAAAACCTCGCGAACTTTTTTCTCCTATACTTTATAAAAGAGAACTTTCTGTTTGTAAGTCTGTATTTTTAGTAGGATTGGTCCGATTTAAATAAGTCTCGGTAAACAAATTTACTAAATAAAAACGTATTCAATTTTACAGAATTTACAGTTTGTAACAATCTGGAGTTCGCTCAATTATTTCAATTGTAAATACTAGTTCTAATTTGTTTCTATTATTTTACTGTAATTTTCTTTGTTAATAATCATATTCATTTTACAAATAAATAACATTATACCAGCACTTATACGTCCACTGATGAACGTGCCTCCCCAAACAGGGGGGGGGGACGCTTGGCAGGCGGATGTGTGATCGCAGTAGAGGTGTTATAATCGAAAACACCATGATTGTTAAAAACTAACGACTTCGAATACCTTAGTTTTTAACTGTTAAGTTTATAAATAAATACTAATCCCTTGAGAATAAATAAATACTAATTCCTTAGACCACCTCAGGATTATTCTAAACAACATACAAACAGCCGAACAAACAAACTCCAGCTTTTTTGATGTTATAATATAACACACAGAAGGAAACTGCAATTGTAGGTTGCGGCAAACTCGCTTACCGCGTGCTGTCTGCTATTTTTTACCGTGGTCGTCATTTTAAAACGTATATAAAGATGAGTTTGAACTCATATTAGAATGCTTGCCTTCATCAACATCATCATCAGCCCATATACGTCCACAGCTGGACATAGGCCTCCCCCGTACGACGCCACAAATAGCGGTCCTGAGCCGCCTCCATCCATTGACTCCCTGCGACCGCTACGATGTCATAGCTATAAACTACTCATTCTAATATGAGCTCAAACAATATTTTTTTACCATTTTAAGCACTATTAAACATTGTAGTGCTTTCCGGTAGCAGTGTTTGATGTTTGTGTCGCCCTTAGAAGCAGCTCTTTTTACCGCGTGAGCGAAGCTGAAAGCAAAAGCTAGTGTAGCTGTATTTTTTTTTAGTCTCCGTCAACAATTATTCCGCTCTCGTCCGCCGACACACGAAGGCTTTCACGGTTTTTTCCAAAAAAAGTTTCGGATTCAGCTTAGGATTTCTTGAATGACCGACGGTTTGGAAGTGCCTAGATGGGTAGTTTATTTTACGCTCTGCTAAATTTATGACCTAGTTTCTGTCCGCGGCCTCGCACGTGTTGTTTCTTAGGAAACGAATGTCCAATAGTCCGTTTAACCTTAGAGTGGCCGCGCGTATATCATAACGTAATCCACACTAGCAAAAACTATCTCGAAAACTATTAAGTGTCTGTGTCATTGACTCGCAAATGTTTTATTATATTTTGTAATAAATTTAAAATTTTAGTTGCTTACCAAACCTATATTGTAAAGAGTGTGTTCATAGCCAGTGAGGCACTCTACGCTAAGGTGCCACGGAAGACCAGCGCTGCAGTTGCTTCCCGAGCTCCTGCAGCAAACGCTCAGTGGCACTTTTGTTCTCATACTGTTTTTTTTCTCTTTAATTCTTTTTTATTATTGTATTTTCTTGTGTCTTATGAAACAATAATTATTATCTTATCGTATCAATTTTTACCGGCTCCGTGTACTTTCAATTTGATAGGAAACGCTCTCAGATCTTGTTTAGGCATGGGTCTCGCACGGATAAGTCACAGGTAGTCTGCAAATTCTGTGGTTGCAAGTGTGGATTACATAATTATGTAATCCGCGCGACGACTCTAGGGTTAAAGGTTATTTCTAGCCAATGTGTACTGATTTATGGGATAAAAAGCCTATGCGCTCTTCAAGGTCTATTTCTACATTTACGCAAAATTGCAGCCCGAGCCGTTCAGTAAATAGTTTTGGCGTGAAATTGTAACAATAAGATACCTAACAATAAAATGGACCAGGTGAGCTACCTGTAGATTGTTGCAACAGTCTGCAGTTAGCTCAATTGTAAATACTAGTTCTAATTTTTTTCTATTATTTGATTGTCTTACTTATAATAAGGTACGATAAAACTTGATTCATTAAGATGTTTTAACAAATCGTAAAAGTTTAAAGAATTTTATCATGAGAATTTAATGATTAATTTTACCTATTGAGAATCTATACGAAATATCTTTTAATTCTGGTTGCTTATCTCAATAAACACCCTTATTTTGTTGTTCCAAAAAATGCACAAAACGTCAAGGGTGTATTTCTAGTAATAATTCACTTGGGATCTAGGGGATTTAATTAACGATTATAACTCGAAAACTTGGGGGTTGTAATGTTTTCTCCAGGGTGATTTATGTAGAGGGTGCCTTTTTATTTACAAGGAATATTTAAATTAGGATGTTTTCGCGACATTATAGCAGTTTTTGGTATGTTAGAATTATTATAACGGCGAAACTTTATACTTGTGTTTTTGCGTACGCAATCACAACAAATAGTTATCAAAATCTAAATAATGCCTATTTTGATCATTTTCTAGTACATAATTAACTTGGAAAACAATAAGTTAGCGTAGCACACAAACTTGTGCACTATAGTATGCCAGTGCCTCGGAAAGCATGTTTAGCTGTTTGTCCTGCGTCAGATCTCTCTCCGATCGTGTCGGTCTGCCGTAATATCGGATTATGAAAGTGAGGGTATAGAGTGCACCTGTCTTTGCGCACACACTTGTGCACTATAATATGTCCAGCCTACATGACAAGTCTCGGTTGAGACTGCCCTGGCCCAAAATTAACTAGAAGGAAATCAATCACGCCTAAAAACCGGTATGTAAATAAATCAGGACAGGATAGTCAAGGAATCCAACTGACGGTAAAAAGTCTGCGCATTGCGAAAGAAATTCCAAAGTTAGAAGTACGGGAGTCTCATTAAAGTTGGCCAAATTATTCTGGCAGTCTTAATGCAACGTAGCTTACAGAAGATAGCTGATTTACTCGAGTGACTATGTGGGCGACAATTCTGACGATGTATTACGAAGGTCTAGAAGACACCTCACTCCTGTCTTGAAGAGACCCAGATTTGTAGTTGGCCGGAAAAAACTGCTGTGAACACGAACACGTGCCCAGCAATCCAATTAGTTTTATGTTTCTTTTAATTAATCTTTATATGAGTTGTTTGTACTCGAAATAACTGCTTTTTTATTTATTTTAATACGGACCTACCCAGCTTACTCCTTGCGTCCGGAAGCTCATTAAAAAAGTTGTTCCTCTGACCCCGCAGACAACCCCAGACAACCAAGAATTTACCTGAAAAGAGATTATTCAATTAGATCGAACAGTAATTCGGTCAGGACTTAGTTTTAAAGTAGAAAAGTTTGAGGTTTGGTGAAAGTTTAAGAAAAACATCAGCGGCGATGACATGATGAAATTACGGGTCTTTCCCCATACGCATGTCTACCAATATCTAAATATACAGTGGATTTGTATTCATCATCATCATCAGCTCATACACGTCCACTGCTGGACATAGGCCTCCCCCGTACGACGCCACAAATAGCGGTCCTGAGCCGCCTCCATCCATCGACTCCCTGCGACCGCTACGATGTCGTCGGTCCATCGATTGGATGGTCTCCCATGAAGGGGGGATTTGTATTATTTTACGTTTATTCAATAAAGATCTTCTAAAAATTTGCATTCTAGAACAATTCTTATGGATACTAACAAACTTAGTAGCGGTCGCAGGGAGTCGTTGGATGGAGGCGGCTCAGGACCGCTAATCGTGGCGTCGTTTGGGGGAGGCCTATGTTCAGCAGCGGACGTGTACGGGCTGATGATGATGACTAACAAACTTAGCGGACTCTACATAAGAACCGAACTCTATTTAACTCTCCGAATTGTGTAAAATTTGTACGTCTAATGACAGATCACAGTTCTCTAATTTATGTGTGAACATCCCTGTATACTGTGTAAAATTTGTACGTCTAATGGCAGATCACAGTTCTCTAATTTATGTGTGAACATCCCTGTATACTGTGTAAAATTTGTACGTCTAATGGCAGATCACAGTTCTCTAATTTATGTGTGAACATCCCTGTATACTGTGTAAAATTTGTACGTCTAATGGCAGATCACAGTTCTCTAATTTATGTGTGAACATCCCTGTATTAAGTACCTGTGTATCACAAATAAATAAATGAAAATAAATGAAAGAAGATAGATCCATAGAAAATTCTTTATTGCACTCTTATTGGTAAGAAACAGAAATTGATATGAAACAGAAATTGGTAAGAAACAGAAATTGGTAAGAAACAAAAACAATTAAATATTAGGAATGCTACGGGAATCAATCCCATCGTGTCTGTGCAGCCTCTCTTAGAGTGCACACAATGTCCCCAGGCTCGTTTTTTCAAGGGACAGAGAGGCCTCAAAATTCACCAAACAAGAATTCATAAGGATCCCATTATCCCGCTGTCTGTTCCGGTTGCAGGAGCGGTAGATATTTCGATGATGAAAAATTCTAATAGTGTGGCTGACACATCCCCGTTTTGGAAAGTTCTGAGTGAGTACAAAGCTACAACCCCTGTTTTTAAACATATTCCTAGAGGTGCCCGCATCTCTGTCGCTTCTGCTCTCTCAGAGGCCATTAGGAATACTGTATCAAAAAACACCAAACGAGCTTGGGAGCATTTACTAGTTTTCCCTTACAGAGTACTACATGTAAAAAAAGATTTGGCCAACAAAGCTTCTATCACGGTTAGAATCAAACAAAATTGCGTTAGGTACACTGCATGCGAAGGGCAGCCTATTTCAATTGTTGATCAGGTCACACAACAAAATTCCAAATCAAATAAACCATTGTCTGAGTCTACTATCTATAGACTTGTAGAGAGTAAACTCAGTGATGGTGACATAAAAGGTGCCTCTCGCATACTTTTTTCAAATGACACGATGGCGCCAAATAACGATGATACTCTCATATCTCTTGAGAGTAAGCATCCAGCTGCAAGGGCCAATATCCAACTCCCCGATCCACCGCAAGAGAGTGATGTCGCTGTGGACACGATCAGCCAGGATGTGCTTAAAGCTGTCATGTCTTTCCAGAGTGGCTCCGCCGGCGGCCTGGATGCTGTGACTCCACAGCATCTAAAAGATCTTCTTTCTGGTGGGTCTGGCCATGCAGGTGAAGTCCTTCTCGAAAACTTGACATCTTTAATCAACCTGATGTTGTCAGGTCGAGTCAACAGCGAGATCACAGAACTCTTGTACGGTGCGAATCTTTGCGCACTAAAAAAGAAGGATGGCGGAATAAGACCCATAGCCGTGGGCACCACCTACCGCCGCCTCGCGTCTAAAGTCTGCTGTCGGAAAGAAGCCGACTACCTAGGCGATTATTTTCGACCAATTCAGCTAGGCTTTGGTTCGCGAGGCGGATGTGAGGCCGCAGTACATTCCCTTCGTACATTTTTGGACAAAAATGATGGGGAGGTAATTCTGAAGGTAGACGTCAAAAACGCCTTCAATTCCGTAGACAGGGGCGCCTTGCTAAAAGAAATTAAAGACAAAATTCCAGAAATTTATCCCTATCTCTGGCAATGCTACGGTTCACCGTCAAAATTAATTTACAGAAACAATGTCATTTCGTCCGCGGTTGGTTGTCAGCAGGGCGACCCTCTTGGTCCGGCCATTTTTAGCCTTGCTATCCAACCAGTAATTCAACGTCTTAAATCCAAACTAAATGTTTGGTATTTAGATGACGGAACGATAGGGGGAGACGTGGACAGTTTTTAATGACCTAAAAATCATCACAGATGAATTTCGGCAAATAGGTTTAGAACTAAATTTTTCAAAGTGCGAGCTTTTTATTTCGGACTCTTGTGTAGACAAAAACAATATCATAATAAAATTCAATAGTTTGGCTCCCAACATTACAGTTGTAGATAAATGTTCACTTCGCCTCCTTGGTTCACCAATTTTTGATGAGTCTTTTCAGTCATTTGTAGATGAGAAAATTCAAAATTTCAACAAAACCTCGAACAGACTTCTCAAAATTAATAGCCATATGGCTTTTACAATTATTCGGTTTTGCTTGTTTGTACCTAAATTTACGTATTCTTTGAGATGTTGTCAACTGTGGAAACACAGCGAGCTCTTGGAAGGCTTAGACAACATAATAAAGAATACTTTATCATCGGTTTTGAATATCTGTTTCGATGACAAGGCATGGTCGCAGGCCTCCCTGCCTGTCAAATTGGGAGGCTTAGGTATCCGCAAAATTTCAAGTGTAGCCCTGCCAGCGTTCTTGTCTTCCGTCAACAGCACTAGTTCTTTAGTGGAAAAAATTTTAAATCCGTCTTTGGTCTCACCTGGAAATTCATTCGAAATTTCGTTCTTAGACGAGGCTCGAATGGCTTGGCATAGTGCTTGCCCTGATGCTGCTCCCCCAAAATCTCTTTTGTCCCAACGGCAATGGGACGGGCCTCTGTGTGAGTTGACACGGAATTGTTTGTTACAAACGTGCTCCAGCTCTGCAGATCGTGCCCGTCTCCTGGCCGTTTCTAAATGGGAGTCAGGACATTGGTTGCAAGCACTTCCTTCATATAATACTGGCACTCTATTGGATCCCGTAACTTTCCGTATAGCAACATGTCTTCGGTTGGGTGCAAGGTGTTGCGCGCCTCATCAGTGCGGTACTGTTGTCGAACAGCTTGGTCATCACGGATTATCGTGTACTAGGGCTGCCGGTCGGATATCTCGCCATGCCAGCCTTAACGACATCATCCGGCGGGCCTTTGTCACCGCTAACGTACCAGCTATTCTCGAACCGAATGGTCTGTTGCGTGACGATGGTAAGAGGCCCGACGGCATGACTTTAGTCCCTTGGGAGCTGGGCAGGCCTATTGTGTGGGACGCTACATGTGTCGACTCACTTGCGCCTTCCCATCTTTCAAGGACATCAGTGAGGGCTGGTTCGGCGGCAGATTTGGCCGAGGATCTCAAGAGGCGCAAATATGCAGGTCTCGACAGAGCCTACGCATTTGCTCCCCTTGGAGTCGAGACCCTAGGTCCGTGGGGTACCGAGGCTCTCCGGGTTTTCAAAAAATTATCTGAGCGCCTGGTCGAAGCGACGCGTGACCCGAGAGCTGGTGAGTATCTGGCGCAGCGCATTAGCATTGCCATACAGCGGGGCAATGCAGCCAGCGTCTTGGGGACGCTTCCGACTGGTATTGATATGGACCAGTTGAGCTATCTGTAGATTGTTTGCAACAGTCTGCAGTTAGCTCAATTGTTTCAATTGTAAATACTAGTTTAATTTCTTTATATTATTTGATTGTTATTTTCTTTGTCAATAATATGTAGAGTAAATTATTAAATATACGTTACAAGTGGCTTATCGCTCGAGAGCGATCTCTACCAGACAACCGTGGTGAAATCTACACACGAAATAGTATTTGGTGCACAGAACGACTGGAACTACTTTTGTCCATATATTTATTTATACTATTCTATCATTTAATACTGTGACAACAATTAAAAAATCTTGCGATTGATAGTTTAGGAGAAATATGGTAGTAACTAAGAAAATAGATGGTACTCAATTATTTCTGATATTTAAAATAGTTTTTTTTTTCATTTGTTAATAGACAGGACGGGGTCTTGTATCGCATAGATTTTTGTGTTTTTTTCGAAGCTTACTCAGATAAAAGTTTTACACTTAACCCAATTGACGTCAATTCACTTACACCGGAGCCTTAAATCACTTTTCGTGTTGAAATAACAGGATATTATTCCCTTAATTTAGGCTAGTGGCCGCAGCCAAGCCAAAGGCTATTCGATTGTGACCAGTTTGAGGCCAAAATTACAGTAGCGGTTGGTTCTGAAAATTTATGGCCTCGATATTGTGCCAATTAGGCCTCGTTTAGTTAACCGATAGTTATATGTATTGTCAGGGGATATTGCTGCTCGAAATCATAAGATCTGTCCAATTTGATTATGTTATATTGAATCTCGGCCGTTGTAGTCGCAGCGTAGGAATATACTCCTTTCAGTCAACCCTCAGTCATCGAGTAAAAGGCTAAAGTCGCGTCCATGACGCTGGGCGTCTTTAACAAGGTAAAGTGGAACTTCGCACCGGGACAGCTGCTCATGCTTTATAAAGCACAAGTCCGGTCGTGTATGGAGTACTGCTTCCAATTGTGGGATGGCTCAGCTAAGTACGAGTTAGAAGCTTTGGAATCCATTGAACGGAGGGCCACAAGACTTATTGGTAATTAATCAAGGGTAATGACTAACATTCAAAGTCTTGAACACCGACTGAAAGTTGCCTGCCTATCTGTATATCTATAGGTTACATTTTGTGAGTGTGCGCTGCAATTGCACGACCTAATTCCCCCATCACCATTCTTCAATCGGACAACTAGACGCTCTGAACTGCATCATCCATACGCGGTGGCTATCCCATTGGCCCGCATTCGGCGCTTCAAATCAACATTCTTCGTACGCAAAGTATGGAACGCCCTACCGGCGTCTGTGTTACCCGATACCTATAATCTTGAGGTCTTCAAGGCTAGTGAAAAACTCTTCTAGGCAAGCGTGCTACATCCTCAGCCGTATTATAACTTACCGTCAGGTGAGATGGGGCCAAAGGCAAGCCTATATATGTAAAAAAAACCCTTCGATGACATATTGCACCTCCAGTTGTAGACTGGCTCAATCCAAAATTTGGGTGAATTGAGTTATGTATATAGAACGACTCAAAAAACCGCGCTCTATCGCCTAGTAAATCAGAAACTACCCTCATAAGCCTAGAGAAGGAGAAACTGAATCTTGTGTCACTTTCTTAATAAGGAATCCCGCGCCTGCAACTAGTGAAAAAGTGTCATAAAATTCAATCTTGCTAAAAACTAAAAACAAATTTATTGGTTATGATCATGGTAATATCGTCAAATACACGTACCATTAACTGGCTGACTGTACATTTTTTCCAAATCTGTGAATGCAGTTCAGAATATTTCAAAAAATTATGGATGGTCTCGTAGGAACATTTTCCTGTAACTATAAAGGTTAAGGTACCTTTACTGTCTCATCTCGACTATATAAAATTGTCCGCCATTGTTTTCGTTTAGTTCATTGACTTTGTTCGCGTATTAAATGTCAAATAATGGTGAAATATCACGTTTTTACGGGGGAATCTTGCCCTACCTTTTGGGGGCGTGTTTGCAGCTAATTTTATGTTATTTTTTTCATTTTGTTGTTACTTCACAAAATGTTGTATCTATTTAAACACGTTTGATACATTTTTAGATAAAGTAGGCAGTCTAGTATCACAAATACATAGGTAGAGGTATGTATTCGTGAAAATTTGAGTGTCTACTAAAACCTAAAACAACCTAAACAGGCACTAGTGGTGTTTTTTATTAGCATATAAAAATTGCGTAATAATAATAATGTTGTTTTGTCATCATGACGGATGTGTTGACATATTATAATCATCGAGTTATAATTACTACGCGCTACGTATGAATTCGTCTACCAAACGTATTGATGATTATTATATACATAGAATATATTTTTCTTTGTTATAAGACTTACACCGAATACATAATAAACATAGACTAAGAGCTAACATATTTGAAGTTTAAGTCCAGTAACAAAATGGCTCTGCCTCAGCATGTGTTGGTTGACTAGCAAACTAGCAACCAACGCTGGTCTTCCGTCAGAACCATTTGCTGGCTTATTACGAACCATCGCCTAGCATGTCCCGCCCGTTTGACGGTGAGGCAAAAATCGGCCCAACCGCCCCCATCTCTACTTCTTGTGGAGCAACATTATGCTGAGACGGGACCTATTGGTTCGCTGCGTTGTCACTTGCTGCAATTTTAGTACTAGAACTAATTTTGTTATTTTCTCATTTATACATATTATAATAGTTGCAAGCGGTAGGTACTTCTTTGTAATTCTTTATTGTACACAGTAATACATTGTATCAACTTATCTAATAAGATTATGTACATAGAGCTTAACCCTGAAAAAGAGTTTTCTTCCAGCAAACCTTAAGAGTTATAGGAGAGGCGATCGAACAGGTGGAGAGTACAAAAATAGAATTAATCTTAAAATTACGTACTTCATATTGAACCAATAAAAAAACATATTTTTTCTTTCTATAGCTTGTAGTGTGGAGTTCTATATTTCTCAGAGTACTAACCAACGCGTTATCTCATTCCTAACGAGAGGATGGTAATGGGAAGCACCCCTTTTTTGGGGAGGGATGTTCAGCTGTGGACTTATGAGTGTTGATGAGATGACTACCTAAAGACGTTAGTCATCAGTAAATAAATTAGATGACGATGACTAGTCATCAAATTATTTACTTCCCGAACTACTAAATCCATTTCCAAATTGTAAAGAATATGTCACGGAACCCATTTCAATTTAATAAGAGCGCCAACGCTTTGACCTACCTAAGACAAGCAATTATATTTATCAGTTCGATTCAAAAAAAAAACAATTCGACACACAAGTTTGATGCTATGTTTGAAGCAATGATAAATCTCATTCTATCATGGAAGGCGTAGGTATGTATCTCTTTCTGTACTTAGCGTTGATTTACAAAAATATTGTTATTTCATCATCAAATCATCTAATTTATTTACCTACCGAACTAGTAAATCCATTTCCATATTGCAAAAATATGTCACGGACGGAACCCATTTCGAAAGACTAAGAGCGCCAACGCTTTGACCTACTTAATTTTCTAAGACAAGCAATCATGTTTATCAGTTCCAATTAAAAACAATTCGACACACAAGTTTCCATCAGCAATGATAAACCTCATTCTATCATGAAGGCGTTTCTCTGTCTGTTCACAGCTTTGATTTACCATAATGTTGTACTTTCATTCAGTACCTTTGGGCAGGACAGCCAAGGACGGACCATGATGTCAATGAATGGAATGAACAATAAGGATACAGTAGTTCAAGTAAGTGAAGAAAGTTATCTAGAAGAAGTAAGAAAGAATTCTTAATTCTTTTCCTTGCCTCTCATCCCTTGTACCATACACCATAATAACACTTCTTCGGAGTCATACTGCTAATAGTTTTGCAATCTACCCTGTTTATTTTTGATTTTTGTTGGCTTGTAATAATAACATATCTTTTGTAACCATTTATCCTAAATTATGTTAAATAGCACTATTATATAAGAACTTAGATTACCTAAAACTATGTATAAGTAAGTCCTAGAGGTAATTTACACATTATTTACGAATTACTTATTGTAAATGATATATATAGTTTTTATGAGAAATAAAGCTTCTTTAACCTCAAAAAAATAACTTTATACATAACACGACACATTACAATAGTGCGAAAGTACAAGAAACATACACATATATATGAAGAAAATATATAGAAACAGTTACAAATAATGTGTTACATAAGGAGCCAAAAAAAAACTGTGTACAAACCGAAGCTTGTAGCGGTATAATAATCGTAGCGGTCGCAGGGAGTCGATGGATGGAGGCGGATCAGGACCGCTATTCGTGGCGTCATATGGGGGAGGCCTATGTCCAGCAGTGGACGTGTATGGGATGATGATGAAGCCGAAGCTAGTAGCGACGCTGGTTATCAGACATAGACATAGACATAGACATAGACATATCATTTATTTGCCACTACATTTACACACACAATTAACAGTTTTTAAATAACAAAAATATATTGCTTAATCATTAATAAATAACAACAAAATGCAATATGTAGAAAAAAAACTAATTAACAATAAGTACAAGAATAAGTAGGTGTGCTGTGCAGTAGCAAATGGGCCCAGGCTCAGCATAATGCCAACTGTTATGAGCAGAAGGCGCTGTTATTCTGCCTAGGCCATAACAAGAACAATCACAGGACCCTGCGACAACAAAATATTACAAAATAAAATAAATAGACAGGTCCAAGTGTGGTGGCACAAAGTGGGATTACATTTCATATACATAGGCATATATATATACATACAAGATAGGAAATAAGAGGATACGAGAAAATCCGAGGATGTATATCTAGCTTTTGTCTACGGCTTTACTGTACCTGAATAAAACATAGCCTATTATAATACAAAAGATCTTACAAAACTTCTCACAGTCCACAGATTATCGGAATGCTGGCTTTTATTTCGCTCAGAGAATTAGCATTGCCATTCAATGCTGCCAGCATTCTGGGTACTCTGCGTTATGGTGACGGCTGACATTTTTAGGATATAGTCATAAGTGTAGTGTACTATATGTAATTTTTTTATTTAAATATTGTCATTTTCTTCGTTACTTAATATTGAGCCTATAGGATATTGTAATGCTTCAGGGATAAATAGCTATAACTACCTGATTACCTATTAACAGTGAAAGAATTTTAGAAATCATACCACTTGCCCAAATTAAAATTAAAAAAAACTCTGATCGTACGCCTAAAAAAACACGGGAATAAGTTTTTACTACCTTTGTTACAGGCGCAGGGTAAAACAAACGATGGTGAAGTAGAAAGTAATGTTATTAAACCTACTTGGGTCAAGAGGATAGACCGGAATTATGAAAGCAATAAACCTTTAATCAGTAACAATCTAGATAGCCATACAGGCACAGAGTTTAAAAGTAGAAACCACGGTCACTCAGTGAGATTGGAGAATGACAATGACATTGTAAATATTGGAGATCCGAGACAACCAGGGAAGATATATTTTAACCCTTACTGGACAAACCAGGGGAAGAACTCGCTCTACAATGATAATAATGTTTTCCACAACCATCTTGAAACTAATGGTCTCAACAACAATCCTGGACAAAATGGTATCTATGCGGCAAGCAAAGGGAACATCGTCCAAATAAGCAAAGGCTATTCACAACTTTGGAAACCACGATATGTAGATAATAAAGGCTCTAACAACCACCCTGATACCCCTTTATCGGGTAACAAACCAAGGCACACTTTTCAGATAGGTAAAAGTTTTTATTCACTATCTAGAGATACTTTGAATTCTACCTACCCGAAAGGTATTAAAAAAGTTCCAATTAAACTACGGAATTCCCCTTATAACAGAATTCACCGTTTCCAAAGTAGTACTCAAAATCCAGGCAGAAGCGCTATCTTTTCGGTAAACCTAAGAAACAAAAAATGGCACGAGAACAGTTCTCAAATAAAGAAAAGTGACCCAGTGGTTAAAAAAAGGGTTCCAATCAAGAGAACATACCATAAATTGAACCGCATCCACAGTTATCGGCACGATAAGCCCAATCCTCTCAGAAACAAAATAATATATTCTAAACGCGGAGGTTCAATCAAAAAACAACAGGGAAACCAAGAAAAAGACAAAACGGCAACTATCAAAAATTGGTTGCCAAACATATTGAGGACCGTTTCGAACTCCAGTAGTTTTGAAGCAGGTAATGATACAGACAAACCAAGCGAGGCCAAAATTCGTGTCCAACCCAATCGACACAAGCGTAGTACTAGTTTGATCGATCGTCGTATAAACAAAAATGATAAAGAAGAAACTCCTACAGATCAGTTTTTTATTTTGAACACGAATAGTCCGAACGAAGGTAACCTTATTCCAGTCCGTCATACTTTTAATCGCATTGATGTGGAAAATTACGGTTTGCACACAGATCACCGATTAGAAATAAATACTTTGAAAAGTGTCACGAACACCCTTCGGGGCTCGAAGGAAGTTAGAGCCCCGAAGGGTCACTCTTCGAACCATAGAGATCTTAAGTACAGTGGGAACCTTATTCATCCAGCACGTCATAGTTTCAATCCTATTGTATTAGCGGGTAACCTTTTGAACACGCTTGATCCAGAAAACTTGAACACAGATCTCAGATTAGAAATAGAAAAAATTAAGAGTGGCACGATCACAAATAAAAGAGTTAGCGCACCTAAGGGTCATTCTTGGAATCAGAGAGATATTAAGTTCATTGGGAACCTAATAGATTCAGCACGTCATGGTTTGAATCCTATTCTATTAGCGGGTAACGGTTTGAATACGCTTCATCCAGAAAATTTGAAGGCAGATCACCCAGCCCTTGGGAACCCAAACCATCCAGATGAACACAGCAATGGAAACTCTGGTGATCAGAATCTGGATGTTGTAAGGAACATTCACTACCCTGACATAACTGGTATGAAAAATGTTCACCCTAAGGATCTACTCCATTATTTAAGAAGATTTAAAGTTGTAGTTGAACGTTCTACTTCTACCCTTCCTACAGGTGTAAAAGAGGTACCAAATGCCAAGAAAACTGCAACACCTGTTCTTGGTCGGAAAGAAGCTGCAAAGTGGGGTGGGATTTTGTTCAGGAGTAGTTCGCCCAAGAATAGAACCCGTGCGAGATTTATGACTTTTCCTTTAAGTCCTAGTAACGTTTTGAGGGCTAATGGAACAACGAAGAGCGACGATGAAGTGAAATATAAGTTCCATTTTGGCGGTATCCTATGGTTCGGCTAATGTTACAACAATGTATTTTCTAAATTGTTGTTAGTAATGTATCATGATTTAAATTTTTATTAAAGTACTTTCTTGAAACTATGTCTCTTTAAATGTGTTTTTAAAGTGAAGTACATTACATAACGTACTGACGTTAAGACCGACCGTCACAAAACGAAAATAATTCTATGTCTGTTACCTTTTTGACGAAACGGCTCAACGGATCTCAATGAAGTTTATCAGGAGATAGATAATATCCCGGAAAAGTGCGGGTGACGCCGCGGGAAAAGACCAGTGTTACTGTAAAAACTATCAGAATCAATAACTTTATTTCTTTAGGCGTACAAAATAAGCACTTAGACAAGTCAAATTTTATGCTATAAACATAGTTATTATTATCGAATAAGAAATAAGGTGTTATTGATATTCTCTTCACTTCAATTTTTTGTTCCACTAGTGGACAAGTGGACTAGTGGAAGAAGTGAAAAAGAAACCACTAGCACATTATAATATCACTTATGTGTCTAATACATGTTTTCTAAATCTAAATTTAATACGATTTAGTTATATGTAAAATATTTCCATAAAGCTAAACAGAACATTGAATTTCTTACATACTACTGTCAGTGCGGAACGGAGCGACATCTGGCCAAGCATTAACATCATTGATGTAATCATCTATGGAGTAAAAGGCCTTCCTGATAAGATTTTGTTTGTACTGTTTAAATTTACGTATCGTACGTAGGTATCGTAGATTGACAAACTGATTATGAATGTGAGCGGGTCAAGTACCAACGAACCTTGTTGAGCTGACCCACAGAAGTTATTGTATGATGATGATAAATGTATACTAGCGGCCCGTCCCGACTTAGCACGTATTTTATTTTTATTATATATTATTATATTACATATTACATATTTAGCAATTAAAATAGCCTATATTAATCAGTGACAATGTAGCGTTCAAATGGTGAAAGAATTTTCAAAATCGGTCCATTACTTTTTGAGCCAATTCCTTCCAAACATACATACAAATTTTTCCTCTTTATAATATTAATATAGATATATGTATCGGTAGGTAAGTAAGTAATCGAATGAGACGGGTAGAAGAAATTCACGATGCTGCGTCGGATTCGGCCGCTTATTCCCAGTTGTCTTGTGCAGTAGTTCTATACACGATAACTTTTGTCCCAGATGTCCTGTGCACCCAAAATAGTATTTTTGCAAAATCGGCGCTCTAGCTCAGGAATATGGTAGTAGGTAAGTAATTGAATGAGACGGGTAGGCGAAATAAAAGATACTGAACGTCAATTGGCGTCCGATTCGGCTAGCTCAGGACTGACTGTGATGGTAGGTAAGTAAGTAATTGAATGAGACGGGTAGACGAAATAAAAGATGCTGAACGTTAATTGGCGTCGGATTCGGCTAGCTGAGGACTGACTGTGATGGTAGGTAAGTAAGTAATTGAATGAGACGGGTAAACGAAATAGATGATACTGGGCGTCAATTGACGTTAGATTTGGCTAGCTCAGGACTGTGGCGGTAGGTAAGTAAGTAATCGAATGAGACGGGTAGACAAAAAAAAACGGTTTTTGGCGTCAGTTGGCGTTGGATTTGACTAGCTCAGGACTGAGGTAGTAGGTAAGGGGTGGTCCATTAATCACTTGATGTTTTAGCGAGTTTTAACGGTGATGTTAGCAAGAAATTTTACTTTCATCCCCTCTCCCAAGGGAACCCTATTGAAATCCGGGATAAAAATGTCCTTCCTCATAGTATGAACTCAAATCCTACCAAGTTTCATTTGAATACATTTAGAAGTTTCGGCGCTACGCGCAGCCAAAAAATTTTACTTTCATCCCCTCCCCCAAGGGTACCCTATTGAAATCTAAGATAAAAAGTATTCTATGTCCTTCATCATAGTATAATCTCAAATCCTGCCAACTTTCATTTGAATACATTCAGTTGTTCCGTCGCTATGCGCAGCCAACAAATTTTACTTTCATCCCCTCTCCCAAGGGAACCCGATTGAAATCCGGGATAAAAAGTATCCTATGTCCTTCCTCGTAGTATGAACTCAAATCCTGCCAAGTTTAATTTCAATACGTTCAGTAGTTTTGGAGCTATGCGCGGCCAAGATACAGACAGACAGACATGATGGAAAAAAAATGCATTTTTGGCATCAGTATCGATAATAGAGTGCCCTCCAAAAAAAACATTAAAAATATCTTCAATGTACAGATTTGGATCTGTTACAATTTATTATAAGTATAGATGGGCGTCATATTCTTCGCAAAAACCTTACGAATCTTGGAATTTCATCGTATTATTTCACGAACTTTAGTCGTAGGTTAAAGTCATAAAAGGAAATGCGAAATCCATCAAACAACAACCATAAAATGCAACAGCTTTCATAAACAGACATAGTACAGTGATTTGATCAGCAGCGCAAAATCATGCTTGGGTCATAGCATAACCTAATCTGCCCCCCTAGCACGGGGATTGTTGTCTAGGGTAGAATAGTGAAAAATTACGTCACTTTGTCATCGAATGTGTAAATTATTTGAAATTCATTCCGTCAACTTCAATAATGTACGCAATTTATGACGATGCGATGTCAAAAATTTAAGTGAAGAGAAAATCAATAACACTAACTGTTTATATTATAAAATTTTACTTGTCTAAGTGCTTATTTTGTAAGCCTAAAAAAATAAAGTTATTGATTCTGTTTTTAGTTAGTTTAGATTAGTTATTTTTTTACGTCTGAGTTTTAGGGCCCAATCCCATACCCGGTGGAGACAGCTCGGCAAACGTAGTGTAAGTAAGATGCCCTGCGACCAGGTGGGATGACGATCTGCGAAAGACTGCAGGCAGATGCTGGATGCTGCAAGCTGAAGACAGGGCGCTATGGCACTGTCATTACTTACGAGTAGTATATTAATGTAGGAAGTGGAAGATTTCCACAGAATACTGTTTCCTTGGGACATCGGCCAGTACCACGAAAACAATACTCACATTTGGTTAATAATCATCAGCTCGTATACGTCCACAGCTGAACATAGGCCTTCCCCAAACGACGCCACGAATAGCGGTCCTGAGCCGCCTCGATCCAACGACAAATTCACATTTGATTGTTTCAATTTAATTTTGATAGATAAAATATACTTTATTGTACATAAGTTGTACATAGGCGAGCATGATGCTAGATAACATTACGCTATTGTTATTTTGATTGTAAGAACGTCGAACTTGTGTGCCTATTTTGTAAGTTAAAGCACTGGTTCTTATTTACACTGTCTATTTTGTAGTCCCACTACCCATAAACTCTAAACCATGCACTTTGCAATTTAGTGTTTGACTACAGTTATTTATATTTTACTCCGAAGTATTTATTCCTTTGATATTTTTCAGTTATTTCTATTTCACAGCAGAGACACGGGACAATAAAATTGTTTCGCAAATAAAATAAAGATCTTTATAACTTTATATATCCTACAGAATTTAGAAAACGAAATAAAACGTACCTTAATATTGCCTTTATACAAACTTAATTAAAGATAAAATTTATCGGGTATTTATCGCGTAACTTTTGTTATATTTTCCGCTACGTTTCCATCGCGTTACAGCCATCGTGGTCACGGAGCAAATATAACAAAAGTTACGCGATAAATACCCGATAAATAATCATTAATTATGTTAACAAATAGCGAAAGTTTCAAAAGTTTATACAAACTTATTTTGTATCTTACTATTTAATGACCTGACGACCTTTAGGTGCAGCGAGCGAATAGAATAAAAATACTGTTTATTGAACACCAAGATACAATAACAAAACAGGAAATCACAAACACAGAAATAGTTGCATAATGGGCGGCCGTATCGCTAATAGCGATTCCTTCCAGGCAACTTTCGGATAGACGCGTAATTATTGTATAGGTTGCCTGGAAGGAATCGCTATTAGCGATAAGGCCCCCGGTGGCGTATTAAAGACTAATTTATACTATACAGAAAATACTTATACAATTACTGATATATAAATGTAAATAAATATCTACTAAGTTTAAAGAGTTTACATAGTATATATGTATATTAACTATTTGAAATCGATGTAAGAAAGTGTTCATAGACCATATGTTTGACCAGCAGATATTGGTTTCGAGTGTTCTGTGTCTTTTCTATGCATTATAAAAAAACTATATACATATGTAATGTATGTATTAAGTACCTATATCAGTTTCAAGTACCCATAACACAAAAGCTCTGCTTAGCCTTGATTCTGTGTAAATTGTTCAAAATTATTTATTTATTTAGTTAAATATTTGGACTCCATTTACAAATAAGGCTGTAGAGCAGCGTCACGAAGTAAACTCATACAAACAAACATTCACTCAAAAAAACATAATCCTCTCTCCGCAGTCGAGTAAAAATCCTTCCTGTGCTTAATAAGTGTCTGCGTCGTGATCCGCCTGTACTGCAGTCAGACACGGTCAGTGTAGTGTGTCGTAATATGAACTTGGACATTCCTGATTCTGCAGACGAATTGAGGGTAGTCGTGGATACTGCCATCAATTCTCGGCGGTAGCTCCGAGTACATCCAGTCGCCCCGTGACCACGATCGCTGTAACGCGATGGAAACGTAGGGGAAAATATAACAAAAGGTACGCGATAAATACCCGATAAATAATCTTTAATTATATGTGGGTATTTAAAATACCACACTGCAAAATGGAATTTTTAATTAAGTAAATGATATTCAAAAACAATAATAATATTATGAGAGTTCTTACTAAATAAAGTCACTTTTACAGGCAAAGAATTACTATAAAGTAAATAAATAATACAAGGTGTCACAAAATACTTATTAGAACTTCGTTTGACTGCAATCTCACCTGATAGGAAGTGACGATGTGGCCGACGATGTATCACGAAGGTCAATGTAGGTATCTATTATCTTGTCTTGACAGACCCTGGTTGTTATATGTGTATACAGCAGCTTGATTTTAGTATTGACATAATTATGAAACTAAATTAATTTTAGATTCGATTTTTACTGACATTTTATATTTTGACACTTTATTATTTTCTTTGATTATGTAAATTATTATACATTATGTTTAGATTAGTTTGACAATGCCCCTGTACAGCGGCACTTTGACATACCCTTTACTTTATTTATGTTATATTGAAAAATTATTCCTCTTTAATTTTTGACCTCTTAAAGCCAACAATTTGTTATTTAGTAAATTTCAAGCATGAAGTGTCATGTTTGTCTGTTTTTCTTTGTACAATACCTTAAGGTGTTTCCTATGTGAAAAGTTTGTGTGAATATTATAAGATAGATAGAATTAACGACATCAAGTGTAACATGTGTACCTACGGGGTGAAAGAAATAAATACAAATACAATATTGACCGGAAAAACAGCAGCAGGGAGCAAAATCGTTCTAACCCTGGTTAATAACTTGTTTTACTATGTTTTTTATTTACATAGTTTTTTTGCTATTTAAACAAAATACTATGTATTTGTGTTCCGTACTCATTTTACTTGGACTTATTTTACACTATTTTTTTTACCTTAAAACACCACTCCAGCTTATGTAGGTATAGGTACGGGTCGAGTCACGATTTAACAGCGCTGACCTTTATGCGCAGAAATAGATATTTAGATGTTTAAACCGTTTTACACCTGCGCAGAACCCCCTCTACTTTCGCCGAGCGCTATTAACCGTGACGAGACGTGTACTAAATTATTTTGTAGCGCCTTGTTATATCCTCTTATACCTTTGAATGGGTTCACTAAACAAGAAATCCTTTCTTTACCACGCGAACATTGTGTTTGTATCATAACAACATCCAAGGTTTCCTATTGTGAAGTCTCGAGTCCCGCCCGGCTAGTGTTACGAAGAATCCGGTCTTTTTACGGGCGATTATTTTTGACCGGATAATGTATTGTAATGTTGTCCCGAAAGGTTAGTTAAAAAGGTAAAAAAAAAATTTTTTTTGCTTTGGATAAGACAGCAATCGAGATTTATTCATTTTCTGCTAACATGGTAGTGTCATATTTTTTTATAGTCTATAGCAGAATTATTGATTTTCCTATGGCAACTCAGCAGAACATAGGCTAAAAACATGTGTCCCCCAGGCTTCTCCACCTTTGTATGTCTCCGCTGAGTTACCATAGGAAAATCAAAAATTTTGCTATAAACTATAAAAAAATATGAAACAAGCATGTTAGCAGAGAATCTAAGTTTACGTTAACATTAAAACAATAATATTTTAAACTGAAATACAGATTTTATCGTTTTTTCCATGGCACTCCTTTTGTGTCCCACAAAAGGAGTGCCTTAAAAGTTGATTCACCCTCTGCCAGTTTCTGTTCTAACTTTGTACGAGGTAACAAACACACATCCATACATGCAAACATTCGCATCCTACTAATATTATAATTGTCATAGTTTGGATGTATGGATATTTGTTACTCTTTCACGCAAAAACTACTGAACCGATTAGGCTGAAATTTGGTATGGGTATATAGTTTGGGACCTGGAATTTTATCCCAATAAAACGCGGGCGAAGACGCGGGCAGCAGCTAGTTTATAATATTAGTGTAATGAGCTATTTTAAAATCGCAACCCAGTTTGACCAACTGAAATAAAACTGTAAATATAGAGTTAAACTCATATAACGTTTTGCTTCGTATCGAAACGTATTGATCGTTCGCTAGCGATACTGAATATTTTACAGCATTGCCTATTATACACTGCTGGACACGGTAAATGGAAATTAAAAGTTCTTTTATCAGGTGATTCAAAAACCGGCCTACATAGCCGAATGTACTTCGAATGTATTCGCAGTGAGCGCGATGAGGAATGGAATGATACGAAACAAGTTTATGCATGTGGCTTCGCTCAAACACTCATATAACACATGTTTTATAGATAACAGTTTTATAGATAAAACATAACCTAGCAAGAAATGTAGATCCGTGAGCTAAAGTGAAGTTTCACAGAACTCAAACTTTACATTGGTGGCAGCGACTGGATTAAGTTTGACGCACTCGTCGTCATAAAGGCGCCTTCAGGTCGCAACACTGAAGCTTGGCAGTGAACACATTAACGAGCGTTAAGTTATTTTGTCCCGCAGTGTATCCGTTTTACGAGGCACTACAAAACATATCGATAGCAGTTTCAATGACGATGCGCACTCACATAATAGATAACGTCGATTTTCTGGCTTGGAGTGTAAATATGTGCTGATATTATATGCATACCTAATCTAATTATTTATAATTTTATGAGCGTATATTACGGTTCATAATTTCATACTAACAAATGCGGAACAAACTCTGCCTAGTTGCTTTTTCGTTTTCACGACCGATTGCGGAACAGAACATAATAAAATTTGGTAAGGAGATAGATCGCGTCCTGGAAAAAGACATACCTACTTATTTCTGACAAAACAATTGGCGTTTTAGGTTTTTTAAATATTATCACAATGCGAAAGTTTGGATGATTGTTGCTCCGTTTCTAAACTACTGCACTGGCCAAGCTAGAACTTTGCAAAGATGTAGTTTTAGACCACGGAGATACAGATAGTTTTTATTTTTTGACAAGGGAGAACGCATGCGAAACCGGAAGCAAAAGCTAGTACAATAACATAACAGTGTAGCAATTAATGACAGAGTAGCATAACAGACAAAAGTTAATTATTAATTCAACACTTCGCCATTTTGTCACTCATAAGCACTTCTGAAGACAGTACCGAGAATTTATGCAAAAATATACCTTAGGCAATGACAGTGGAGTCTATTGTCGTAATTAATGGTAATTCTATGGATATAAAATGGCGCCCGGTACAGTTGGAGGAAGAGTTTCGATTGCTTTGGTAAATAATTAAAGACTAGCTGCTGCCCGCGCCTTCGCCCGCGTTTTATGGGGATAAAAAATAACCTATACGTTATTCCAGGTCCCTAACCTAACGGTCGTCCGTAACTATACCTATACCAAATTTCAGCCTAATCGGTTCAGTCGTTTTTGCGTGGAAGAGTAACAAATATCCATACATCCATCCTTAAAATTTTTGACATTTATAATATTAGTAGGATATATGTATAATATAATGAATATAGTAGGATAGCAGTATGTAATTTCAATGTGTTTAGTTATTTCTAACTTACCTATGCCATTTCTTTTTATTAGGGCTGCTTTAACGGCACCGCTCGCTGTCGGCAAGCCTGATTCGCAGAGTGATCCCGGGAAAAGTCCCGCTACTCTGGTGAGATCATTCTGGGAATGAGTCCTGTGTTTATTTTTATATCTCGATCTCGTCTCGATTTGCTTACTAACCATTTACTGTATTTTATTACTGTTATTTATCGCGGTCCTGAGCCGCCTCCATCCATCGACTCCCTGCGACCGCTACGATGTCGTGGGTCCATAGAGTGGATGGTCTCCCATGTAGGGGGGCCATTTGCCATAATCACCACGCTTGGCAGGCGGATTGGTGATCGCAGTGTTGGTGTTTAAACATACTCAGAAGGAAGCTGCTGCCCTTCCTCTGGTAGGTTCGCTTAGTCGGCTCTTACGACATCCACGGGTTGTGTTGGAGGGGTCGATATTCGTACGCTGCGGCCCCACGGCTAAAATCTACGAGTATGTTGTCCGAATTAAAAGGTTTTTTTTACCTTCTTTAAAACTTCGTATTTTTTTTTTGTAAATTAGTAGGCACTTAATAAACCGGCCAAGGGCAAGTCAGGCTCGCGCATTAAGTATTCCGAGCAACATAAAAAAAAAACATTGTTTTGAAAAATCTAATAACCGACTTCGAAAAGTAAACTGTTTCTAAGTTTTGCGGAATAAATAGTAATCCCTTGGGAATAACATTTTTAAATAACTTTTATGGGACCATCTCGTGATTATTTTCTATACAAATGCAAAAGAATCATCCAAATCGGTCGATAAATGACGGAGAAATCGACGAACATACATATATGCCGAACATAGAACCTCCTCCTTTTTTCGAATTCGGTTAAAAATACGCACGCAATTCACTATATAATATGTTATGATTAATACATTATTTTCGTAGAGTACATAACGAAAGAGACCAGAACGAGAACGTTACGTACAGAAAACGTGTGCTTTTCATGGGGCCCTCCCCCCATGAAAAGCACACGTTTTCGGAAGGGGGCGGTCAAAAATCTTCAAAAAATAGCGTTACGTAATACATGAAAATCTCCTTAACGTCGCCGTCGACGACGACGCGTTTTCCAAACGCAGATCGCACGCCCACCGCGAGCTTAGCAACATAATTAGTAGCCGCAGTGTTCGCTGCGCAGACGCATCGCTTCAAAATCGCTCGCAAATCGCCAGTGTGAAAAAACTGTAACGGTCGGAAAAACAGACACTTACGACTGCGTAGGTTCACTAATAGTGCACTTTTAGCGTCCTCTGTGTACGGAACCCTAAAAGTGACCGACGACGGATAAATTTCCGTGCCGGGGTGTTTAGTTAATGTCTTACTTGGGGTCGCGTGGCACTAACAAAGTGCTTCTCAAATTGAATAGAACCCCAAAAGGCTGTTATCACGCCATCTTGTTTGTCTACTGATAACGCACTTTTTTCTATTAATGACATTTCCCCCAATTTTGTATTGCCTATTTTGCCGATTTTACCGTGCAACGTAATGCAAAGGGTCTTGTCGCCGCGTTGCGTCGTCTCGCCTCGTCTCGTCGTCGGTCGTCGCGTCGTCGCCCAGATTGAAAAATCTTCGCTATTTTCGGAAAGCTTGCTGTATTTTAATTATTAATTAATTTGTATGTAATTTATTTCCCAGGAGAATAAATACAGTTCATGGGATAAAAATATTCAAGAAGAACTTAGCTAAAAGTTGATTAAGTAAATTTTTACAGAAGACCTTTTTCATTAGAAACAAAGATGCAAAGTAGCTCTTATTACGTGTCACTTTCCGTTTGTACAATCGCATTCATCGATTCCGATGTATTATATATTCGTGAGTGCATCACTCATAAATTGGCCACTCATTTATTGGCTTTTGATTACGAATAAAAAACCAATCAGCGGCGAAAATAGTAACAGTAATACCACAAATTAGGCGCTATGCAGACGTAGCAACTAGGAGGCAACTAGCAATAGCTGTTTACCTATTTTGTAGAAGTTTATACAGACAGTGCCTTTAAGGCACAGCTTAAGAAGAAGTTTACTTATACGAAAAATATTAAGATGTAGCAACTATTGGGGCAACTGCCAACTCGCAACTAGCCCCCATATTCATAACTAGCTGCTGCCCCTGGCTTCGCACGCGCTTTTCATGTACACTATATCCGTCCCCGGAATACCATATACCTCCCTGCCAAATTTCATTAATATCCGTTCAGCCGTTTAGGCGTTAAAAGTTAACAGACAGACAGATAGACAGAGTTACTTTCAAATTTATAATAATACTAGCCACAGCCCGCGCCTTCGCCCGCGTTTTATCGGTATAAAAATTGCCTATATGTTATTCCAGGTACCAAACTATACCCATACCAAATTTCAACCCGATCAGTTCAGTAGTTTTTGCGTGGAAGAGGAACAAATATCCATAGGTAATCCATCCATTCTTACAAACTTTGACATTTATAATATTAGTATTTTTGCGTGAAAGAGGAACAAATATCCATACATCCATCCATCCTTACAAACTTTGACATTAAAATATTACTAGGATTAGAAAGGTGGCAGTTTCTTCAACTAAATGTGAAACGAATCAGAAATGACCAGCGGATTGAACGTTAGTATTATGTGGCACTATATCACCCCCCGTCACTTCCCATTGATACAATCGCATTCAACCCCTGTTACTTGAGGTTGATGATTGTTAGCTCAGCGATGACGATCGCGATACAATTCACTGATAGCAATACGAATGATGGATTTTATTGATTTCCGTGTTTGATGTTTTTATTATTCTACCGTCATAAATATTTATTTACTAGCAGTTCCCCGCGATTTCACCCGCGTTAAATTTGAATTTCACATTTCTAGGGGATAAAAGGTATTACTTCCCGTAAATTTCCCATGGGAATTTGATGTTTTACCAGGACAAAATGCCTATGTTACTCTCCATCTTTTCAACTAACTCTATGACAAAAATCAAGTTGATTGGTTGCTTAGTTAGGGCGTGGAAGAAGGTCAAACAAACACATTTTCGCATTTATAATATTAGTTAGGATTCAGAGCCATACACATTAGGCGTACTTACACTTTTCATTAGCCGAGACGCAAATGAGCATCTAGCAGACCTACAGCTCGGTAATCGCAGTGTCGGTGTTAAAATTACTCAGAAGGAAGCTGCTACCTTTCCTCTGGTAGGTTCTCTTAGTCGGCCCTTACAACATCCACGGGCTGAGTTCAAGTTGTCGATCATTTCGCCGCAATAGTCACGGACCCACGGCCTATTCGAATTTTTTAATACGAGCAACATAATTCAAGAAAAGCGGCAATATCACATCAATTCTGAAGTATAAAAAAAAAGATTAACAATAAAAATATAAATCATATGCGCATTGATGACAGAGCATTAGACTCAATATTAATACTTATGTAAATTATTATAACAGTCGTAGGAGTAGAACATTAATAAGTTTGGATTAAGCTTATTATATTTTGACGTTTATCGAAAAGTTGAACGTTTCAAAAATTTTTTAGATCATTTTGAGCAGAATTAGTTTTTATAGCGGATTTTTAATAATAGAATGTTCAAAAACGATTTATGAAATTGCAGAAGCGATTTAAGAAATAATTCCAACCGAAAATTGTTTTTATTAGAAAACTTCTAATCGCTATGTCACACGCGTTTTATTAAAGCTTACGGCAAGAATATTGGTCTCTTATATTGCTTGAAAATGTGCTTTAGTTATTTTGATTGTAACTTCGCATCTTATCTGCAAATTACGGTCACAGCTGGTGCTCAGGGAATTGTTTCTTAAATAGTTCGCGATTATAAACTTTTGTCTGTCTGTTTGTTTTGACTATTCTCCGAAATGGCTGAACTGTTTTGACAGGACTTTCACTGGCAGATAGCTGATGTTACATTAATTTATATTTATTTTCAATTACATTTTGAAAAAGAATAAGGGTTCCCGCATAAATTAATGAAGACCATAGACTAACTCGCAGTACCTTCAGTGGTTACGTGATCAAGGCGCTTGTGAATAATTTTAGTAAAAGCAAAGTAAAACCCATGAAATTGCGAATTCTACGAACTAAATAATGTTAGGTATAAGTATCCGGGCCGTGGGGCCGCGGCTTACGAATATCGACCCCTCCAACTCAACCCGTGGATGTCGTAGAGCCGACGGAAGAGCCGACTAAGGGAACCTACCAGAGGAAGGGCGGCAGCTTCCTTCTGAGTATTTTTCAACACCAACACTGCGATCACCAATCCGCCTGCCAAACGTGGTGATTATGGCAAATCCCTCCCTACATGGGAGACCATCCACTCGATGTACCGACGAAATTGTAGCGGTCGCAGGGAGTCGATGGATGGAGGCGGCTCAAGACCGCTATTTGGGGCGTCGTATGGCCTATGTCCAGCAGTGGACGTGTATGGGTTTGTATAGTAGGTATTTAAATTTTCGCGATTTGTTAACATATAAAAGACTAGCTGCTGCCCGGGCCTTCGCCCTCGTTTTATCGGGATAAAAAATAGCCTATATGTTATTCCAGGTCCCAAACTATACCTCATACCAAATTTCAGCCTGATTGGTTCAGTAGTTTTTCCGTGAAAGAGTTACAAATATTCATACATCCATCCTTACAAACTTTGACATTTATAAAATTAGTATTATTACTACTTTTATATGTAGGAGAAAATAAAACAATATGTACGGGAGAAATACCCAATAAAATTAACTTTAATATGCATTAGTATAGTACCCCATACGAAATTTACTTTCTTCTATCTAGCTAGTTAATGTAAAATCTAACCCCTGTAAAGTTCATTTAATTTTATAAATTATTAGGGGTTAATAATTTAATTATAATGTAGTTCAAAGGAGGTGATAACAATAGTTATTAATTAAAAAGCGTAATAGGGGGATCCTTATCTTAGGTGGCAATTCTGATTATTCATTGAAAATAATTTGATAGAATTAATTGCTTTTTTAATTATATTAGAAAGGGCATTTGAAGACTGAATTAATAACGAAATTAATAGATGATGCAAATTAATAGATGATGCAAATTAATAGATGATGCAAATTAATATTAGAAGGTCAATAACATTTCTTTTTCAAAGGTTGTACTTGAAATCTTATTTTTTAAGATAGATCGAATTCAATTTCAATGTAGGTAAACGTATTATAACAAAAATTCTAAGTATCAAAAAACTCATTTGGGAAAGGAAAAAACTGGAAATAAGATTTCACAAAATAATTTAACCGTTCTCAAACATCAAAAACCTAATAAAGCGGAAATCGGAAGCGTCAATCAAAAGTCGATTTCCGGAGACAATTAAATGGGTCTCGTTTTGGCGGTAAAAAATGGCGAACACCCTCGGAACCGTCTAATTTCGTATGCATCAGTTCTGTCGAGGTTCTAATATTCCTTGGAAACTTGGAGTTCCCTACAAGATAAAGAAAATGGACATGTTTAAAGTCGTCTAGGCCAAGACCTTAAATTGAATATTGACACTTGAGCTACCTCTAGATTGTTTGCAACGGTCTGCAGTTAGCTCAACTGTTAAATTTTTATAATTTTAAAATGTTTCTATTCATAAATTTTAACTTCCATTGTTCGTAATAGTAAACCATGACTGTATAGAAAAACACCGAGCTGACAATGATAATGATAAAAATTGTAGAGATGTTTCCCATCATCAGCCCATACAAGTCCACAGTTGGACATAGGTCTCCCACATACGACGTCACAAATAGCGGTCCTGAGTCGCCTCCATCCATCGACTCCCTGCGACTGCTACGATGTCGTCGGTCCATCGAGTGGATGGTAGCCCAACAATCCGTTTCGCGTTGCATCGTGGCCACCACTCGAGAACATTTAGGTACCCGCCAGCGGTAATTAGTTCATGTTTCCCATATAAATCAATTAACAATGATAACTTATTATTGTTAATGGTATTTATATCATAACTGTCAACAAAATATCCTCTCCCGCTATGGTAACATACCCTGAAAACTATGAAACTAAAACAACAATTCTAATTAACTACAGAAATAATTCAAACAACTTAAAATCTTTACAAAATGCTACGGGACCCCTCAGCATTCCTCAAGAAACTGGCAACACCCAGTGTCGGGGTGACAAGTTCTAATTTAAACTTGGTCGGACGGACCAGGAACGATTATAACTTCCAAGTGTTATTTTTAATGACTTTTCGGAATTTCCGAATTATTAATACGTCCTATTTTCCCTGTTTATGGGTAATTCAGTTTTAAAGGATTTTTTTTGTATATTTTAGTGAGAAAAAATGAGTTTTTTATGAGATATAACTTTCCAAAGTTGTAATGGAGTTGATTTATAATTTAAATTGAAATACGCTTTCCGGCAGCGTGTTAAAAGTAACAAGAAAAATCTTACAAAATTTTTTAAGCTAGTTTACAACATGAACTACAAATTAATATATAATACAATTTAAACTATAGGTTGGCCTGTGACTTCTCTGCCTTTGTACGCTATTTTTAACCGATTTCGAAAAGGAGGAGATTATACATACATATGTCCGGCTGTATGTTCGTTGATTTCTCCGTCAATTATGAACCGATTTGGATGATTCATTTGAAACTTGTAATGATAGAGGTGATTCCAAAATGGTCCCATACTTTTGTGTTTGTGTTGGAAGAACTCACCCTGAAGAAGTCCCTCGTTAAGGGATGAAACGTTGTTCTTCCAACACAAACTAGGTTCGTAGTTAACCCGCTTACATTTATAATGAATTCATTGAACCTATTGCTAGATTTTTTTCCGTAAGTTTTTACAAGTCTCATCTGAGTTTCGAGACGTTTTTAATCGAACCCTCAACCATCTATTTAAATGCCGTTCAAACATCCACACGGCCAGCTCAGCTCAAAGTACTCAAACGTATCAAATAGAAATCAAAAAGTTAGCAAAGATTTAACAAAAAAAAGCTCACGCGTAAAATAATTTTATAAGTCGACAGATGTTAATAATCTTTTATGAATTTCGATAATTTTGTACCTTATCTCAAAGCAGCTAGAGCTTAAATTGAAATTTTATATGAAATCATCCCTTTATATCGATAGAATAAAATTATAATTTCATTTTTATGAGACGAGATAGGGCTGCAGAAGGGTTAAAATTTAATATTTATTGGAATGAAAACTTTCGTACATTTTGCCGCTCTGGAAACTAGCAACCCGCTTTGGTTTTAGTTGGGTTATTTTTAACCGACTTCAAAAGGAAGAGATTCTCAATTCGTCTGTATGTTTTTTTTGTATGTATGTACGCGATATCTCCGCCAATTATGGACCGATTTTGAAAAACTTTCACATAAATTTTGTAAAGAAAATAATCCGAAGATCCCGGTCCCATAAAATGTTTATCCCCAGGGGATTAGTATTTATACCGCAAAACTTAAAATAAGTATAAAAAGTAAGGGAATTTAAAGTCGGTTTATTGTTTTTTAAAACATGCCTTATTACATATGTAAAGATAAAGTCTAAAATAACCTACTTGAGCGAGATGACGCAGTGTGAATTGACCAGCATTATTATTCAATTTATTTTCTAATAGGTAGAAAATAAATTGAATAATAATACTTGAGCGAGATGACGCAGTGTGAATTGACCAGCATTATTATTCAATTTATTTTCTAATAGGTAGAAAATAAATTGAATAATAATGCTGGTCAATTCACACTGCGTCATCTCGCTCAAGTAGGTTATTTTAGACTTTATCTTTACATATGCACACAAACTCGAATTTTGGTGTGTTTATAAATTGTCTGAATAATCACATACAAATGCGTTTCAGAACATAAAAGTAACCAAATCCAACATTCTCCTTATATGATTTAAAAAAGGCACCGTCTACCAAGATCATTAAATTGTATGTGTCTAATATTTAGTAGACAAATAACGCAACCAAACCCAAACCTAAAAATATAACTCATCTCAAAACTAAGCAAAGAATCAGGGTTCCGTAAAACTCGAGCCCGCAAACGAGGTTAACATACAGAACCTCTGCGTTTTGATGAGCAGAACTTTCAAAATTACTGTTTGACTGTCCCCCAAGAATGCTACATTGAACCATAGTAGTTGTAGTGGCTAAAGAAAAGCTAGTTTACTTTAAAATTTATTTTCGGTCATAGAGGGTAGAAAGGGTTATTTTGAGTTAGATACGGGACTATCTGATTGTTTATTTGAATTTAAAAGTTACTAATAAAAACAATTATTAATCTCTGACTAAAGTACTTGTGGAAGCGGGACCACACCCTCCTCTAATTTGCTAGCATTTTTTAAAAAGAAACGTACTTTTTATTTATTTGAATGAAATCTTTCGTACATTTACCGCTCTTGAAACTTGCAACAACAAAAAAGAGTATTTTGATACAAACCGACAGTGGAAGGGTTAAAAAAAGTTTCATTAGCTCATAAAAAAAACGCATCAGCATTTACTATAGTAGCAAACAGCCCAAACAGATCTGTTTCAGAATGGAGGAAGACGTGCCCAGCACTAGATTTTTATGACTAGTTTTTTGGTGTACTAGCTGAGCTCATCTAAGCTCAATACAAAGTGGGTCAAAACTATACTTAAGGACCAATGGCCGGACGAACGAGAAATATGAATTATCCAAGTCCTATCCTTTTTCCGACGTAGGACCGAAACTTTGTCCATTGCACAAAACTGCTGACCGTAACTTTGGACGTGTAAATAAGGGTTGATTTATTAGTTTCGAGGCCTTTAAATTCGCTGACGTTGCTGAAGCTGAAAGCCAGCAGATATATAGTTTTGACCTTAACCCCTTGAACTCAGTTGCTGTAAGGACTTTTTTACCCTCGACGAAATGTAGCGCATCAGCATTTTCATAAAGCGGGGTAATGCAGCCAGCGTTATGGTGACGTTTCCGCTTGGTATTAATATGGAGCTGATTGGTATTAACATTGATTAGTTGATCTGCCTCTAGATTGTTTGCAACAGTCTGCAATAAGCTCAACTGTTTCAATCGTAAATACTAGTTCTTATTTTGTTTCTATTCTTTAGTAGTCATTTACATAATTTTATCTACGTTTGCTTACAAATATTTACGTTTTACAGCTTACGTATATTTTTAGGGTTCCGAACCCAAAGGATGAAAACGGGACCTTATTACTAAGCTTTCGCTGTCTGTCCGTCCGTCCTTCAGCGGACCATCTCATGAACCAAAGGTAGACAGTTGAAATTTTGTCAGGGTTTGTAAAATTCATAGATGCCGGAAAACCACTGCCGCCGCTATAACAACAACTAATAAAAATCAAATAAATTTAATAATTAAGGCGTCCAACGTCTATACCAAGTTGAATACCGATCACCGAAGTTAATCAACGTCGAGCGCGGTCAGTACTTGGAGGGTGACCGCGTCAGGTAGGCTTTTTACTTTGTCAAAAAAAAAAACTTTTTAGGGTTTCTATTGCAAAATAGTTATGAATGATGGTACGGAACCCTCCGACTTGGTCGATTTTATTTTTGTTACAAAATTTTCCCATTTTACAAATTGAAACCATGCTTAAATATTCGCGGCTAATTTTATGCAAACACTACCACCGTGCCTAACTAGCACTTCAAATCTAATTATCGACCAGTTCATTGAGGGTATGCTTCATCAATCTAATTTTACTGGAGCTCTGAGGCAAAATTGTCGTAAAATAATATTATTTACGTAGAGCTACTTGTCGGCAAGCTCTCGGGCGACTGTCTCCTCTGAAACGCAGCGACCAAAAGTCAGCCTGCGAAGCAAGAGGTTGCGGCTTCGATTCCCGCGATGAATGTTTGTACGATCTGCAGGTATTTGTTCTGGGTGTTTTTTATGCATAAGATTCAAAACCTTACGGCCTAATCTGGGCCCGAAAAAACGATGATCAAAGTTTCTGTACATATATATTTCAGTGACATAACATAAGGTTTTGCACGAAAACAAACAGAAACCAGGGTCTTACTCGGAAAAGGAAAAGTTTTGATTCCATTTCGTGAAAAATAAACTATTACGTCGTCGCGTCGCTTGCATAAGATTAGCGTTTGCACTAAATATAAACAGAAACGGGCTACTTTTTACGAGTAGGTACGGGCCCACAAACTTCAACTTTCGTTTTCCGAGTAGGCCATCCTCTTTTCAGGTTTACATTTTCCCCTATTCCCAGAATTCTTTCGACCTAACTTCAAGATTTCTTTGTAAAACACGAGAAATAAACATTTCTTGCGACAGTCCAATTGCGGTATCGCTGGTAAAGCAACGTATGTTTGTACCGTTATATCTTGACATAACGTAAACAGTCTTACGGGGTGATTGCAGAAACTAGGTAGAAGCGAAACACTTGTGACAGTTGTGGGAATGTGCTATGGCGCGTTGCGTGAGATCAAAGAAATGTTTGTGACAAGAGCCAAGTATTCTGTGTACTTAGATTATCGAAGTTATTGGAAAAATCTTTAAGCCGGTGTCTCACCGCGGCGCATGCTGTGCACGGCATTGAAGCAGCAGCTAAAGCCGCAGCGTGGATAGCGTGCACAGCGTGCGCCGCGGTGGGACAGCGGCTTTAGGGTGGATTGTGATACGAGTAGTTCTAGAAAAATCTAGTTTTTGGTGATTTCTGCTTTCCAGAAGTTACTAAGCTAGCAGATAGAAAATTATTGCACACAGCCATTTGTATAAAACAAGCTTTGACTCAATTGTCGTTTTGGAGTCTTTTGACATGTAAGATGATTACATGATTTACTAAAATCAACATAATGTCCCAAGACTCCAAAATGTCAATTGATTTAATACGTGTTTTAACATGGATTTGTTCATAGCGAATAGCTAACATGTAGGTATGCAAAACTTCTTATCTGGCATCTAAATTACTTCGAGACGAAAAAATAAAAACTCTATTTTTTCCTTCACGCAGTTTCAGTTCCATCCCTCATTTGCTCAGTACCAAGGTAAACGTTTCTTATCTGCCATCAGCAGCAACGAGCTGAATGTGGAATCAGCCGACATCTGCCCTTGAATCTTGGAGGTGTCAGGAGCCTCCTAATCTTTGAGGAACAGCCGTTTTCTGCCGCTAAAAAATAATATTAAGGAGGTAAGTTTTTATGTATGGCAGACCATCCATTCGATGGACCGACGACATCGTAGCGGTCGCAGGGAGTCGATGGATGGAGGCGGCTCAGGACCGCTATTTGTGGCGTCGTACGGGGGAGGCTTATGTCCAGCAGTAGACGTGTATGGGCTGATGATGAAGTTATTATGTGCGGCAAGATATTTATTACATACTAACTTCTGCCACTTCTTATGTCGTATTAGGATAGATAGATAGAAAATACTTTATTGCACACTTAACAAAACAGTTTACAAACAATTTGAACAAAGGATAAACTGTAGCCTTTATTACTGAGATGAAGTGAAATAAATAAATAAAATCCTAACCAATATTAAAAATGCGAAAGTGTGTTTGTTTTTTGTTTGTTCTTCTTTCACGCCGCAACTAAGCAACCAATCAACTTGATTTTGGCATAGAGTTAGTTGAAAGGATGGAGAGCAACAAAGGCTACTTTTTAACCTGGTAAAATATCAAATTTCCATGGATTTACGGGAAAAAATACCCTTTATCCCCCTAGAAATGTGAAATTCGAAAAATGTTGTAGCTGGCAGTTATTGATGTGATTTTGCAAACGACTGAGCGAAAGTATTTACTATGTATTTACATTGATTCTTATAAAGTGCAATTCCTAGTCCAGATTTAGTTGTTTACAGACGGACAGACTCTCCGTTTTCCTCTATAAACATTGACTGGAGTGTAAGTGGTATAAGATAAAGAAGATGTGTGTTTTAAGGTGCATCTCCATTTGTAACATTTTGCCAAACAAAACAGCATAACCTGTTACGAGAACTTGGACGGGTGGCGGTTTGCATCGTAACAGAACATTGTAACGTTGCCGTGAACTTGTTTCTAGTAAGTCCGTGTCACTTTTTGTAGCGCTGCAAACGCGCGACTTAAAACGCGCGACTTAAAACGCGCGACGGCGGCATCGCGACTGTATCGAGAGTTGTACTAGACGGGTTAGAGGGGAAAATCCAAGATTTATATCGTTAGATATGCCCTGGCACCAAAAACCGTGGTCCGTTGTCTTTGAATGTGTGCGTTACGAAATGCCGACGCGCGCACACTAATTAAAATTAACCACGTACCTAACTGTTATTATAACCATATTGTGTGCAATCATACTGCACACATTTCTGTGAAAAAATAAAGGTCCTATCATATCCTGAAATCGAAAAGTCTAAAAAGTGTGCAATTTGGGTTGTACCACAGATTAGTTGGTAATGTTACTTTGTAGTGCGGTCAGAACGCAACAGCGGAAACAGATTTAAAAACGGAAAGAAAAATAATAGTTGTTTAATTATATCGCAATACCTAAGAGTGAAATGTAATGCTTTTGTCTTTATTTGTATGTTTAGAATTTATGTTGCATTTGCGAAATGCGCACGGTGGTATTTTGTGAAACTTTTCAATAAAAAATGCCAATGATACAGCACGTCCGGCTGACACTGTGTTTAGATGTGATTCCAAATGAGCGAGCTATCTCATTTCATATGTCACCAACACGGGCGCGGTCTCACTACGGTAAGGGCCTATCTAACGATATAAATCTTGTTAGTTGATACATTCCTGTGGCAACATTAAAAAAGGTTTTTGCTAGTCTGTGGTAGCATTATTGCATCATCATTGTAAGAAGTGGGTCGCAAGCAGGAATATAAAAAAAAATTATGGAATTGGGGTACTTTCTAATGGCGAATGTCAAATGTAAGTGAATAATATTGAATGTTGATAACCAAAGCTCTATTCAACTGATCAAATCAGGTTCATTCAATAAGAGATCCAAACACATTGATGTGAGGTACTATTTCATTCATGAAAATTATAAAAAGGGTATAATAAATATTAAATATTGTCCTACTGATAAACAAACTGCAGATATATTTACAAAACCATTAAATAACTTAAATAACAAATTTAATTTTCGATTTTACAAATTTTATTTTTTACTTTTAAATAACTTTAAATTTGATTTAGAAAGTACAAGATAGAAAGTATTATTAAAATTGTAAAGAATTTCAATAATAGGAGAAGGTGTTAGTTGATACATCCCTGTGGCAACATTAAAAAAGGTTTTTGCTAGTCTGTGGTAGCATTATTGCATCATCATTGTAAGTTAGAAAATGGCCCTGAACAAAAATGTTATAAACGGTTGTGGCTTCTAAATAAAACAAAGTAATTCATTTAATAAACAGTGTTTTTCTCCTCTTCGGCATTCCCTATACCCTTCAAATCTTTGGGGAATATATCTCTATGTGATTGACTCTCTCACTTGGCCGAAATAAGAAAGTAAACCCGCTGCCGCCCCTGACTTTCCCCGATAAATCAAGCGCGTATTAGAAACGGTAGATCGGAGAAAAAACGGAAGCGAGCGAAGGGAATACAAATCGGAGTATGCTTATAGTACTTACTTGTTGTTATTGCGAATGTAAATTGTGAGAGCAGTATAACAACTTGATAAGTTTTCTGTACATTCAAGGAAACAACTCTTACAAGATTCAGAATATGAAAATAATTATTGTCTTCCTTGCCTGTGGTCTAGATCAGCTGCTCCTGTTGACTGTACCACCGAAAATATTTAACCCCAAGGGGGAAAACTGGAATAGAAAAGTCAATTCCAGTTTTCCCCTTGAAGATCTGGAAACTGGAATTGTCTTTTTTGTATAGGCACGGAATGAAAAAACATCGGTTGTCCATTTAACTGAAACACGTAATGAAAAAACTTCGGTAGTTCAGTTAACTGTACTACGGTAAAAAAAATATTCGTTGTTACAGTCAAGTGGACCAGCATGGCTATTCTAACTTAATCGAAAAGTTTCCGTGACTCGAAATCTGACACAAATCCGCGCGAATTTTAGCGGTTTTTAATATTTTCTGCGTTCTACAAGAAAAATCAATAAGCAGAAAAGTAGCATACTGTAAATTGTTAAATGAGATTTATTACTAAAATCAAAACATTATTAATCGTACTTCATTGGAACATGGGTTCGTAGAAAATGCTCAGCGATTTATGAAAAACGAATTTTTTGGTAGTTTTATTCCTTGTAGAATAAAATTACTTTTTAGGTAGTTTTAGCCCCATTAATCGTACTTCATTGGAACATGGGTTCGTAGAAAATGGTCAGCGATTTATGAAAAACGACTTTTTAGGTAGTTCTATTTCTTGTATAACGCAGAAAATATTAAAAACCTCTAAAATATTTAAATTTCGCACGGAGATGTGTCAGATTCCGAGTCGTGGAAACTTTTCGATTGGGTTAGAATAGCCCTGCAGCTGAACGATCCCGTTCACAGGCAGGAAGCGAAGAACTTATCACCACGAATGAAAGGCTGCCTTATTCCTCGCACGAATGCGGGTCTTATAAATAACAATGCTAGATACAAGTCGCTCAGCATAATTTTGCCCCCTTGGCCTTGAATGAGGCCGTGGGGTCGCGGCCTACGAATATCGACCCCTCCAACTCAACCCGTGGATGTCGTAAGAGACGACTAAGGGAACCTACCAGAGGAAGGGCAGCAGCTTCCTTCTGAGTATTTTTAAACACCAACACTGCGATCACCAATCCGCCTGCCAAGCGTGGTGATTATGGCAAATCCCCCCTAAATGGGAGACCATCCATTGGATGGACCGACGACATCGTAGCGGTC
The DNA here is from genome assembly GCA_947859395.1 of Eupithecia insigniata. NCBI lineage: Eukaryota > Metazoa > Arthropoda > Insecta > Lepidoptera > Geometridae > Eupithecia > Eupithecia insigniata. The sequence continues at coordinate 2,340,983 of OX402018.1, read as the reverse complement.
GCAGGGAGTCGATGGATGGACGCAGCTCGGGACCGCTATTTGTGGCGTCGTACGGGGGAGGCCTATGTCCAGCAGTGGACGTGTATGGGCTGATGATGATGATGAATTTTACCCCAACTGGATATAAGTTTTTTTAGACGATTTTGCTCAATGGTCGTATCGTATGTCTTTACTGGATTCAAAATATACTATGCCATGCCACACTAAAAATGAGGTGCATTTTCTAGGAATGATTTATTTTATGTTATTTTTATTATCTTCCATTAGCAAGTTTTGATAGTTTCAGTGCAGATTCCAAGGCTTGTCACAAACATTTTTTATGTACTGTCTGAAGTCTTGGGGTAGACTGTTGGTTTTATGACTATTTTTATCTGCATTCGGTATATTTATTATCTTTTTACGTTTCTCATCCATTACTGATACTCGTAGATTAAGAATCTGAGTTTTAATTTGATTGGATTTTATAATACCTATTAAGTACATAATACACGGCTTTGTCTGGGCCCCAAAGCTGTGTTGTAGTCATAGACCTAGATTTTGTTTTTCTACAAGTTTACTACAACTTGTAGAAAAACAAAATCTATAATAAAGGTAAAAGGTATTAAGGTAAATAAATTAAGGTAATTAATATAAATATTATTGAAATAATCGTGATGAATCTCTAGGTACCTAAATAATTCAGAGTTTTGAAACCTCAATCAACTTCGACAAGGTCAACATCAATACCAAATACCAATCATCAAGCCCATCACAGACGTAGCTATATAGACCGTGCTTTAATGCAAGCAATACAAGCAATTACGTATAGCTTAGTGACGTCATAGAAATATAAATTATAGCTACGTGTGTATAAAAAGTATAGAAAATATACAGTGTGTCCCTAGATAAAGTGCAACCCCGAAAGAGGGTGAAACTAGATCAAAAATTATCGACAAAAAATAGAAAAAAAAAATCGTATATAGTTTATTGATGAATTAAAATTTTTATTACTCACTAATGACTCTATTTAATAAAAAAATGATTTCTTCCAAAGTAGTGGGTCTATTTTGTTAAAATAAAAACCATAATCATGTCAGATATGTGACATTACGATAAAATAACAAATAACTCACAAACGAGTGGCTATCGTGACTTTAAGTTTAACTTTTGTATTAAAATTAAATTTTATGCTATTTTTTTCCAATAATCTCCAAAAATCTTAAAATTAAGCCTATAATACTAGATATTTTATGACTTTTTATTATTGTCTATCATAATAGCTTATAAATAAAAAAAACCTACGTTCTAACATAAAAAATGCGCTGGCTAGGAGCTTTTAAAGTTTACCACTGATTACGTCACCACTCAGGTAGAGACCCATTTTTTTACTGCTCAGGTAGTATTAAAATATGTACAAATTTTTGTTACAACATTTTTATTTAACTTATTACATGTAAGTATGAAATAAGGGTTATGTTTCCTTTTAATTCTTTATTGTACACAATAATACATTTTATCAACTTATCTAAAAAGATTATGTACATAGGCGAGCTTAACTCTGAAAAGAGTTTTCTTCCAGCAAACCTTAGAGTTATAGGAGAGGCGATCGAACAGGTAGAGGAAGTGTACAAAAATAAAATAAATCGAACAATTGATAAACTAACAATAACTAATAGTAGCTTAGCTACATACAATACATATAATTATAATAAACATACATAAACTAAAATAATAATGACTAAATAAACCTAATAAATACCTAATCTTCAATAAATATATATATAATAAAATAGAAACTATTTATGATAGTAGGAAGTGCTCTTTTAACTTAGTTTTGTAAATGTTAAGCGATGGACTGGCTCGAATATCATGGGGAATAGAGTTCCACAATCTAGCCGCTTGCGCGGCGAAAGAACCTCCGGGCCTACTGGAAAGAAGGAGTGATACTGCCGTCCACACCGCGAGGAACGCGAATCGTTCGCGGAGGTATGTCAGGGAAAGGGGGTTATTGAGAATGAAGTACAGATAAGAGAGAATGTGAAGATCACGCCGCCGTCGTATGGGTAGCCATTTAAGTTTGGATCGAAAAGCAGACACATCGAATTTACGTAATTCATATATGAATCGGATGCCCAAATTCTGCCCAGGTTCTTAGCCTTCGTAGAGAGAGGAATGATATTACTGGCCAAAGTAATAGACGGAATTGTAGAAAGAACTAATGATTTCAACATAAAATTACTACCACAGATCATGGCTTGCGATTTCGAGGGCTTGATCAGAAGACCATAGGCCTTATCCCATGAGTTTATGTTGTATAGATCCAAGTTAATCTGATCAATACCTTCTGAGATCTCATCCACTTTAAAATGATGGTAGATTTGCAGGTCGTCCGCGTAGAGATGGTAGCTGGAAGAAATTACTTTAGTAACAGAATTAATGAAGATGGAGAAAAGGAGAGGTGAAAGGACACTGCCGCAGAAATGTTACACCAATACGAGTATGAATCATCAAGGCGCACACGCTGTCAGCGACCTGAAAGATAAGAACGAAACCAAGCGACTACTGAGGAAGTGATATTGAGAGAGGAAAGAACTGCAACAAGGATATCGTGGTCGACAGAGGTGAAAGCACTGCTAAAATCGAATAACACTAGTGCAGTTACCTGTTTATTAGACATAGCTAAGCGTATGTCGTCGGAGATTTTAGCAAGAGTACCCACAGCGCTGTGACCAGGACGAAAGCCGGATTGGTATGGACTCAAAAGGTTATTACGATGGAGATACAGCGCGAGTTGCTTTTGGACTACATTCTCAAGGATTTTAGAAAGAAGACTCAAGAGAATGATTGATGATGTGGGATATTGCAGGACAAAGTTCTAAGGAGAGAAGCTGGAGCATCTGGATGTTAATATCATCAGTGCCAACGGCTTTCGTTGATATGGAGTTAAGAATCTTTTTAATGTCGTCCTCGGCAATCGTTTCGAAAGTAAAGGGAAGGCATGGTGGAAGAGCTTGCTGCGCAATTGTATTAATAGTTGAGATTCGAACACTATTATCCAGAGAAAGGGGAGATTTAGAAAAGTTTTGATTAATAATGTTCAGGTCAAAAGGGATGTGCGGATTATATGAGCCACCACCAATTCCAATGGATTTTAGAAATTTCCACATTTGTGAAGGAGTAGAATTTTGAACAGAACTATGAATTTTGACGTTTTCTACTATCTCTACACAACTTGCTGCAACGGTTACGAAGCTTTTTATAGACAGTATGATTTTCTTCAGTCGGATGTTTTTTGTAGCACCGTTTAGCCCGATCTCGCCTCGACATCACCTTCCTAATGGCCTGAGTCAGCCACGGAGCTGGAGGATGCTTCACTTTGACCATTTTCATCGGTGCGTGAATATCAAATAAATCCAAGATCAGCTTATTAAAGGCAGCCACTTTATCGTCCACACCAACAACATCTATTCTAGTCTTTACTACAAGAAGGAGGATAAAAAACACCAAGTAATATTTTAGAATGATTAATAATTACTTCAATAAACAGATGCTCTGCGGACTTGGAGTACTGTCCTGGCGATTGGTCTATAATTTTATATGGAATACCCGCACGCAGGTATATTGCGACCCCACCACCACCCTTGCCAATACGATCATTTCTTATCAGAATGAATCCTGGCTGGGGATGTTGGGTAGACGGTGAAGATGGCTTAAGAAAAGACTCGGAGATAAGAACAGCATCAATTACTTTGTGGTCAAAGGAAGCTAACAAATCCGAGTAATGGCAGGGGATGCTCTGGGCGTTAATATGAATAATGTTCAGATTTTTAGAAAAACCGTGGAACTTACTTTCAATAACAGCTCGAAGGTGCGGTAAACCCACCATCGAGTCATCACTGCTGACGGCGCTAGCATAATCGGTATTCAAGGAGCACGAGAAGTAACTATCATTTAAATCTAAATCCATAACTACTAAATAAATAATAATATATACTTAATATAACTGATATAAAATAATTTGTTTTTAAAATATGCCTAAAATACTAAATGGGGAAGCTAACTTACAGATGCATCTCCTAACACTCGCCAGTTAAATAAGCAAGCAAGAACAGTATGTACAACATACTACATCACAAAATAGTTAAATAATAAAAAGAAATTACACATAATAGTACATACACCCAAGGGTCCTAGCCCGAGGCCTAGCGACATACACAGTAAGAGTGTCAATGTCAAATGTCCGTCATTTTCATCAACCTTGTTATTTTACACCATTAAAAAGAAGTTGAAGTTTGATTTTATGTTTAAAAAAGTGATTGACAGACAAGAAAAAAAAAAATCTTGAAGCGTGTTAGATTTCTACCTCAAACTATGAAAATTATTGGATATTATGCTACCAAGTAATGTAGTAAATACAAGTGATCGATTGTGCCACCCCGTGGGCGACCCTTCATTGAGAGATAGAGACGAGTATTGTTACCGCTGACGCTTGGACCTTGTGTCCATTCTGCTGGAGCCTGGCTTGGCTGCAGGAACCGACGAGGCCTTTCCTTTGGTCCGCGGCGCGCTCGGGCCTTCCTCATCAGAAGACTGAGGCGCGGGGAACTTGGCTAGCAGCGGCTTCAGCTCCGACATCGCTTCGATCTTGCGGCGCGTGTTATCAGGCAGAGAGATGATAATTCTGCCCTCTGATGTCCAACACCGACGTACCGCCGAAGTGCTCGCGCGCTGCCATGAACACATCATGCCTCGGTTTGGTCAGGAACTCGGAAACCGTAATGTCGAATCCCTTGAGCGACGTCTTGGCATTCCAAACCTGAGTACGCAGTTGATGACTACCGAATCGTACCAAGATAGGCCTGGGCTTGCTACTGTTTGAGCCTAAGCGGTAGCAAGAGGAGATCAACTCCGGTGCAACATCAGACATTTTAAATTGGCTGGTTAATAAATTCCTAACCAAGTTATCAACTGGAGATTCACCGGACTCTGGAATCCCATGAAAGAGGAGAATCTTTCTGCGAGAAGCAGTTTCTTGGCGGTCCAGGCACTGGACTAGGAGCTCCAATTGTGCTTGCATCGTTGCTAAAGACTTCCAAGTTAGCATTTTGAAGTCCTGGAACTCACGTGAAAGTGTCTGCCAGTCCTTGTGTGGTGCACCTGGTGCCTGTGATGGTCCCTGCTCAGTGCTCAGTATACATTGCCGCACGAAGAGCGATTTGTTGTGTGGCTCTAAGCACCATCTCTGGGTCACTTCTTATCTCATCGGCACATCGCATGATTTGATCTTGTAACTCTGCCTCGGTGTTTACGGTCGTTCTGTAGATTCATTCTGTGTCCACGTGACATACCATAATAATAATGGATAGCAGCGATTTCTCGCGGAGAGAACTCAGTCAATCGCGGCATCTCCACAACACAACAAAGTACAGTCAAAAACGTAACAAAAAAGTAAAAAACGTAACAAAAAGTCAATAACAAAACAAAAGCAAAACAACGTAACAAAAACTTGAAGGCGCAGTAAGGTACGGTAGGCGATAGCAGCGGCGAGAATATCGGAGCGACTGGCGTGCCTTGTTGTGAGTCCTGTTTCGATCCCCACCCTTCATCTTTCATAGAACAGGCCCAGCGACCATAATCTACAACAATAGAAGTTAAAAAAGGGTCTCTACCTGAGTGGTGACGTAATCAGTGGTCAACTTTAAAAGCTCCTAGCCAGCGCATTTTTTATGTTAGAACGTAGGTTTTTTTTATTTAAAAGCTATTATGATAGACAATAATAAAAAGTCATAAAAATATCTAGTATTATAGGCTTAATTTTAAGATTTTTGGAGATTATTGGAAAAAAACAGCATAAAAAATGTAATTTTAATACAAAAATTAAACTTTATGTCACGATAGCCACTCGTTTGTGAGTTATTTGTTATTTTATCGTCATGTCACATATCTGATATGATTATCGTTTTTATTTTAATAAAATAGACCCACTACTTTGGAAGAAATCATTTTTTTATTAAATAGAGTCATTAGTGAGTAATAAAAATTTTAATTCATCAATAAAGTACATATATACGATTTTTTTTTTTTTTTTTCTATTTTTTTGTCGATAATTTTTCATCTAATTTCACCCTCTTTCGGGGTTGCACTTTATCCAGGGACACACTGTATTGCGATATGCCTTGCTATGATTCATATTCCTATAAGCATATTATAGCTACGTCTGTGATGGGCATTAATCATTCCGAGTCGGGGCCTAGATTTCGTAGTCAGAATTTTTCGTTTTTAAATAAAATATTTTAATTTGTAACTAATCCTAGACAGGCGTCTATAGATTTAGTCATCACGTCAGTTTTCTTGGGTTATTCTCAACGTCCCTCTTGAGAAGTTCCTAATCCTAACGTCTCACGTGAGACGTTGCCTAGTTTCAGCGTCTCACGAAAATCAAAGAGCTTCTTATTACAATCTATTGTCAACTTAGTGCTCATAAACACGAGCAGTAAAGTGCCAACGGCAGAGGTAACTGTAGCCGTCGACGCGTGGACGACTGCAGTCGATAGTCGACAGCTGCCGTCAACTGTCTACGACTGCTGTCGATAGTCGACGGCTGCCTACAACTGTCGACGGCTGGCGTCAATTGTCGACGGCTACAGTTACCTCTGCCGTTGACACTATGCCGCTCGTGTATGTGAGCACTTAGTAGCAGGGCGTCTACATGGACAAAGAAAATCTATACCTATTCTTCGTCCATGGGTGACTATAAGTTTGTTATTTGAGATCTTTGACAGTATGTTGTGTATGAAGATTTCAAAATGATTATTCCACTTGTTCAAACTGCCATCTCTCACGAACACTCGCGATCTCTCTCGAGCATTCCCGACGCTGTGAGATATCATACACGTCTGTTTATTTAGAACAAGACACGTTGAATGGATTTGGAATTGTAGACGCAGGTGTAGGTCGATTACGCTTGTACCCTTTCTATTAGGTCTCCAGTGCTAAAGGACAACAACACATTTTTTTAAAAGGCTTAACATCTAGTCAAATGATGATTTGCATCCTTAGATTCTATTTGGCGTACATGGTCTATTGTTTATTTCGAACGAACAAAAACATAATATAGCTAAGATACTATAGCTAGAATATGCACTTTCCAGTTTAAAACTGTGTCGCACTTCCCAGCGCCCAAACTCAGGATACGGTTACAGCCAATTTCACATAACAGAAAGCATGAGCTACTTTATCATGGTCCATAAACTAAAGCATGCAATTCCGTCAAATAGGGATCTTTCCTAGGGAAAAAAATATATTCTAATTAGTCCGTCATGTCAGTTAGATTATCAACACATATTTTTTACTTTATCACATCAATCAAAATTGATAAAGATAACGCACATCAAAGTTTGGGAGAGGGGGCTCGTGAAGTTACTTCGTGGTAAAAAGTGTACCAAGGTATGACGTCACGCGGAACTTCAACGCACCATATATGCGTAATTTTTTTTTATTGACAAAACTAAACGTATTCATTATTTTTTCGCGGGTCGCGGCGTACGAATATCGACCCCTCCAACTCAACCCGTGGATGTCGTAAAAGCCGACTAAGGGAACCTACCAGAGGAAGGGCAGCAGCTTCCTTCTGAGTATTTTTAAACACCAACACTGCGATCACCAATCCCCCTGCCAAGCGTGGTGATTATGGCAAATCCCCCCCTACATGGGAGACTCTCGATGGACCGACGACATCGTAGCAGTCGCAAGGAGTCGTTGGATAGAGGCGGCTCAGGACCGCTATTCGTGGCGTCGTATGGGGAGGCCTATGTCCAGCAGTGGACGTGTATGGGCTGATGATGATGATGAAATGACGGACTACATAGTTTTTTTCAGGAAACTAGCCTATTGACGGAATTACATTCCTGTTTCATAGTGATGCTAAAAACAGCGACGGTAAATCATAGCCGCAATTTTTTTAGTACCAGTTCAATATTACGTTACCTTTATTAAAGTTCGTTGAATGAAAGTGCAACAGTATTTGACTTGAATATTTGAACTGTAGCTTTTGATAGCCAATTTACTTTTTATTATTATATTCTTACAAATGATTTTAAATAAACCAAATACCTTTTAAATAATCAGAGCTATACATTGCAGATAATTGATTAAGCTCTGTAAATAAAGTAGGTATTGAAAAACATATCTATATGTATATTGTAAAACAGTCCCAACGAGAACGACCCCGCAGTGTCATGTCATCTCACAGACACCATTGTCTCAGATAGGTCTCTGAGACGTTGCTCTTGAATGGGATCTGACTCAAGCACGGTATTCGTTTATTTGACAGCCTTGTATTTGCTTGCGCCATTTTGAAATTTCTTTCGATGTTATTTGATGATCCTGCAAAGTTTACAATTTCCATATTTTAGGTTTTAACATTATATTTCTTCCGTTTGGTGGCAATCGCATTGCCACCTGTTTCTTTACGTGACAGAATCCGGAATACGGAAATCCGTAGAAGAACCAACAAGTCCAGAACCAGAAAGTCACCGACATATGTAGCTCTCAGAATTAGTAGGCTGAAGTGGCAGTGGTCAGTGTGGGGGAGGCCTATGTTTGGGGGAGGCCTATGTTCAGCAGTGGACGTGTACGGGCTGATGATGATGATGATGATGATGATGAGTGGCAGTGGTCAGGTCATATAGCTCGCAGAACTGATAATGATAACCGCTGGGGAGTAAACGTTCTCGCGAAATGGAGTGCTGGGAGACCATCCACTCCACTATGGACCGACGACATCATAGCGGTCATAGGAAGTTGATGGACGGAGGCGGCTCAGGAACGCTATTTGTAGCGACGTATGGTCGAGGCTTATGTCCAACAGTGGACGTGTATGGGCTGATATGATGATGATGATCTTCCGCTTGGTGAAAAATGGGTTCAGACAGATTTGAATTGTGGTGATGGTCAGTTACATTAGACCTATAGGTAAGCAATAGGTATAGATGCAGCTGGCACCGTGTTTCCCAATTATCCGTGACAAGATAATTTCATACCCTTAAACATGAGGCAGAATAGCTAAGTATGATCTACCTAATACAGTAATCTTAAGCACGTTTAATATTAAATCCTGCCTGGTGGAATATCGATATAAATCAAGAAAAAGTAAAAAACTTTACCAAGTATTATCTACTTATTTTTAGATACCAATGTATACTCATTCTAAGTGAACTTGTTTGTTCTTTTTTGAGTATAAATAAAGATCTTTAAATCGAAAGACTGAAGACGATTAGTGTATTACTTTATAAAATTAATAATGCTGGACAATTCATACAACATCTAGCCCCCGTGCTAAGCAGAGCTTGTGTACTAGATGACTGATATACTTAATACAATACTTTACTTACACTGAGATATTTTTTATAGTACATAGAAAACAGCAGACACTAAATATCTGTAGATCATACAAACATTTGTCCACTTCAACCTGTAACCGTCACAGGCGGACCTTTGCCCGCCGCGCCATTGAGGTTCTCAATAAAGTAAAAGTCTTTAAAAAGATCAAAGTTGCTGTCAAGCCAAAAGTCTTTCACAACCGTAGGGAATACCGGAATATCGCAATTCCACTAGTAAAATAATCAATTTGAATGTAGTCTTGTCTTCTCGGAATAAAGTCCCAAAGTTCAGCGGTGCGAGTGTACCGCAGAAGCCGCCGCCGGCTCAACAGGTCGTTCATTGGATTCCTGATGCCCCAATGCCCAATGTCCCTTACGCGTCCCAATGTTGGACTTACCCATGCGGCTCGCTGACCACAACACGTCTCTCGATTGGTGGGTGCAAGTTAAGGAATTTAGCTTTTTGAATGTTCTAGAAGAATCCTAACTGGGTAATATTATAAATACGAAAGTGTGTTTATTTGTCCTTTCTTCACGGCCTAAATAAGCAACCAATCAACTTGATTTTTGGCACAGACTCAGTTGAAAGGATGGATAGTAACATAGGCTACTTTTTGTCCTGGTAAAACATCTAATTACCATGGGAGATTTATGAGAAAAATACCTTTTTACCCCCCTAGAATTGTGAAGTTCGAATTTAACAGCGGGGAACAGCTAGTTTATAATAAATTAGTTTTTATAACCAGCTTTTGGCTGCGTCTGCGGGATAAAAAATAGTCTACGTCCTTCTCCGGGATGCTATCTACCTCCCTTCCAAATTTCGTCGAGATCCGTTCAGCTGTTCAGGCTTGAAAAGGTAACAGATAGACGGAGTTCATTTTGAATTTATAATTCAAAATACGGGACTCTAGAATTCAAGCCATCGTCACTTTCCATCAGGTGAGATTGTGGTCAAACAAAGGTCTACTGTCCATAAAAAAACCCTTCCATGGAGTCTTTAGAGAGAGATTTTGGAGATTCAATAATATACGGGAGCATACATAGTATTATTCATACCATTAAGACGAAGTGAGCTCGGTTTTGCGAGACAAGGGCGAGCGAACACCGCGCAGGGAAGGCGAGAATGGAAGGCAATAGCCGCGGAACACCCGGTAGACGCGCAAAATCACCGATTTTTATTTTTAAATTTGATTTCGCTCTTATATAACACTCTTATGCATAAAATAAAACCATAATCCTCTAGAGTATTTATTAGGGAACACGTAAACGAAATGTCATTGAAATATGTTAAATAATAACCAAATGAAACTGGTTTCTCCGTAGGAGTATTTCTGTAAAAATGAAGATTTAGAGCCAACTTCACGGTTTTTTTGTATTGACTCAGTTCATCGTTTAGTCAATCGTGTTTCGGGTCTCATAAATTACTAACTAGAATCCTAAAGATTAGATGCTTATCAAAAAATTATACAAAATTCAATGATTTCTTGCCTTAAAATTCAAAATGTGGGTTTTGGGACTCACTTCACCTTACTGCAATAAAATTAAAATCGCAAAAAATTACATACGACAATGTTATTTGCTAAAGTCGATAAGTTCATGACATGAGCCCTATACAAAGTACAAGACGAACTTTCTCCATAATGTCCTGAACACTCCAAAGCGATCAATGGGCCTTCAAGGGCCCCTTATTACCTTAATGCGCTATTACGTGACCCTACGGTCCCTAGCACAGATTAGGACATAGTGCTTAAGGGGCAAGGCTTCACTTGGAAGGTCCAGGCTGGGTCAAAGGTCATTTGGTGTATCAAAATTTAACTCTGTTGTTAAGACAGCGAGCTTTGGTTGATCAGGTTCTCTTCTATTGCAGTATAAGCCATATTGCGCATTACCACCCTTATGCCCATTACAGACGTAGCTATAGCTATAATATATATATGTTAGTAATATGAATCATAGCAAGGCATAGCTCGATATATTTTCTATACAAATTTTTGAGTGACCGCACACGTAGCTATAATTTATATTTCTATGACGTCACCAAGCTATACGTATTTGCTTGTATTGCTTGCTTTATAGCACGGTATTTTATATATTTATTTATTCTACTTCCTACTAATATTATAAATGCTAAAGTTTGTAAGGATGGGTGTATGGATGGATATTTGTTACTCTTTCACGGAAAAACTACTGAACTGATTGGGCTGAGATTTAGTATGGGTATAGTTCGGGACCTGGAATAACATAAAGGCAATTTTTTATCCAGATGAAACTCGGGTGGAAGGTGCGGGCAGCAGCTAGTTACTATACATATTGTAGCTACGTCTGTGATGGGCTTCAAGTGAATAGATATTCAAGCAAGAAAAATTCACAGTAGCACGCCGGAGTCAGGAAGTTGACGGTATTACACTCCCGTGCCTCGAAAAGCACGTTAAGCTGTTGATCTTGCGCCCGTCCTCTCCTGGTCGTGACGGTCTGCCGTCCCACGGTCGTATTTGTTTATGATAAACTTGGCCGTGGGGCCGCGGCGTATAAATATCGACCCCTCCAACTCAACCCGTGGATGTCGTAAGTGCCGACTAAGGGAACCTACCAGAGGAAGGGCAGCAGCTTCCTTCTGAATATTTTTCAACACCAACACTGCGATCACCAATCCGCCTGCCAAGCGTAGTGATTATGGCAAAACCTCCCCTACATGGGAGACCATCCAGTCGATGGACCGACGACATCGTAGCGGTCGCAGGGACTCGATGGATGGAGGCGGCTCACGCTATTTGTGGCGTCGTATGGGGGAGGCCTATGTCCAGCAGTGGACTTGTATAGGCTGATATGATGTTGATATGATGAAACTTGGTAGTTTCACGCCAAAGAGTGAAACAAGGTCGCAAGGATGTTAGGGTTCCTCATTGCGGTCAGTAATTTTTATTTAATCGGTCCCGGACCTAATGCTTCGGTGGTCCCAACCTCAGATCCAATTCCAACCGAACTTAGTACCTGGAACGAGAAATAAAATATTTATAGTTTACTTACATGGAACTTTGGAGCTTTTACAACTAAAGGATTTTATAGAGGGAATAGCTGACCCGGAAAACGTTATTTTGCCCTATAAATTACTAGCTGCTGCCCGCGCCTTCGCCCGCGTTTTATAGGGATAAAAAATAGCCTTATGTTATTCCAGGTCCCAACTATACCCATACCAAATTTCAGCCGAATTAATCGGTTCAGTAGTTTTTGCGCGAAAGAGTAACAAATATCCATACAAACTTTGACATTTATAATATTAGTAGGATTTCTAGTTATCGACCACTGAGGGTTGAAGATGAAAAAATAGGGGTTGGGTTCGTGTTAGAAACGTGAAAATTTAGGGTTATATGTATTTTTTTATGCCAAATCATTAAAAAATCAAAATAATCTTTTTGACCAATAAATACAAAAAAATATATATATATGGTAGACCACTCTTATCACTTTATAGCCCGGCCACACGCTCAAAGTTTTGTGCATGCATGATTGAACAAACACAGTTTGCGCAAGCAAGCAAGAAGAAGCGTGTGGCCGCCTTGTTCAAACCTGTTTGCGCAAGCAAGACGGAGCGTGTGGCCGGCCATCTTGCTTGCGCAAACTGGCTTGTACAATCATGCATGCACACAAATTTTTGCGTTTGGCCGGGCTATGAGAGGTATAAAAATTGTTAACAACCTATTCTCAAACCTACATAATACACAAAAATATACATAAGAATCGGTCAAGCCGTTTCGGGGGAGTTTGGTTACAAATACTGTGAAACGAGATTTTTATATACATATATTTACAAAGATTTTTGTAAATATAGAGCAGCAATGCCGTTTGCCCGCTAAGCGCCGTATAGATTGATAGATAGATACCTAGAAAATACACACATCAACATCGTCTAGGGATATTTTGTATAAAGTTCTTGAACTCTAAAAATACTGGCCGGTTTTAAAATCTTTTGAAGAAACCTTACTTTTTAGGCCTTTTTGAATGATTCCAAATTTGAATTTGAACAAATGAATAAAAAACCAAAAGATTTGCGCGGCATTGCTATAGCGAAGTTCGAAAGTTACAATTTATCTTCCATAGTTTATGGTAATTTTTTGTGTCAAATTGAAGTTTTAAAACACGTTATTAATTAATTTCGATCTTATACTACTAAATGCATCATGCGGCGGCGCCATTTAACTAGAGATAAAATGTTAAGGGCAGTAGGTATGCTCCAAGCTGGGGCTACTCAGCTGAGTGTTGCTGAGGAGATTGGAACAAAACAAAACGTGATCTCAAGGTTATGGTCACGTTATCGTGCTACCGGTGAAGTGGCTGAAAGACACCCAGGCGGGAAGCGCATAACCACCCAGCGACAAGACCGATTTTTGCAAGTTTCCGCTAGAAGACAACCAAATGTTACGGCAATGCAGTTGGTTCAACGGCTCCAGTCAGAGCACCAGTTGCTGGTGAGTGACCAAACTGTGAGGAGAAGACTGCATGAAGCCAACCTTCATGCTCGCAGACCGCTTCGTACTCCAGCACTACGCCGAGGAAATCGTGGACGAAGATTAGCTCGTGAACATTTGCTCTGGGAAGAGAACCAGTGGTCTGCGGTGCTGTTTACCGATGAGTCCTGATTCTGTTTCCATCCCGATTCAAGAAGAGTACGTGTATGGCGAGTTGATCGTACACAACGATTCGCAAAAAACCCTAAAAATCGAAAAAAAAGCAAAAATGTACTATAACACGGTCACTCATCCAAGTACTAACCGTACCCGACGTTTCTTAATTTCGGTGATCAGTACTTAGTATTATGGACGTTGAACCCTTAATTTATTTTATTTTCATTTCCATGATCACGGGTCATATAGTAACCCTGTCCTTTGGTAGGCATGCGTGGAGCCGAAGTCAACAGCACAGAGACCCTTTATGAGAATTAATCTAAAGGCGAGAAGCTACACATAGCGGGCATCTTTGGTTGCACAATATGATACACTCGAAGATGTTATCCGCCAGGTGTAGAGACTATTGCAAAGGAAAATGAAAATAATAACAAAACATTTTTATTGTGATGAATGGATGGCCTACGTAATCGGGCTATAGGGGAAACTACCGATTATTTTCATTATTTATTCTTTTAGCGGTCATAGTCATACACAGCCTGACAAAATTTCCACTGCGTACCTATTACTACTCAAGAAATGCAGTCTTTACAAAAGTAGAGCAAAAACAATCTAGTTTTTTGTATGGGCGCCCCCTGTAATTTTCATATTTATTTTTATTACGTGTTATTGTAGCGGCAGGAGAAATACACATTTTGTGAAAATTTCAACCTTGTACGGTTCATGATACAGCCCGCGGATGGACAGACAGACGGATAGGCAGACAGCCGAGGCTTAATAATAGGTTCCCGTTTTCACCCTGCGGGTACGGAACCCTATTACAAATAATTCGGTTGTAACTTACATATATCTGCTTGTACTTTTACTCGAAATAAATAACTTTTACTGTTTTTTACTTTTTATATATTTTACGCATTCGATGACGATGTAACTTAATTTTTGTTTATTCTATCCTAGACAACAATCCCTGTGCTTAGCATACTGGATCTGTTCAATAAGGGTCAACAGGTGTATTCTAGACTAGACTTCGCAACACCGTCGGCCATATCGCCAATTACGTGATGGTAATTGACGATGTGGCCGACGGTGTTCATACAAGTTATGCCCAACGTCTCACGAGAGACATTCTCATTCTCAACGTCTCACGTAAAGTATTCCCAACGTCCAATGATTTTATAAAAAAAACAGTGTTTGTCTGACTCTGCCATAACGTGGGCAGACATTCCGTGTTCTACGGGGTAGAGCAAAATGATAGCAAACAAACTTAATCCTGCTTAATCCTTATTTAATCAAAAATTATAACGTTAGATTATAACGTTATATTATAACGTTATATTTTAGTTTGATCAGCATTTTAATAACAAAACTTGTTCTAAATCTTCTCAAGTTAAATTAATAACATCAGATGACGAATTCCGAGACCGTTGTGGTTCCCAAAAAGATTTGATAACCAAAATACAATTATAATAAACTAATTTGTTGGAATCTAATCGAAACCGGTATTAAGAATCACGCCTACTAACTTTGGGCCACGCCTGTGGTCCAACACAAGTCATAGGCTGTAGCGGAGCGGTTTCATTGTAAGGTTTTGCTTGATATATTTCGCCTCGGCGCAAAAGGTCATGCTGAGACTGAAACCGATTTGTAATGTGTCAGGCAAAAATTGGTCTGTTTTAACGGCTGCCTGTCGATTGACACCGAGCGAGGGAGTAATGGGAAGCGGATTTGCGGACTGTCCATGGATGTGGAGCTCCCCGCTTTTGTATGATCTCCGCTTCGATTCCCAGTTTTGTGTATATTTTAAAAAATAGTTGGCCATTACCCTTTTCCAATGAAGCGAAGCGGAGATTTATGTAATTCCGCTCCGTTCCTGAAGACAGGGGGCATTATTATTCTGCAAACATCCGCCGATTTCAATCTTTGCATTATAAGGAAGACCTGGCCTACCCATTAAATAATTACATTTTGAGTGTGGTAATTTAAGTCTTTTTTTAAGTAGATTAATATGTATTTACATATCACAGTAAATATCCCGTTATTTATGATATTACTGATAACAACTTAGAAACATCCAGCGTCTTGGGAATGCTTCCGACTGGTATTGATATGGATCAGTTGAGTTACTTGTAGATTCTTTGTAATAGCCTGCAGTTAGCTCAATAGTAAATACTAGTGCTAATTTGTTTCTATTATTTGATTATAATTTTCTTTGCTAATAATAACTTATATAATTTTTAAATCTTTACCTAAATTCAAACGTTTTGTTTTTCACTTTCGCTTTTAACTTAGACCATCCTCGCTTACTGTACCATAAAATATGGCCGAAAACCATACCCTGTGTAATTACCACCAAGACATGTGAACCCATTACATATAGATTAGGGTGATCTGATGTGTAATAACTTGCGGAACCCTAAAAAAGATGATATTTTGAGATAAAACACTGAAAAGAAACTTTAATAGTCGAATTATATATGAATACAATCTATGGACAAAAAATGTTAAGCGTACCCAAATATGTATTTAGTTGGGTAAAATAAAGTAACGTACCAAAAACGCCCTCTTTGGCGCAGAGTTGTCGAAAATTTTGCGAGATCGATTCCCGCCTCAGTACTAAGTAAAAGTGATTTTCTTAATAGTCGATAGACCTTTGTTTGACCACAATCTCACCTGATGGAAAGTGCCGATGTGGCCGACGGTGTATCACGAAGGTCTAGAAGACACCTATAAACTCTTGTCTTGAAGAGACCCAGATTGTAATTGACCGCACCGCAAGTATTTGTTACGGGAAAACGAGAGAAACGAAATGTTTGCTGGCTGATGCGGAGATAAGAGCCAAGGCGATGAGGACAAAATCATCACATTATTAAGCATTTTCCACGGTAGCCCAAAACGTCTTTACAGTAAATAAGTAATTTAAAACAAACCACATAATTATTAGAACTTCCTTTATGTTCCCACAATTCGTTCGACTCAACACAAAAAACTTAAGAATCTAAGCGTCTAAGTTCTGAACAATAAGGTTGAAAATGTACGCAGTTACAAACTTTTCAACCTAAAACTGTGAACGACATTGATAGATTTGTTTTATTCTTGGAAATATAACACAAAGACTTGTTTTTATGTTTGGCTTTTTAGATTAATTTGAAGGGAGAAGTTTGTATGTTTGTTATGCAGTACCTACTTTAGCTTTTGGGAAACTACGTCGAGTCTTCTCGTCTTCCATGCACCGCAATGTTTAGTTTTTAACGACTTTAAAAACTAGTCTTCAGTCAGTAGTCTCTAGTCAGTCGTCAGTCGGGCAAATGTTTGTACGATCTGCAAATATTTGTTCGGGTGATCTGGGTATTTTCGATGTAGGTATAATGAAAAACTATTTATGTATCTATAGTATTATGTACATCAGTTTTATCACAAGCACAAGCACATAATACGAGCTCTGCTTAGCTTGGGGCTAGATGATGCTGTGTAGATTGTCCAACATTATTTACTAGATGCTACTCGCGCCTTCGCCCGCATTTTATCGGGATAAAAAATAGCCTATATGTTATTCCAGGTCCCAAACTACACCCATACCAAATTTCAGTCTAATCGGTTCAGTAGCTTTTGCGTGAAAGAGTAACAAATATCCATACATCCATCCATACAAACTTTGACATTTATAATATTAGTAGAATTTATTTATTACCTTTCAATAAGAATGTATTTTTTGGGTTACGTTTTAAATTCTTAGTTTTTTCGTTAAATGTGCGGTGCTTCATCATCATCATCAGCCCATACACGTCCACTGCTGGACATAGGCCTCCCCCATACGACGTCACAAATAGCGGTCCTGAGCCACCTCCATCCATCGACTCCCTGCGACCGCTACGATGTCGTCGGTCCATCGAGTGGATGGTCTCCCATGTAGGGGGGGATTTGCCATAATCACCAGGCTTGGCAGGCGGATTGGTGATCGCAGTGTTGGTGTTTAAAAATACTCAGAAGGAAGGTGCTGCCCTTCCTCTGGTAGGTTCCCTTAGTCGGCTTTTACGACATCCACGGGTTGAGTTGGAGGGGTCGATATTCGTACGCCGCGACCCCACGGCTGCGGTGGTTACCCACAAACTAAAACCATTTTATGATATATATATATATATTAGTATAGTAACTCCTATAGTATCTGAACCTTACAATTAGATTAGGTAATTATTATACAACGTAACCTAGATATAGCATCGCATTAGGGCTCAAAAAAAACTGTAATGATGTTGTTTCTGAATAAAAATAAATAGATAAAATATAAATAATGTTGGACAATTCACACAGCATTATCTAGCCCCATGATATTATACGTATTAGATCTAAGTACCTAACTAACTACCTACTTATCAACTTGATAAGCTGATTTTGGAAATATAATACTGTCGCGAGAGAAGTCGCGGCACAAAGCTAGAAGTTTCGTAAATGTGACTTTTTGTAGGCGAGCAATTAGGGTTATAAAAAGTTGATTTGTAGATTAGTGCTTATGACCTAGACGGTAAGTCAAATGACTGGGTAATCTAGGTATTATACTCGGTTCTAGAATACGAGATGTTTTTTTGTAAACACCCCTTTGTTTACAAAAAAACATCTCGTATTCTAGAACTTACAAAAACTAAAGAAAAATTTGTAGAAAATATTTTATGAGCAAATCGTACAAGTTCCAAGTAATGTTTGGTTTAAAAAGCATTCATTTATCAATTTATTCGTGCCTCGTCGGTTTTTTAACTCGAATTTGAACCTTTCTCGCTGCGCTGCTGCTTGTGCGTTACATTGATAAATTTTGTTGTATTTAGTGATAACCTTGATGTTTCCTTATCATGTTCTGTCATTTTTGGTAAGTTTTCATTCTTATTTAAAAATGATTTTTTTTATATATATATTTTTGCACTCTAGTACAGACTACGTATAGATTAAACTTATCGAAACAAAAACAAATTGTTATTTATCTTACCTACCTACATTAACTTTTTCAATTCTATTAACTTCAGTAGACTCCTTTTAATAATTAGTTTTTTCCCATAGCGGGAATCGAACCCGCAACTTACTTCCGTCCGTCTACACCACGGAAGCTGTTTACATAACACAAATAAATGATCATACATGAATATATATTTAAATATCTGCCACTTTATGAGTTTTCAATTGATTCTGATTTTATATGTCCACTTCAAAGGGCCCTAAATGGTTCTGAAATATAAAAAATTATAATCCAAAGTGGTTTAGCAATAAGCGACGATAACCGCCATTTTGAAACATCAGTATTGGCGGGAATCAAATTGTCAGCGATGTTAAACGCCATATTATTTTATGACGCTAGTGATGGGGTAAAAAGGATTTTCTGCGGATTTGTCACACACATCATACGACTTGGTTATATGCTATTTTACTTTAAAAACTTTCTTTTTTGTTTGGGGAACCAAATCCTCAAGATTCCGATGGCTCGCGCATGTAGTCCGAATGGGGGAGGATCGAGCAGCCAGAAGATCGTAAATGTGTCGCCTAAATGGCCGAAGGCCTATCGGTCGTCCGAGGTACCGCTGGAGCGAATAAGTTGAGAAAGACTTGGAACTTCGTATCGTGGACTGGACTGAAACGCCAAGGGACCGGGACAGTTGGCGATCTCTGGTGTAAGAGGCCAAGATCCACTTCGGGTCATTGCGCCGCGCCATTAAGTAAGTTATTTGAGGAATATATTATTTTTTAAATAATTATATTCTATAATGCTACAATTCACACTACAATGTGAATGTGAGCCATATGCTATATTTCCAGGGCCTCTCTGAAAACCAGTGCCGCTACTAGCTCCTGCTTGAAGCGGCATAATGCTGAGACAGGAAACTTTTTGTACACATAATGAAACAGCCTGTTTAATTGTTTTCTGTTTCTTCGTCGCTTCTTTACTTTAGTCTACATACCGAAGCGACCGAAATCAAAATATCACTTTATTTCCATGTCAGTGTTTAATTTTATCAATTTGACCTTTTCTAAGTGTACATTTATTTTATTTACGAAAATAAAGAATTTTTGACTTTTGAAATGTTTTCAAATACTTAAACTCATTTATTTTCTTTCTTCTTTCTTTAAGTGACCGGGTGTGTTGCACGAACACAAACATTGGATTTACCGATCCACATCTTTATCTTCAGGAAGATGTCGCCATCTTCAGGGTGCGGTTCGAGTCATGCGTTTTCTTGGTTCGTAGTTTACCCGCGTACATTCATAATCAACTAGTTTCTGCCCGCGGCTTCACACGCGTTATTCGTTCGATCAGAAAAAATCCGATGTAGACGTCGAAAACATAGACAACCTATAACATAGACAAAAGGAACATAGAACGTGCTGCATAATCCACACAGCTTCATCTAGCCCCGAAGTAAGCAGACCTTGTGTTATGGGTATTAGATGACTGATATACATAATACAATATATTACATAAATATATACTATTTGTTATGCATAGAAAATGACTAGAACACGCTGAACAAATATTTGCAGATCGTACAAACAATTGTCCTGAAGCGGGAATCGAATCCGCAACCTCCTGCGTCGGACCTAAACCCCCTGTTCCACTGAGGTCGTCAATGAAATAAACTTATATTCGAATTTCGAATGAGTGTTGCCAACACTAGTCAATATAAAGTCCAAACAGCATTAGTTCGTCGATAATACAGTTACCCCACACATATGGAAATGTTTTTGAAGTTTTATACTTGTTTTACGAGGGTCAAAGATACCACTCGACTGTTCAAAGTTGAACTGTTTCGATTCCCGTAAAAATCGAATTTCAGAAGACCTTTTAATTTGTTTTTAGACTTACCTACAGTACGAAATGCAAAAAGGAAACATATTTCTTTGTGATTTCGTTGTAGCTCTTTGTATAGACTAATATCTATTTTTTTACTGACTTTAGATATAACATTAACTACATATTTTTCCTGCGATCTGAAGGAATATAATAAGGTATAGCTTCCCTATTTTATTATTTCAGGGGATGGAACAATGGTAACTGTACAAAAAAGTCGTCAATAGCCTAAAAAATGTTATAGACAACTCTCCCACCAAAAGATTGTGAACCAAACCAAATCCTACTACGGCCGATGGTCCGCCTGCGACGCAGAAGGTTGGGGGTTCGATTCCCGCCTCTGGACAAAAATTTGTACGATCTGCAAATATTTGTTCAGGGTGTTCTGGTCGTTTTTCTATATATAATAAAAAATATCTATCTATGTAATATATTGTATTATGTATATCAATTATCTAATACCCATAATATAAGCTCTGCTTAGCTTGGGGCTAGATAATGCTGTGTGAATTGTCCAGCATTATTTATTGATTTACTAATATTATAAATGTCAAAGTTTGTATGGATGGATGTATGGATATTTGTTACACTTTCACGCAAAAACTACTGCACCGATTGGGCTGAAATGTTGTATGGGTGTAGTTTGGGATCTGGAATAACATATAGACAAATTTTATCCCGATAAAACGCGGGCAAAGGCGCGGGCAGCAGCTAGTATTACATAACAAGGTATCTACTTTATTGTACTCTGAACAAACTTTTTTAAGTTTGAGAGCGTGGATTTGGTTTAATGCCTCCTGAGTCCTGTCATAAATACTCTTAATTTAGTTACAAGTAGCATTCAGCAACCAATAGCTAGCAATTGATAGTCGACCATAATTTCATTTTCGGAAATGGCTGGACGGATAGAGGCTTTCGCAGGCACATAGCCGTTCTTATGGCTAATAATGTATACTAGTTTGAAATTAGAAAAATAAAAAAACTTAATTCAGGCTGAAGCGCGGGCACAGCTTCATTCAAATAAATCATCGCTATACTAAGTTTATGTAGATGATAAATCTGGGTTACCAGCTCAGCTGATAAATCCTTCGCAGATTTATTTTGACAGTTTTACGCTTCATCAAAACTATTTTATGACAACTTAAGGTGTAGTCCCTAAAACAACTCTAGCGCTAAATTCCACGTACCTGCGTATTTAAGTGCGTCAGTAAAATGCTCAATGACAGTTTTATACACGATTTTACACCCTCTTTTACTGTCAGTGTTAAGTAAATTCCTGGGTCGCGACCGCGGTTTAAGAGGCTTTTACACTGTTGTAACATTTTAAACGTGTACTTTACTTACCTAGTGTAGTAGTGTAGGTACGGTTGGCTCTGTGCGTTGGAAATTTTAGATAAGGCGTAATTTCTAAAATAAGTGCAAGAAAACATAAACGGAATTGTTTCTTATGTGGAGTGGAGGATTGGAAGCAACAGTGAGATACCTTGGCCCAGCGTTGGGCCGATAACAATTAAACAACTGAAAACAATAATTTATTTCTTTATGTTCTGGATTTCGCAATCCGCTTGTGCAAATTCGCTTATCACTTTTTACTAGAAAATTCCCAGTCATCATCATTATAATCCGATGTTGATATACTTCACTGCTGGACATAAGCCGCCCCTAATGAGATAGATAGTTTATTTGATTCACAAATCTAATAATACAAAAGTACATTTATGATTACAAACTAGATTTTAAACTTAAGAGTAGGTATAAATAATTATTTGAAGTTCCATTAGGTACCCCAATAGATATTGATAAATGAACGCCATAGCGGTCTTCAGCTAGCCGCATCCAGGATATGCAGGTCGTCATCCCACCTGGATGGCGTCCTACATTACGATATTACCATCAAAATTCCCGGTAGAACCCAGGTCTAAAATCCTCCTTAGAAAATCAACAGAGCAAAGGTACCATGCCTGAGGGGCCAGATGATGCGATTTTTATAGGAGGCCAGAGATATACGCCTTTTAGCACCACTTGGCGTAATTGTGTTTGTACCCAATTCCGTGTTACGCTTACTGTTTATGTTTTTTCTTTATCTGTGGTTTTACATCGACAATCAAGATGGCGGCGAAAGATTGCGCGGGAAGTTTTGGGAGGATTTCGCGCGGATTTTGGGTTTTAGTAGTAAAATTGTTTCTTTTTAATAATCTAGTTTTTATGGTTAATGTTCCTAAATACGAAACCGAAAATTACCTTCTACATATACTGCTAGCCTCTAGGGCGGCTAGGTTGGCAGGTTGTTTCGAATGTGAATTAATATTTGATAGCTAGATGGTTTAGAGTTCAATATCCGATAAACAGACAGACCGAATTCACACTGCATGCGTCAAGTTTAGACAATCGACTGAATGTAGCAAATCGATGACAAGCAAGCGGCGCCATTAAAAAAGAAGTTGATGTTGAGTCGATGACTCTAAGCCTCCAAAGAGACAAAAACTCGCTGCTGTCTCCCGCCAATCAAGATGCTCGAATTGCGGCCTTAGAAATACATATTTCTCCAACCAGAAATTGGCAGAGAAGTGGCAAAATAGATACAAAATGCCAATAACCAAGAAGTCAAGATATTTTCTACCATAAAATATTGTACCTAAAGACTCACAGTTCGGGTGAACCAACGTTTAAATACCTTTTATTACCAGACGAAGGTAAAAACCAAACTAATTTTCGCTTTCTTTCAATCCAACCAATTCTTGCCAATATTAATTTATCGTGAAACGAGAATTCATTATTAAGTAGGTATGTCTAGACTCAGATGCATTAGCAAGAATATCTCCACTCAGTCCTCAATTTGATGGTAGAGATAAATTTCTAAAATCTTGCGCGATCCTTTTTTTTTGTTTTTCGTATACTCGAGGCCGGGATTTGTGACGTCAGCTTCGATCAAAAAAACATCAAGACCGTCAGCTTTTAAAAAGGATCTACGCCTATTGCAGGCTTCCGACTAACCCGTCTGGTTTTTGCCCCAACTGCATAAGGAACATAAAGAAGTTAATAGGTAATTAATTGATTAATCATATATAAAGGTAATTAGGTAGGTATGTAGGTACTTATTTACCTGAATCATAAAAATAATAGGGTTATCTACCTATAGGTGGAATTATCGATATCTCTCTTTGTCAAGTTCCTTGTTAATAATCAACCACTTTCCCATGTACTACCACCTACCTTATGTCCATCCGTCTAATCTAGTCTCCAGGCTAGGGCTGTGTTAATACGAAGGTCTGTAACTCTAGGCTAGTACCAGGGCTGTGCTGAGGTAATACGCAGGGATTAGGGATGTCACGTGTGAATTGAATATGCCTTGCTGGCGAGTCACGCGCCTGCCGCCGCCCCGCCCCGCACCCGTCATCTGAAGGGTTGCCAGCTGCTACAGTGTAACTTTTTTGTCGTGAGCTAAAAATTTGAGGAAATGTTTAAAATTACCAGTGTAGGAAAGTAGGAAAAATCAAAACCAAACTGTTCTCCAACAACGCATAATTACATTTTCGTACCGAAAAATATGCAAATTCGAAAACTGACGAGAGGCGAATGATGTATGAAAGCTGTCAAAACAAAACATTTCAGCAAACTTCCGTAATTTGAAGTATTTAGTGCAAGTGATATCTTTAACAAAGGTTTTCATAACGTTTCGTTAAATAACTTCGAACTTAAATACGAAAATACCTCTATCTAACATTGAAAATACTAAATTGTAAACTAAACCTGCCGTGCCAACCCCCGTACCCAATCCAATCCGTGCTACAGGAGATCGCTCATTTGCGCGCCAAATCAATTCACACACCCACCCACCACATTTCTTACTTAATTACCCTCATGTGGCGAGCGTGGCGTTGACAACCCTGACTTATTTGACATATATGACAGTTACTGGATGACTCAGGAAGCTCGTGCGTAATGTATGGGTTCTAATATTTTTTTGTGTGTTAATATTATGATGGAATGAATTTATAATACTAAATACTAGGTGCTGCCCTATATTGGGTTGTAGGCACTACTCATAGACTTAAGGAAATAAAAAAATAAATAAATCTATGGTTGTTCGAAACAGACCACTCAGCAAGTAGACGAGCGCGTGTGTGTACGTCTAACAGGTCCTGACTGCTTGGTACCAAAAAGCTAGGGTAATTCGTGAAGGCTTTCAGTGAGTACTAGGTAGAGTAAGCTTTTTTATGGACAATACCACTCGTTTGACCACGATCTCACCTGATGGAAAGTGACGATGTAGCTGACGCGACGGTGTATCACGAAGGTCTCCACTACAACATACCTATTCACTCTTGTCTTGACGAGACCCAGATTGTAATTGGCAATATTTATACGAACTAAAAAAGAAAAACGTTATTTATTGTTACTAGTTTAAAGTATATTTTGACAGTGACAAAAGCAAAAAAAGAATCCAACATGATTTGTTACTCAAGTAACTGGTTCCGTGAAATCGCTCAGTGACAGCTGCCAAAAGGCTCATTAATGTGACAGATGACGTTTTGAAGTAAGTTTGTGATTTACTAATTGGTTAGTTGGTAAGCGTGTAAATTGTTAATGATTTAATCATTCGTCTTGTCTTTAGGATGATTATGTTGTTTGTTTGTTTAAAAGCGAAGATTTTTTCTTATATCATACCATTATGTAAATGAGTTATTTGTATTTATTTATTTCCACCGTATGTACACATGTTACACTTGATGTCGTTAATTCTATCTATCTTATAATATTCACACAAACTTTTCACATAGGAAACACCTTAAGGTATTGTACAAAGAAAAACAGACAAACATGACACTTCATGCTTGAAATTTACCAAATAACAAATTGCTGGCTTTAAGAGGTCAAAAATCAAAGAAGAATAATGTTTCAAAAATAAAATAAATAATAATTAAATGGTATGTCAAAGCGCTGCTGTACAGGGGCCAAACTAAACATAATGTATAATTATTTTTACATACTTAATGCAAGAAAATAATTAAGTGTCATAATATTAAAATGACAGTAAAAATTTAATCTAAAATTAATTTAGTTTCATAATTATGTCAATACTAAAATAAAGCTGCTGGTCTTTCAAACAGGGCATTTTAAAGCATTTTACGAGGCAAGCAGCGCACGTATAACGTCTCCGACTGCTGTAACCGCTTCCTATCAGGTGGGCCGCACGCTTGACTGTTATAATTATTTGTGGTATACAAAAAATCAATAGGTAGGTAGATGATTATCGTAAGAATCGACTAAGGGAACCTACCAGAGGAAGGGTAGAAACTTCTTCCATGTATTTTTAAACCCTGGGTGTATTTTTAACACCTCATTGACGATCAGTACTTATGTATGTATGTATCTTGCAGAGACTAAGTGCTCATATACACGAGCGGCAAATTGCCAATGGTAGAGGTAAATGTAGCCGTCGACATTTGTGAATAGGTGTCTTCGCCTGACAAGCGTGGCCATGGCGAAACCCGCCTTCTTTGAAGACGTTCGACAGTGGACGTTCAATTCAATTTCTATATTAATAACATGGGCTCACAAGGAACACGTCAAAAGTCAGGTCAAATATGTACTTGTGCTGATGAACTGGGAAGTAGGTGATGTGTTAGGTAAACTCAGGGTTTAATTTAAAGTATCTGTTGTAATAATGTTGTAATATTTATATGTATCAGTTGAGCCACCTGTAGATTGTTTGTAACAGTCTGCAGTTAGCTCAATTGTTTCAATTGTAAATACTAGTTCTAATTAGATTTTCTTCGTTAGTACAGATATGTACATATAATGGTTTACAATGTTGTAAGTACCTATAAGAAATCTACATAGTATAAAACAAAGTCGTTTCCCGCTGTCTGTCCCTATGCTTAGATCTTTAAAATAACGAAAGGATTTTGATGCGGTTTTTTTTTATAATAGTAGGTAGTTTTGGTTTATATGTACAATTTTGTATTAGCATTGAACCCGTGCGAAGCCGGAGCGGATCGCTAGTTTAATAATAACGGAAATTAAATATTTCAATTTAATTTTACAATAAAATAGTTTTCTTTCACAGTATCCTGTGAACATTTTGCTATTTTCTACCGATTGGCATTTCAACTACTGACATATCGGTTCTATACATACCGCAACCTTTTCGTAACCTTACAAATAAGTAGGGCCTATTATGATCCAAACCTTTATCATTTGACATCGTAAAATGTCACTTGAATGCTTAGACGTACAGGGCCTGAATCAGGGCATGGATTAACAATATAAAAAAAAACAAATCCAAGAGAAATAATAGATTCAGGCGTTGAAATCCATTGCAAAATATTAGAATGAAAAAACATTGCTGCTCCTAGCATCACTGTCTGGACTGCCCGGCGGCGGCGCGAGAAGCTCGAAGTCACTGGCGGTGTTGCTTGACATCAATGTCAAGGTCGAGTATTGTGGTGTCCTGAAGATGTCTCGTGGAGAGACGAAACTAGTTGACAACTTACTTTGATGAATAGGTACTATGAGAGTAGGTTATACGCGGAATTGTTACTAAATATTTTTTCATTCTAATATTACCAATTCCAAGTCATTACATGATATAAAAACGATTGCCACTGATTTAGAACTGGCAGGTTCCTCTATTGGTGCCAACTACTGACCTGCCTGACTCACATGATACTTATGCCCTCCATAGTTCATTTCATTTATTTCCACCGTAGGCATTGCATATACTCTTTATTTTGTTATTTTCTAAATTAAAATAGGAATAATAAACAAGTTATAATTACAACAGGAAAAAGGAAGCACCATAAGGGATTGTACACAGAAAGAAAACTGATGTATACCTACTTCAGTTACCTACATCTACTACCTAATCCGGTAGTTCCTAGTATCATTAAATAAGTACTAGTATCAGTAAATAGGTAGACATTATGGCGATTTCTCTAAAGAAATAAAAAATATTCTTACGTTCCATACCTGATCTATCTTTTTTGTACGCCACGCACGCCTATGCATGCTTCGCTACGCCATGTTTATTATTAGAAGAAAACGGTCGGTCTAGTCTAGAACATCCAGTCAATTGATTTTCTGTTGGTGATTAGGATGACAAGTGTCGCAGACCCAAAAGCAACCCCTTACTCCAGCCCTGTGATCCAGGAGAACGTAACATAAATCATACTAAAATATCTCGCGAAAATTCACGCACGCCTCCGACTAATTCGAGAATTCACACCGGAATTAGATTTCACATTCTAAACGCGTTATTTTCATGATTTTTGCGTGACATCTCGCTTTTAGGAGGTGTTTTTGGGTAATTTTGTTGTGATATTTTTTTGAGAGACAAATCCATTTAGACCTTTGTAATTTCACAAAATATGTAAAAAAATGCTTACCCATGTAAAATGTTTTTTCACCAGCTAGAAAATAAATAAAGGTGATATAATTATTATGGTAATAATTATCATTAAGTAGTACCTTGAATTTTTTATTTTCCTGCATTGATATACTTAGTACTTACACGATATAAATTTATTTAGATAAACATCCCCCTTATTCATAATGGTCTGCTAACTTGAAACAGCTGCTAAGTAGTGTTCTCACTCTTATTTATGTCAATAGAAGGAGTCAGAGTGAGAATTAGCAATGCTCTAAGTTAGCAGACTATTATGAATAAGGGGGTTTATGTTTATCTAAACTCCGATTCAAAAACGTGGATATTTTTTGTATACAAAGGGGTTTCAGGAATATTGGTGGAAAATATTTACGACATTGGTATCATTGGTAGCACAGAATTGAAATAATTTTTGGTTTTGAAAGGTTTCCTTCATCAGTTAGTTTATATTAATCTTCATTTGTTTAAATAAATACCTTTGGGAACAGCAAAAGTCTAGAATGTTTACGCCTACCCGCCTTATCAGAGTTGCAGAGATACGATAACTGGCGTGTTTTAAAAAACGATAAAACGACTTCAAATTCCCTTACTTTTACACTGTTTGAAGTTTTCAGAATAAATCAAATATCAAAGTGCTTTATTTCCTTTAGAACTTACAGGACACTTGGACACGTCACAAAATTAAAATTACATACATAAGTAAAACAGGGAAATAAAGTGATCACTTTGATTTTTTGTTCACTTCAATCTTTTTAAGGTAAAGTAAAGAAGCGAACAAGAAACCTTTACCTAAATTCTTATCCCCCGGGGATACAATTGTTATGGGACCTCCTCGGGATCATTTTCTATACAATAGTGAAAGAATTTTCAATTTCGGTCCATAATTGGCGAGAAATATCGCGTAACATACATACTCATAAAAAAACATATTACAATTGAATAGAGCACCTCCTCCTTTTTTGAAGTCGGTTAAAAAATAAATACTATGGAGATCCAAAAAGGTGTTTTACAGACAACTTAAACTTAATATAACCATAATAACCTCAAAATTAAGAACTACAGTGTTATCATCAAGCAAGATAATATGACAGACCTCACAAACCCTAACCTTTGTTTGACAGTATGACATTGTTGTGAGACATTATCAATATTTGTGTTTGTTTGAGACATACGTAGCTGTGAATGATAATAAGTTGTCTGATTAAGTTTTGGGACCTTTGCCTGTGTTGTGTAATCAAATCACAAATACGTTAAATGTACCTATACTCCGATTTATAATCCGAGATGTTTTATATCAACAAAGACATGAATGAAAACTTAACAAAAATTGATAGGGACCTTATAATAACAGAAAACTAAAAGGTAACAAACAGCAAAGTTATTATTACTAAAAACTAAAACACAAACTTCAACAACGCATAATCTCACGTTCATCATATCAGCCCATACACGTCCACTGCTGGACATAGGCCTCCCCCATACGACGCCACAAATAGCAGTCCTGAGCTGCCTCTTATTATAATTCTAAGTGGGGGAACTGGGATCTGCACTGACATCTCGCTTACGAGTGTATTGTGCATTGTCCCCCTGCCTAACCAGGCCCTAACTAGCCCAGCTACTTGAAGTATCGGAGCAGGACTATTGGTGATTGACAGCTTCGTTTCAGCTTTTCTATATCTGTTAACGGATTTGATGTCTCTATGAGACTCTTCAATCCCGTTTTCCGTCTGGCCTCCTCCGTAGCCGTACAGTCTACTACAACGTGTTCCACAGTCTCTTCTTCCTGGAAGCAGCCACACAGGCTGCTGTCTGAGCCGCCTCCATCCATCGACTCCCTGCGACCGCTACTCACATTACACATGCAAAAAATGTTTAAATTTTAATTCAAAAACGATTGAGAGATCAATTAAATGAAGCTTTCATAACCAAAGATTATGTTGAGCTTCTGTGCTTTGCTTCGATGATACCAATGTCGTTAAATATTTTCCAACAATATTCCTTGGGTTTTGTAACCCCTTTGTATACAAAAAATATCCAGGTTTTTGAATCGGAGTATACCTACCTACCTATCCAAATTATAGTTCATTCATTAAATGATTAGAGGAAACATGCTTTTTAGCGCGCTGTTTGGATTCTACCGGTACTCATTTTGATATTTATTTTGGCTGTCATGGCTATATACAGTATGTAAGTACCTATTGCCACGCCCTGCTCGGGTAACATTGTGTCTCCTATAAATTATCTAGATAATAAGACCTACAAATGTACACAATGATGCAATAAAAAAAATATATTGGAAAATTATTTAAATTCCAACTGATCAATTCATAATGTTTTCGTTCACTCTTTTCGTCGCTCATAGGTTCATTTTCTTTTGTTTTTTTGTCGTATCTAATGAAAACTAATGATCTTCGAAAATTGTTGAGTGATACACTGACGAATTTACTTTAATGAATGAATTGACCAGCAGCGTGATTTTACTCAAGGAATTTACTTACTTAATTTATTTATTTATTCATTGCATACATATTTACATTTACATAGTTTTACCTTAGGTGATAGTTAATTTAAAGTACATGGGTACTTTATAAGGGCGCAGCAATTTATGATAAGATTATTACAATAGGTAGGTATTTAATCTATTTAAATATTGCTACAAACAAAGAATTCGATAAATATAGATATTCTGTTTTGTTTTCAATGAGACTGAAATAGACTATGTATAGAACTTTAATTATATTTGTAATTTTTTTTTATTTATGACGCTACCATCTTATATATAAAATTTCCATGTCACAATGTTGGTTACCGTGCTCCTCCGAAACGGCTTTACCGATTTTTACCAAATTTTATATGCGTATTCAGTAGGTCTAAGAATCGGCTACTATCTATTTTCCATACCCCTAAGTGATAAGGGTTGAAGGCAAAACAACGTTTGGCGGGTCAGCTAGTAGTATATAAATTCCTTGGACGCTACACACGCTACACTACTTATTTCTGTATTCAAATACTTCATTACAAAAAAAGACGTGACTGTCAAATGTAACTTTCTTTTTTTTAAATCACATAAAAAGTTCAGTCGTCCTTAGGCCAGTGAAATTATAATCTGACAGAGCTCTCAAAACAGCCTAATAAAGATCAAAGATGATTTTAAACCTGGTAAAAGGCACTTACCACCTCGTATAACCAATAAACATGTCAGTTGGCCTCCGGTTAAAAATATCTAAGCTTGAACTGAGTAGCGATGTTCTACTTATATGAAAAATATATTATTAGGTATATGTTAACTAGCTACTGTTCAGGTTACTTTCTGGAGAGGCCTATGTTCAGCAGTGGACGTGTACGGGCTGATGATGAACCATAAAGTTCTTATAAAAAAACTCTACTAAGTATCACGCGAAGGCTGTCGTATCCTACCTAGGGTATTTGAATCCAAGGTCGGGTTACAAACAGCTTATAGTGATAGGATAGATAGATTATTACTTGATTGCACCATCCATCATACGTACATAAAACAATAAAACAAGAATTTAAAATACTAACTTTATCTACTGCAGCGATCTCTTCCAGGCAACCTTTTGATGGATAGGATCGATACGTGTTGAAGATGACGGTGGCGTAATTGAAGTCTTAATTTAAAAAGAAGACTCAAGTTTCAAGAGTGGCCAGATAGTGTTGATGAACCATATCTTTGAAGCTAGGAAGGGATTTCGCTTGTCGGACAGAAACAGAAGGGAGTTCCAGAGTTCAGAGATAGGAATAATCGCCGTCATCGAAAGCGATGAAGACGCCTTTTTATACTTGACAAAAAAAATTACTTTATTAGCGTTCTAGATTGATCGATATTAGAGAGAAACAATCCAGTCTGGTATAAACTAATGAAACAACCTGAATGGATGTAAGCCAGGGCTTACCTAAATACCTGTCTATACATAGAGTTGACCCATGGATCTATTCAACGTATCGATCGAGATTAATCCAGATTTTTCCGACTTTTATATCTTAGCAAATTTTTATTACTATTTTTAGATAATATAAATAAATTAAACTAGTATTGTAATTAAAATAGTAGTAAACCGAATGGTCTGTTGCGTGACGATGGTAAGAGGCCCGACGGCATGACTTTAGTCCCTTGGGAGCTGGGCAGGCCTATTGTGTGGGACGCTACATGTGTCGACACACTTGCGCCTTCCCATCTTTCAAGGACATCCGTGAGGGCTGGTTCGGCGGCAGATTTGGCCGAGGATCTCAAGAGGCGCAAATATGCAGGTCTCGACAGAGCCTACGCATTTGCTCCCCTTGGAGTCGAGACTCTAGGTTAGTGGGGTACCGAGGCTCTCCGGGTTTTCAAAAAATTATCTGAGCGCCTGGTCGAAGCGACGCGTGACCCGAGAGCTGGTGAGTATCTGGCGCAGCGCATTAGCATTGCCATACAGCGGTGCAATGCAGCCAGCGTCTTGGGGACGCTTCCGACTGGTATTGATATGGACCAGTTGAGCTATCTGTAGATTGTTTGCAACAGTCTGCAGTTAGCTCAATTGTTTCAATTGTAAATACTAGTTTAATTTCTTTATATTATTTGATTGTTATTTTCTTTGTCAATAAAGATTTTTCTACTAGTATTTACAATTGAAACAATTGAGCTAACTGCAGACTGTTGCAAACAATCTACAGATAGCTCAACTGGTCCATATCAAAACCAGTTTTTTATATAGATACTCTATTAATATTAGTTCAATGTTTTTAGACGGCGGGATGTAAATAAGATTTTTCCGCATAATCTTACTAGACATCGTATTTTTATCCTTATGCTGGACATTTATCACCTTATCTAGGCTCCAAAATAGGTACTTATTAAGCGATATTTAACCGACCTTATCATTGGAAAGTTAGCAACCTAAATAAATTAAAAGAACACAAAAAATCGTTGGTTACTTTTTTGTACGTGAATTTTACCCGGCCACTAAACATGCCAAGCTGGCATCCCCATTCTAAATCTAACTGCGCATCTCGAGTCCCTCACATGAGTACAAGACACTGGACATCTCGAGAGCAGAATAATTGGAGCATCGCAAGAGGGCGCCACTTGTCTAGTAGCCCACGCCCGTGTTTCGAAGCAGGTTTAGTGTTCTTAGGTACTATGCTTCTAATAAAATTGTTTTGGAAGGAAACAATTTTGAATAAATAAATAAATTGGCGTGTTTTAAAAAACGATAAACAGACTTCAAATTCCCTTACTTTTACGCTTATTTTAAGTTTTGCGGGATAAATACTAATCTATAAAACAGTGAAAGAACTTTCAAAATTGGTTCATAATTGGCGGAGATATCGCGTAACATACATATAAAAAAACATACAGACGAATTGACAACCTCCTCTTTTTGAAGTCGGTTAAAAATAAATAGTTCTAACTTTGCCTAGTATGTAACGTACATTCTAGAAGCTTCTAAATTCGCAAAGGAACAAACTTTTTTACGAAAGTGCGGGATATCTATCCGAGAACGGTTAGGAACCCAGATCCCAGATGTATAATTGTTTTAGCTAGAACGCCAAGAACGACTCTTTACCGGAAAAGTTTTCATGCGATTTTGTTGAAAATACGTCCATTTTCAACAAAATACCAAAAGATATAAAAAAATTACCTTCCAAATCTTTTGCATTTGTGAGTAACAAATAGTAAATCTGAATTGACCAACTTACTAATCCTATAAGCAGGTAGTAATGCTCAGAGGAAAAATCGGAAGACTTTTTTATATTCAATAGACCTTCATTTGACCACAATCTCACCTGATAGAAAGTGACGATGTGGCCGACGACGCGACTGTGTATCAAGAAGGTCTAGGTCTAGAAGACACCTTTTAACTCAAGTCATGTAGAGACCCAGGTTCCCTTTGGGAGGGTAGGTTCGGATCCTACCGACTGCGCCATGTATTGTCTAGTAAATAATACGCCGATTTGGGCTGCTTTTATTAATCTTTTGGTTTAGTTTTACAATTTGTTAGCCTTTGCTGCTATTCTGTATCTGACGCCATCTTGTCGCGGTGCCTGCCTACGTTCCGTTCTTCCCTCGCCACATGTTGCGTTTCGTTTTAAGCGATATTACAGTTATTGGTCGGAAAAACAGTAGCAGGCAGCGAGTTCCGAACCTAATGAGAGACCAGGCGTGAATTTAATCTCTTACCCACAAATCCCAGTGTCTCGGACCAACAAAACCCAATGTCGCGCACCAACGAAACCCAATGTCTCCATCGTCCCTTGACGTATCACCGCATCATCACATAAATTAGACTTGTTATACGTAATTAGAAATTAAGCATTCGTCGTGGAGTCACGTCAGACGGGACTGTCATGGGGTCACGAAATAAGCGAACAATATAAGCAGCAGTTTTTTTTCTACATGGCGCAGAATATTTATTAGGCCTTGTACTTGTCTGTAGACATCTCAAAGAATCATTAAGCTGAAGTCTGAAGTAGTACTGGGCGGCCATATTTCAGGAAGAACCGACATCCGTCAGGGTAAACGTGTTCTTGAGTGACCGCGACTCCGCAAACGCAGTTTAGGACGCCCTCCGGCCAGGTGGGATGACGACCTGCGGAAGACTGCAGGCAGATGCTGGATCCCGGATCCGGTCCCGTCTCAGCATAATGCTGGACAGTTTAAACAGCAATATCTAGCTCGAGACAGCAACATTACCTAATCTGTACCCAAACTAAGCAGAAGTACTAAGCAAGAGTTCCTATACTACATATATAGTAGGTACTAGATAACTGATATACTTACTTAAAACAATACATAACATAGATAGATATTTTTCACTATAAGTAATAGGTATACCCTACCTATAATGTCAAAAATTTTTGAGAAAACAATGTTAAGCCGGCTTCAGAGTTTTGTTACAAATAAAAATATACTAAAACCCGAGCAATTTGGATTTCGAAAAAACAGCTCTACCTCTCTTGCATGTTTCAACGTCATCAAATTAATAATGGACGCTGTAAATGATAATGTACCTGTGATTGCTCTGCTACTAGACATGTCTAAAGCCTTCGATTTTGTTGATCATAAATTGTTGCTCTACAAACTGAATAACTATGGCATTAGAGGTAGAGCTAATGAATGGCTTCAAAGCTATCTAAATGATCGTCAGCAATGTGTTGAAGTAGCGAAAGTTTACAAGGGAAACAAGAATACTGTGCGGTCTAGCTTCAAATACAATAGATTTGGAGTACCACAGGGTAGTATTTTAGGATCATTCTTATTTCTTATATACATTAATGACATTCCTAATATAACTAACCATAATACAATTTTATTTGCTGACGATACCACAATTATTATAAAGGGAGAAAATAAGATAACATTTGAAAATGAAATTAATATGACATTATCTAATACAATTGAATGGCTGAATAAAAATAATTTGAAAATCAATTTAACAAAGACAAACATCATACAGTTTGGAACATACAGAAGGGAAAAGGTGAATGTTGCTATTAAATATAACAATACTGGGATTACTGAAGTGGATTCAGCAAAGTTCTTAGGTATTTGGCTCGATCAGCATTGCAACTGGAAAGCACACGTCAAGCATGTATGTGACAAACTGGACAGATTTGTTTTTGCCATAAAAAGTCTGAGACTACGTGTCTCTATAGATGCCGCGATCAAAGCATACCACGGGTATGTTTCGTCAACCCTGGCGTACGGACTGATCTTGTGGGGAAATTCAACCGATATACAAAATGCATTCATTGTCCAAAAAAAGTGCGTCCGAGCTATCTGTGGCGCTTGGAATACGGATAGCTGCAAACCCCTATTTAAGAAATATAATATACTTCCGTTGCCCTGCATGTACATAAGAGATATTTGCTTGTTTGTGAAACAATATCCTCACTACTTTAAGACTCATGCAGATGTGATGGAGAGACACACGAGACATAAAGACAGGCTCTATGTTCCAAAATATAGAGTAGAACTTGTTAATCGGAATGTATATCATCAGGCAATACGCATTTATAATAAGTTACCCAGTGAATTTAAAACTATGACATATAATTTATTTAAAATTAAACTGAAAAGGTGGTTGATGGATAGATGTTTTTATGACATGAAGGAATATTTTAATAACAAAACTATAAAATAGGTATTTAAACATAAGTAACAAGTTTTTTATCCTTTTAGTTTTTTTTTCTGTTTTGTTATCTGTCTTTTATTGTTTATTCTTACATTTCTGATAAATTTTAATAAGCGTAACATTATAATAATTTTGCACGCCCGACGAGGCAGAATGTATTGGAGCTATTATTTTATTATTAAGAACTATTGTACCGACATTCCTGCAAATAAATGATTTATGATTATGATTATGATTATACATAGAAAACACCCAGAACACCCAGAACAAATATCTGCAGATCATACAACCATTTGTCCCGAGGCGGAAATCGAACTCGTAACTTCCTCTATCCTATGCGGTTCGTCCGCTGTGCCATGGCTGTGCCACATGTCGTAGGATTGGTGGCAAATCCGCATGTCTCATAGCCACTTCCCGCGATTATGCAAACCGCTCATAATTGCGTTTAACGGCGAGGGAACCATTTTCGCTCAAAATGTGTTTGACGTGTAATTTCATTATTTTATTGTGGTACAATTGAATTAGTTGACACTCCGTGGAGTTTCGCCCGCGAATCTGATTACGTGGTAACTTTTTCGCGGCGTTTTTGATTCGATTTCCAAATTTGGTTGGGTAATTTGAACTACCCTATCTGTTTTATTGGTACGGCTATATCAAATTGGGCTTGAGTATCTTCATCACGTGCACGCCCACTTCTGGGCCTCACCCATATGAAAAAGACACAAATGTTGGTCTTGAGCCGCCTCCATCCACCGATTCTTTTTTTTCGAAATGATTATCATGCTGTTGACTGCAGATGGCCATGACCATAGACCTAGCTAGAACTTTTTTTCTACTAAATCTATGGCCATGACAGCGTTACCGGACTTTCTGCGACGGCGATTTGTTAAACGTTGTAGCATAAAAACATCTGGCAACACGATCCAAAAATACCACACAAAAGTTTTTTAAAGCGAATTGTTCAAAAAACCACAAATCACACACAACCCCATATTTAAACGCCTGCGCCCTGTAATTTTGTAACCGATAGCCCTCATTAGGCGGCCATTTTACACCTTTCCCGCCATTTCTTGTTCCCACATGTACGTAGGAATTTCTTTGTTATCTTAGTAAGGTATTGTGGCTTAGTGAGAGGTTGTATGGGTTTCGATCTGAAAAGAGTATATTTTTCTGTAAAGCTTTTTACATTACAACTTTGTAACATTGGTCCATTTTTAATGTTTCCAACTCACGAAGTAGTACATTGTAGGCACAGAACTCTCGATCGAGATAGCATATGATCGTACGTAATAATTATATTCTGCTCTTAAATTCCACATATTTTATGTAAACAAAGGTGTTACAAAGCCGAATAAATATTAGTGCAAAATAATTAACGACACAGGTCATCATTAAAGCCAATCACAGAAGTTCGATACAATTTTCAGATTCGAAAGCTTACATTAATCATTTTATTCGTCTCTCGTTCGTTTACGAACTAGAATTTGAACCTTTTTCGCTGCGCATGTCGAATTATACGTTTGTTGTTAGTTTAGGTTTTACTTTTTTTGTGATTTACCTTTCAGTTACCTAGCTGTCAATTACTACACTACACACACAGGCTAGCATATCAATTTAGTAAATTATGAAGTTTTCATTAACTCTACATAATATCTTGGATCTACATAATATCTTGGACCCTCCCTCAGTACGGGATGCGCTACCAATTGCGCCACGAGGTCATGTGACGTAGAAATCGAAAAACTGAGACTTCCTTCGGTCTCAAGCGCCGTTAGCCCGTCCCGTCGAAGTCGAAAATTTCTTGGGATCTTATTAAAATTTCTTTTTTCTTAATAATTAATTGTGATTTTATGCACACCATAGGTAAATTGCCGTGGGGCCGCGGCGTACGAATATCGACCCCTCCAACTCAACCCGTGGATGTCGTAAGAGCCGACTAAGGGAACCTACCAGAGGAAGGGCAGCAGCTTCCTTCTGAGTATTTTTAAACACCAACACTGCGATCACCAATCCGCCTGCCAAGCGTGGTGATTATGGCAAATCCCCCCCTACATGGGAGACCATCCACTTGATGGACCGACGACATAGTAGCGGTCGCAGGGAGTCGATGGATGGAGACGGCTCAGGACCGCTATTTGTGGCGTCGTACGGGGGAGGCCTATGTCCAGCAGTGGACGTGTATGGGCTGATGATGATGATAGGTAAATTGTTCTTAGGTAGTCTTAGTGGGTTACATACACACAATGCATAAAAACCCTGCCAGGGCGCAAAAAATATTTTGTGTTCGCTCTGGTCGCTTAGTGATATGTATGACACTAGAGGACACTAGCCACTCTTTATTTTTCTTGTATTATCGTTATTGAAAAGAATTACCAAAAGTCACCAAAAACAATAAACCATTCTCTGCTAATACCTTTGTAATAGCTTTTTTTCTTTTTTAGAAAATGAATAAAAGCTATTACAAAGGTATCTAAAAATAGTTTATACTGAATAATATCCAATTGGCGGCTAGAACTTTTGGTAAATTCTTTGCCATAACGATAATACAAGAAAAAAATAATGAATTGCGCTAGTATCACATCACTTATGCGCCTTAAACTAGTTTAAACTATCTAATCTTTTAAATAATTAACTGTTTCACAGTATCTTTACATTATCCGTGAATTTTATGGACCTAGACTTTCATCGTAAAATTCTAACGTAGATTAACTTTCTGTAAAATGTTTTGGCAACAACGTAAGCCGGTAATGGCTTCGTAACATATTTATTCCAACATTTAAATATTTAAAATCCAATATGGATTTTCCTACACGCGCGAGTTCTCATACAAAAACAACCCTTGAGGTAAACACTCTTATACAGGATGCTACATTAAATATGAAACTGCGGAAGTGGTGTCTTGAGTTTGTTTTGATTTTGTAATTAATAAATTACTTGGATTTTAAATGAAGATGTAAAAAGGGGAATTTATTTATGATCGTTCTTCCATCGATGTTTTGCTGTAAAATGTCTAAAAATCACCAAAAAGCCTCATTATGAGCGCGCATACGTCGATAGCTGAACATAAGAATCAAGCAATAAATTAAATGAAATAGGCCTTCCCCAAACGACGTTAACAAATCCTAATATTATAAATGCGAAAGTGTTTTTGATTGTATGTTTGTCCTTCCTTCACGCCCTAGCTAAGCAAAGAGATAGTTGAAAATGGAGAGTAACATAGGCTACTTTTGCCCTGGTAAAACATCAAATTCCCATGGGAGATTTGCGGGAAAAATTCCTTTAAATAACCCTAGAAATGTGGACTTCGAATTTAACGCGGGTGAAAACGCGGGAAAACCTATAAGCTTAGAAACCGCAAATGGAACTGACGGGTAAAAGTAGAAAAACGAAACATCTATTAGGTACCCAACTGAGCAAGGAGGGTTATGTTTTAGACTAAACAGAGTTCAAAGGGATACGTTTGTCTAAATAGGAAAGGAGCTGTAGGTACATACCAGAGTAGAACATCATACGGATGTAAAAAAATATTTTGATTTTTTCAAATCAAACACACCACACGTTTAAACAAACGATAAATTCACCAAAGAGTGTAGTTTACGAGCACCCTAAGCACAGAATAAATAAACAGTGCCTTAAAACGTATCTCTTTACGACCGCACGTTCGGAACACCCTGTATACGGACTGTATTAAATTTAATGTTAGAAAAAGAATTTGCATCACAAAGGGAATATGAAATTCCTGGTTTATATGCGACGTTTTTCGTTCCTTTGTGACCATTTGTCCATTGCCAAAGTTTTTAGCTAATACATAAGCATACCTAGCACGTTACCTATGATTTATTTATTGCATACATGTGCAATATTAGAAATTACAATATTTGGTGGTATCAACATGAGCCCTGTAAGGGGGTTACAACATTTAGAGTTCTTAAATATAAAATGAATGTTTACAATAAATCATTTAGTCCTCTTATATATAATAATAATAGAAGTATTCCTATTTACAGGTTATGCACTAATAAATTCGTTCACTGTATAATAAATAACAATTGCGTGCGTGATAAATATTTTATTAACCCTTAATCTGGATCAAAAATCTAAAATACAGGACAATGTTTAAAAGAGTTAGTTTAAAAAAAAACCTAATTTTGCAAATGCAACGAATAGAATCCGTAATTAAAAATAAAATACAACAAATAAAATTAAAAGCATGGCTTTAAACAAGTTCTCATTACACTGTTTATAAATCTCTTAGATAAACAAACTCAAAGACATCTGTTTCACAAAAGTCTTGACTTCTCAGCCCTAAGGGCTCTTATCGCGGGCACCTGTCAAACCCGTTTGACAGCCGCTCCCATTATTGTCGCGGCAAAGTATAAATATTGGCGTCTAGTTAATGTTCTGGAAACTTGCGAAAAGTCTTACGCCACTCCTTGTTTCTTTACATAAACGCAAGCAGAACAGGATAAGCATGTGGAAAGGCGAGTTAACGCATTCACTGCCCTCTTAAAAAGTGAAGGCGGGCATGGTCGTCATGTGACATGCATGTCACATCACTACGCATTAGGACACAATATTTAGACTAAGTTTAATTTTTAAGCTCTCAGTAAGCGAATATTGTAAATTCTTATGAGAAATAATATCTTAAACCGTATATCTTAGTGGGGACTGAAAACTGGAATAAGCCTATTAACCCTACGAGAGTTTTTTACTTACTACTTTACACAACGGCGCTATAGTCCGTAAGTCCCAAAGATTTTCGACGGGTCGGGTACTTGCCTCCGTGGCGCAGTTGGATCGCGCAGCCCCGTATTCAGGGGAAGGTCGCGGGTTCAAGTCCCGCCGGGGTCGTAAATTTTTGGGATATTATTAAATACTTTACACAACTTTAAGGGAGGTACGTGTATAGAAAATAGATTTTGCCAGTATCTACTTCAACTTTTGAACTAATAATAATTAAGTATGTAGGTATTCAAATATTGTGTTTGCTAACTAGGATGATATGGACCGAGATAGTCGAATGAAATCATAACAAACCAAACATAACACTAACTCAAAGCAAACAACGCACGGGCTAGTTCACTCGAGTTTAAGGTCATAGCACACATATCAACTCGGAAAGGGATCGTAACCGTATCAACTCGAGCCGTTCAGTATTCTTTGTATGAAACTCCCCGCTGCAACGCATACAACTCGGAATCGTAACGTGATCGTCTTGCTTCGAGACAACAGTGGTCAACTTGCACTTCTAAGCCAATCTAAGTCTTAGTCAATCTAAGAATCGACATGTAACATATTGTTATAAATAAAGAACTATTTATTGTTCCCGCGCTTACGGCTAGTCATCCCCGCGCTTACGGCTAGTCGTGCCCGCGCTTACGGATAGTTGTGCCCGCGCTTACGGCTAGCGGCTAGTCGTCTCCGCGCTTACGGCTAGTCGTCCCCGCGCTTACGGCTAGTCGTGCCCGCGCTTACGGCTCGTCGTCTCCGCGCTGACGTCTCTCCGTACCTGAGCTTACGTCTCTTCGTCAACGCTTGCCCTTCGAATTTCACGTTCGGATTCAAGTTTAATGAACTGTTGCTACCTAGCCGTCAACCAGCGGTCGGCGAAACCGTAAGCGCTGCATCGCCTAGCAAAGTCGACTCCCGGAGCTGCTGATCCGCTTAGGTTACGGGCTTACGTTAGGTTGACGCCTGGTTGACGGCGGCGGCGAGGCGATACGGTGACGATCCCTTTCCGAGTTGATATGTGTGCTATGACCCTAAAGCGGTAGATAACTGATGTGTAGTTAGCTAATATGCTTAAGACATTTGCTTATGGCATAGTAACTTCTGCACTCGACTTCGCACGCGTTTTTCCGGGACAAAAAGTAGCATTTATATTGTTCCAGATCTAGTAGGATATAGGTACTATATCAATGCAAAATTTCAGTCCGATCCGTTCAGTATTTTTGGCGTAAAGAGGTAACAAACATCCAAACTTTTGCATTTATAATATTAAGTGATGTTAGTATGATGTGACAGATTTAGGTAACTTATTTGATTGACCGATTTGACGACTGATGTGGCGCGGCGGGTGAAGGGCCGCCTGCGGCGCAGGAGGTTGCGGGTTCGATTCCCACCTTGGAACAAATGTTTTTTACGAACTGCAAATATTTGTTCCGGGTGTTCTGGGGTTTTTGTATTTTCCGCCCATTGTACTTGTCCTATGAAACATCTCTCTGTAATGTTGTTTTTCTGGTGTACAATAAAGAATTTTTGTA
The DNA here is from genome assembly GCA_947859395.1 of Eupithecia insigniata. NCBI lineage: Eukaryota > Metazoa > Arthropoda > Insecta > Lepidoptera > Geometridae > Eupithecia > Eupithecia insigniata. The sequence continues at coordinate 2,298,391 of OX402018.1, read as the reverse complement.
TTGTATTGTATTTTTATGTATAATAAAAAAAACCTATCTTTGTAGGTACTGTATTATGTATATCAGTCATCTAGTACCCACAACACAAGCTCTATTATTAAGCTTAGTTTGGGGCTAGATAATGCTGTGTGAATTGGCCTAGATGATCCTGTATATTTATTTATAGATGCAAACAGGCAGACGTTATAACATGAAATTTGTAAGGAATTGTTTGATAAACAACGATTGAATATTAAAAAAATAATCTCAATTTTTAGGTAAAATACCTAGTTTTGGATCAGGATAATATCAAAATTAATTTAGGGAACTACCAATTGACAACGCTGTCTTAACATTGACACCCAAAAGTAGGTAAATAAGTACCTAAACTTAGCAAGTGGCCAAAGTCAATACCAGTATTTAATCATACACACCGCTAGCTTTCCCACTTGCACCGCAACATGTGGTTTCGGTCGGTGGCAGCTTCCCCGTGTCTGGAAGTTCAATCCCTGTCTAATCCGGTGATATACATTCCTCCATTGATCTTTATAGCCATTCGTCTATTCGTGCCTCTCTGGACAAGGTCAACGACATTTTATTAATGTTTTAATAAGTTGAAAGCTACTTAAATACAAAGAGTAATTATAGAGAAACAGAAGACAGGTTGAGGACAGGTCAAGGTAGAGGTCAAAAGCTACAGGAGTAACTTGAAAAAGTTTGCATTGTGCAGGTTTTAAATATCGAACTTTTGTTTCGTAAAAGTTCTCAGCATTCGGCCATTAACAAAGTTGGGGAGGAAGGAAGTCTATGAAAAAGAAAACAAAAAGGTAGATTATAAATTCGAAACGCAACGGACAGTACGAAATTAAAAATGAATTTCCTTTAAAAAAATATCTATAACGCTACGATATTAGCAGGGATAACAGCTTATGCTTGGACATGTAGATTGCAATTTTTATCTTTGCTTTGCGTAATTTATATCAAGGAGTTTCGAACCTCCTTACGGAAAAATGGTACGAACCATAAGCTAGTAAAAAATCCTGGGAAAAATGGTACGAACCATAAGCTAGTAAAAAAATCCTAAGTCGAAGTACGAACGATTCCACGTGACACTTATATCGAAATTCGAATCCAAATATAAACATGTCTGCCCAAAAAATTCCATGTAATGCAACATTCTGATCCCCCGTTTTTAGTTTTTAAGCCACGCTTCCGTTGGTAGAATAATGACACCACTCCATTAAATTCACTAACGCTAAGCTCCTAAATATAGTCCGTGACAGCTAAATGTTTATTTGTGGCATTTTATGTTGAGTGAAAAATGCGAGAGGAGTTGATAAAAGCTGAGTGTATCAAACTTGCACAAAGAGATTTCGCTTCATACAGCTATTCTGGGTATTCTACGAAATATTAGTATTTAATAGACAAAACGAACAACGGATTAGATGCTTTCAAGTTAAGGACAAGTAAAAAAAATCTGTCACTTAACTGCCTACGAAGTTTTTATACCTCTGGAACTATTTGGAATTTTGGAAATATTGTTTAACGAAAAGTTAGATATACACTCAATGTAAGTTAAGTTCCTTATTAATACCTACCATGAACCATTTGTAAAATAAACAACATTGTTATACTAAAATATGCCTTTATCGTAATATTAAGAGATTATTTTGTTTAATAATTAGCACTCTTGTCGCCTGAAACACAGGATTACCTAGTTCAGGCAAAATTGTTACACTTAGCTATATTTATTTATTAAGTGCACTCATGTTTTTTCTATGTAAGAGTTTCTTTTAATAATTGACCCAAGACATGTTTCCCAACTTCTACATTTTGTTGAAATAAAGTGGCAACTGGACAGGGACGTCACCTGGAGACACTCCCGGAAGAACAGACCTGTTTTCTTGGATCATGTCCTTATCTAAGTCCGTGCTTGGGCTCGAAGCCGGAAAGCCAAAAACTTCGACTCTTCGTAACGGAGGCCAAGATACACATTGCGTCGCTGACCTATAGTACAATAGTATGGGTCTACGTTTACCCACCGGTTACAGTTGACGGAAGCCAGAATTTCTTAGTCTTACAAACACACGAAGATAGAGTAAGAGATAAGGAAGGAATAAAGTACATACTACGAGCTATTATAAAATTATTTACACGTTACAACTTCAGCTCACTCATTTTCTTGTCATCAAGTAGCCAAAAATAACTTCAGCCATAGACTATAATAAAGCGCGCGAAATAGAATTAACTTTACAACTTCCGGTCAATAGACGCACTCGCCCGGAAAATGTAAGGAAATACTGACAGCTAAAGCCGGATAAATGCCGGATAGAACAATATTTAAGTGTTTCCGATAGAGTGCGTTGATTGCTGGCATATTGGACCTTTCTGCTGTTGATTTTAGTAATTTCGGAGGGAAAATTCACCCATTTTAACCGATTTCGAAAAAATAGGACCGTCTATGTTCGGTTGCGGTTGTATGTGTTTTTTATGTATGTATGTTCTTCGATTTCTCCGTTTTTTTCGCTAATGTAGACTTTAGTATGATCCTGACGTGTTCCAGATACAGTTAAATGTTATTCCCGAGGGTTTTCCTTCGAAGACCTTCGTTTGACCACATCTCATGATTGAAAATGACGATTTGGCCGCCTGGTTAGTATTTATCCCTCAAAACTTAAAAACAGTGTAAAATACGATTAAGATTCGAAGTCTATTTTTAGTTATTTCAAAACAATAAAATTTTTTTTTTTTGGAATACCTACTTTAATGAACGTTTTCAGCTTTCTACAACAGATTAGACTTGGTCAAGTTGGCTTAAACGTAAGTTTAAGCTGTAGTTAATAATTTAAACTAAGGTAAATTAAGGGTCAGAGCTCAGACTTTCTCAACTCTCTGTTCTAGACATCATGGAGTAGGTACAGTGGCGGTCGAAAGTGGTGACTTAAATTCTAAAGAAATTGCCTTGCAGCCATTCGTGGTGCTTACGATCTTTTTTAATTAATATAAGTACTTAAGTATTTATTTATTTCCTAGCAACCCGCCCTGGCTTCGCACGGGTAGTAGAGCATATGATGTGTCAATTTGCGAATTGGTTAATATGCTGATGTATCATTTTACAAATGCGTCGTTATGCGATAAAAAACCAGATTATATTGGTCATTATGCGTCAGAAGGATATTATTATGATAGAAAGGGTATAGCAAACTATCCTTAAAAGAGAGACAGGTACATTATATGCCATTGCGGACTTTTTTGTAGATCTATAAAAGAGGAATATCCGACCTTTAACTGTTTTGTTTTATCTCAAAGTGATTAATTAGGCAGCGTTTTCGATAAAAGCTCCCAGGTGGCTGGACTTTTTCAGACACTTCCAACAATTATCGTTATATTTCAACCAATTTACACAAAACCGTGATAAATTATCTTCCTCATGAATCACTCTATCGATTGGTGAAAACCGCATGAAAATCCGTTGACTAGTTTTTGAGTTTATCGCGAACAGACAGAAAGACGCGGCGGACTTCGTTTTCTTATACGAGTATGTAGTGAAGTTCGCCCTAACCAGCCGAACATGAAACGACGATAATAATTTCGACCTCTCAATCCATTGTTTACCAAAAAGGATAATAGTTTTCAAGATTAATTCGGTTCAGTACACAGAAGCACCAAACGATCTCCGCACCGCACCTGGCATGAAATAAAAGCAACAATCTTAAACTCTACCCTACACAACATAAGGCACATATTAATCAATCTCTTATATCACGAGGGTTGTACCTCGATGCCATCCATCATTCGGATATAGGTCGAGTTACAGAGCTCTTTTAAAACCCCGCTGACAGGGGATATTGATCTTTATCCGGTATCAGTAGATTTCAATTTTGATTGAGTGTAGGAATAGCGTCTTACGGTATCGCTGGCCTATGACCTGAAGATAGGAGCAGAACCGATTAGGCATGTTATTTTAGTGATGTGAACCTTGCGGTCTATATTTTGATGGCGATAGCTGTTAATATAGAATCATATCATAATACCAGTTTTAGTAGTACAAGTAAGTAGTTATCCTATCCTACTAATATTATAAATGTCAAAGTTTGTAAGGATGGATATTTGTTACTCTTTCACGCAAAAACTACTGAACCGATTAGGCTGAAATTTGGTATGGGTATAGTTTGGGACCTGGAATAACATAGGCAATTTTTTATCCCGATAAAACGCGGGCGAAGGCGCGGGCAGGAGCTAGTGTAATAAAATACTGTTACCATATTCATAATTGTGTGATACCTACTTACTTATTTATGACTTATTTCAAGCATTAAAGTTAACGATCGTATCATCATCATCACCCCATACACGTCCACTGCTGGACATAGGCCTCCCCCGTACGACGCCTCAAATAGCGGTCCTGAGCCGCCTCCATCCATCGACTCCCTGCGACCGCTACGATGTCGTCGGTCCACCGAGTGGATGGTCTCCCATGTAGGGGGGGATTTGCCATAATCACCACGCTTGGCAGGCGGATTGGTGATCGCAGTGTTGGTGTTTAAAAATACTCAGAAGGAAGCTGCTGCCCTTCCTCTGGTAGGTTCTCTTTTACGACATCCACGGGTTGAGTTGGAGAGGTCGATATTCGTACGCCGCGACCCCACGGCTTGAGGTGGCGGCGGTGAGTACGTATACGCATAATTAATAACGAATATCTTACGGTTTTAGAATTTTATTTCTCAAAAGAATATACTTACATTTGTTTAAAGAGAAATACAGAATTATCTTAAAATAACATTCAGAACGGTGTTTTATTTAATACAAAGGACACTACCTAAGATCTTTAATGACCGATGTGGCGCGGTGGGCGGTCCGCCTGCGACGCAGGAGGTTGCGGGTTCGATTCCCGCCTCGGGACAAATATTTGTACAATCTGCAAATATTTGTTTAGGGTGTTCTGGTCGTTTTTCTATGTATAATACAAATGTCTATCTATGTAATATATTGTATTATGTATATCAGTTATCTAGTACCCATAACACAAGCTCTGCTTAGCTTGGGACTAGATAATGCTGTGTGAATCGTCCAGCATTATTTATATTTAAAAAGATTAACTTTAACTTCCTGTGCAAATATTCCAGATTCACTATTTTAATTTAATTATTCATAAAGTCTGAAAAAATAAATGATTTTAATAACAACCTCAACAGAGATTTTCTAATAATGCTCTGTGCAGTTCAATAAGTTTCAATTCAGTCTTCTTACAGCATTCATGTTAATTTTGTTAATCTATCTAGTTAAACAAGTAAAAACTTTCTCACAGCGGTTTTCCTAACTCAATTAGATCGAAAACACTGAATATAGTTCTCAATCTATTGATATTATCGAGAACCATCGATAATTCGATAATCGAATTAGTCGAGCTTGTCCCGACACTGTCGATGTAAGATAACGCGTTCCGTTCGTAAAACTTCATGGTACAATAGGTTGTTTGTTAGGTTTATTTCTAGATTTTGCTAGATCACACATTTTCCATTATCCTACTAAGTAATATTATAAACGTGAAAGTTTGTATGGATGGATGTATGGATATTTGTTACTCTTTCACGCAAAAACTACTGGACCGATTAGGCTGAAATTTGGTATGGGTATAGTTTGGGACCTGGAATAACATATGTTATAAGGCTATTTTTGTCTCGATAAAACGCGGGCGAAGACGCGGGCGAAGGCGCGGGCTAGTGAACAATAATTGCATAGCTGTGTGGATTGTCCAGCATTTGTTATTTATTTATTTATGGCACATGTTTGTGGGATAGGCTATTTTTTATCCCGATAAAGCGCGGGCGAAGGCGCGGGCAGGAGCTAGTGTAATAATTGTAATAAAATACTGTTACCATATTCATAATTGTGTGTTACCTACTTACTTATGACTTATTTCAAGCATTAAACTTAACGATAGTACAACTGAAACTTTATAAGGGCTATGTATGGTTATTATTATTACAGACACTAATCTCGGATAGATAAATGCATATGGCAACATTATTTTGAATGTAATGTCGTCCACGCGGCTTTATTCTATCGAAATAAAAAACGAAAGATATTTTCTGAGTAATTGTTAAGGTGGGTCGATTGTTGCGCGGGATATAAACATTTGCGGTTCTTAATTTTTGTCTGCGTGGTACAAGGAATAAAACAGGAAAAGTAAGAAGCTATACAAAATGTTACATATGTTTGTTACAATCACAAACTATTAGCAACAAATTAAAGCAAGCTACTAATTATATCAACTAAATAATTTACTTAATGCCGTGCTTCAAACTTATTTACATAATGACAGCTAAAATTATTTAAAATGCAACACATAAATCATGAGACATCCTATTTAGCTTTTAAAATAACATTGTTGACAAGTTTTATGAGACAAAAACCAATATGGCGTCCGACGAAAACCTAAAGTAGATAATTTACGATCAAACTGACAAAAGGGTTCGATTTTAGAACCAAATAGTTTTTACGCTATAATAAATAAGGCAGAAAATTGCATTCCTTTTCATACGTGTTCATTTCACGCGTGTAAAATGTAATAAGCAACATAAATCTAGGGTTGCCATGTTCTGCTGTACAAAAAATGTCTTTGTTTTCTTTTGAATAGTGTTGGTTTTAGGGTGCACATTTCAGAAGGAGATTATGGCAATATTACGAATAGAAACCCCTGGTAGCTGGGGGATCACGAGTTAGCAAATAACATGCTGTACACCAATTGCATACAATATTTATTGCGATTGTAGGGTAGCATTATGAATATTTCTATTATTTATGGCTGCGTCACGCACGTGTCATTGAGTTTTAGATGTCATCCTTTTGACAGACGCGTAAATATTTAAGTTTCGAACCTTTAATTCCAACGGTAAGCTATCAATCAAATTCTAGTACTCATTACGGGTTACGTTCGTATGATTGTTTACATAATGTAGTAGCTTCTGCCGGCGGCGTCACACGCGTTGATTTATGAAATAATAAGTTCTAAGATACCTACTTTGTGGTCTGGTAGTGCATGTTATTTATAGGTAGTGTCCATTTATAGTGATGTTTAGGACAGGCACTGGTACCAGATGACCTTTCAGCATTGCCAATAAAATTGTGAGCATCGCGAGATCAAAGAAATGCAGAAATAGAAAATTTAATCTATCCTCAGCATCGAGTCTACAGCCCTCGATAGCCCAAGTTGACACAAAGCAGATGTCGCCGAACACTCGAGTGTAACTTGGATGGGGCTCAGCAGTGTTGCCAACTCTAAAAGTTCTCTAATTCCGTCGGTTATTGCTTCTTTCCAAGTTTTCAGTTGGATTCTCAAACGGATAGATAGGGAGGGGTTGTAGTATACGAAATTGCCCACTACTTTAATCTTTATCATAGTTATTCTAAGGGGCAAGAACAAATCTAAATAATTTTAATTTAAATCCTACTAATATTATAAATGATGATGATGGATATTTGTTACTCTTTCACGGAAAAACTACGGAACCGATAGGTAGGCTGAAATTTGGTATGGGTATAGTTTGGGACCCGGAATAACATATAGGCTATTTTTTTATCGCGATAAAACGCGGGCGAAGGCGCGGGCAGCAGCTAGTCTATTATAAATCTATGACCGTAAATTATACGGCGATATCCACGGAAGACCTGCGCTGTGGTATGATCTGCTATACCATAACATACTCAGCATTTATGGTAGAGCCTGGTGCTCTAGCATTTTTGATTTTGTCAGTTTTTCTGTTTATTCTAAGGTTTATTTATCCTACTATCCTACAAATTATAAATGAAGTTTGTATGGATGTATGTATGGATATTTGTTACTCTTTCACGCAAAAACTACGAAACGATTAGGCTGAAATTTGGTATGGCTATAGTTTGGGACCCGGAATAACATATAGGCTATTTTTTTATCCCGATAAAACGCGGGCGAAGGCGCGAGCAGCAGCTAGTATGTACATATATTACTCGTCTGTTCTGGAAAAATCTAAATTTTTATGTTTATATTTCTATTCTATTTCTATTGATATAACTCGCTGCGAGTCATTTGCCCGTAGAGATTTAGCTAAAGCGTAGTTATGGCTAGTTCTGAGGGGCAAGTCTGGCAAGGCGTGATCGTGGCGTCGACGCCACGATCACGTCTCGACTGTTGGTAGTCCGGTAGCTATCGTCGACGTGTCGAGTAGCTATCGAGCAGAGACGTAAGGAAAATGTTCATATCTGAAACGCACCTCATTTACGAACCACTGATGTTCACGTCCTGACGACTCAAAGGCTGGAATAAGACATTAATTTGCTTATTTTATTGTATAACAAAATAAGTTGCTTATAAATTCTTCGTTTTTTTATTATATCGGTTTTCCTACATGTTATAATAACAAAATAAATAAGCGATTTTAGCGCCATTCTTGGGTAAAATAAAGAACTTCACGGTCTATGAACCTAGGGGGTAGTTGTATTTGCCCAGAGAAAAAATATTTTCACGTCAATTCTTGCTACTAAAAATATGATAAGCATTTTAAGATATTATTTATACTTTTAAACGGTTTTATACTATTTTAAATATAAATAAGTAAATCTTTACGTTAGTAACGTCAGCATCATTCGGACTCGCAATTCTGTCATTTTCCTAGAGATTTGGACGTCTCCTCACGTTAGTAACGTAAAGCGATCGAAAGCGTAGTTCCACGTACGCACGATAGAGGCGCTGTACCAAATTGTATGGAAAAAGGAGACGTCTAGATCACGTCTCGATACCAAATTCCAGCCAGACTCACGCTACAGATCTAAGCGGTATTCGGTACCCAGCGCGGCAGCAATCCAATTAGTTCTTAAGTTCTTGCTAATTGTATGAGTTGTAAGTACCTACATAAGTAAATAAGCCATTTATTCCCAAAACAGTCTTAAATAACATTTCGGTATTCTATGGATGTACAATTTAACTTACCATTTAGTATTCCAATTTAACTTACCATTTAGTATTCCAATTTAACTTACCATTTAGTATTCCAATTTAACTTACCATTTAGTATTCCAATTTAACTTACCATTTAGTATTCCAATTTAACTTACCATTTAGTATTCCAATTTAACTTACCATTTAGTATTCCAATTTATCTTAATTTTATTTATATTAACATTTATTATGCATTCAATTGTGTTGTATGAGTTGTGCGTCCGCGAAATAGTTTACTTTATATTTCTTGACTTGGAAAGACTCTGTGAAAAATCGGTAATGGAGATTCATTTACAAAAAAGACAAAAATTATTAAAATTAACTCAAAGCGGATAAACACTGTATTATGCGACTCATAATTTCTTACAACATATTATCGAATAGGGCATTAAACTTTCAAGCAGACTGGCTGGATAAATAAATAAATAATGTTGGACAATCCACACAGCATCATCTAGCCCCCAAGCTAACCAGAGCTTGTGTTAAGGGTACCTAGATGACTGATATACATAATACAATACATACAAAGATAGATATTTTTTACCCGACTACCGGAGGGTTATGATTTTAGCACCCTATGTATGTATGTATGTAGCCGATTTCTTTGTTCCCACGTTGCGCTGAAACTACTATTTCGATTTCAACAAGTGAGGTATCGATTGATTCGTCTCATTACCCCGATGGTTATAGGCTATATGGTGTCCGACAAAACTGGGGGTCTTAAGAGATAGCTGGGTCTAAATTACACCTGGAACACTTCGATAGCGCGATTAAATTTTGCAAGAGACGACATCTAGTTACAGTTCGAGTCTAATTTAGTTTGATGTGATGAGTGAAGGATGACACACTCGTTGCCATGGATACCTCTTGTTTATTTGTTACCATGGCAACGGGTCATCTAGGGATGGGCAAATAGAAAGAAAGAAAAGAAAGATATACATATATTGTATCGATATATGTATGGTAAAAAAATATATAGTTAAAAACTAAAACCCGACTACATAAAAGTCTTAAACAAGCGTTCACCTATTGTCCATAGAATTTTCTTTTGATACTTAGGTAGTCGGAGGCACCCACCCCATATCCCTAGGGTACAATTAGTAACAAAGGCCTCCGACTACCTAAGTATCAAAAGAAAATGCTATGGACAATAGGTGAACGCTTGTTTAAGACTTTTATGTAATCGGGTTTTAGTTTTTAACTATATTTTTTTTACCATACATAGATACTAGATGACTGTTATACATAATACAATACATACATAAATAGACATTTTATTATACATAGAAAATACCCAGAACACCCGGTACAAATATTTGCAGATGGTACAAACATTTGTCCCGAGGAGGGAATCGAACCCGCAACCTCCTGCGTCACAGGCGGACCTTCGCCCACGGCGCCACATCGGTCGTCAATGTGGCGTGATAGATAAAACCTTTCTTCTACAAAGTCTGTTTCCAAGACCAAACCCATAGAAAATAGTAGATATTGAGAGTCTTGTAAACAAACTGATAAAATACCTACTCGGACGGTAAACAACCCTATTCAAACAGCCCAGTGTCATGTCAAACTTGAGGGTTGGCACGACCACGGTTCCATTCTCATTCAAAAAAGTATTATTATTTAGTACTAGCTACTGCCCGCGCCTTCGCCCGCGTTTCTATAGCCTATATGTTATTCTATGTCCCAAACCAAATTTCAGCCTAATCACTTAAGTAGTTTTTGCGTGAAAGAGTAACAAATATCCATCCTTACAAACTTTGACTTCTATAATATTATCCTATAGTTATTCCAGGTCCCAAACTATACCCATACCAAATTTTAGCCTAATCGGTCCAGTAGTTTTTGCGTGAAAGAGTAACAAGTATCCATCTATACATCCGTCCTTACAAACTTTGACTTTTATAATATTATCCTACTAATATATGTTATTCCAGATCCCAAACTATATCCATACCAAATTTCAGCCTAATCAGTTAAGTAGTTTTTGCGTGAAAGAGTAACAAGTATCCATCCATACAAACTTTGACGTTAAAATTAGTAACTTTGACGTTAATATTAGTAGGATTATTTTGAATCAGAATTTAATCATGTACCACCTAAGTACTTCTGTTTCGCAAAAAAATCTTTTCCATACATTTTGTAGGTAATCATCGCAGCTTCGAAAACCTTCAACGGTTCCGCTTTCGGTAGATAGCGGGAAAATCAGTACTTCTGACAGATTTTAAATTTTAACGCAGAGCGAGCAATAGTTTCATTGAAAACTGATTTTGAAAAATTTCAAAATTACCGAAATGCACCTATAGTTTCATAAAGCAAACTTGTGAACTATTCTCTACGTGAGGGCTGGTTCGGCGGCAGATTTGGCCGAGGATCTCAAGAGGCGCAAATATGCAGGTCCCGACAGAGCCTACGTATTTGTGCCCTCGGATTACTACTATTGTCTCTCGGTTTACTGAATAAATACGAATGAACCAGTTTTGTATGAAAACAGCATCATCACTCTTCAGATAAAACCAAGTCAATGTAAAAGAATAATGTAAATGTTTTACTTTTCATGAAAATAATCTCGAGTTAAGCTTTAAGTTGATGGTTTACGAGAAAATTGTGACAGGTTTTAAAAGCTTACATTTTTGGTGTAGCCCGCTTTTTATGACACAAGCTGAAAGGAACAAATAAATTTAGAACATGTTTTATAGTGAGCCTGACCTGATGGTAAGTGACGATTCACTCAGTCTTGAAGAGACCCAAGTCGTCCGCCTCTGTGAGGGCTAGTTTTATATGGGTTATTCCAGTTTTCCCCTTTGATAAATCTCACTTAGAGGGGAAAACTGTCCAGAATTATCTCTCACCGTTTTTTCTTGTTCCCGTTTTCCCCCTTGGAAAAAGAATTCTAAAGTTCAAATCTTTAGGCTCCCACGGCAATTTATTTGGCTACGTAAGGATCTCGAAGTTGTTTACCTATTAGGTAGTAAGTTGAAATTGTATGCAGCGCATGTAAATCTGAAATACAAAACACTATTTACAATGTGACAGTACGCTACCCCATACTTAAAACATAATAAGTACATAAAACCGGCGAAGTGCAAGATCACTCGCAAACGGAGGGTTCCGTGCCATCGTCCATAACTATTTCCGAAAAACCGATTTTTAACCAATTAAAAAAGCAAAAGGCGGTCACCAATCCAATCACTGACCGAGCCCGACGTTGCTTAACATCGGTAATCGGTACTCATTGTGGTATGGACGTTGGATCCCTTAATTATTAAATTTATTTTATTTTTATGATTTGTTGTTATAGCGGCAATAGTTGTTCACACCCTGATAAAATTTCAACTGTCTACTTATTAAGTCACAGACGTAGCTATAATATTATAGTAATATACGAGTACGTGACGTCATAGAAATATAAATTACAGCTGCTTGTGCGGTCACTCAAAAATTTGTATAGAAAATAAGAATAAGAAAATCTTTATTTGTAGCTAAAATACAGGCTGGTTTGCTACAGTTATTTTTACTACTAATACAATTACAATAATAAATAGGTAGGTAGGTACTTAAATAAGAACTTATAACGACTATACACTAATTAGACTTAGAAAATCATGAAACTTAAAGCTAGAAAATGGCAAAATATATCGCGCTATGCCTTGCTATGATTCATATTACTATATAGTATAGCTGTGATGGGCTTAACGGTTGTACAGATAAAGCCTTGACAAAAGTAGAGCATAAATACCTACCCAAAAAATCAAGCTTTTTGTATGAGAGCTCCCTTTAATTTTAATATTTATTTTATTGTTATTATTTCTAGATAAATCTGCAATGGAAATAAACATTCAATAGACAATTTCAACCGTCTACCTTTTACGGTGCATGAGACACAGCCCAGAAAGTACAATGGACAGCGTCTTCGCCAATCAATATGTTCCAGGAAACCTCTGCATATAACTTGAGTCCAATTGTAACAACATCCTGTACTTACCTACCATAAATAAAGAGCAAAAGCAATATTACCAACCGATTAATATTCCACCCAACAACTAACCAAAGATGTCAGCATAATCAGATAATTCCTTACCTATTACAATGATAATTCTTCGTGCATTGCATTGGCAACCATTTTTACCAGACAAAGACGCCTGTCGCCATGCTTCGAATAAAATTACCAATCGCTGGCTGGACGTTGAATAACTCAATAGCACCGTGAATACGTAACACATGATGCCATAGTACACGTCGAACAGTAGGGTTAAGATTTGCACGCACACGGCCAACACCACAGCCGTGGCATTAAAATGAGCATTAAACTCAGCAGATAATAGTTTTCTCTACTGATCTATTATTTTGACATCGAATTTTAACATAATTTCTTTCGTGCATACTTAATGTTCAATATTTCTTAGTTTAATGGCTTTGCGTCTGATCGAAGCAGTTTTGCCAGTGTGCATACTTAAATACTTATAATTTTCCCAGCGTTTCAAAATTACAAGTGATTGTTCTGATCGCGTATGGACTTACGCGATCAGAACTGCAGCTAGAATGACATTGAATGTCATTTTGTATTTCCATGAACTGGACACTGGCAGAAAAGTGGCAACCCAGACACATACCTATTGCCAATAACAAAGAAGTCAAGTCGAGGATACCAAAGATAATCCTTAGATTGTGTGTTATGTCCTGAAATCTTATTTTCATGGGTTTAATAAGTTTTAGTTATTTGTAATGCAGGTCTCTCACTCTCTCTTTTTCAAAAATCTCATTGGTGTTTTTCATTTACCGCTGTTATTATTTTTGTAACCATGCGTCCATTCCAGCACTATGAAATTTCCATAAAACGGACGGACACTGGAAAAGTGGCAAACCTAACACAGTCATGTTGCCATCAACAAAGAAATATCTGCTTTACCTAACTACGAAGTAGATTGTTTGTTACTTTCAAAGGTGTTGATTTCATTCTTTTCTTCTAAGATAGATAGATACATAAGATTTTTATTTGCTTCTGCAACACACAGTAGTACACAGGTTGTATGGATACAGATATTTGACAAAACAATCAAACACAAAGCACAAAGTTATTTGTGTTCCATACCTCCATTTTGAAATTTCCATGAACCATTGGCATTGACACTGGCAAAAAAGAGGCAAACCAAACACATGCTGCCACCACCAAAGAAGTCAAGTCGATTCTAGCAGTCTACGTTCTGTTAATATGTACATTCGATATCGTTGTGAAGGAAAATGAAGTTGTCTTACTGGTTACACTTTACTATGTTATAGATAGATCATGCATGTATGGCTGATTTCCACTGCAGTTAAATATTTCCCTGAATAAAGTCAGAATGGTGGCATGTTTTTATTTGTGTACCCTAATTAGCTCGTGCCATTCTGAAACCACTTTTGGAAGGGGTTTTATTTTATTGTGTATACAAAAAATACAAACCTATATTTTTCTTTTTTAATTCCAACTTCAGGAGTTAGATAGAAATAAAATCCCACTAATATTATAAATTTCAAAGTTTGTATGGATGGATGCATGGATATTTGTTACTCTTTCACGCAAAAACTACTGAACCGATTGGGCTGAAATTTGGTATGGGTATATTTTGGGACCTGGAATAACATATGTTATAAGGCTATTTTTGTCCCGATAAAACGCGGGCGAAGACGCGGGCGAAGGCGCGGGCTAGTGAACAATAATTGCATAGCTGTGAGGACCAGCATTTGTTATTTATTTATTTATAGCACATGTTTGTGGGAGAATTTTATTTTTATCGTGTCAGAGAGAATATCACTAATTAATAATTATGAATGCTACAATTTCATAAATGAATTTCAAAATGGATAGATCTTTGTTAGTTTCACATCAAAAATACTTCCGGAATGATTAAGAGGCTAATCATACAAACATTCGTCCGCGGCGGGAATCGACCCGCAACCTTCAGGGTCGCAGGCGGACCTTCTCGCACTGCGCTACAGAAGTCGTCAAATCAAAACCATATCAAATGTTTTATTGCAACCATACCTACTGTCAAATATTGAGCTACCTGTAGATTGTTTGCAGTCTGCAATTAGCTCAATTGTTTCAATTGTAAATACTAGTTCTGATATGTTTCTATAATTTGATGGTAATTTTCTTTGTAAATAAAGGCATGTAAAAATTTACAAATGTGATACTTGTATGTAATGTTTAATATTTCATTTATTCTCAACAAGACATCTTATATAATATCACTTATATGAGAACAGGATTTTTATTCTTATTTATAGATACTTTAAAATACCCATTCTCTTTTCATAAGATCTTTCTTGTAAGATCTTTAAAAAATATCATTCAGGGTTCAAGCAGGGAATAAATAAATATTGTTAGACAGTCCACCATCACAAATATATATGTATTTATGTAATACATTGCATTATATTACATCAACATATTGAGTCATTATTATTTCAAGGTTTTCTTTCAGGATCAGGGAATCAGGAGATCAGGAGAGGAGACATCTTAAGGGTCCAGGTCAAGAAACACGGAGGTCTGTATCTGCAACTGATAAACAGTTTCATTAGGGCCAATCATCATTGGAATCTCATGAATGTCAGGTCAGGACAGAAAGCAGTGACCTATTGTAACTGATTTGACTTATTGCAGTTTAATCAGAATGTTAATTTTATATGACGAGATGGCAGGACTTTTTAACAAGCTATATTATCAATGCATATTTTATACCGTCTACTTCCAATCTAGGCACTAATAATTCCAGTAGGATTTTTGTAACCACAGAAAAACAAGATTATTTCGGTTTATTTTGTCCGCCACTTATGGAACGGTTTACTGTTAAGATGTTTTTTACATTTGGATGTGTTCATGGACTTTCCTACCTACACTGTTGATGATTAGGTTCGCAAATGGCTGATTGGAATAGGGTGCAAAAGTACGCTTACCATGATGATACAGTGATTCAATTTGAATATGGTATTGGTGGTACTTGGAGACCAACCTTGGATCTCAGCAGATTATAGGTATATGGTTATTATGGTTTTTTAGGTATTTATTTATAATGGGTATTGGAATTAGTTTTTATCATCGGTACTTTTGTAATGTTTCCTGAAAAACTTAAATGTTTATTATTATTATTATTCTCTGAAATATCAAGTAGAAAAATTCCCTGATGTCCACAGTTGTGCACTAGCTAGCTTTTAAAGCTTGTTTTCTTTCAGCACCTTTTAAACATGTTTTTAGTTAGACAACATTAGTTACTTCAAAATTAATCAATATATCTGACCACAGGGGCTGACCATCTATTACTTTAACTGAGTTTAGAATAATTCTAATTCTAAATGGGGGAACTGGGATCTGCACTGACATCTCGCATAGGAGTGTATTGTGCATTGTCCCCCTGCCCTAACTAGACCCTAACCAGCCCAGCTCCTTGAAGTATCGGAGCAGGACTTTAGAATAGCTGATTGCAATTACAAGTTGCATTTTTCTTCGAGTTGTTATATTTTTTTCAAGTTACAAATAAATACAGTAGGTATAAGATTTTTGTGACAGTGATTGTTTTTTTTTGAGCTTCAGTCAGTCATCACACCCATTTATAAAATTAAATATGTAGATATATCAAAATAAACATTTTAAATTGTAAGCTAATTTGAAATCAATGAAGGAACATTCATAAATTATCATACGATTAATATATTTTAGTAAAATATATATACATACCTACATTATAATAATGCATATATTGCACATAAATAACCTATATATTTTAGATTATTTTATTTCAACCGACAGTTTTGAGAGTCCTCTACATTTTTTAAACATAATCAAGATAATCTAGGTTTAGTAGTAACTTTATAAATAGGTACCTAAAAATAAAGCAATAACGCAAGTAGGTAGGTACCTACACTATTCAGTACCTTCTAAGATGAAGAGGTCAATGCCCTAATAGCTGAGAAAAAGTGGTCTATCATTCTAAATGATCTAGGCATGAGTGTTAGATGTTATCAATCAATCTAATCTACAATGGTAGTTACATTATGTTTTCTCGTAAGAATTCGTTTGAGAATTAAAGATTCTACCTACCTAAACGAAGCTTTTACGAAATGATAGATAAACATGTTGGAAGATTTATTAAATCGTGAGGTTTGAGAAATTAGTAGGGTTTTGGAGCCTTTAGTTTCAACTAAAACTTAAGCTTCACTACAGTAACAAAAAGTTTGAGTCAAACTTTTGCCGTGTGTAACACAGACATGCGCGTATCGATGTAAACAAAACTAAGTTTGAAAAGTTACAAAACTATGTAAAACATAAACTTTACCTTGAAAGTTAAATGCAGCAGTCCCGGGATGAAACTCCAACAACAAAAGCACTATTCCACTTGGATTCACAACATTCCTAAATACTCACAACTCAAAACTAGTTGGGCACTCACACTTGAAAATGCACTTTTTCTGTGAAATTTCTCACAAAACACTAGGGAAACTAACTGGACAACACCGTAGAGTACTTATGAACGACGTTTTAACTTAGTTTTATTCAAAATCAGACGATATACCGGATAAAAACTTTTTTTTCGGAGTAAACAAACGGAGCTCCTTTCGGCAGTTTCGGCTCGCGACGGCCATCTTCCGCTTTCATTAAGTTTGAGGTTATACGCGATAGATGGCGTCAGTATGCATTATTTCTGCAGAGATAAAATGGAATAAAAAATAATAAAGTAAAATACAAATAATTTTATTTCAAATCAAGAACTTCAAGGTCTTATGATATTTAACTAAATACTCTAGACAATTTTTGCTTGGCTTCCACTTATGCACCTACAGACTTGTATCGTAGGTTCCTTCCAGGGTACCTAAGTACCTACCTACTAATAAGATTAGCCACAAATTAAAGGTACAATTTTAATTCATAAAGTCAACAAATAAATACATACAACAAATTAATTAATTACATTATTTAGGTCAAATAAAAAAAAAATATATATATATAGCTACAGGAGTTTTCTTAGTAAGTAGGTAGGTACACCTACTCGGTTCAAAAACGAGATATTTTTTGTAAATAAAAGAGGTACAAAAGTAAAGAAATTATAGTAGATAACTTGTTTGTTTAGAAAAAACGACACTTCGAATTCCTTACATCACACAGGCACACAATTTTTGGTACCATAATTTTAAGACCTAATTTTGAGAGTACCTCATTCATTTTCAAATAATATATACCTACCTCCATAGGTTTTTTTTTGTATCAGCTCTTTTTTGTACTTATTAAAAAAAATTGTATGGCCTTTTTTACAATTCAGAATACAAAAAAAAACTCTTGCTTACCTAATCTTTTTGCGTGTTTGGCGTTTGGGTTGTCTCGCATAAGTGCCCAGCCATCATGTGAATGTCCCTTAAACCCTGGTACCGATCCTCCATGACTTCGATCTTTTGATGAAATCGCTCTCCTCTTGCTCTCTCTGGTCACCCAGGTTATGTAGGAAGCAGTCCAAATGGTTGTATGGGTACTGAACGTTGATGCTCTGAAAAGATACAAGCATTTGGTTTACAATAATTTCATAAATTTCAGCCTTATGATACCTAACCAAGAAAATTTTGAATTACTTTTCTTCTCATTTAATCTGGAGGCCAGTAACTCAGCTCGCTCCTTCGCAAGATCTAAATCCCGAACTGTATCCCATAATAGATCACTATGCTAACTACTAACTATTGATCCTTCATCTATGCTACTAACCAAGAAATAAGGCGAGAAGTTCGATCTCGGAATTTGCTTGAATTTCGTTATTTTCTTACTGGGATATCTGGCAGGTTGTGGTACGTAGGCACAGGAATACTTTTGGAATAAAGAAGCGTATATATTGCCCTTTAAAAGATAGGTACACTAATATTGTGCAGCCTAGTTTTGGGTAAAGCGAGTTTGTTCTTATTTTTAATATTTACATTAGATTATGTATGTCGCAATTTTTAGGGAATCGATCGATATTTCTAGAGTGTACACTAAGTTTTCATAAATATATTGACATGGTATTGTCATTATATTTATTTCTTTGAATTTATCACGCAGGGATTCTCTAGGATCCATGTTATAGTTAGCATGAACAGCCCTCTTCTGCAGGACAAATACGGTGTTAATATCTGCAGCATTCCCCCCAGTAATATGCCATAAGACATAAATACTATGGAAGTAGCTGAAATAGACAAGTCTAGAAGTATCAACGACTGTAAGATGACGGATTTTTTGACTGCATACGCTGCAGAACTAAGCCTCTTCGATAGTTTATCTATGTGTGGGCCCCATTGAAGTTTACTAGGTATCTAAAGTTATTCCTAAGAATACGGTTCTGTCTACAATTTCTAAAGTTTCTCCTTTTACATTTGGTAGAATAAATCTAAAACATTTAGTTTTGGTTTCGTTAAGCCAAAGATTTATTGACACTAAACCAATGGACTACTTTTGATATTGCATTGTTTACATCGTCAAAATTTGTGTTTTAATGTTAAAGTTAAGTGTTAAATATCTGTTTACCAAAAATACCTACCCATGTTGGATACAGGCATAGGCAGGGACATTTTTTCTGCAACATTAATATTCAAGTAGGTATATCCTAGCTGAGATGGGTAGGTAGGTAGATTAGGTACCTACTTATACCTACTAATCGCGGATAATTATATTATTCCTCGCTTAAAGAAGTGCTGCCAACTCCAAGAAGCGTCCCAGTGTACTTAGTAAAGGGGTTACATTTTCGAAGCAAATGCGCCAACAACGCCACCAACAATGGGTCAACCTAACCCTATCGTGGAAAAATATCTTTGTGTTAGAGTTATGCTAACCCGATTTTGAAGTTGGCTTTCTGTTATTGATGGCTTCACTGAGTTTCATACAGCGCCATCTATCTTAGTCTATGGCAACCACTTTTTTTTAAAGTTCGCATTGAAAACCCCTCATTTCAAGTATAAACTAACAATCAAGTGTACGAAATGGAGACAACCCGTGTTAGATAATAATATATGAATGCGATTTATGACTATCTTATTTCGTGTCGAGAATTTTTAGTATGCTCTTTCACTTGACTCCTTTCGGTCATCAAACATTTTAAATTAGACCAACAGGATAAAACCAACTGACTGATTGTGTTGATATTTTATCCTATTTTTTTATATTATTTATTTTATGGAACGTAATTAACTATACATAGAGATTTTTTTTCTGTATTCTATTGTACAACACCAAATCAAAGAGTTGTTACCTATTGATACCTATCCTGTTTTTTTGGAAGAATAGATTTTCAGACCGCGTAAATTAAAAAAAAATTAAGAATTGATGGTGGAACGGTTTTGGTAGTAGTAATGAGTTCTGAGTACATAGCATACTAATTAAATTAATTCAATATTCACTCTCCTCCACATCTACAGACCTAAGTCCAGGACATAGAACTCTGAGAAGCGGTACCGACTTATTTCATACTAAACATATCCACTAATGGAAATGCACATAACCTTCCTACCATAGTCAAGGTACCAAAATAAACATTTAAAAAGATGATAATAAAACTACCCACAACCAACACACTACAAAACCGCTATTGCTCCAAGCACCCCTTTAGTCCACTCGAATCGCAAACAGTTGAAAACAAATAACTAGTTGTGCCTGCAATTGGAAAATAGCATTAAAACTGAGATAGACTTGGCGGTTATGGAGTGGTTACTGGCAACCCCACGGGGCCGATGCTATTCCAACTTCAAATTGTATCGTTATCCATTCAGCTATTTCTCTAGATTGGTGCCTACTTCGTGCTTGAGGACTTTTTTCTAACATGACTGTAATGCCTCTTTAGAATCATCATTATCATCATCATTAGCACGTATACGTCACTAACATAGGCCTCGCCCAAACGAAGCCACAAATAGCGGTCCTGAACCGCCTCCATCCAACGACTCCCTTTGACCGCTACAATGCAGTGGATAACTCAGAACACTCAGTTTACGCTGTAAGGTAGTTATGTAGGTATTGTTTAGTAAAATCAGAGTAGTGATATATCATTCTAACTAAGAATACATTTTACAACCTAATCACTTCAATAATAACTAAAAACATTTCACTAAGAAGAAAAGGTCATAACGAATATCCATTTTGGTTCAGCCGTGGCCTAAGACAAGCTCTGAATGAAAAAGCCGAATACCACCGTAAGTTTAAACTGCATGCTAACCCTAAAGACCAACTGACCTACCGACTATTACGTGAGCGCTGCGATAAACTAATGGCTGATTGCCTATACAAAATAAAATTAGATACAAAATGTCATATTAAAATAATCCTAAGTATTTCTGGACATTCATAAAATCTCTTAGATCTAATTGTAATGATATCCCAGACGTAATGTTCTAGATAATACAAAGGTCCAGGGTGGTAAAGACATATCTGAGCTATTCTCCGACTATTTTAATTCTATTTATCAAAATAATATAAATCAAACGCAACATTATGACCAACTCGTTGATCAACTTGCATCATTTGGCTCATGTAAAATCTCTGAAACTGATATCTGGACTTCTCTCCATCAGCTCGATGCCAATAAGGGACCTGGCCCCGACTCTATTCCACCCTCGTTCCTGAAATCATGCGCCTCAGAATTAGTCACTCCTCTACATATACTCTTCAACAAATCACTAACTCTGGTTTCTTTCCCTCCAAATGGAAGCTCGCACATGTTACTCCAATCCACAAGAAAGGTGACCTAGGCGATATCACAAACTGCAGGCCAATATCCATCCTTTCGGCGTTTGGGAAACTGTTTGAGTCATTGGTCCAGAAAACAATCTCCTTCCACTTGAAACCGCTATTCATACCGCAGCAGCATGGCTTCCTTCCAGGGCGATCTACCGTCTCAAACCTACTTACCTATGTCAGCGACATTTGAAGACCGAAAAGAAGTTCACGCAATCTACACTGACTTCTCAAAAGCGTTCGACCTCGTTGATCACGGACTACTTATAAGGAAGTTAGGGCACGCTGGTATCTGTGGATCTTTACTTCGTTGGTGCGAGTCTTACCTTCGCAACCGCTCTCAGTTAGTGATGGTACGGGGCAACAAATCCTCTGCTAGAGCTGCCCTCAGGTGTTCCTCAGGGCTCGCATCTGGGTCCAGTATTCTTCCTCGTATTTGTGAACGATCTTTGCAGTAACATAAAATCAGGTTCAAAATTCCCCAGTGCCACTCCAAGTACAGCCAAAACTTTCCAATTAATCGCATGTGTTCTTCCTACAATATAATCTGTCAAAATGTAGACATCTTCCATGTCCACCCTAAAGAGGCTCCCTAACCTGTAGTCCCTCAAATGTTTACCTTGTTAACCCTTAATTTTCTCCTTTTTTTATCTATTTATATCAATATTTGGTAGAGCTCATTACTCAAGCATGCTGTGTTCACAATGAGTAGGTTTTGCACTTATTCTAGTTTACATATATTTAAGTTACTATAATAGTTTTCAGCTCTGTGTAAAAATAAGTTTTGTGAACCATTCAATAAAAAAAAAAACAATGTGAATATAATGTACCGAATAGCATCATCCTAACGCCCGAATACAAAAACGCATCTCAGCTCATCTAACGGCCGAGCCGAATCCTTATATCAGCAGGGCTAGTGTTACTAGATCGAAAAGTTTCCGTGACCCGGAATCTGACACAAATCCGCGCGAAATTCAAATATTTTATTGGTATTCATTATTTTCTGCGTTCTAACCAGAAAGATCGACTTTGTTCTAACCCAGAAAGGTCGACTTTGTTCTAAGCCAGAAAGGTCGACTTGGTTCTATGCCAGAAAGGTCGACTTTGTTCTAAGCCAGAAAGGTCCAATTTGTTCTAAGCCAGAAAGGTCGACTTTGCTCCAAGAAGGTTTTCAAAATAATGACCCAGGGACATGGTATAAGTACACACCGTGAGTACACACGGCAGTGGGTACTCACGGGGCGAGTAGATACAATTTGTAGTATTACTCTACAAAAGAAACAAACACTACACTCGGATGGGCAGCGTTCGGGAAGCTTCGCAATATCTTCTCATCACATCACACATACTACTGAGCCTCAAGACGAAAGTCTTCAATCAATGTGTGTTACCAGTGTACCTACGGATCCGAGACGTGGTCGCTAACTCGCCTCATAAGTTCCTCGTTCATAAGTTCAGAATCCCTTACAGAACGTAGGCTGCTTGAACGTAGGCTATGATCTTACGTTATTGCTGGACAATCCATCTAGCCCCATGCTAAGCAGAGCCTGTGTTATGGGTACTAGAATGTTTGATATACATAATACAATATATGTATGTATGTATGTTAAGTATATATGTATAGATCGATATTTTTTATTATATAAAAATACCCAGAACAATCGAAGCTTTTTTTGTTTAGGATTATTTGGCCTTATATAAATTCTAAATTCTTCTTCAGTAAAAATTCTTCGTTTAAGGACAACAAATTATAATGAAAACAACAACTAAATAATATAAACAAACCAAACCAGTATTTCAATTGAAACAATTGAGCCAAACGCAGGCTGTTGCAAACAATCTTCATTAAACTATATTAAAAATGTATGTATCTTAAGGACTATAGATTTTCCAAAACGGGAATACTTATATCAAAGGGCCAAGTGAGAAAGGCCAAGTTTCGCAAGTTTCAAGGCCGTTTTGAGCAACACACCCAAAATCCAAGTAACCCATCGAAGTTTCGCGATACTTTAATACGACAAGTCTAATTTAAACTTTTTCCCGGCCCGTCGGGGCTTGACAGAGAAATTTATTAACTTCACCTTGTTATAACTTTGACTGCGATCCTTTTTTGAGAATGAGTAAGTACAAGAACATTATGTAGATTCCACTCATAAGTCCTAAAATTGAGTTTAAATAAAATAGAGCTAACCAGTAAATACGTGTATTTTACACAAAACTAAAGAAAATAATACTAGCGTAAGACAAGGCAATATGGCTAATAACGTTTTCGCCTGTTCATTATTAAAATGAACAAAGTAACAAAAAAATATATACAATAGCGCGGAAAATTTAAAAAGACATGTGAGCGATTCGAAAATATTAAATGAACAGGAATGAACGAATGAACATTTTATTGTACCTATTAAAATAAGATATAATTATATTATGTACTAGCTGACCCGTGCCCACTTCGTTGGGTGGTAAACATTTTTAGTGAACCGAACCGAACCGTGAGACCGAGTCGAAGATCAAAGTTGTATCCGTCTTCGCCACGACAGTAGGTATATCCCGGGTACGCAGCACAATGTCCAGCCTGTCACAGTGCTGATCTACCAGGACGACGGCAACATCATTGGTAGCGAGAGCTTTGTACAAACCGGATGCTGTCCAGTAGGTCGTTTATCGGCACTAATAACAATTTTGTAATCATTTTGTTGGCTTTGGGTATGGACTCGTATTTTATGTCCTTCCTCGTAATATGAACTCAAATCATGCTAAGTATCATTCGAATCCATTCAGTAGTTTTTGCGCTATTTTAGGCCAAGAAATGTCACTTCCATCCCCACTCCCAAAGGAACGTAACGAATTCCAGGATAAAAAGTATTACATGACCTTCCTCGTAGTATGAACTTAAATCATGCCAAGTTTCATTTGAATACATTCAGTAGTTTCAGCGCTATGCGCAGCCAAGAAATATAGTAGGGTAATATTTCTTGGCTACGGTGGGCTACTGGGGGTCCCACTGCGGGGCAATGTGGGGGGCCCACTGCGGGGGCCCTCGGCAGTTTACCCCCGCAGTGGGCCCCCCACATTGCCTACTGAGTGAGTCCCACTGCGGGGAGCTACTGGGGGTCCCACTGTGAGGAAATGTGGGGGCCCACTGTCGAGAGCCCCACTACCGACGCCCCACTGTCGGTGCCTCCACTGTGGGGGCTACTGAGGTCCCACTGCGGGGCAATGTGGGGGCCCCACTGCGGGGGGCTACTGGGGGGGTCCGGTTGCGTGAGGGGCCCCACTGCTGGGGTCCCCACTCCTGGGGCCCCACTGCCAGTGCCCCCCATAGTGGGGGGGCTGTCGCTCTCTACCGCCCTTGCCCCGCGCGCCATCCCGCAACGCGCAAAATTTCACTTCCATCCTCTCTCATAAGGGGAACCCTTCTGAATTCCGGGATAAAAAGTATTTTATGCCCTTTCTTGTAATATGAACTTAAATCATGCTAAGTTTTATTTGAATACATTCAGTAGTTTTGGCGCTACGCGCAGCCAAAAAATTTTACTTTCATCCCCTCTCCCGAGGGAACCCTATTGAAATCCGGGATGAAAAGTATACTTTGCCCTTTCTCGTAGTATGAACTCAAATCCTGCCAAGTTTCATTAGAATACCTTCAGTAGTTTCGGGGCTGCGCATAGGCAAGAAATTTTACTTTCAACCCCTCTCTCAAGGGAACCCTATTGAAATCCGGTATAAAAAGTACCCTATGTCCTTCCTCATAGTATGAACTCAAATCCTGTCAAGTTTCATTTGAATAAATTTTGTAGTTTCGACGCTACGCTCAGCCAAAAAAATTTACTTTCATCCCCTCTCCCAACGGAACCCTATTGAAATCCGAGATGAAAAGTATCCTATGCTCTTTCTCCTAATATGAACTTAAATCATCCTAAGTTTTATTTGAATACCTTCAGTAGTTTCGGCGCTATGCGCAGCCAACAAATTTTACTTTAATTCCCTCTCCCAAGGGAACCCTATTGAAATCCGGGATAAAAAGTATCCTATGTCCTTCCTCGTAGTATGAACTCAAATCCTGCCAAGTTTCATTTCAATACGTTCAGTAGTTTCGGAGCTATGCGCGGCCAAGATACAGACAGACAGACAGACAGACAGACAGACAGACATGATGGAAAAAAAATACATTTTTTGCATCAGTATCGATAATAGAGTGCCCTGCAAAAAAAAAATTCTAAATATCTTCAATGTACAGAATTGGACCTGTTACAGTTTTATTATAAGTATAGATTAGAACTCCTTGATGTTTTACTGCTGTAGCATTTTTGCATTGCATTGCTTCTAAAAATAAAATAGGCGCAAACTGTTGGGGTTCAAATAACTATAACATGGTATATGTTATAGTTATACTTACCTATAGGTACCTACCTAATTCTGTGATCAAAAAAATCAGAGCCTCAAATCAATCCCAATTTTATCATTATCGCCTGCTAGGTTTATCATTTTCCCCAAATGTAGGACAAAATTATCTTTTAATAAAATTACATATATTTGTATAGAACATGAGAGACCATCCACTTGATGACCGGCGACATCGTAGCGGTTGTAGGGAGTCGATGGACGGAGACGGCTCAGGACCGCTATTTGTGGCGTTGTATGGGGGAGGTCTATGTCTAGCAGTGGACTTGTTTGGGCTGATATGATGATGATGATGATATAGAACTAGCGGCGTCCCGCGGCTTCGCCCGCGTATCGTTTTTTGAGCGAATCGAACCAAGGAATAAAATCTCTGATAATAACTTTACGACCCTGTTTAACCCCCTTACTTTACTTTATAGTTTATTTATAGCGAGTAATGATATTCTATATAAACTGAGTACTTTGTAAAAACTCATTGATAGCGAGTTCAAAATTTGCGTATGTGTTACTCAGAACTTAAGCTATCTACATACAAAATTTCATCTAATTATGTAGTTACGGAGATAGGTGGCAACAAACATTCACACAAAGTTTCACATTTATTATATTTGTAGGATAGTATAGTTATAGTATACTTATAATTTGAGATTTCAGAAATATTTTCAAAAGAACGATCCGAAAATCGAACCTAGACAGACAGCACAAAAACCTGAAGTTCTAACTATTCAAATTCCAAATGGCTAAAAAATTCACAGCATGCCTGTCGCCCGCGTTTCAATTAAACGTGTTATCAACTTCGGCCGCCAGGTTTCGCTAGTTGGTTAGCTTTTATTTGTGTCTACCGCGAAGTACATTCTTAACTTTATAATGCAGTTATACTGATAAATTAATGAATTTCGATTTAATTTTAGCTGTGGATGTCGTAAGAGCGGACTAATAGCCCGGCTACACGCTCAAACATTTGTGCATGCAGATTGCACAAACACAGTTTGCGCAAGCAAAATAAGCCGGCCACACGCTCCATCTTGCTTGTGCACACCGGTGGCTTGCGCATGCATTTTTTGAATTCGCTATCAATGAGTTTTTACAAAGTACTCAGTTTATATAGAATATCATTGCTCGCTATAAATAAACTATAACAGCGGTACTCTAAGTGTGTTCCGCGGAACCCTAGGGTTCCGCGATACCGCTGTAGGGGTTCCGCATTTGGCATTATGGCAGCAAACATAAAACACTGCTGCTCCATACAGAAGTGCGATGGCTGTCTCGGGGTAAAACTTTAACGGCTAACAAGGCTATTTGAACTTAGAGCCGAGTTACAAATATTTCTTTCAGCAGATACAGTTTCTTTTAATTTGAAAGACCGTTTGTATGATAAAACTTGGATGTTCCCATTGTCTTTTATGGCGGATATCTTTCAAAAACTGAACGAATTGAATTTATCATTGCAAGGTAAACAGACAACAGTGTTCCAGGCCTATAACAAAATATCTGCCTTCAAAAGAAAATTAGATTTTTGGATTATTTGCGTTGGTAAGAGAGAAATAGAAAGCTTTACGTCACTCAGTGAGTTTGTTAGCGATAACGACTCAGAAATGTTTCAAGAATTGGTCCAATATCTCACATCGATGCGCGCATCTTTTGAAAAGTATTTTCCCGAAGAACAGAATACAAAAATGAAGCTGAATTCATGGATTCATAATCCTTTTTTACCCAACTTGCAAAAGCCCGAACGTATGTCAAACGAGATATATGAATCTCTTTTAGAAATGTCATCAGACACAAGTATGGAGTCACTGTTCAAAACGACGCCTCTCAACGATTTTTGGTGCAGAATCCGTGATGAATATCCAATGCTTGGCAGAATGGCTCTGAATATTCTTCTCCTGTTCCCAACAACATATTTGTGCGAAACAGGATTCTCAACCTATGCAGCCACGAAAACAAAATATCGCAATAGACTGGACGCCGGACCTGATATGAGACTTCAAATGTCTTCTATCAAACAGGATATCAACCAATTGATGAAAAATTAAAAACAGTTTCATACCTCCCATTAGTTAAGTTTTTAATTTTTAATATCTTCTATTATTGTACTTGCCATGTGGTAAAGTAATTAGTAACTGTTACATTGTACTTTTATTATGCTTATATAATAATAAAGAATACACTTTTTAAAACTATTGTTTTATTGTAGGGTTCCGTCAAGTATTTTGCTTGTTAAAAGGGTTCCGTGACCAAAAAAGTTTGAGAACCGCTGAACTATAAAGTAAAGTAAGGGGGTTAAACAGGGTCGTAAAGTTATTATCAGAGATTTTATTCCTTGGTTCGATTCGCTCAAAAAACGATACGCGGGCGAAGCCGCGGGACGCAGCTAGTTCTATATCATCATCATCATCATCATATCAGCCCTTACACGTCCACTGCTAGACAAAGGCCTCCCCCATACGACGCCACAAATAGCGGTCCTGAGCAAAGATTTATATCGTTAGATATGCCCTGACACCAAAAACTGTGGCATTGTCTTTGAATGTGTGCGTTAACAAAATGCTGACGCACGCACACTAATGAGTACTAGTTAAAAATAATGTTTTTGCCAGTAAACCTAACCACGGACCTAACTATTATTATAACCATATTGTGTGCAATCACATTGCACACACTTTCGTGAAAAAATAAATGTCATCTAAGCCCTGAAATCGAAAATGTCTCAATGTGTGCGTCAAAACACACTACCAAATGAAAAGTTAAAAATAGTGTTTTTGTCAATAAACCTAATAATTATTAATCACATATACCGTGCAATCATAGGTCCTATCATGCCCTGAAATCGAAAAGTGAAAAAAGTGTGCAGTCTGTAGACGTGTAAGTGTGTAGACGTGCGCGCCGCTGTTTTCTCACGCCACCGCCGCCGTCTCTATTAGTCGCGTCGGTGCGACGACCAGCAACCAGACCGGAGACTCTGTTCAAAACTCTCCAATAAACATATCATTTATCCCTCCAGTACTTAAGAATGTAGTCTCCTTCAAGGTTTTCTGTGATTGCGGTTGCTAGAAGAAGTAGAAATCTTCAGCGCACCACTGCTATGTTTCTTAGAGAGTTTTGATAAAACAGATTATCTATACAGTCTGTAGGGCTAGCACAGGCTTTCTTGTCTAGGTAGAATAGATAAAAAATGACGTAATAATGTCATTTAGGTGTAGAGAGTAGAAAGTTTTCTTCGTTCGAGAACACGGCGGCGTTCGGAAGAATAAATGGTAGAGATGTTTTCTATTCTACCCTATAGTCTACCGATGCGAACATGGGGAACAATTTACTCGTTTCTTGACATTTTGAGAATAGAAACATTTCTTCTAAAATTGTCTACATCTCTCGAGACCTAGACAAGGTCTTTCTTCCCTCGCATCTCGCAATATTTGGATGTTTAGTTATATTATTATAATACTCTTTGATTTTTGGGGTTTTTGTGTCTAGTAAATGGCCCCGCAGCCATTACGAGCAAATGCAACATAAAAAATCGGAGAATAATTTGTTTGTTTGTTTGCTCCAAAACCAAATTAATCTCCGTTATTCTGTATCGTATATGCTATGAGTTCAATAATCTTCATTTGCCGCCTTTGCCAGAGACAGTATTTCACCGAAACTTTTTGTGAAAAGATTTCGGTATTTCTTTCGTCCAATAAAAGAAAAAAGAAAAATACATCTTTGAACGAAAGAAATTATCCTTCAAAACATTGTAATTGACATTGACAAATACAATAAAGTGTCATTTTGGTGTAATCAAAAAACGTTTCGTTTTAAGGGCTCAGTTTTCTTTTTAGCGATACGGCTGGTTTTATGTTGATTTTCTTGGTAATTAAATGCAAAGAACGAACTTTTTACAGCATTTATATTTTTTCTGTGGTTTGGTTCCCGTTGCTATAGAAAGCGCTTCTCTACGAAGAAACTGTTTTCTAGGGTTTGTTTCTCGAAACGGCATATTCGGGCAAGAGAAAGATTATGAAGACGAGAAACTTTCTTCTCTAGTCTATGTAGAGTAGAAATGAAAAGCCCGTGCTAGCGGGGCAGGTCGCTGGTCGGCGCGCTGACTGATCGACTACTCATGGGGCAGCGACGACGCGGCAGTTGCAGTGGCGCGGCGCGGCAGTGGATAGTCTCGAAAAACGCTCGCCCCTTTCGCTGTTATTACTGTGTACCTTAAACTAAATACCGACCTATCAAATGAAAGCTCTTGTAGCATAGATCGAGCTGTATTTTTTTTTTTGTGTTGAAATATGAATTCGTACATCGCTTTCTACAACAAACTTAGCGAACCTCTTTGACCGTTCATGTAGGAAAGCAATAAGAATCCCATTTTTAAATGGTTTATTGATTTTTTACTATTTTTGCGCCTTACGTCTTGCATTGGCAATTTCAAACCGTCATAATATGTAGCTCCGGAACAGTGAATTTATTGTAAACTATGAGGGTGACATGATCACTGTGATCAAACGCTCTTTAATGAATAAAGATATATATTTAAAAAAAACTCGAGACAGACGATTGAAACTAAAACAGTCACGACGTTACGGTTAGGAGCTAACTACTAGTTAATTTTAAATACCTACATAAGAGACAAAAAAATCAAACCACGCTGGGGCGGCGGCGGCACCGCCACGCTGACCGTGGACGTCGGCGCGCCGCCGCCGGTTAATTTAAGGTCGGCTCGCACGTCTAAGTATGTGTACCACAGATTAGCAGGTAGTTTTACTTTGTTTATAGTCCGGTCGCAACGCTACAGCAGCGGAAAGAAAAATATTAGTTATTTAATTATATTGCAATCCTAAGAGTGAAATGTTCCGCCTTTGGATTTATTTGTATTTTAGGAATTTATTGTTGTATTTGCGAAATGCACGCGATAGCATTTTGAGACACTTTTCAACAAAAAATGCCAAAGTTAAACAGGTCCAGCTAGCACCGTGTTTAGATGTACACTGATTGCAAATGAGCGAGCTATCTCATTTCGCGTGGCACACAAAACGGCGCGGTCTCACTATGGTAAGGGCCTATCTAACGATTTACATCTTTGGTCCTGAGCCGCCTCCGTCCATCGACTCCCTACAACCGCTACGATGTCGCCGATCCATCAAGTGGATGGTCTCTCATGTTCTATACATATATATCTAATTTTATTAAAAGATAATTTTGTCCTACATTTGGGGAAAATGATAAACCTAGCAGGTGATAATGATAAAATTGGGATTGATTTGAGGCTCTGATTTTTTTGATCACAGAATTAGGTAGGTACAGACAGAAGCATTAATTGGTAACCCCCTCCCAGAATATGTAATAGTGTTATTCAGTAGCACGCAGGTTCAAACCCTTGAATTGCCATCTAACCGTTCGCAATTTTAGTCCTAATTTAAAATTCAGACTTTCTGCAACTAAATGGGATTCTTTTACTAATCACATTGAAGTCTCTGCTAAAGATCTTCCAGAGTTACAACCTGGCGCTACGTCAGACCTAGGGATTGCAAAATCCGGATAATTTTCTTAACCGGTTAATTAAGCTTTAATCATTTTTGTCCGTGGAGCCACGGCGTACGAATATCGATCCCTCCAACTCAACCCGTGGATGTCGTAAGAGCCGACTAAGGGAAGCCTACCAGAGGAAGGGCAGCAGCTTCCTTCTGAGTATTTTTAAACACCAACACTGCGATCACCAATCCGCCTGCCAAGCGTGGTGATTATGGCAAATCCCCCCTACATGGGAGACCATCCACTCGATGGACCGACGACATCGTAGCGGTCGCAGGGAGACGATGGATGGAGGCGGCTCAGGACCGCTATTTGTGGCGTCGTACGGGGTTGGCCTATGTCCAGCAGTGGACGGGTATGGGCTGATGATGATGAATCATTTTTGAATACGATTAATCCGGATAATTCGAGAATTTAAAAAAAATATCCTTCTATTAGTGTAATTTTTAACTAGCTTTTTAGTAAACTAAGTATTTATGTGACAAAAAAATGATTTACTTACTTCTGCCTGCGCTTCAGCAAGAAATTTCCCGGGATTAAAAGTAGGCTTTATGTAATTACAGATATAGAACTATATATAAACCAAATTTCATCTTACTGCAATCAATATTTTCGCGTGATGAGGTAACGAACGATTTATCTATCCATTTACAAACTTTCTCATCACACTCATATTATAAAAGTAAAAGTTTGGATATTACTTCCTCACGCCAAAACTACAGAACAGATCGGATGGTTATTTTGCATAGGTGATTAGTTATACTACCCTATGCTACTTTTTATCCCGGAAAAACTATGGCGAAGCCGTGAGCTACTTATTTGGAGAGCTAAGATCTAGTCTGTAATATAAGTATGATGTTGTTACACTTATTTTATGTGTTATATGGATTATATGTGTTCGGAGATGTTAGGCAACCCCCCAACACCTGATCCAACACGATTGTTTCGGATAAGCTTGAAACCTGGAAGAGCATAAGAAGAAGAAAGACAAACTAGAAAGTAACAAACTAGGCATGAAGGTTTTTATGATCAAAAGAAGTCAGGTTAGTGTTGAGGGATACTCTGAGCATTAATGTGAAGGACATAAAGATTCTTTAGAACGTCAGAGAAGAAAGAAGAGATTTATTATGAAAGACTACAGAATGTATCGTCAGCACCAGAATCAGGAACAGAACTAGAAAATATGTAAAGAATATAAGTAATAAAAATATTGTAAAATACATACAAGAGAATACCAACACTTTACAAGTACGTACACAACTAACTATCCATCTGCCAGTTGTGTCTATTAGAATTACAGTGAAACCTTAACAAAAACTCTGCATAGCGTGTGTTTTAATATAACAAAAAGAGAACAGGAAAAAAATCAACGGAACAGTGATGACCTTAAAAGAAGCCTAGAAAGACCAGAAAATTATTTTAGAATTACACAAACAAACAAGCTCAAGGTTTTAGGTACCTTAAAAATTATGATTAAAGCGTATTTGTCGTTAACAACGGTGACAGCGAAGGTGCTGGACGTGGTACTTAATGAACACCTCAGTCAACACGTTGCGCTCAGTTCAGTTTCAAATCTGGGTTGTCCACTGAATCAGCATTACTGAGCACACCGTCCACTACTACACGAGCAGAAGCACACCTGTCTACGCCTGCTACTAAGATTTATCTAAAGCGTTTGATCTTGTGACGATTGACAAGTTGTGGTAGAAGCTGACGGACGATAAATTGTTGCCCTCTGAGTTGGTGCTGCTCTTTAAGCACTAGTACCTACGGTAACCAACGTAATTGTGTGAGATGGTCAGGGTCACTCTCGGACATGTCCAGGTTGGTTTGTGGTGTGCAGCAGGCGGGCTGACTTTATCCCGGCTTTCCAACCTGTACATGGACCGTCTGATCAAGGGGTTTAGCAGTACCGGGATTGGCTGTTCTATTGATGGTGTGTTAGTAAATAGCATAAGCTACGCCGATGACATGGTACTGCTGAGCCCATCGATCAGTGCTCGCAGGAAGCTGTTGAGCATTTGTGAGCCGTATGCGGAGGTTCATGGGCCTAGGTAAAACGTTAGTAAAAGCGAGCTGGTTTTTAAGACCGGTTCAAAAACATATAACCTTTCCACCCATCTCACTGGCAGGTAGTGTAGTAGTAACTCAAAAGAGTGTCGAAGTTCAGCCTCTTGGTCTCCGAGATCCTCATGGATGATGTACATATATGTGGAAAGGGAACGCAGAGCATTATCAGTCAGAGCCAATATGCTGGCCCGTAGATTTGTATGATGTAGTACGCTCGTAAAAACGAGTCTGTTTAGAGTGTACTGTCAGTCATTTTATACGTGTAGTCTATGAGTCAGTTACACACAGCGATGCTGGAATACCCTGCGTGTCCAGTATAACAATGGGTTCAGGTTGGTGATGGGGCTGCCGCAGCTTCTGTAGCGCGTCAGGGATATTTGCGGATGCACGTGTAGACGGCTTCTACGCGATCATCCGCAACAAAATGTCGTCCCTGATGCGCCAGCTGTGCGACAACAGCTACCTGTAGCTTATCGCAGAGGCTGAACACCGACTGCCTCTTCTTCACTGGACAAGAGTTCATGTTGTGCACTCTTGACCAGTGTCATATACTTATTTTGTATTTATATTTTTATTTTATGTGTAAATATAAACTTTGTAATTTATTATGTCTAAAATTAAAGTTGAAATATCATATTGTATTGTAGGTATTGTATTTAGGATCACAAGCTAATTGATTTTTTCTTAAAAATATTATCAATTGCTACAAATAATTATTCGAATTAACCGGATTTCGATGCTTCTAACCGTTTTTTTTTTTGGACAAATTATCCGGTTAATTCGGTTAATTCAAATTTCGAATAAACCGGATTGCAATCTCTAGTCAGACCTCTACCTTTCAGCTTACTCTAAATTTGTTGATTGCATAATTTCAAGTGCTAACCATAACATCCCTCTTGAAAAACAATCATCTACTTGGTCTAAAATTTCCCCTCCCTGGTGGGACTCTGACTGTACATCAGCTGTTAAGGATAGAAAAAGGGCAGAACTCTCATATAATGCCTCAATGTCTAATGAAAATGTTATTGCTTATAAACACTCTGCTGCTAAAGTTAGAAGGGTTCTTTCTAAAAAGAAGAAAGGAGGCTAGGGCCCCTCCGTCATATGTCTGGCGATAAATTAAACGATATAGATGTTCTTGCAACTCCTCCGCTGTTTCTACTTATGATACCTCATCTTGGGTTGACGATTTTATTGACAAATTATCCCCCCCATTTGTTCCTTCTGTAGATTCTCTCCCATCATCTCATTCTTTTATTCCTTCTCTTTCCAAATTAGATAGTTGTTTCAGTTTATATGAGCTGAATCAGGTTTTGAATGGGTTAAAAGACTCATCTCCTGGTTTGGATGGGATTCTTTACTCTTTTATTATCAAGTCCCCTGATATCATAAAAAAATATTTTCTGTACCTCGTTAATTTTTTTTTTGAAATTGTTGTTGTTCCCAATGAGTGGAAGACGCAAATCATTATTCCTATCGCTAAGTCTGGGAAAAATCCTTCCGATTTTAATAGCTATAGACCCATTGCCCTATCCTCTGTCCTGGCTAAGATCATGGAGCATTTGTTAAAATTTCGTCTAGAGTGGATTGTGGAAATAGGTA
Source organism: Eupithecia insigniata (assembly GCA_947859395.1). Classification (NCBI taxonomy): domain Eukaryota; kingdom Metazoa; phylum Arthropoda; class Insecta; order Lepidoptera; family Geometridae; genus Eupithecia; species Eupithecia insigniata. Next base: position 2,263,121 of record OX402018.1, on the reverse strand, counting down.
ACATGATTTCTAGCACTCAATTTGGCTTCCGTAAAGGCATGAGTACCCTTGATAGTTTTAGTATCATTACCACGGATATTCGTTCAGCTTTCATCAATAAAGAATCACTGTTTGCAGTTTTTCTTGACATCACTGCTGCTTATGATAATGTTTTGCTACCGGTTCTCAAGAGAAAACTTCAGCAGCTGGGAATTACAGAGAAAATAGTTCGCTTTATGTGTAATATGCTTATGGATAGGAAAATTTTATTGAAAAACCAGGGCTTCCTTTCATCTCCCCGTAGTATTTATAAGGGGTTGCCTCAAGGTTCTATATTGAGTCCTTTATTATATACATAGTATTTATACTTCTGACTTAGATCACTCTTTACCGTGTCAAAATCATCAGCGTATTGAAGGCATATACCTTCAATACGCTGATGATTTGGCTTTATATATTAAAACGAGTTCCCAAGAGTTCGCTCAGGACGAACTGAGTGCATCTCTTAATATCCTGGATGATTGGCTTAAAGTTCATGGTATGTCCCTTTCACCATCTAAAAGTAATTGTATTGTCTTCTCCAAAAAAAGATTAATTCCATCCATTGCCCTATATGTTGGCGGTGAATTGATTGATGAAATAAATAATGTAAAATTCTTTGGCTTAAAATTAGATTCAAGAATGACAGGTGTTCCTCATTTTAGCTACATTGCAGAAAAATGTGAAAAGAATATTAACATCCTACGTTCACTGTCTGGTGTCTGGTGGGGTTCCCATCCCTATTGTCAAAAACTTTTATATAATGCCATAGTTCGTAGTCATATGGTTCATTTGGTTCATTTGGTCATATGGTTCATGGTTCGTTCCTTCTGGGTCCTAGTACGCGGATGGCTTTAGATAAGTTAGATAAGGTCCAGTCAAAATGTCTTCGAATTATTCTTGGTGCAATGAAATCTTCTCCTATAAACGCTATGCAAGTAGAATGTGGTGATCCTCCTCTTTCTCTTAGAAGGCAATATCTCTCAGATCGTTTTCTTTTCAAATTAGTTCAAAATTTGCAACATCCTCTTCATAAGTTAAACGATTTGTATTCTTTCTTTGAGCCTATTATTAATATTCATCAGGATAAAATACCGTGTTTGATTCGGAGTTTTATGAAATATTCCCACCTTCCATATCCTGTCATCCAATTTAGTTCTAATCCTTTGTTTACTACCTCTTATGAAGCTATTATGTTCGAACCAGATATTATCTTAGATTTTGGGATCGTAAAAGGTTGCTCATATGCTCGTGATAAATTTAACATGCAACTTGATTCTAATTATAATGGTTGTCTCTCCATCTTTATAGATGCTTCAAAATTAAATGAGTCTAGTCCTGTAGGCGTTGCAGTTTGGATTCCTTCGTCCAAGATAATTTTAAATTATAAATGTCCATCGATTTCCTCGGTTTTTACTGAGGAATCTATAGCATTGCTGGCTATTAAATTTGTAAACTCGCACAACCTCAATAATTCCATAATATTCTCTGATTCTAAAAGCTCTCTTCAGTCTATCCTATCTTGCCCCTTTCGCTCTAAATCTAGATTTCCAATCATTCTTAAAATTCGTGAATCTTTGTTCAGATGTAAAAGTCGTGGCATTAATGTTATCTTGGCTTGGACCCCGGGTCACTCTGGGATTCCAGTAAACGAAACCGCGGACTCTTGTGCGAAACAAGCAACTCAGTTTGGTTCAGAGGAACACCTTAAAATTTTTGCTCATGGTCTTTGTTCAGCCCCTAGTTTCCATCTAACTACTTCTTGGTCTCAAATGTGGAACTCATCTAGACTTTTAAAAGGCAAGCACTATGGTAATTTGCAACCAGAAATTCCTCTCAAACCTTGGTTTTTCAAATTTAAAAAGGCCAGCAAAACCAGCACATCCTTCTTATGCCGTCTCCGGTTGGGCCATGTATGTACCCCTGTGTTTCTTCCGAAGATAAGGGTCAGGAATCAATTTCTGTGTGAATGTGGTTTGGATGAAGGAGATGTTGAACATCTTTTTTTCGTCTGTCCTAGGCTTAAAATTTCTCTTCATGATATTATTCCTCCTGAAATCCCCCGTCCCTTCTCTTCCAAGACCCTTCTTCCATTAGTATTTTCCCCTTTTGTATCTAAACTTTGTAGATTTATTTCTGTAAATGGTATACAATTGTAGCTTTTAGATTACGTAGGTATATATTTTATGTTACTTCGCATATTGATCACTTCTGTTAACGCTTTTTATTTAACTTTTAATTTGGTTGTTTCTGTTTGTTTTTGTACCTATACGAACTTTATTGAGATATATAAATTATTTATTTTCTGAAAAATCCAAACTCAACCTCCTTAAATTTTTATTTCATCATCATCATCATCATCATCAGCCTATACACGTCCACTGCTGGACATAGGCCTCCCCCGTACGACGCCAGAAATAGCGGTCCTGAGCCGCCTCCATCCATCGACTCCCTGCGACCGCTACGATGTCGTCGGTCCATCCGAGTGGATGGTCTCCCTTGTAGGGGGGGATTTGCCATAATCACCACGCTTGGCAGGCGGATTGATGATCGCAGTGTTGGTGTTTAAAAATACTCAGAAGGAAGCTGCTGCCCATCCTCTGGTAAGTTCCCTTAGTCGGCTCTTACGACATCCACGGGTTGAGTTGGAGGGGTCGATATTCGTACGCCGAATTTTTATCTATTGTTCCTAAATGCGCAATTCATACTTAACTGATACTGGCAGAATTGCATCATTCCAGATGCAGAGCCAAAGCTAAAAGAAGAAGAAGAGGATTTTTTTCCCTTTCGACTTTCGATCATCTCTTTGTTTCGATCACAGCTTTCGATGGATCCAGACGCAGAGCCATTAACCAAAAAGTTGAAGTTGAAGCTTTCGATGGACTTGCGTATCGTTTGCAGCGTTGCCGGTGCGGACCATTTTGGTCCGTTTCGGACTTTTTTCTGCCGCTGCGGACCTTTTGCGGACCATAAGTATTTGCGGACCTTTTCGGACCAGTACTTATGAAAAAGGCCAGGAAGTATGGACCAATAGGCTATAGTATGTCCAGTAGGATAAATCCTTAAAAAAATAGAATTAAGGTTATTTTTAAGGCTGTTTTTTTAAGTAGGAAGGACAACAAATTTTAAGGATGTTACTTTTTACATTCGTTTGTCTTGAATCTTTTTGCGGTGAATGAATGGAATGGTGGACTGTATGATTTTGCAAATTTACGTTTCACTATCGTTTATAATTTGAATAAATTTTATGAGTACTAGCTAGCAAGGAACATAGATGTATCAGTATCTACTAAAGGCAAAACTGACTAAAGGCATTACATCATACGTGGTTGAATGTTATTGCGTGACTTAGGGAGATAGTACAGGTAAGTGGATAGATCCAGTTTATATAGAATATCATTGGACAGATCCTAGTGTTTTATTTATTATTGCTTTCAGCATTTATTAAACCAGTTTTAACAGCATGTGCACGTACGAAACAACCTCAACTTACCTTCAAACATTATACTAGGGCATGTAAATACCGGGTTGTTTAACAAAGCCGGTTTTTCAGTTTTTATTTTTCGGTTAACCGGTTAAACCGGTTTTTCAGTTTATTAACATAAGTATCTTAGGACAAAATAAAACCATAAAATTTGAATAAAATGAACTTATTAATTTGATATGCAATCACCAATCGAATTAACAAAACAAAAATAAACACTCTTGCTCAAATAAAGTCATAAAAATTACCAATATAGTTATTCGAAAACATTATGATAGATAAGTCATAAAAGTTACTAAATGAAATTATATTTTGGTAGTTTTAAAACTCACGTACTCAAATAAAGCTATAAAAATCAACAAAATAGATATCTTAAAACTTTACTGTAAATCAGTCTTAAAAACTATTAAGTTTTATTCCCTTTCTTATTTGGTAGTAATAAAACTGCCTGTTTCTCTCTAACTCAAATAAAGTTAATGTTAGTGTACGTCCGTTCATCCGCGGGCTTACGTATCATGAACTATAAAAGGTAGACAACTGAAATATTGACAGGATGTGTATTGCCCCGATTAAAAAAAAAATAAAAATAATATAATTACATAACGGGAGTTAGACTCCTAATGCCCATACCGATCACCATAGTTACTCGACGACGTCGTTGGGCGAGGTTAGTACTTGTACGAGTACTTTTTTCTAATAATGAAACCGTTTTTTAAAGGTTCCTTTTGCGAAATAGTTATGTGAGATGGTACGGAACCCTACGTTTCGCACTAATCGCAATAATAAAAAAAAAGTTTATTAATTCAGACAATTACATGTATAGGTATCAAATCTTAGAAAGTTTATAATACACACACACATATGTACATGCAAGGAAAAATATCATAGAATTCATTTAATTTATATAATAAACTTGTTTAGCATGGTTCATTAGACTTGATATCCAGTGCCTTTGCAGGCTACTGCAATGTCTGTCTGCTAGAACCCTTAGCAAACTATTGGTGCTGCCCAGCATCTTGTGTCTGACGGATATTATTTTAATGCTTCACATATTTTTCATGGCTCTGATAACTGTTAAATGACTTTGTACATGCGCAGGATATCTTAAGGACGGCGTTACAAAGCAAAGTGACAAAAAATTCCGATTTCTTTATTCAGTTGATAAATTAAATAAATGGGGTAGTCACTAACTGCAAAATAAATACATATCACTTAATTGCATCCTAAATTTGGTTTCATAATTGCACAGACCTAAGGGTGACTATGATTTTTATTATAAGCTTTTCATTTGTGTATCGGCTATTTTTAAAAGCTTGTAATGGCTTGTGTTGTAAGTAGCCTCAAAGGCAACCAGTCGCCTTTCAGATTTTTTCATCGCCGATTCTAATCGTGAGTAGCCTCAGTGGCGATAAATCACCTACGTTGGCCACACTGTTTGACAGTTCAAACGAACAGTTCGACCGCTTACCGTAGTAAACCACAGCGAGCGACGGTGGCGCCCAATGCACCTATGCAACGCCGCCGTCGCTCTCTTGCTTTACTCAGTTAATAATAATAGCTTATTTGCATGATGACAACATTCAGTAGCGACTTTTTATGCGGTTCAAAGTTTTCCGAGGTGTTTGTTTGAATTTTTGTATAGATAACTTATAAAATGTTGTAAAATAATTAGGTGGATAAGATATTGTTATGGTCGTTTTAAATAAAGTCTGCAAGGCGTAGTAGTTTGAAATAAATTTATCATATATTACTAAAAAAACGTAAACCTTATTTTGACAAAAAAAACCGGTGAAAACCGCCATAATATCAGTTGGTTAATCGGTTTTTCAGTTAATCGATTGGCAATTCGGCGTACAATTACATGTTACAATTCAATGATATTTCTAAAAACTAAGTCACAATAATAATGTTATTTTTTTCAGTCCTTTAAATATACCTTGTCTCTCGATTTTCAGGTTATCCTATCGATATCTTTGTAGTAAAATGTATTCAAATATAAGAAAAATAAGCGAAATTTATTGAAGTTCTCATAGATAAAGCAGCACACAGTAAAATACATAAGAAATACTTCATATCCCCGCTATTGAATATTTTTGTACAAAATGCAAAAACGGACCTTTTTGACATATTTCGGACCATATTTGCGTTCGGATCGGACCTTTTTGCGTTTGACTGCCGGCAACACTGATCGTTTGTTTTTGTTTCTCTTTCTCGAGAAAAAGAAAATGGCTGATTAGTAAAGACGTGTATTTTACACAAAATTAAAGAAAATAAAACAAACGTAAGACAAGGCAATATGGCTATTATGGCGTTCGCCTGTTCATTTACAATACAATTACAATCAATCGTTTCTCGTCTGATCGTCTCGGTCGGTCGGTAGTTAGTCGTTTGACCTGATTTCTTTTGCTTGCAGCAGGAGTTGCAGGAACGATATAAATACGAGCTTGTAGCTGATCATTGGTGTGAAGTAGAACATAGTGTTTCAACGTTCAACTCTATTGAAATCAAGACTGGAGACAGGAAAATGTCATAAGTATGTAGAGTTTGCCTCGCCGGCAATACAAGACTGCATTCCTTGATAAACAACCAACTCATAGATGTATAACAAAAACTATCCAGTACCAAGGTATTCCAAGTTATATCTATGCGAGTTTTCTGTTTTCAATTTGATCGAGGTCTGCAAGAGACCTTGATAAAATGCATCAAAAAAACGAAATAAAATGAAGTAAGTATGTAGGTTTATGGAGTGATTTATTTTAATTGGAGTAAGTTCTCTGCCTTTGTCTTTTAAAAATATTGAAAGAATTTATTGTTGAGAACTAGGTGTAACATTATATGAATATTGGTCTTATGTCAAATATACTATAGTATCACTAGTTTGCTGGTTAAGCTTACAACATAATGTAGGTGTGTACATGCGAACTAATAAAAATTATTTGATTAAACAGAATATGAAATGGTTAATATAAAATACAAAAAAAGAAAGAAATTATCAATTTATATATTATGACAACAATTTCCTAGATTAATTTTAAGTAGACTTAAAATTAATCATTTAGGAGTTTGTCAGTGGTATAATAAGCCTTTTCTTCTAATAGTTTGTTTAATTTGCTTTTAAATCCGTTTAAATTACTTTCGGACCATAATAACAGAGGGGTCTTATTATAAATTTTAGGGGCCATGCAAAACACACTCTTCCTAAGTAAGGTGGTTTTACATGCGTGGTGGTGTAGTACCAGCTGGGTACAGGTTAAACCTTTCCATATTAGTCCGAACAAAATTAGCCAATTCATATACATACATATGTATATACAAAGAGGGAAGAGTAAGAATTTTCCATTGCTTGGAAACACCCTTGCAAGTGTCAGTCTGTATAGACCCAACATTGATCTAATGCAACGTTTCTGTATGAAAACTCTTTCCTTATTAGTGGAGTTACCCCAAAATAAAACTCCAAATCTTAATAGCTGTATATCTTAATATTTCCAAGTTTGTCTGCTGTAACTACATAAGTACCTATAACCTGGAATAACTTTTTTTCAGTTCAACTTAGAGGATGCACGGCCATGAACTTTATGCAGTTATTGTTACCTAAAACTGCAGGAAATCCACACCTTTTCACAAATGGCTCAGAGATCTGAAAAGATCCTCAGTAATTTAATACATCAGGATCCTGAGGTATGTACTAACAAATCCTTTGAGATAAAAGTACTCGCATACTAAGTAGGTATAAATAAATAGACATTGGGCTAGCAGAGGCTGGATAGCCCCACACAGCATCATCTAGCCTGAAAGTAAACAGTACTTGTATTATGTGTATCTACTTCATAATTGACATAGGTACTTATTATAATATTACATAATAGATTAAATTTTAATTATAATATGGGCCTTTGCTCACTGTCCTACTGACATTGTTACATACATACATGTAAGCATTTTGGATTTTATTTATTTGTTTGTACCTTTTCACGCCTAAATGGCTGAACGATCTTAATGAAATTTGGCAGGGAGGTAAATGCTAACCCGGGGATGGTCATAGGCTACTTGTAAAGCGCATGCGAAAGCCGCAGGCAAAAGCTAATACCTAACTAAGCTTAGTATTTATTTTTCAGGCAACTTAAGAATATATTACCAATGTCAACTAAGGAATAAAACTGCAGTTTTCAGAAGCCACTATGCAGTTCATTACTATTGATGACAACACAACTAATGCAGGTTCTCAGGTAGCCATCAAAGATGAACCAATGACGAGTATTGATATAAAAAAAGAGGTGATAACTGAACAGGATAATTTGGTACAGGTAAACCAAGGCATTAAACCGCAGTTTTCAGAAGCCACTATGCAGATCATCACAATTGATGTCAATACACCTCATGCAGGTTCTCAGGTAGCCATCAAAAATGAACCAATGATGAGTATTGATATAAAAGAAGAGGTGATAACTGAACAGGATAATTTGGTACAGGTAAACCAAGGAATAAAGCCGCAGTTTTCAGAAGCCACTATGCAGTTCATTACCGTTGATGTCAATACAACGAATGCAGGATCTCAGGTAGCCATCAAAGATGAACCATTGACGAGTATTGATATAAAGGAAGAGGTGATAACTGAACAGGATAATTTGGTACAGGTAAACCAAGGCATTAAACCGCAGTTTTCAGAAGCCACTATGCAGATTATCACAATTGATGTCAATACACCTCATGCAGGTTCTCAGGTAGCCATCAAAAATATACCAATGATGAGTATTGATATAAAAGAAGAGGTGATAACTGAACAGGATAATTTGGTACAGGTAAACCAAGGAATAAAGCCGCAGTTTTCAGAAGCCACTATGCCGTTCATTACCTTTGATGTCAATACAACGAATGCAGGTTCTCAGGTAGCCATCAAAGAAGAACCAATGACGAGTATTGATATAAAAGAAGAGGTGACAACTGAACAAGATAATTTGGTACAGGTAAAGCCTGTTGCTGAAAGTTTTACAAAAAATCAAATTTTACTAGAAGATAGTAATCGAGAAAAAGAACTAACCATTAATAGTCATTTTGAGCAAAGCAAACCAGATGACTCAAAAATGCCCTTGAAAACGCCCTTTGCCTGCAATGTTTGTGATAAACAATTTAATAAAAGCCATCAATTAGTAACACATATGAGAATTCATACAGGAGTTAAGCCATTTGCCTGCAATTTTTGTGATAAACAATTTAATCAAAACATTAATTTAGTAACACATATGAGAATTCATACAGGAGTGAAACAATTTGCTTGTAATGTTTGTGATAAACAATTTAATGAAAACCATTGTTTAGTATCACATATGAGAATTCACACAGGAGAGAAACCCTTTGTCTGCAATGTTTGTGATAAACAATTTCATGAAAACTGTCGTTTAGTATCACATATGAGAATTCACACAGGAGATAAACCCTTTGTCTGCAATGTTTGTGAGAAACAATTTAACGAAAACCGTCGTTTAGTATCACATATGAGAATTCACACAGGACGGAAACCCTATGTCTGCAATGTTTGTGATAAACAATTTAGTCACAACTATCATTTAGAAACACATATGAGAATTCATACGGGAGTGAAGCCATTTGCCTGCAATATTTGTGATAAAAAATTTAATCAAAACATTAATTTAGTAACACATATGAGAATTCACACAGGAGTGAAACCATTTGCTTGCAATGTTTGTGATAAACAATTTAATCAACACAGTAATTTAGTAGCGCATATGAGAATTCACACAAAAGTGAAACCATTTGCCTGCAATGTTTGTGATAAACAATTTAATCGAAACCATAATTTAGTAATACACAAGAGAATTCACACAGGAGAGAAACCCTTTGCCTGCAATGTATGTGATAAACAATTTGCTGATAAGAGTGCACAGACTAGGCACATGTTAATTCACAAGAAAGATAAAAGTGTCACACTGGTAATCAGAAAGTAATTCTTAAAAATTTATCATGAAATGAACGGACTTAATGATATGGCGTACAGACTTCAAATTCCCTTACTTTTACACGTATTTTAAGTTTTGGGGGATAAATACTAATCCCCTGGCGATAAAAGTTTTAGGAGACCCCTTTGGGATATTTATACTGTATTTTCATGAATTCCATTTGTTTAGTCCCGAGGTACCTGCAGGTATTAAGGGCAACCTAAATTTTAACCTAAATAATATATTGAATACCTAACAAATATAAATTAAAAACAGGGCATTTATATATACTTTATTAGTATTCTAAAGAAGTTAATTTTTTGGTTTCTATATAGAAAAATCTACCAATAACAAGCCCTTCATAAACCCTTTGTTTTGGCCTTATTAAACCTAGGTTTAATGGCCACATTATTATTTTTTTCGTTTAATATATTATAAAAACAAAGTTTTCCATTGCCCTCAGACTTTAACTACCTATAGTGTAAATTTTTATATAATAGTTAACTATTATTAACTAATAGATTGCGCTTTCGCTGAATCTTAATTCAAAGTAAAACACTAATGAATCTTAATAAACCACGGAAACAAAATCTTGAATAAATATGTATGTTTAAATGAATATAAATCTTTTAAAATAATAATAATTTTTACTTTCCATACATTCTGTTAAGGTAAAAAATTGTTTTCTGTATTAACCTTATTTTTTTTTTCAACGAGCTTCTACTTAGAGTATTTTTTTATTTCTCATTTTATGGTCAGGCAACAGACTACTTACCTAATATGCCTACAGGCATTGTAAGTGGTGGCCCTTATTAGACCAAGAAAAAAATCCACAAGATTGAATGTAGGCAATGCTGGTGGGTATCTGGCGCAGCGCATTAGCATTGCCATACAGAGGGGCAATGCAGCCAGCGTCTCGGGGACGCTTCCGACTGGTCTATGGACCAGTTGAGCTACCTGTAGAATGTTTATAACAATCTACAGTTAGGTCAATTATTTCAATTGTAAATACTAGTTCTAATTTGTTTGTATTATTTGATTGTAATTTTCTTTGTTAATAAAGGTATGTAATTTTAATAAATATTGATGTAATGTTTTATGTAATTTAATTCAATGTAATTTAATCTAACTTATTCTATTCTAATAACTTAAATTTGTAACGTAATTTTTATTTTATTGACTGTAATTTTTAATTTTATTTAATTTAGTGTATAAGTGATATGATTACTTATTTAATTATCGGAAATAAATGAATACAATACAATTAACTTCCCTTAATTAATCCACACGATTTACTTATTTTACCAGCAAAATACAAGATGTTTGGTGGAGAGTTAGACAAACTCTGTGGGTATGTAGGTGGACCTATTTATAAAATACGAATTGAAGTAGAAGACCCCACGTGTTTACATTTTTTTTTTTATTTTGTATGTTTTCTAATATTCCGAAATTTTACCTCTACACCTAAATTTTTTTCGGTTGAGATTTTTATTTGGGTTTTGGTCCTAGATTTATTCTTCGTTTATTGAAGGCATTGTTCTTTTAAAAGAACGTGTAAATAATTAGATATAAGCTCTCAAAGTTACAAAAATTAAAAAGTTAGTCAATAAGATCAATTAAGCGTCGTTTAAAAAAGAAACTAATAGCGATCGAGGAGTTCCAATACTTTTAAAAAAAATTCTAATCATCGCATAATACAGCGGTAGGTATACCACATATAGCCGAAAAGTCTATAAACTTGTCAAAAATTAACACTTCTGGTAATTTACAATAATGAATGATACATTTTCGTGACTACCTAGAGTCCCTAGATACCTAGTGATCCATACCAACAGCTTTGCCGGGTTCGTCATTTATAACAAGATGGCGGTCCATTCTGTCTGACAGGAACGCGTGGAAGTATCAAGTTTAAATTAAGATCAAATACTCACGTCCATAAACTATTGTAACCGTGATATAAAAAAAATCTAAGGCAACAATCAAAAGGTAGGTACTACCGTGAATGTCAAAATTTTTTGAATTTCCAAGGGACTCGCTTGCGCACAAAATCTATAGGGATACTTACTAGAATCGTAAAATTTGGCAAGAAGCAAGATATTTTAATAATACGGAACCCTCGGTACGCGAGTTTGACTCGCACTTTATGTTTTATCTGTATCAATTCGAAATTATCTGTACGTAGGTACATACAGGTACCTACTGATTTATTTTCTGTGCTGTATCAGGGTTGTTCAATAAATATTTCTCTTTAACCATTTCTATTGTACACGCATGATCCCCAGATGATCTCTTAAAACTTAAAAGTTATATTCCCGAGTGATTAGGTAGTACCTGTGTACTACCTAATCACTTAGCCCCCAGACCTCGCTACGCCGCCACTGTTGGCGGCGTAGCGAGGTCTGGGGGCCTACTCGGAAAAGCAAAATCGAAGTTTCTTTTTCGTGTTCCTGCAAAATCAACTCTTTATGTCCACTGCATAAGATTAGCGTTTGCACGAAAAAGAATCAGAAACTTCGATTTCGTTTTAAGAGTACGGGCCCTGGTACCTACCCGGGGCCGTTTTCTACCAAGCACAAACCCAATCGAAACAAAATACTGAACCGGCTTGGGAGCTTTCGTTGCTGACTGTACCTACTGTTAAAATGCAACATAACCTTAACATTCAAAACCATTCGAAAACTTGAATAATCGGTGGGCTCCCAACGTTTTTCTCCCATCGAGTCACACTGTAACACGTTGCAACTTTGTTTTACAAAAAAAGATCCCAGCGTGTTACAGTGTAACTCGATGGGAAAAAAACTCCCAACGAGTCACACTGTGACTCGTTGGGAGCACACCGAATAATCGAGTGCGAATTAATATTTTTAACTTTAGCCATTTAAGAATAAGCTGGTAATAGTCAAAATTAATTTATTTTAATAACTTATACCTGTAGTTTGTTAACTTATGGTAAAACCGAACGAGTGTCCAGATAAACTTAACAGCTAAGTTAACCCAAATATGTATATAATGTTTTTTTGTAGGTAGTAAATAAATATCTATGTAGAATAGAAATATTCTTTATTGCACACCAAATACCTATTAAAAATAATAAATAGAGAACACAAAAATAAATACAGATATTGTACAATGGGCGGCCTTATCACTAAAAGCGATCTCTTCCAGGCAACCTTAGGATGGACAAGAGGTGATCGAAAAAGAATAGACGGTGGCGTGTAAACAGAATATAAAATTTAAAATTAGAATAAAATATATTTATTTAATACTTATATACTTAACATAAATATAGTATAAATATATATTTAATAAATAACATAAAGAAATATAAAATATTACCTAACTATTTGATGTTGAGGTAAGGAAATGTTCGTAGACCATATTTTTGAATATATGGAGAGACTGAGCATGTCTGATTGAAGTGGGTAAAGCATTCCACAGTTTAATGGCATGTATAGTAAAGGATGAGCTATAGGAGTGGAAGGGGCGGAGAGTTTTCAGTTGTAAAGAGTGTTGAGCGGAGGAAGCGGCTATGGGTTTGGTGGAGGTATTTGTCGTTCCTTGAGGTAACGAGGTGTGTTAGGGATGAAAAGGATAGAATAAAGAAGGGAAATAAATAATAATAAATAATAATTTATTGGGCAAGAAACAAGCATAATCACATTTGAACACATTAAGAAAATACAATTGTAGATAGACTTGCTTGGTGTGCATTACAGTTATGATCTGTGGTATCAACACTAAGTGTCTTGTGCTGTAGATACCACGTCCCTTCCAGGTAATTTTTATAATAATTCAGCCGTCTATAAGAGTATCGTACACAGGTAGGTAATTCAAATTGAAATACATAGTAATTGAATTTAATTATTCCTACATTGCGGTTAGGGCCCTATTTAGTGGTAAAATTATAATATTATGCTATATTACTATATTATAATTATAATTAAATTAAATTTTAATTAACTCATCTATATTAATTTTATTTTCTTATACTTTTAGATTACAAATTATTCAAGGTCTTAGTGTCAAAATTACATTAGAAAAACAAGTGTTATTGATTACATTAATGCTAATTTTATCAATTAATTATTTTAAGTAAGTACCTAACATAGATTTAAACATTTTAATTAGGCAAAGCTATAGTTCAAAATTAGCTGTGTGTATGGATGGGAAACTTTCAGAAGAGAGATCTGATTGGATACAGAATTATTATATCCAAGGCTTAATTAATGACCGTGCTTAAATAACTCATTTTATAATTTGAAGCAGTTGCTCCGTTTCCTCATAATTAAGTTGAAGGAGCCATTTAAGTAGCCTTCTTTTACATTCTGTTTTGTTAGCATGTACTAAATCTACAATGGCTTTGTTTGCTCTGTTGTAGAGCAGAGGGCCCAAAAATAATTGGTTGCGTTGAGCAAAGACGGTATTAGTTTTAGGTTTTGCCAGGATTCTGTCCTTTTGCCGCTTCCCTGTCGATAAGTTGTCATTTACATTTACACATGCATGCTGTTTGAGAACCACATTAAAGATGTAGAGCTTGCGAACAGTCAAAACCTCACTTTCATGATATAATTGTTCTGTTGCAAATCTATACGGCTTAAACAAGGCTACTTTTAGTACTGCTCTTTGTGCACGTTCCCACTGCAGTAAGTATGATTTGCAAGCAACTCCCCAAGAGGTGTTGCAGTAAGAGAGTATTGTATTTTGTATTTGTATTTATTTATTTATAAAAACTTATTCTAGATTTTACATTTTAACATTCTCTAAACCCGACAAGATATAGAACGACATAGCGAGTTGTACATCTCAAAAAGAAGCTTACGACCTCTCTCAAGTTTTTAAATATATATATTAATTTACGCACACGGTCTGATAGAACGCTTATTTGTTTTCTCCAGTTAAGCTTTTCATCTATGTAAATACCTAAATATTTAGTATATTCAACTTGTTCAAGTACTTGAGAGCATTCAGGGTGAACTCTTAGAGTTAGCTTAGGTTTACTACAGCGCGGGTTATTGAAAGACATAAATTTAGTTTTGTCAATATTAAGTGACAGTAAATTTTCATTCAACCATGAAACTACTCTACCTAGGCCTTTCTCCGCAATAGCAACCGGCCCCTTCCCAATCTTGACCTTCAAATACTAGTGCAGTATCGTCTGCATAACAAAAGATTTTACCAGAGTCTAGTTGTAAATTGCACAGATCATTAACATAGACTAAAAATAGGCTAGGTCCAAGAACACTGCCCTGTGGAACAGCCCCTGTTGCTCTGGACTACTGATTCCTCCTATTTTTGTAGCTTGGGTTCTGGCTGTTAAATAAGAAGAGAACAGATCCAGGGATGTACCACGTATGCCATTCTTTTCAAGTTTCTGTATTAGTGTAGGGATGGAGACAGTGTCAAAGGCTTTCGCTAGATCCAAGAAAATACCTACTACCTTTTTGTCGATTTTGTCCGAAATGTAGTTAACGAGACCTGACACCGCTCCTTCAGCAGATTCCGAAGCTCTAAATCCAAATTGAGCAGGTGAAAGGATGTTGTATTTGTTCAAGAAAGAGATAAGTCTTTTCGTCGTTCATAACCTTTTCTAAAATTTTTGAGAACTTTCTCCATCCCCACACTTAAAGACCGGTGTGATTATGGATTTCTTAAAAGCCATCGGGAATACTCCAGTGGATAAACTGATATTACAAATTTAAGTTATTATTGAAATCAAAATGCTTTTTTGTTCTTTAATAAATGTAGCTGAGATTCCATCGTATCCTACCGCGCAATCATTCTTGAGTCCATTTATTATGGTGAATATTTCATACTCATCAGTTCCTAATATTCCAATTGAGTTTAGTTGTGATTTAATAGGCATAGATTTTAACTATGTGTCCGTAATCCCCCCACCCTTATGCTGAAATTCACCTGCTAGTCTACTACCAACAGTTGCAAAATATTTATTAACAAAGTATACTGAATCTTGGATATTAGATTTAGTTTTAAGTAGAAGTTCACTTGTTGATTTAACTTTAGTTGTGTTAGTTATTTTACGAATAGTTTGCCATGTTTTTTAAATATTGTTTTTATGTTTTTCTAATTCCCCTTTATCATGTTCAATTTTAAGTTTTTTTTAGTAACGAATTACAATAATTACGATATCTTACGTATGTTATCTTAAGGACTTTATTACTGGGGTCTTGTCTTACGCGTAGGAGCATTTTATCTCGATTTCGAATACATTTGAGTAGACCCGTCGTGATCCACGCTTTGATTATACGCTTATTATGTGGTACTCTGAGAGTACGTGTATTTGCTTTTACTACTTCCATAAGATTGGTTAAAAGTAAGTCAGTTGCTTCGGCAGAAGACGTTGTATCAAATATTTGCGAGAAGTCTGTATTTTTAAGTTGATCCCTAGCAGCCTCCATATTAATTTTTAAGAACGTCTTCTCTGGTTTACTTCTATCTCTTGTCTTTGAAATGCTTAGGATTGCTGGACAATGATATGTTAAGTAGGTATTCAGAACAAAAGTAGAGCAATTGTCTTTACTTTTTAATATTATGTGATCGATGCATCTTTCTCCTCTAGTAATTTGCTTGTGACCCGGCATCAGTCCATGTGTTGCAAGTATCTCAAGATAATCACAGGAAAATCTGTCATTATTATCTTTTTTAATGTCTATGTTAATATCGCCAACAACTGATATTGTTGGATAATCTTTAACATTTGATAGAGTTGAGTCATTGGACAACGTTATAGCATATAAACGTATAATAGAAAAGGTCGATTTCGATGTTTTTGATCAATGTTGGCGAATTTTTATCGAAAATTAACAATTTATAAATATCACCCGGTGAAAGTGCAGACTCATCTGTTATGCAATTGTGTTTTTTTTAGTGTAGTGTCTATTCAACACAGGTTTATTCTGTTTTTTCGCAACCCACCATACTTACGATTTGTCTGAGTTTGCATTTGCTCGGTGGTGTGTTAGAGGATGTGAAGAAAAACCACTACATTAACATAGAGTTCTTGATAGTTATTTATTCTTATTTGTTTCTCTCTCAACCCCAAAAAATCATCTTAAATAGAAGAGTCTCTTTCTGTTTTATAATAAATAATATCTCTTTTAGTACCCAAATAAAAACATATCAATATGGATAACAATAGTCAAACCGAAAACTTTAACATAATTGATCATTTAGCTGTCGCGACGTTCATGAATGTGATCCTGAATCCTGTAAATCACTTATTAAAACGCACAATACGTTGAACATAAAAGTGTACACAATATGGTTTTAATAACAGTTAGGTATATGCTTAAGTTTACTGGCAAAAACACAATTTTTAACTACTCATTAGTTTGCGTGCGTCGTCATTTCGTAACGCACACATTCAAAGACAACGGACCACGGTTTTTGGTGCTATGGTATATCTAACGATATAAATCTTTGTTTTCTGGTATTAATATTGCTTTCAGAACGCAGAAAATATTAAAAAACTTTATATAAACTATTTGAATATCGCGGGGATTTGTGCCAGATTTCAAGTCACGGAAACTTTTCAATCGAGTTAGAATATCTGTGCAGTTCATGGAAATTTCTTAGTCATGGAATGGAGGCGGGTTTACAACATTGTTTAAAATACCACAGACATCGTAGAGCTACGCCTAAAGCAGACCGAACATATTTTCACAATTACATAGAAAAGAATCAAATAATGTTTTGGTCACTTTCTCTGTAACTAAAAATTAATAAGCCTATCTCACCTCTTTTTACTGTAACAACGCTAACTCACCATAGACAAAAATTGAAGATGAGGCAAATTTCCATGATTTATTGCTAAGCAACAAACGGCAAATGTCTGAAAATATCAGCCAATTGTCATGTTATGAAAGTATTGTGCGTGTTGTTACTTCTTTATTTTATATAAATCTTGTGAAATATGTTCGAAAAGACCGAAATAAATGGTGAAATGTAGTGCACCTTTGTGCGGCAAGGCATCGTATTGAAAAACACCCGAAATTCCTTTTCATCGCTAAGTTTTGTTGTGCCTTACAATATTTCAAATTGTTTTTGGATTGTGCGATTTGTTTGTGCGGACACTGGCAGAAAAGTGGCAAACCAGCACGGCTATTCTAACTCGATCGAAAAGTTTCAGTGACTCGAAATCTGACACAAATCCGCGCGAAATTCAATTAATCCGCGCGAAATTCAAATATTTTAGTGGTTTTTAATATTTTATGCGTTCTACAAGGAATAAAACTACCTAAAAAGTAGTTTTTCATAAATCAGTGACCATTTTCTATGAATCCATGTTCCAATTAATGGGGCTTTTGGTAATGATGTTGATTTTTAATTATATTTATCATAAATTATTAATTTCTCCAAAAGTCGAGTCGGATCAAAATTAGTTAAAACATGGGTTCATAGAAAATGTTTTACGATTTACGGTAAACTACTTTTCTGCTATTGATATTACTTGTAGAACGCAGAAAATATTAAAAACCGCTAAAATATTTGAATATCGCGCGGATTATTTGAACTTCGCGGGGATTTGTGCCAGATTTCGAGTCACGGTAACTTTTCGATCGAGTTAGAATAGCTGTGCAGATAGACACATATTGGCAATAAATAACGCATACTTTTGTTAATGCTTTTTATTTAGCTTTTAATTTGATTTTTTCTGTTTGTTTTTGTATATGAACTTGATTGAGATTATATAATTCCTTTTTTCTGTAAAATCCAAACTCACCTCCTTAAATTTTAATCTATTGTTCCTAAATGCGCAATATGACTCTACCTGACACTGGCAGAATTGCGCAGAGCCAAAACTAAAAGAAAAAGAAGAAGAAGAATTCTAAGAAGTCTCGGTAACGGTACCTAGTTATCTCGGAGTAGCGATGTGACGTACTTGTAAAATCGAGTACCAAGTCTTCCAAGTACGTCCTCGTATAAAAACCAGGGCTAAAATACTTCCAAGTATTTTTTACCATGTGGTATCAAAAATACTCGAAGTACGGATAGCGCGGGCGGGAGCGACTCGTGGCGGGTCTCAGTGCGCCACGCACTTTGAAAGTAAAATACTTGCATGGGAAATTTCCCTGTAAGAAAAGACTGTGATCAATTGATCACAGTCTGTGTGAGAATAAAGGTTATCGGTCAGTAAAGAGATCGCTCTGTCCTAGTACAATCTCACTAATGTACTAGTTCGGACTTCTAGTTCTTTTAGTACCCCACTCGGCAAAACTTTCAGGTCCTTTTTATCACAAAAGGGGCTCCTATTTTAATGCTCCAAAATACGCAATCGATTGTTTTGTGTCAGAAACTAGATTGGATATTATTAACATTTACTGAATATTAATTATAATATTATTTCACCAAAACATACACGAAAACGGACGAAATATCCATTTACCGACGAAATATCGAAATGCAATGCTCCTTTCTTGCTCGCAACAAAAATAATACAAGTAGGTACATACATATTACATTTATGTACAAAAGTTGGAAACTTAAAATACTAACAGCGCAATTTGATCTCTATCTTCAAACAAATAAAGTTTCCCATTCATTATTACCCCTCCGTCTCTTTTAGTACCGGGGATTATGCGCTGTCTATCTCTGTTCTACCTTATTCGTTACTTTGAGACAAGTTCCTATTGAACTAGAGAACTAGATGCATATCTCCGTCTCTCTTACTACCGCGGAATATGCGCTCTCTCTATCTCTGTTCTCCCTTAATTATTCCCTTGTCTTCTAGTTCCGTCTGACACGGAATCACGGAATGTAACAGTGAACTAAAAGAAACATTGTACTAGGGAACGAGTAATCGAAATGCATTCTCAAACAGTTCTTTTTATTCTTGTTAATACATTTTAAACTTTATGCCATAGAAAATAGTGATTCAGACGCCAACTTTTTTAGTGGTTTCGAGATTTCGTGACTGAAGAGCAAGTGAACTACAAGGAACTAGTTGAGCTGAATCGTTCTTATTAGTTCACTGGTCGGAACTAATTCATTTTAGTTCATTATTCCTGAACTACAGAAGACTATCTTGCAAGTACGTACTTGCAAGACTCAAAGTATTTCGACGCATACCAGATTTTCGTACTTGCAAGCAAATACCAGGTATTAAAACCTGGTCGAGTAAATACGTCCCATCCCTATCTCGGAGTAGTTATTGTCAGTCTTGTTATTTATTGTCATTATTTCATAGACCAGTTAGTATATTATTTATTGTTTATTCAATGCATGCATGCATTTGACTGGATTTATTTTGCTTGCAGCAGGAGTAGCAGGAGTTACAGGCTTGTAGCTGATCATTGGTGTGAAGTAGAACTTAGTGTTTCAAGTTTCAACTCTATTGAAATCAAGACTGGAGACGGGAAAATGTCTTATGTATGTAGAGTTTGCCTCGCCGGCAATACAAGACTGCATTCCTTCCTAAACAACCAACTCATAGATGTTTATCAAAAACTATCCAGTACCAAGGTAATCCATGTTATATGCGAGTTTTCTGTTTTCAATTTGATCGAGGTCTGCAAGAGGCTGACACAACCTAAAGATATTTATAGAAACAAAATAAAGAATTGAACAAATGAAGTAAGTAGGTATAAGTAGTGATCTATTTAAAAATATTTCCAAGTCTGTCCGCTTTAACTGCATAAGTACCTGTAACCTGGAATTACTATTTTTTCAGTTCAACTCAGAGGATGCAAGGCCAAGAACTTTATGCAGTTATTGTTACCTAAAATTGCAGGAAATCCACACTTTTTCACAAATGGCTCAGAGATCTGAAAAGATCATCAGTAATTTAATCCATCAGAATCTTGAGGTATGTACTAACAAAGACCTTGAGATAAAAGTACTTGCATACTAAGTATAAATAAATAGATATTGGGCTGGCAATGGCTGGACAGCCCACACAGCATTAACTAGCTTCAAAGTAAATGGTGCTTGTGTTAGAGTAGTAGTAGATACCCAATCTACTTCATAACTGACATAGGTAGGGGGAACTGGGTACAATTGATCCCCTGCTTTAATTTTGGTCTATAAAACAAAAGTTTTAGCTCAATTCTAGGATGTTTTGGTACTAAAGCATTCAAAATTTATCTAGTGACATTACCCAAAGCCTATTTGTAGATTTACCGTAAGGTTTGAAAGATATTCAATAAAAACCAAAAACCCTTCTGATCTTGTATCATGTGTACCCTATATATGGGTGACTTGATCCTGGAGGATCAAGTCTCCCATGAGTCGGAGAAACTTGAAGAATTTGAGTTTAGGGGAAGTGAGCTTAATCTGGTTGGCGATAAAAAATTTAGTCCATGAAATGCCATGTTATTGTGGTGAATGGATGGACTGGTTAATTGGGCTATGGGGGAAACTATGGACGCCTGCCATAAACATACTCTCAGTACTGTTACAAGCGGCAGACGGTGGCTTGCCGAATGCTGGATGGGTTCCTCAAAATGTTGGCATAAATGCCGGTAAAGGAACAACATCGGTGCAAACGACATTATTATTTATTATTATTATATGTATATAATCACCAATCACCCAACTTTAATCACCAATTTGCCTTGTTAGAGAAACCCCATAACAAAAATTTCGAAAATAAAAGTCTGGCAAGCCTCAAACGAAAAAACTGCGGCCATTTTTAAAAGTAACTGAATTTGACAGATATTTTTATCCCATTGTGAAACTTCTTCAAAGTCAAGTTAGTGTTGGTATTGTAAAATATTCTAAATCGTTTAGTATTGTTTTTATGGCAATGTACCAAGTATCCTGGAAGGATCATGTGTACCCAGTTTCCCCTACTTGTTATAATGTTACATTTTAATATAATATGGGCTTTTGCTCGCTGTGCCACTGACATTGTTACATACGTCTAGTTAAGATTGTGATTAATTTAGCTATACTCAATATAAGTTAAGTTCCTTATTAATACCATGAACCGTTTGTAAAATAAACAACATAGTTATACTAAATATGCTTTTATCGTAATATTAAAAGATTATTTTATTTAATAATTAGCACTCTTGTCGCCTGAAACACAGGATTACCTAATTCAGGCAAAATTGTTACATTTAGCTATATTTATTTATTAAGTGCACTAATGTTTTTTATATGTACGAGTTTCTTTGAATAAATTTTATTTATTATTTATTTATTATGCATGTAAGCATTTAGGAATTTATTTATTTGGTGTGCATTTATTTATTTGTTGTACCTTTTCACGCCTAAATGGCTGAACAGATCTCAATGAAATTTGGCAGGGAGGTAAATGCTAACACGAGGATGGCCATAAACTACTTGTAAAGCGCTTGTTTGAAGCTAATACCTAACTAAGCTTGGTATTTATTTTTCAGATATCTCAAGAATATATTAACAACGTCAACCAAGGAATAAAACCACAGTTTTCAGAAGCCACTATGCAGTTCATTACTATTGATGACAATACAACTAATGCAGGCTCTCAGGTAGCCATCAAAGATGAACCAATGACGAGTATTGATATCAAAGAAGAGGTGATAACTGAACAGGATAATTTGGTACAGGTAAAACAAGGAATAAAACCGCAGTTTTCAGAAGCCACTATGCAGTTAATTACCATCGATGTCAATACAACTAATGCAGGTTCTCAGGTAGCCATCAAAGATGAACCAATGATGAGTATTGATATAAAAGAAGAGGTGATAACTGAGCAGGATAAATTGGTACACTTAGAAAGTTTCACAAAAAAACAAATTTTACTAGAAGATAATAGTGATCGAGAAAATGAACTAACCTTTAATAGTCATTTTGAGCAAACCAAACCAGGTGACTCAAAAATGCCCTTGAAAACGTCTTTTGACTGCAATATTTGTGGTAAACAGTTTCATAAGAAAAACGAATTGGCTAATCACAAGAGAAGTCACACTGGAGAAAAGCAATTTGCCTGCGATGTATGTGATAAAAAATTTTATAGAAAAGAATATTTAGTTAAACATATGAGAATTCACACAATAGTGAAACCAATTGCCTGCAATATTTGTGATAAACAATTTAATAAAAAACATTCTTTTGTATCCCATATGAGAATTCACACAAGAGTGAAACCAATTGCCTGCAATATTTGTGATAAACAATTTAATCGAAACCATAATTTAGTAATACATAAGAGAATTCACACAGGAGAGAAACCCTTTGCCTGCAATGTTTGTGATAAACAATTTAATCGAAACAGTAATTTAGTTAAACATATGATAATTCATACAGGAGTGAAACCATTTGCCTGCAATGTTTGTGATAAACAATTTAATCAAAACAGTAATTTAGTTATCCATATGAGAATTCATACAGGAGTGAAACCATTTGCCTGCAATGTTTGTGATAAACAATTTAATCGAAATGATCAGTTAGTAATACATAAGAGAATTCACACAGGAGAGAAACCCTTTGCCTGCAATGCATGTGATAAACAATTTAAAAACAAAAGTAATTTAGTTAACCATATGAGAATTCATACAGGAGTGAAGCCATTTGCCTGCATTGTTTGTGATAAACAATTTTATCAAAACAGTAATTTAGTTAACCATATGAGAATTCATACAGGAGTGAAACCATTTGCCTGCAATGTTTGTGATAAACAATTTAATCGAAATTTTCAGTTAGTAATACATAGGAGAATTCACACAGGAGAGAAAGCCTTTGCCTGCAATGTATGTGATAAACAATTTAAAAATAAAAGTAATTTAGTTAACCATATGAGAATTCATACAGGAGTGAAGCTATTTGCCTGCAATGTTTGTGATAAAGAATTTAATCAAAACAGTAATTTAGTTAACCATATGAGAATTCATACAGGAGTGAAACCATTTGCCTGAAATGTGTGTGATAAACAATTTAATCGAAATGATCAGTTAGTAATACATAGGAGAATTCACACAGGAGAGAAACCCTTTTTCTGCAATATTTGTGATAAACAATTTAAAAACAAAAGTAATATTCAAACAGGAGTGAAGCCATTTGCCTGCATTGTTTGTGATAAACAATTTAATCAAAACAGTAATTTAGTTAACCATATGAGAATGCATACAGGAGTGAAACCATTTGCCTGCAATGTTTGTGATAAACAATTTAATCAAAACAGAATCAGAATCAATAACTTTATTTCTTTAGGCTTACAAAATAAGCACTTAGACAAGTCAAATTTTATACTATAAACATAGTTATTATTATCAAATAAGAAATAAGGTGTTATTGATATTCTCTTCACTTCAATTTTTTGTCCACTAGTGGAAGAAGTGAAGAAGAGTCCACTAGCACATTTATAATATCACTTATGTGTCTAATACGTGGTTATTTTGCCTATCTAAATCTAAATTTAATGCGATTTAGATACATGTCAATATTTCTATAAAGCTAAACAGAACAGTGAATTTCTTACATACTACTGGTAAGGTAGTAATTTATTTAACCATATAAGGTAGTAATTTAGTTAACCATATGAGAATTCATACAGGAGTGAAACCATTTGCCTCCAATGTTTGTGATAAACAATTTAATCAAAACAGTAATTTAGTTAACCATAT
This sequence comes from Eupithecia insigniata, assembly GCA_947859395.1. Classification (NCBI taxonomy): domain Eukaryota; kingdom Metazoa; phylum Arthropoda; class Insecta; order Lepidoptera; family Geometridae; genus Eupithecia; species Eupithecia insigniata. The sequence continues at coordinate 2,239,101 of OX402018.1, read as the reverse complement.
GAGAATTCATACAGGAGTGAAACCATTTGCCTGCAATGTTTGTGATAAACAATTTAATCGAAATGATCAGTTAGTAATACATAGGAGAATTCACACAGGAGAGAAACCCTTTGCCTGCAATGCATGTGATAAACAATTTGCTGATAAGAAAACACCGGTTAGGCACACGTTAGTTCACAAGAAAGATAAAAGTGTCAACACTGGTAAACTTAAAGTAAGTTTTTAAAGTTTTATCATGAAATGAAGTGATACATTAAGGGACAACACACAACAACAACTGTAGATTTATTTAGCTCTTACTGTATTTCTATTGAGGAATTGACAAAAGTCTGCGATTTAATGTAAGCATTGAGATTCTAATATAAGAACTCATTTGAAACTCACATAGAAACTCTCTGTTAGATTTATATAATTGTATACTTATTAAGCTTTCACTGTATTTCTATTGAGGAATTGACACAAGTCTGCGATTTAATGTATCTAAAAAAGGAGAAGGTTTTATTTTTGGCTGTATGCACATTATTTATGTATGTTTATCGATTACTTTGTCAATAGTGGTCCAATTTGGATGATTCTTTTGCTATTGTACCTACTACAAAACCCACCTATAAAATTAATACCATGTCCTTCGCACATAGCTTTATAAATTTTGCCCACTTGATGAGGTATGTTCCTGTATTTTCGTGAACTTGTTCCCTTTGTTTAGTCCTGAGGTGGCCCTAAATACCTGCCACCTGTATTAAGGGCCACCTAAATTCAAACCTTAATATTTTGTATACCTAAAGAATATAATATGTACGGGGGAGGCCTGTCCAGCAGTGGACGTGTATGGGCTGATGATGATGATGATGAAAGAATATAAATGAAAAACAGGGCATTTTAATTATACTTTAGTATTTTAAAAATTTACCATTGTTGGGTCAACAAAATTCCACCAATAATAAAAAGCCTTTTATAAATCCTTTGGGCTTATTAAACCTAGGTAGTCTAATCATCATCATCATCATCATCATCATCAGCCCATACACGTCCACTGCTGGACATAGGCCTCCCCCGTAGGACGCCACAAATAGCGGTCCTGAGCCGCCTCCATCCATCGACTCCCTTCGACCGCTAAGATGTCGTCGGTCCATCGAGTGGATGATCTCCCATGTAGGGGGGGATTTGCCATAATCACCACGCTTGGCGGGCGGATTGGTGATCGCAGTGTTGGTGTTTAAAAATACTCAGAAGGAAGCTGCTGCCCTTCCTCTGGTAGGTTCCCTTAGTCGGCTCTTACGACATCCACGGGTTGAGTTGGAGGGGTCCATATTCGTACGCCGCGACCCCGGGAAAAATTAATCAGTTTTCCAATGCGCGCTTATTGCGATCGGCCACAGACTAAAGGGATGAGGTTTTTTTTATTTTTCGCGCATAGGGTTTGGGCCTATTCTGCCACGTACAAAATGGGGAATTTAAAGTTTTCTTTTATTACAGAGAAAACAAAAGTTATATTTGAGTGAATGTTTTACTTATTAAACACGTACGAGTTAAAATTATCTATTTAAATAAGAAGTTGCATGAAATGAGCAAGCAATACGAACATTAATTTATTTGTTATTTTTTTTTTAATAATACCTTTTTTAGGAACAAAGCAACTCAACCAATAAAATTTGAATAAACAATCTATAACTCACTAGTGAGTAATAGCAATGAAAAAGTCACAGTTTGATTATGGGTAAGCCACTATATAAGCAAGTGTGTTGAAATTTTTTTTACGTTTGATATAAACACAAAGTTGTTCATTGCTTTTTGGCATAGAGTTAGTTGATAGGTTGGAGAGTAACATAGGTTACTTTTTAACAAAATCTTGAATAAATAATTAATTAAAATGTAATTTTTTGTCCTCTAAATTGACACTTGTGACTTGAATATGAACATAAGATAAATGTCCTATTAAAAAATCTTCGTTATGTACATATGTAGGTAAGTTTTCTAGCGTAATCATAGGGAAAGCTGATCTATGAGTAGTTAATGAACTAAAATAGAGCGTTCATTAAACTAAGCTGTTAACTCTTTGAACCCCACGCCAAAAACGCATACCCGTGATCTCTACGCCAAAGCACAAAGTGAAATGTATTCTAAACGCCGCCGTTGACGTTGAGGAGACGTATAGAAGCGGTCAAAGGGTAAAAAAAATATACCTATTTACGACAAAATATCAAAGTAATTTATTGAAAGTATGCCTAAACTATTTTAGGGAAGTATTATTACATTGTTCTAAGGGTTTTTCTGCAAATGAGAGGATTATTAAATTATTAGATGTTTCTCAAATGTACTTTTCATCGATTGCATGAGAATCTCGCTACACCAAATTATACAGTTTGTTTACAACTGATGGTGTACCTAATTCGGAAGCTGAATACAAGAAGTATTTTATCAGGATATGATCAGGATCAAAATGAATATCACGCCCGAGAGTGTCATCAACTATACCTACTACTTCTACCAACTATAATAGTAGGCCCAGCCCAGCGACCTTATTTGTTTTGAAATTCCTTATATATTTTTACTCTGTAGTTCCACTTTTCTCTGCTAGATTCGCGAAATTCCAAAGTATGCAACTGAAAGAAAAAAATTGTGTGCGCCCAGCACTATTATTTTTCCGTCATTCGTTCTTTCGCGCTTTTTCGTGACGTCCGTCATGTTTTCTTGATTTTTTCTATTTATTGTAATAGTTATGTTTTTAGGCGAAGGTAATTGGTTGTGATATGTACCTATTGTTAAAAGCAAGGAGATAATACTGAATAGAAATTTTTGGGTCAATAATTCGCCAAAGCTAGAAATTTGTTTTACACATAACCTACATTGGTTTGATTGACAGTAAAATTGTTTGAAAAATAGTGTAAAGGATGATTTAAATCGAGATCTCAATCAAGGGCATCATACATATTACATACTTAGCAAAAGCATCTAGATCTTTAGGATAAGGATCAAAGATATATGTGAAAGATATATTTTTCACACTATCAATAAGATCAAATTAAGGAAAAACTTAATATTTTATTGATTCTGTAAAACCATAAATTTTATAATTCTCTTTGGGTCGGTAGGTATTTAAACTTAGTTTTTGTGATGCTCTGTCAGCCATTATCAGAAAAAAATGTTTAGGATGTAAATACGTGTATTCGATTACGTTAATCACCACTGCCAGATTCGCAAGCTGAGTTACATCTCTTCGTTTATTTCCCGTTTATTTATTTGTTCCATAAATCCTCCATCTACGATTTATTCCTATTTCATCATCATCATCAGCCCGTACACGTCCACTGCTGAACATAGGCCTCCCCCAAACGACGCCACGAATAGCGGTCCTGAGCCGCCTCCATCCAAGGACTCCCTGCGACCGCTACGATGTCGTCGGTCCATCGAGTGGGAGGTCTTCCCACACTCCGTTTCGCATTGCATCGCGGTCGCCACTCGAGGTTATCGGTTCTACGAGCTATATGGCCTGCCCATCGCCACTTGAGCCTGCTGATTCTGAGAGCTATGTCGGTAACTTTGGTTCTTCTACGAATTTCCGTATTCCGGACCGGACCCTACCGCGTAGAGAAAGCTCTCTCCATAGCTTGCTGGGTGACTTTGAGCTTATGCACAAGGCCTATAGTGAGCGACCACGTCTCGGATCCGTAAGTCATCACTGGTAGCACACATTGGTTAAAGACTTTCGTCTTGAGGCTCTGCAGTATCTGTGACGAGAAGATATTGCGAAGTTTCCCGAACGCTGCCCATCGATTCGTCGGCTGACCTCTACGAAGTTGGATTTACCTAGTTGGACCATTTGGCCTAGGTATACATAATGATCAACAATTATTCAATTATTCCTATTTACTTGACATAATTTTATAGCTGTACTGTTATCATATCAATCCACAGACTAACTCCTAACTCCTAACTCCTAGCTCCTAACTCCTAGCTCCTAACTCCTAACACCTAGCTCCTAACTCCTAGCTCCTAACTCCGAAAGTTTCCGGGCGTCGTTCTGCAAACATATTTTATTATATAGTTCACAATGACGTTTGCTCGAATTTAGACGTTGCCGTGCTTGTATAGTGTTCAATGTCGCTTGAACGCAATGTCATCATAATTTAAAACTCGATGACTCAAGGTCATGCGTACGAACTGGAACAAGGCAGCAGTGGAGACGCTCTAGGCTAACATTTTAAGGAGTAGTATTTGTGAAATGTGAGTTTGTAAGTTATATGTACATGCCTAGGAGGTAATCTCTGGAACTAGACATATAATTTTGTTTTTATGTGTTTGTTTGTTATTTCTTCGTGTTCTGACGAATGGACCGATTTGGATCGAAATGTAGATAGCTTACATATCCGTTTGGGCGCCGCGCCGCCAACGAACAAAAATATCTACGAAAAAATTGTGCTTTCAACAGATTGTTCAACAGTCGATAAATTGTAAGTTGTCGATGAACACATAGAGACTTGAATAAGGTGTTTTTTATGCAATAAACGACTTCTTGAAATCTGGGATGTTTTATTTAATCATGTGCTATCTCCCAATTTTATATTTTGCTTCCCTAATAAACAATGAAAGTAAAAGTGACTTGAGGGTATTTTGCAATTATCTCGTAAACGGTAAGAGATACGTCAAAAATAACTACATTTTCATCCATGTTTTTGATATCGAGAGAGGTTGACATAATTTGAAGCTAATTAACAGTAATGAAAATACCTGTAATAGTTTTTCAATAATTATCTTTATTTCATATTTTGGGCGGGTATTTTATCCCGATAAAAAGCAGGTGAAAATTTCAAAAATATCATATGACAAATGTTTTACATTACAATAATATTAACTTAATTCTAAAGATTACGTGTGCCTTAACTAGGCCTGTATCTCAGGCAAAATTGCTTACAAGGAATAGATAGGTAGTAATTAATAAACACATAAATATAAAGTTAAACAAAGCTACGCGACGGCGTAGACTTTTAAAATAACTTCGAAACTAACTACGCTAAACTAGATTACATTTAAAGAGTACCTAAGATAGTGCCAATGCTGAATAACATATTCCTACTATAAAGAAATAGGTTATGTTTACTGTATCGGCACTTCCTCCATAATCTATTGAGTTTATGGTACCTATTTGAACAGACTTCAAAAGGAGGAGGTTCTCAATTCGACTGTATGTTTTTTTTTAATGTATGTTACGCGATATCTCCGCAAATTATGGACCGATTTGAAAATTCTTTCACTGTTGTATAGAAAATGATTTTCATCCCCAGGGGATTAGTATTTATCCCGCAAAACTTAAAATAAGTGTAAAAGTAAGGGAATATGAAGTCGGTTTATCGTTTTTTAAAACACGCCGTACTAACAGCGATAGTTATTGCCGGAAAGTCACCTGTACCTGAAATGTACATACTGGGCTTTTTGAAATGTAGGCAAGTAGCATATTTGAGTTCTTCCGCCTTTTTACTACTCTCCTTGACTGAGTGGCCTTGAACTCCACAGTGGCTGAAGATATGGGTCGTCTCTCGACAGGACTTGGCAGCGTGTCCAAAACAAATAACTAGCTTGATGGCAGTGGCGGCGTAGCGTGAGCTGGTACCCGGGGCGGATTTCTACCATAAATACTGACCCGCCTTGAGGGTTGGCTGGCAATACCGACCCTCAACCCCTAACAATAAACAAGTAATCGTACCTAAGACATCGGCAATCGGAGCGAGCCGCCAAAAGTCTTAAACAAGCGTTCACCTATTGTCCTTATCATTTTCTTTTGATACTTAGGTAGTCTGAGGACCCACCCCATAATACCTACCTACAAGTAGGAACAAAAACCTCCGACTACCTAAGTATCAAAAGAAAATGATAAGGACAATAGGTGAACGCTTGTATAAGACTTTTATGTAGTCGGGTTTTAATTTTTAACCATAGGTATTTTTTGGAGTTTGGTGAGGTGGCAACGAAGATATAAGACTACAACGACCGGAGATACAACCGTAAATTTTTTAAGATTTTTTTCAGCGCCTAACAAAAACGTAAGAATTCCAAAAATATATCGTGGCGCAAAACGCCGAGCGAAATTTTGATCAGGCTGTGCGTGTGAGTTTCCATCGTCGCTCCGGTTTTGGGTTGGGGGTGCCAGGGCACCTTCGGAGCTTGGTACCCGGGACGGACCGATAGTGCCTGATGGTATTATCATCATCACCATTCACGTCCTCTACCTACACCAGTAAAACAGATAAGGACGCCAATATCTAAACAATAACAATTTCAAATTGTAGTTAGGTACCTAATGAAGTCAGTCGGATTTTGTCCGTTGACCATGTTAAGAGATTTTTATATTATTATTATAATAACTTCATATTTAATTCATTCACCGCATTTTCATTCAGTTTCATCAAAACCTGTTCAGCATTCGTCTTTACACCTTTCATTTCATCTTCAATGTCTTGGAGCGTTCGATTTTTAGTTTCTGGAACTGAAAAGTACATAGCAACCAAAATAGCGGCCAAACATGTACCATAAGTCCCGTAAGTCCCTCCAAGACCAATATCACTTAACATTATAGGAGTTACTTTGAGCACTATAGCATAACATAGACAAAATAAAATACCTGATATAGAAGTGCCTACACCCCTGTACTCTAAAGGAAAAACCTCTCCTGCTATACAATAACAAACTGGTATAAGACCTACATTGATAACAAAATTTTGCAATAACAACAACGCTGGCGTCAACCATGTTACACCTGAAAAAAACATTTGGTTCTTCAAATATAAAACAAGAGTAATCGTTAACATAATTGCAACATTCAAGAACCCGAAAACGAATAATACGGTGCGTCTTTTGATATATCTGACTACGAAACAAGAAATAATTAGGGACGATATTATTATACAATCCACTGCTATAGAATAATACACCGCATGCTCTTTGCCAACTACTTCCACCATAATCTGTACTATATACGCAACTACAAAAAACCTTCCACAAGTATCCAAAGACAATGTTACCAGAAAAGACAATAACAGCGTCTTTTGAAAGTCTCGTTCCAAAAACACATTCAGAAAAGCTTTTGGTCTACTATAATTCCTTCTTGCTTTAATCTTCGATACTTCTATCTGTGCTGCTATCAACTCCGCCAGCTCTTTCCTCCTTTCAATTGACGATCCATGCAGCCAAGTAAAAGCGTTCGAGCAGTCCTCAAACCTGCCTTTGTAGGCATAGAATGACGGACTTTCGGGCCACCATATCGCGAAAAACAATGTTATTATACAAGAAACAATTGCCGCCGCTGCAGGCTCCCTCCAAGTCCAGAATGCCAAGCAATGGCAAATCAAGGACCCTATCGCCATGATAACTTTCATAATAGTGGCTAAATAACCCCTAGTTTCAGGGTTTGTGTATTCACTGATGATGATGCTGTAGATATAGATGACGCCAAAGGGAATGCCTTGGACGATCCGGCCGATGTAAAGCCAGGTCATGCTGGATGCGAAGTAGATGATAATCCAGGATATGAGGAGGATAAAGCTGATGCAACAGTGAGTGAACTTGCGGCCGTAGATGTCGAAGATTGTAGAGAAGATGCATAGTCCGATGGCACCGATAATGCCCAGAGTTGAAGCTGAAATTTTTATTTATTTATTAATATAGGTACACCAATACACATTAAGCTTATATAATAGATGTTGATATGAGACAAGTTCTAATATGTATACCTATTAGAGGTGGACACAAATAAAGACAGACTTGATGATTCGACACTTGAAATCTCGGTTCTTGAAATCTTATTGCCCGGCTATACGCTCAAACATTTGTGCATGCAGATGGCCGGCTTATCTTGCTTGCGCAAACTGTGTTTGTGCAATCTCCATGCACAAATGTTTGAGCGTGTAGCCGGTTTATTAGTCTTAATTTTGTCGGCTAGACTTGGAGTCCTTAATGATTTTGACCGATTTGGGTGGTATTATAAATTCGATTCCTTAATTCTTTTTTCTCTCTAGAACAAAGACTCCACGACAAGACTAAGGATTCACTAGCTTGTAGAAATGGTACCTTTGCAATGAAAGTCGCTGTACAGGGATTCGTCAGTCAGTTCAGTCGCTGTACAAGTCGGACAAGTTGACGCAGGTAATGGGACCAACTACATACAACAAGCTATCAGATAAGATTAAGGACGCACCGAGCTTCGAAATTTTTAAGATTAATCTATAAAGCTGGCTTGTAGAGAGGGCGTTTTATACATTTGAGGAATTTTTAAATTTAAATGTGAATATGTAATATGCAATAATTTCATCATGTGTATGTTTTTTTATTAATGATAATGACTCAATGTGACGTATAATTAGAAAAATTATTAATAAAATGTTTATCTGTTTATCTGGTTTTAATATTACCACAGCAGTAGGTACTTTCCATGAACTGCTGACCAAAAGGTACAAGATTTTGCTAACCACTTTATAGGTACTCGTACAGCCCGAACCTACCAACCACTTATTTCATAAATTGCTGAACACAGTTGAATTGGAAATCAATTCCAAACTGGATACTGTCGTAGTTGATTCTATCTTAGCGTGCGATATGGATAAGATATGGATAATAATAATTGTTACTGGTAAAAATTAATTAAATCATTTGCGTTGCGTATTACTGGATATTAACCACGATTTTTACTATAAAACATATGTATATTTATTTGACGAATTTATTATAATGGCTAGCCGTAGCGCCACTTTGAAGGGATAAGCCGTCGCTGATCTTACGCGGCGTACTTTTCTTTATACATGTTAAGTCCAAAAACCGTTATTTACAGAGCGCGCATATAAAGTTTAAAAAGTTCGTTACTGAAAGGAAAAGAACTTGTCTTTTCCTTTTTATTGTAATGATATATTATATCATTTGTTTTTTATTGTAATGATTGCGTCTTTTCCTTTGAGTAACGAAATTTTTTAACTTCATATGCGTCCCAAGGCGGGTAGCCCGGTTTATTTCCTGTCGAGTGCAGTTAAATGAAGGAACTTACCAAGCCAAGACGCATGATCGTCAGAAATGACTACTCCAGTGGCCTCGTTATATTTGCTGTTCAGCACAGATGGGAATGCTAAAATTATTCCGACTGTCAGGCCTTGAAAATATACTCCCATCATTACGAGAATCTGAAATATCGTCATTATCAGTCGTATTTTTACACGCTTCTAGGAGAGTAGAGTAACCTAGATACCTAACGTTTTTGAGGTCTCTTGCGTCTTTGACCAAACTAAAGTCATCATGATCATAAGTCCGTATACATCCACTGCTGTACAAAGAACGGAAAGGATAGCCTTAGCAAACGTACCTAGGAACTTTCCGCTTCATTTGCAAACTATGTCCCCGATCTTATTTAAATTTTCCATACATTATCGGATGAAAATAGCAATAAAAAATAATGAAAAATTTTACGGTTGTATCTCCGGTCGTTGTAGTCTTAGCTTCTATCTTCGTCGCCACCAAACTCCAAAAAATACCTATTGTTAAAAATTAAAACCCTACTACATTATTTATTATTGTTAGGGGTTGAGGGTCGGTATTGCCAGCCAACCCTCAAGACGGTTCAGTATTTATGATAGAAATCCGCCCCGGGTACCACCAGCTCACGCTACGCCACCGCCTCTGCCATCGAGAAACGACCCATATCTGCAGCCACTGTGGATGTTTGTAGCAGTTTAGTTTTTCAAAAGATCTTTAAATGAGAGCGAACCTAATTTTGACCAAGAAATCGAGGAATTTCAAACGATATTTTATGCATGATCCAACAAGCGTTGCAAACATCCTAAATATATTCAACATTATTAATAATTCAAAGAAATCAATCGTTTATTCGTATAATTTCCGATTAATTCTGAAAACAATCGTTTTGATCTACATTACATACACATGTGATGTATGTTTTTTAGGGTCAAATCTGCATCTCAATTTTAGACCAGTTATGCCTTGGTTATCCCCAACCGATGGAGCTGAAATATGGCATACTTATATAAGTTCGGTGACAATGCAATGTCATGGTACCATCGAGCTGGTCTGATGATGGAAACTGAAGGTGGCCATATGATCTCCTAAACGAAAAGACTTAACCATGTCGAGTTTGGTTTCGTTGGATTTATCTTTCCAAGCACTTTGGTCCTAGATGATATAAAAGCTTGTATTCAAAACTTTTGTAAAATGTTAAAAAATTATTCATATTTGTGTACCTATTAAAAAATACTGAATACAAGTCACTTGCCTGTCTCCAATAATATTTGTCGCCAAAATCCATGACGTTAAGGTAGAATTAACAAATTTAGTTAATTTAAAAGTAAAATATTTAGAGCACAGCGAAAAGCGACCAATAAATTGCGATCTTGTTTATTCACTGTGAATTTTAAAAATTTTAAGTGGCGACGTAAGGCAGTACTTGCGTATTTTAATAATTAAAAATTTTTAAGTTTGAAAGATTATGACCCGTCTTTAGTATAACAAGTAATACTAAACAGGGTGTTCGGAAGAACGTTGAACATACGAAAATGGGGGGCAGGTGGAGTGGTCTGTTAACTGACTAGACCAAAAGATTTTACCTAGGTATCAAGATTTTTTTTAATGAATATTTTCATTAAATTTCTGTAATTTTTCACTTTTGTACCTGATTGTTATATTGTAATAAAGAAAAAAATATAGATCTGGCCCTGAAAAAAAATAGACGGAAAGGTACATAAGCTCTTTGGGCATATTGGCTATCAGTTTTAATTAAAACTGCTAGGCAATATGCCCAAACGACATTAAATACTGCACTTTTTGACATTGTTAATTGGACCAATAATAATAATTTAGCTATAAACATTGCCAAAACCAAAATTATGCAATTTGACTCTTATAACTAACTAAACCACTAACACTTGACATTTCTTATAATAATGAAAAAGTAGATGAAGTAATGACATTTAAATTCTTGGGTATCACATTAGATAGACATTTGAACTGGAAAGTTCATATTGGTGATGTTTGCAAAAAAATAAGTCGCTTTATCTTTGCTCTAAAGAAAATCCGCCAGACGATTTCATTTGACGCAGCTCTAGCAGCTTACCATGGGCATGTGTCTTCGATCCTGAGCTATTGTTTGTTGCTCTGGGGAAACTCTGTCGATGCTGAAAGAGTCTTCAGAGTACAGAAGAGATGCCTCAGAGTTATTGGCAGGGCTTGGTATCGTGACTCTTACAAGCTTCTGTTTAAGATCTGTAATATTATGCCTCTACCTTGCATGTACATTAGAGATATATGCATGTTTGTAAAATCTTACCCACAACACTTTACCAAACGTAAGGATATTATCACTCGGCAAAAAAGAACAAAATTCAAATATCTGCTGTACAAATCACAATACAACAAGCAGATCTATGGGAAAATGTTTTTAATATGTGCATCATTATCTATAATAAGTTACCAGAACCTATTAAAGACCTCAATGGTAATTTATTTAAAAATAAGTTAAATAACTGGCTCCTAGAAAAATGTTTCTACAGTATAAATGACTATATTAATTTTAAGTAGAATAATTTATCAGATTTATCCAGGATTTTCAGTAAAGTTGGTCAGATTGTGAACTATTTATTTTCCATTGTATTATTCTTGATTATTTTTATGATTGATTATTTTAAATGCTTTTAAAACAAAATTTAATATTTGCATACCTGCATGCGGGTTGAATACATTTGACGTCACTCTAGTTATAAGATCTGACATGTACCTGTAATAATGTATTCAGCAAATAAATGATTTGATTTGATAAGCGAAAAATTCCGGAAATTTAATAAAAAAAAATCTTGAGACCTAGGTAAAATCTTTTGGGCTAGTTAGTAAACAGACCACCCCACCTGCCCCCCATCTTCGTATGTTCAACGTTCTTCCGAACACCCTGTATACCTATAAACTACTAATTAGTGTGACGCAATCCATATTTAACAGAATAAAATACTTATGTCTGCTTTTAAAACAATAAAATTTTTGAGCACATTACTAAAATATGTTTACCTGTGTTTATTTATTGTATTCTGACAATAGTATCAGTACAGACAGTACATGAACTAAGATTTCAGATTTAATATGATAACTTTTTCCTTACAAAATAAGACATCATCATCATCATCAGCCCATACACGTCCACTGCTGGACATAGGCCTCCCCCGTACGACGCCACAAATAGCGGTCCTGAAATAAGACAATTGAGATTGAAATTCAATAAATTTGGCAAATTATTATCCTTGGTAATCTTAGAATTCATATTTCAAAGTTAATTAATGAGTTTTTTGTTATTATAGTGTTTATGCCCGCACTTGGGGTCATTTTATAGAATTTTATAATATCCCAAATATGTACGACTCCGGCGGGACTTGAACCCGCGACTTTCCCCTGAATACGGGGATGCGCTATCCAACTGCGCCACGGAGGCAAGTACCCGACTGGTCGAAAATTTTTGGGACTTACGGACTATAGCGCCGTTAGCTCCACCTACAAGGGAAACATTGAAGTTATCAGAATCTCGTGGATTCAAGTCCCGGCGCCGGAGTTGTACATTTTTGGGATATTATTAAATTAATGAGTTAATGACTTAATTAACAAAGATAATTAAGGATGAAACCTATTAACTACACAACTAAAGATACATTTTTTGGCCATAAACAAGTTTGATAAGAACTAATAGCACCTAATAGTGCTAATAGTAATAGTGATAAGAAGGTACCTTACATAATTATGTAGATATATTTACATAATATGTAGGTACATAGAATCTATGTAGCTGCCTGCCTATATCCTTCCTACTAGAATATTATAAATGTCAAAGTTTGGATGGATGTATGGATATTTGTTACTCTTTCACGCAAAAACTACTGAACCGATTAGGCTGTAATTTGGTATGGGTATAGTTTGGGACCTGGAATAACATATAGGCTATTTTTTATCCCGATAAAATGCGGGCGAAGGCAGCAGGCAGCAGGTAGTTGTATCTATGACAAAGATTAAAATAGGTAGTAGGTAGAATAGGCAGCTATAATTCTTATATATTTTTTTGGTTGAAGATCGCTGTAGAAAAATAGGGGTTGGTGTTAGAAAGGTGAAAATTGAGGATGTACGTATTTTTTAATGCAAACTAATTAAAAAAAAAAAAAAAAAAAATTGTCCAAAAATAAAATTTACTCTTATCACTTAGGGATATAAAAAATATATAACAACCTGTTCTCATATCTACCAAATTTACATACAAATTATACACACAACATTTCATAAAAATGGGTCACGCCGTTTCGGAGAAGTTTTGTTACAAACACTGTGACACGAGATTTTTATATAATAGACTAGATCTATAGAATAGACTAGACTATAATAGACTCGATAAAACGCGGACGAAGGCGCGGGCAGCAGCTAGTACATAAATAAAAGAACATACAATCTAATTGAGAACCTCTTCCTTTTTTGAAGTCGTTTAAAAATTCACGAAAAAGCTAAATTCATGTTTCTCTCAATTAATCTACAAAAAGTTGCAATAACTCTACGTCGCAGTCCAAACTTGCAATAACTTGAAAATTAAGCTCCACAGTCGTTCCACAAACGAATAGTCCATTAAAATTAAGTTACAGCAGTATTTCATAACTTACGTTTTTAAATTATTAATTTGTGGTCGGTTTGGCGCAGTGATTTTCAGTGATTTCACAATTAATTTTAAAAATAATGATATCAATGCAGCGAGCCTCTGTTTGTAGTATTCTTTGAAAAGTCGATAGTACCTCTACAGTCAGCTTTGAATTGATATGAGCATCTCGCTAGAGTAGTCAAAATGATCTGAAAAACAAAAAAGCAATTTGATATACGCAGTTCAAATCATCATATTGTTGTAAGCAACTAAGGTGGTCTAAATATCTTACTACTCATTGTTTCATATTTATATGAGCAGTCAGGGTGTGCAAAATTATCTTAACTAACAAAGCTCTCAAAGTTATCTGTGCATAAAATAACCACCTTCAAAAATGTTCACTCACACACAAATGTTTTTTGCTAAGATAATTTTTTGAACACTCATATGTATGAAATAATCAGTGGTAAGATATTTTAAATACCTTGGGTGCTTACAACAATAAATGATGATTCGAACTCCGTGTATCAAATTTGCTTTATGTTTTTTAGATCATTTTTACTACTCTAGACGCTCATATCAATTTGGCACTGACTGTACCTAAGAAGTTTTTATCTCACTGACAAAATATTTAGTAAAAACCTGGCAAATTAAATTGTGGCATTTCAGTATTCGGGAATAGCAAACCGCCTAGGTACTTACATTAAAAGTTTAAAAAGTTTTTGGCAGAATATCATCTCTATCTCATAACCTCAAAAGAAGCTCTAAAACCGCGAAGGTAATTTCAAACTTCAAAAAAGTTACCTAGGGCCCGTTTTACAAAAATTTTGTTATTTTCTGGGGTGCTGCAAAAAAAGGGGTAGATATATTATTATACCATAATGCGGTTCGAGTGTGATATTCCCCTTAAAGCCACCGCAAATTCCCTCCAAGTTATCCTCACCTAGAATTGTTTTTGTCACGCCTGTCATGTCCACAGACTGATAAATGATCCGAGGTGAAAAAATAACATTTGTTACCCCAAGCTGAGCACGGTCACCTGCTTGAGAGTAGAGTTATTGATCGACAACGCCGTTAGAGCCTTTAGTGGACTCCACTAGAGATTGGGTCATTCATACCACTAAAAGAAAAAGCTCTTAGTTAGTTGTAAACTAACTGACTAACTAACTGAAATTAAGAGACAATAGATTTATTTTTTTCGAAAGTATTATAATGCTGTTGACCGCAGATGGCCATGACAGCGTTACCGGACTTTTGGCGGGCGCAGAGGGCGCCAAGAGACAATAGAAAATACGGGGAGAAAAGTACAAGAAGCGGCCTCACTGTCAGAAACAAAACCAATAACTTTATTTCATTAGACTTACAAAATAAGTACCTGCTTAGTCAAGACTTTATACTATAAACAGTTATAAATATAGTTATTATTACCAAAAAAGAAACAAGGTGTTATTGATTTTCTCTTCACTTAATTTTTTTGTCCACTAGTGAAGAAGTGAAAAAGAAACCACTAGTACAGTATCGCAAATTAGTGAAATTATGGTAGAAAAACGCAAAAAAGGTGATTTTGGACATTGGCCGGTCCATTCGGATATGTATTTGTCAGTCACTCTTATTATTGTCACCGCTCAATGGTTCATTTTCTTTTGTTTTTTATTCGTAATCCAAATATAGCCAATGGCAAAAATACACGCATGTACATATTTCGAGGTACGCAAAGAAAGATGTAGCCTAGAATAACATAATACATAATAATTATATATTGTTGTTCCCAAGTCTGTGATTTTTCGATTTTCTTTTACTAGAGAGTACCTACCTATACTTAGGCTTATACATCATTTAAAAATCATATTATGTATATGGTCGCGAAAGAGTACCTAACAACCGAGAGGGCGATATATTAATTGTAAAGGAACCAGTACACAATGGCCCCATGCGGGCCCACTACAGGCCATCGCCATTGTGTACAGGGGACTTAAGCAGTGTTCTCAGAAACCACACTGCGACTTGTTTCGAGGTACGAAACAAGCTACAGGCAGTTAGACAAGTGCAACAGTTAGGAGGATCAAAGGGCAGAGAGGCAGCTCAGTAAGATAGGCAATGGCTCACCACAGGTCGAGCTCGGTCCAGCTTGGCTCGCTCGCCTTAATTGAGATTATGAAGCTTGGGGTGCAGATGTCTCGAGCAGCAGGACCAAAGTATGAAGACGACCCGGAGAAAGATACTCTCATTGTAACATTGTCGGCAGAAAGCTTTATTTCGGAGGGATTTGCCTCCATTTTTGCGTTCCGTTTAATCAGAATCAATAACTTTATTTCTTTAGGCTTACAAAATAAGCACTTAGACAAGTCAAATTTTATACTATAAACATAATTATTATTATCAAATAAGAAATAAGGTGTTATTGATATTCTCTTCACTTCCATTTTTTGTCCACTGTGGAAGAAGTGAAAAAGAAACCACTAGCATATTATAATATCACTTATGTATCTAATACATGTTTATTTCGCCTATCTAAATCTAAATTTAATGCGATTTAGATACATGTCAATATTTATTTAAAGCTACACAGAACATTGGATTTCTTACATACTACTAACAGTGCGGAACGGAGCGACATCTGGCCAAGCATTAACATCATTGATGTAATCATCTATGGAGTAAAAGCCCTTCCCGATAAGATTTTGTTTAATGCACTGTTTAAATTTACGAATAGGGAGTTCAGTTGCTTCAGATGGAAGCTTATTATAGTTGCCCATAAATGATTTCCCTACCTTTCGTAATCTATATGCTGGGATGTGTAATTTGTTCTTGTTTCTTGTATTTCTATTGTCAACATCACACTTTTTCAAGAAGCTATCCTTATTTTTGTGCGTATACATAAGATTTTTATAGATGTATTGCGATATTACTGTCTAAATATTTATTTCTTTAAATAATTCCCTCAAAGAGTCGCGTGGCTTTAATTTGTAAATTGCGCGTACCGCTCTTTTCTGGAGAACAAAGATAGTCTGGATGTCAGCTGCCTGTCCCCAAAGCAAAATACCATAAGACATAATACTATGAAAGTAACTGAAATAAACTAACCTAGCTGTATCTTCATCGGTAATATATCTAATTGTTCGAACTGCATAGGCTGCTGAACTAAGTCTGCCTGCGAGAGCATCAATTTGCGGTTTCCATTGAAGAGTGGAATCAATATCTAACCCTAATAAAACAGTAGAGTCTACAAAGTCAACAATCTCATTCTTTAGCATTATCTTCGTTGGAAATTCTCTTACATTAGGTAACATGAATTTAATGCATTTGGTTTTTTTAGCATTGAGTTAGAGATTATTGGCGGTGAACTAATCTAGTACGTGTGAAAGCGCATCATTTACATCGTCATAATTACATTTATTTCTGTCAACTTTAAAAATCAGTGAAGTATCATCAGCGCAAATAAGACTATATCACACAGATCTTTTGCTAAAAAGGGGAGATCATTTACGTATACTAAAAATAAGAAAGGACCTAATATTGATCCTTGCGGGACGCCTAATTCAATTTTTGAGCCCCTAGATCTTTCTTTACCAATATCTACTTTTTGAACTCTATCAGATAAATATGATTGCATAAGGTCCAGTGCCTTGTTTTGAATTCCATAGTGTTACAATTTTCCAATTAATGTAGCATGATCTACACAATCAAAAGCCTTAGAAAGGTCACAGAATATACCAATAGCGTTTTTTGCTTTATCCCAGGCATCCAATATATGCTTAAGTAAAACTTTACCAGCATCGGTTGTTGATGTACCCTTGGTGAAGCCAAATTGATTTTTATGGAGTAGCCTATTAAGGTTGAAATGAGAGGAAAATGAGTAAGAATATTTTAAAAAAAATTTACTTATTGCTGGAAGTATTGAAATTGGTCTGTAGTTGGCCGGATCAGTGTGACTTCCTGATTTAAAAAGAGGAACCAGTTTACTATATTTCATGAGATCAGGAAAAACTCCTGCGTCGACACAACTATTGAAAATAAAGGCCAAACAAGGAGCCACTTCCTTTATAATTGAATTTAGTACTTTGGTTGAGATACTGAAATATATATATTTTATGTGATACACTAACTAGATGATGCTGTGTGGATTTTCCAATATTATTTATTTATACTACCTGACGCGACAGACGTCCTGTCATTCAAGTCAAAAGACTGACAGTTATTTCAAACGTGCTTAACTAAGATATAACGCTGGGGAGAAATAGGGGTTAATTTTTATATGTATTGATTGAAGATATCCCCTGTATAACTGGCTACATTTTGTCTAGAACTACGTAAACTAAGCTAGGGGCTGAAGCTAGTCATCAACTTAATATGAATTAAATACGACTGCGACCAAACGTCGGCATTGAGGCAATAAATAGTCACCGGAAGTCAGAGGAATAATTGAACGCCCCACCGGAAGTGGAAATGGACGGAAATCGATGCTGCTTCCTGTCTCGTGAAAATTTAAGCGGTTCAAATTGTGTGCTTAGCGGAACTAATATTAATAAACTCTGGTAACCCGCCCCCGGCTTTCCTCGGTCGGGTTGCAGAGCTTTTATGAAGGATTTGGAATCGATCAAGCTGAACTTTTTGTTGATCTTACAGTTTTATTCGTTTTGACAGCAAACTCTGAAAGGCGGTTGTATGCCATAAGTGCGGGCACTGGCGCGCTCAAACACCCAGATCACAGATTTATATGTAACTAGCTGCTACCCGCGCCTTCGTTTTAACGATAAAAAATTGCCTATATTTTATTCCAGGGCCCAATCTATACCCATACCAAATTTCAGCTTAATCGGTTCAGTAGTTTTTGCGTGAAAGAGTAACAAAAATACATCCTTACATCCATCCTTACAAACTTTGACATTTATAATATTACTAGCTGCTACCCGCGCCTTCGCCGGCGTGCTATCGGGTAAAAAATAGCCTATATATGTTATTCCAGGTCCCAAACTATACCCATACCAAATTTTAGCCCAATCAGTTCAGTAGTTTTTGCGTGAAAGAGGAACAAATATCCATACATCCATCCTTACAAACTTTGACATCTATAATATTATAGGATTGGAATAGGAAGTACTAGCTAGCCCCGACTGGCGTTAGTGGAAACGATTTTGAGTTCTATGTATGTATATACAATATTCAAAGGGTCATTCAAAGGTCTTCAAAAGGGTTATTTGATCAATAAGGTTAAATTTGTTGTAGCATAATATTATCTAGGATACAATTACCACAAGTGTAACAATTATTTTACCGATAAATGAACATGAACAAACAAACAAAAATTGACATACGTAGGTACGTAGGGACCTACCTTGGTAATATTACAAAGAAAATATGCGAACAAAAAGGTTTCGAAGTATATAATATTTCAAGTCTTTTCAGTCAAACAATCTCAAATGTTATCTTTCATGCAACGTATTTATCACAAAAGAAATACGTACGTAGCCATTTTAAAAACACAAAGTACCTACGGTTCATTACGCTGAACGTATCAAAATGATGAATGGCCTTGCAAAAACAATGGAAAACAACAAAAAATATAGTTTTCTGCCCCGTGTTGCTTCAAACATAACTCTCTGTCGCCGGTGACAGACGGACAGACACCTGATGGAGGTAAACAGGTCGTAAGGTAAAACTTGTAAAAATGTTTTATGTTGATTTGACGAAATCCTACTTACCCAGAATATGGATTAAGATAAAATATTACTCTTTGACGACGTCTTTGGCGCGGCGGGCGAAGGTCCGCCTGCAACGCAGGATGTTCAGGGTTCGATTCCTCCACGCAGGGTTCGATTCCTGCCTCTGGACCAATGTTTGTACGATCTGCAGATATTTGTTCAGGGTGTTCTGGGTGTTTCCTATGTATAATAAAAATATATGTAATATATTCTATTAAATAATCAGTTATTATTAGTACCCATAACACAAGCTCTGCTTAGCTTGGGGCTAAATAATGCTGTGAATTGTCCAGCATTATTATTTATTTATTTACTTTACTGAATTAATTAATTAATGATAGTATCTATACATCATCATCAGCCCATACACGTCCACTGCTGGACATAGGCCTCCCCCGTACGACGCCACAAATAACGGTCCTGAGCCGCCTCCATCCGTCGACTCCCTGCGACCGCTACGATGTCGTCGGTCTATCGAGTGGATGGTCTCCCATGTAGGGGGGGATTTACCATAATCACCAGTATCATCAGTATCTATACAGTACAGGGTAATTTTATTGGTACCTATTTCACAAACACTGAACTGAAGTTTCTACCCATCCATCACAAACACGTTAGTGAAGCTACGTAGGTCTTAATTCTTAAAATTAGTAAAAATTATACTAACAGGTACCTACTGCACCTCCTATATTCAATAATTTGTTAATAAGAGAGATTTTCTTTGAAACTAAGCTTAAAACCGGCTCAAGATTCAAGATTTTTATTTGCATCATGTTGTACAATCATCATCATCATCAGCCCATACCCGTCCACTGCTGGACATAGGCCTCCCCCGTACGACGCCACAAATAGCAGTCCTGAGCCGCCTCCAACCATCGACTCCCTGCGACCGCTACGATGTCGTCGGTCCATCGAGTGGATGGGCTCCCATGTAGGGGGGATTTGCCATAATCACCACGCTTGGCAGGCGGATTGGTGATCGCAGTGTTGGTGTTTAAAAATACTCAGACGGAAGCTGCTGCCCTTCCTCTGGTAGGCTTCCCTTAGTCGGCTCTTACGACATCCACGGGTTGAGTTGGAGGGGTCGATATTCGTACGCCGCGGCCCCACGGCCAGTTGGTTGTACAATAGAGGTCTTCAATTATTCAATTAGGTACAAGTTTCAACATGAGCCCGGTTGGGGCACTGCAATTTGGAATACAGGGCCCGTACTCTTAAAAACGAAATCGAAGTTTCTGATTCTTTTTCGTGCAAACGCTAATCTTATACCATGGAAATAAGAGTTGGTTTTGCACGAACACGAAAAAGAAACTTCGATTTTCCTTTTCCGAGTAGGCCCCCAGTTTCCAATTAACAAAATAACATTTATGTCAATATTATATCAAATAATATTATAACAAATAAATAACTTCATTATGATTGTAAGCGGGTTAACTACGAACCTAGTTTCTGTTGGAAGAACACCAACGTTTGTTGTGTGCCAGTGTGCGTCGCGACGCTGAACGAGCGCGACGCGAACCGCACTCACCCTGAAGAAGTCCCTCGTTAAGGGATGAAACGTTGGTGTTCTTCCAACACAAACTATGTTCGTAGGTAACCCGCTTACATTCATAATGAATTTATCAAACTACGAAAGCTTTTATAGTAAAATAAATAACTCTCAATTAAAAAACTCCGCCCTGAATTATTACTGGGTGGCTGACTCCCAGCTAGATTGATGGATGCCACTAAAATACTATTTCGTAGATATAAAACAGTCCAATGATGATGATGTCAATTATTATTCCTTTGGACAGTTTCTCTCAAGGGGTATCTCTGATCATCATTACTCTGTGTACTGTGTGTACGTATGTACTACACTAGTGCGCGCCTTCTAACTGCAGTGGAGGACACCGCGCGCGCGTTTTGCTTGCTCCATAGATGGCGCGTGGTATCCCCGCTAGGCTGCCAAATGCCCAAGGTCATTTGCCTTTGTATACGCCTTAAATGGGAATGGGTGATCGGTCTTTAATAGGGTTTCAACAATTATTCGATGCGTATTTCCATCCAATAGCACGCGCTATAGCAACAAAGACACTCTGAAGGCACTATAAAACTATTTCTTAAAGATAGAGAAGAAACCTCTAACCCAAGTGCAAAAAGAAACTTCATAATATTTTATTTCATACGCAACGTATAATAAATAAATAAATAATGAGAGTATGTTTATGGCAGGCGTCCATAGTTTCCCCCATAGCCCAATTACTTAGTCCATCCATTCCACAATAACATGGCTTTTTTGTTATTTTCATTTTCCTTTGCAATAGTCTCTACACCTGGCGGATATCATCTTCGGGTGTATCATATTGTGCAATCAAGGATGATACCCGCTATGTGTAGCTCTCGCCTTTAGATTAATTCTCATAAAGTGCCTCTGTGCTGTTGGCTTCGGCTCCACGCATGCCTCCCAAAGGACCGGGTCACTATATGGCCCGTGATCATGGAAATGAGAAACAGATAATAAATAATAAGTTCAAAATAAAATTAAGAAGATATCTAATATCAAAAACAGAGACAGTACCCCTCCAAAATTTTGATAAAATACACATTGGGTACGGGGGAGGCTTATGTCCAGCAGTGGACGTGTATGGGCTGATGATGATGATGACACATTGGATTCCTATTGTTAACCGATGTATGTGATAGAAAAAAACAATTTCTTAATTTTAAGTGGGTATTAGGTACTTCCCCCCCTACATGGGAGACCATCCCCTCGATGGACCGACGACATCGTAGCGGTCGCAGGGAGTCGATGGATGGAGGCGGCTCAGCACCGCTATTTGTGGCGTCGTACGGGGGAGGCCTATGTCCAGCAGTGGACGTGTATGGGCTGATGATGATGATGATGATGATTAGGTACTTATTTATATATTTTTATTGTACGTCCGAAATGATAAACTGTTGACCTGTTGTTAAGTACTTCATAAGACAAACTATATAACACAAATGAAACAATAAATTCTTATTCTAATTTTGGACAATCCACACAGCATCATCTAGCTGCTGAGCAGAGCTTGTGTTAAAGATAAAGATATCTATTGTCAAAACTGTGTACAAAAAGATCTTAAACAATAAGTTGGTAACAACAGATTGTCCGCCAATTACGGAAATACAATATAACTAGGATATTGTATTTCCGTAATTGGCGGACAATCTGTCTGTCAAATTTAGTAAATAATACCATACTTAAACTAAAATTCACACTATTGCCGCATCTTCTGTTACGGAATTTTCATTACTGGTTGATTTGTGATAAATTCACTGTCAAAACTTAAAATTAAGGTAATCTTCAACAGTGTTATGGGTACATTACCTACTAGATCACTGGTAAACATAGGTATTACATAGATAGATATTTTATCATACATAGAAAATGCCCAGAACACCCGAAACAAATATTAGTAGATCGTACAAATATTTGTCCCAAGGCGGGAATTGAACCCGCAACCTTCTGCACCGCAGACGGACCTTCGCCTGCTGCGTCATCGGTCGTCATGTACGTATACATGCATAATGCCTCAAAAATACTCTTCTTCAAATTTACTACAGAACTATAAATACAATTTGATCTCAAATCTATGTGTTTTCTTATTTAAAAGGATTTCCAGCATGCATGAATTAAACACGCTGTTTAATTAAAATTTTGAAAATATTTTTAAAAATTCCAATTATGCGTGTTTAATTAGAATTTTTAGTTGGTGCATGCTGGAAGTCCTTTTAATTATAGGAACACAGGTTTGAGATCAGCTTGTATTAACACTTGTATTTTTTATGATTCATTTATTAGATTTAATAAACACGGCGTAATCGACGTAGCCGGGCCGCAGTTGACAGTCACATTTAGCTCTATTCCTGTACCTACCAGTTATTACAGACTCGTCACAACGTAGTACAATCAAATGCATCAGACATTCACCTGGAAAAGCCATTTAGATTATATCCGGATATCATTCCTCTATGCAAGTTCGGAGGGTACAGAAATAACCGGTTATTGCTGATATTGAGTTTAAATGACATTTGACGGGAATTATATTCCCGACTCGCGAATATAATTCTATTTAGGCTTGAGGCGTATTTATCGTCACTGATAAAAGTCACAGATGTGGTGTGCCACAGTGTCAGAAACTAAATATATCTGTGACTGTCACTTTGATAATATGACTAAGTCAGAATGAGACACACCTAGTATTTTATACTTGGAAATTTGAAATGTATACCGCAATGTTACAAAGTTGTCAAAGAAAATACTGTTTAAATTTATTCGGTTAATCAACATGCTACTGCTACTTACTCAGTCGTCGCTACAAAAAATATATTATTCAATCAGTAAAACAATGAATTTGTACGTGATTGGTAGAAATATGTACTAGCTAGTATTTTGTCACAGGTATTTGGTGCAGATATTTTGAAGTCACAGTAACGTAAGTCACAGGTATCGGATTTTGCCTAGTATAACCCAAGACTATCTGTTAGGATATTTCAGACTTTATTTCTTTAGGCTTACAAAATAAGCACTCAGAGAAGTCAAATGTTATCCTATAATTAGTATAAATTTAGGTATAGTTATTATCAGTTATTATTATCAAATAAGAATTAAGCTGTTATTGATTTTCTCTTCACTTAATTTTTTTGTCCACTAGTGGAAGAAGTGCATAGTCGACAGTTGAGCCACAGAACCTTCTCACTAGCAAACATGCGTGCACTGCTGCTCAAGCCTTAGGCTGCTTTTCCACCAGAGATGTGCTATGCTACGTTGCTATGGATGCGTCCAATCGTATTCATTGGTCCAGCTTAGCACTGGTGTAAACGGGTACAAAAAGGCTAATGTTTACACAGATATGTCCACTGCTGAACATGCTTCCCACAAACACCTTCTGATTGGATTCTGCCAAGCTTTTACCCTCCCTTTGGTAGATTACGCCGAAGCTACTACCACGGGTAGATAATGAACAATTATGTAAAAGTATTATTTTCTAATGGCGATGGGCAGGCCATATGGCTCGTAGAACCGATAACCGTTGAGAAGTAAAGGTTCTTCAGTGGCGACGGCGATGCAATGCGAAACGGAGTGTGGGAAGACCTCCCACTCGATGGACCGACGACATAGTAGCGGTCGCAGGGAGTCGTTGGATGGAGGCGGCGCAGGACCACTATCGTGGCGTCGCGTCGTTTAGGGTAGGGCTATGTTCAGCAGTGGATGTATGCTGGTGATGATAGGTTGCTCTTTTCTAAATCCTGTTCACTAAATAAATTATTTAGCGTCGCAGGAATGTTTTTTTATACTTTTTCGATAAGCAGCCTTGTGTCTTCAGCGGTGTCAAACAGGGGTATTGTTTGAAATAGCTTTAGTATTTTGCTGAAGTAATCGGTGGCATTCTGAAGGAAGTTTTTCCTTTTTACATAAGTGTGGGTAAAATAAACAATCAGAGAAAAAGAGATAATAGATGGAAAGAGGGTAGTAGGTAAGTAAAACTTATCGTTTGACATCTTCAAAAGTGGCTGAACAGTGTGTTTGCTACACGACTTATTGTCGAGCTTTACTTGTAAATTATGTCAACAAATCCGAATAAAATAATTTGATTGTTCGAGTCCCGAATCTTTGACATTGTTTTTAAGTTTTGCAGGAAAAGCTCTAACCTGTCGTTAAATATTAATATTAGGTATTCAAATTAATTAATTATTTCTGTTAATATGTACATATATTCGTTACAATAATAGGGGTCCTCTTTTAAGCATGATTATGCTTGTGTTAGAGAACCCCGCTCTTCTATAACATAAAAAAATGTTTGTGTGTGTGGTATGTGTAGGTTGCCTCTGTGTGCTGGGTTAGGTACTCCTGAGGACACCGGTTTCATGAGAGTCCGGCAACAGGAGCACCAACATTGATACTGGACAATTCAATATAATAGAAATACATGAATATCTAATAAGTGTCAGGATTTGGGAGTGTTTTTTAAAAGCTTTATGTGTGGTAGTGTGTCTGTGTGTGAGCGAGGGTGGTGTTTTGTTTTTCGCAATCTGTGTTTGTGCAATCATGTATGCACAAATCATTGAGCGTGTAGCCGGGCTATTAGGTACATTCTCTTGCCGACAATATTTCGTATGTGTCAGTAAAATCCTACTACGTAATAGACATGTAGATTTATTTTTTTGAGGTTTATGTGATGATAGCGTCCTCTTGTTTAAACTAATGGAACGAAATCAACATGGCTGACAAAGACTAACAACTCGGCGTCATCTCAGAGAAAAGGCCGGCCTTTGAGTTCTGAAAACTACTACAAGGTGGCGTCTTTTTTAACCGACTTCAAGAGGAAGTTCTCAATTCATTTTTGTTGTTTTTTTGTATGTTTATGCGATATTTCCGCCAATTATGGACCGATTTTCAAAATTCTTTCACTATAATTAATAATAAATTTATATATAAAATATAGGTTTAACATTTGTATCCCCAAGGGATTAGTATTTTTCCCGCAAAACTAAAATAAGTGAGGGAATTTGAAGTCGGTTTATCGTTTTTTAAAACACGCTTTATTATAGGTTACTAAATAAAAAACAAGATAATTTTACTTATAATAACGTACTACGATTTTGAAGGGCACACCCAATGCAAAATAAAAATAACTTACCAAATCGGCAAGATGTAAATATTATGAAATCTCCCCGATAAATATTGCCTGTTGTGTTCAGCAAGTACTTACTTTCAGGTTATTCCGCCATTTTGAGAGCCGACATCTGCCCTCCATAAGAAAAGAGCAGTAACTAGCATTTTTGCATAAATTGAGTTCGATACATACATACATATTCGGAATCGCCCAACTTTACTAACGTATCAAAATTTCATCAGGAACTCTATTACCTAATAAAAATTTCAACAAGTAGTGAAAGCTTTGCACACATGACTGCAGCTGGCACAAAAGTATTTAGTAACAATTCCACGTAAAACCTCTGATGAGGTTTTAGGTTTTTAGTTTTTTCATAATAATTAAATTATATCTTATTTATTAATTCGTAATTCGAAGCTTGAAAGAAAACAAAATATAAATTCATGATTTATTTATTTGTCAAATACCTACTCTACTCAATGGCATCACAATGTCAAGTGTAAAGCCACCACAATAAAATGTAGTAGCTCAACAACTCAAGAAAATGATAAATAAAATTAAAAAACCTAGGAACAAATTGCTACTCATAGAACGCGACAATATATACAATATCACAACAAGCTTTTCGGAGGCAATACCATACATTTTCTCGCTAAAATACTAAT
The DNA here is from genome assembly GCA_947859395.1 of Eupithecia insigniata. Lineage (NCBI taxonomy): Eukaryota > Metazoa > Arthropoda > Insecta > Lepidoptera > Geometridae > Eupithecia > Eupithecia insigniata. Next base: position 2,212,451 of record OX402018.1, on the reverse strand, counting down.
AGGATTGATCAATACGTTCGAAATTATTATCCATGTCGCAATTATTTCGAAATTATTATCCATGTCGCAATTATTTCGAAATAATTATCATGAAATATTCGAAATAATTATCATGAATTAAATTCAAATTAGGAAATATTGAGAAGTAAATACTTTTGTCTGTAAAGAAAATACTGTAATGTCCTCACGATATCCGTAACAATGAATTAAAATATAAATCAGTTAATTATTTAAAATTGTCTATATATAAAATAATGATACTTAATGTCCTTAAAATTCATGTCATGAGTACATTTAGCTAAATTATTTACTACATGAGATTGGAGTCATAAGTTTTAATTTATGACTCTTAATTATTACCTATACTACTCCGGTGTCCAGCGCCGAAGATTTTGCGTCTTTACTATCGCAATTTGAAATCATTCAAGTGAAATATTGACACAACAAACGAAAAATTAAATAAATGGTTATTTATCATATTTTTCTTGTTAGCAACTACATTCGAACATGATAAATTTTCTAGAAAGCCGCTATAGTTTTGATGGTCTATCTAGAAAATAACATCAATATTAGATCTTTTAATCTCATACACATGATTTTTCTACTTAAACCTACATTTTTCTACACGAAAAAACCCTACGTTGGAAGAACGGTGTAACCCAAATTATATTTTGAACACTAATGAAACTGACATGAAAACAAATAGTCTCAGTATTCTCAAGTTACACATTTATGATAAATGCAAAGACAATTTTTTACTGGATTTGCCAACATAACAACTAGAAGTAAATAATTTACCAAGAAAAACAGTACATACAAACAGTTGAACTACTTGATTGGACATCGCTTAACGAAAACGGTCCAATCCACATTAAATTACTTTTGAGTAATGAAGGATTAAAGTATAAATGATATTTCTTTGCCTTGCTTTGATCTTCACATCATTGTTATTATAAAGAACATATAGTTTATTTTATGTCATTTTCAAATGTATACAAAAAAGTTTAAAACTACATTCATAAAGTATTGCATAGAAAATGCTTGTAATGTTGGTTCTGTAGCTTAATACAATTATGTCAATGGTTTTATCATGTAAAATAATGACCGGTCCAGAAAATTAGTTTAAGGTCGATCGTTTCTTGTTAGCTTTTAATTATTGTGGTTTTTTATTATTATTTCATCGTTCCACAAGGATGAAACTAACGGTAAAGTAATTTGATGCAAATCGCAAACTATAACACAAGATGAAACTTACTTCTATTCAATTGTTAATTTTAATCCCCAAATCTGTTATTTTCCCAAATGCTCAAAAAACCCAATGAATCAAAGTTAGTTTTTTCATACGTTAATAGAAAATAGCGATTGGCGGTGGTGGCAATTTGCGGCAAATTACTTTTCCGCTACATTTAATCCTTGTAGAACGCAGAATTTTTTTTAAACCACAAATAATTTCGAAATTCGCGAAATCGGTCACCCTTAATCAAAACACACACACGCACACAGACTACTTACACTAAATTAAAATAATACTCTGTAATACGTTTATATCAATAAAAACGAGTGTGACTGTAATGTTGCATTATTCTAGTGTTCTAGGTTTCTGATTAAGGTGGTAGGTAACGCATGAAAAAAAAACAGGGTTTTACCATTTTCCAGGTTCTACAATTTAGATGGCAGATAAGAAGTTTTACGCACATTGTAAGCTTACTTACACAAACTGCTTAAAATTGATTAAGCCATTACTAAATTGATTAAGGCATTACTAAATTGATTAAGGCATTACTAAATTGATTAAGGTATTACTAAATTGATTTAGCCATTAGTAAAACAATTGCCTGGAACAAACTTTGAATTAATCGTAGTTTTGGAGTTTGTTTATACATGTTTATAGTAATAAATATCTATGTCAATCGACTACAAAACGACAATTGATTCAAGGTTTGTTTTAGCAAAGATTCATCGTCATACGAATTATAAATCATAGATTGATACTTGCAATGTCTGCAAACATTCTTATCTGCTATTTAAATTACTTTTAGAAGCTAGGAAGTAGTATAATAATAAATAAATAATAATAAAAACTTGATGTTTTTGTCACGTGTGACCTACCTTAATTAATTTTAGTCGCTGATTAAGGTAAAGTTTAATCGGGGATAAAACTAAACACTGTTTAAGTTGAGAATACTGACTTCAAGACACAAAATGTATACAGATATTGCTTCATAGACGTTATTTGAGCTTTTCACACGTACCATAATTAAATAAATAATTAAGTATTTATTAAATAATTAGTACAATATACTTAATTATTTAACAAAAAATACAATTATTAAAATAAATTATATTGTAATAATTTAACTATTTTGGGATTGATTTCAATGAGGTTAAATGTTTAACTATATTTTATAAAGAACACATTTAATATAGAAATAAATTGTTACTACATTTATGTTATTATATTCACAGCACATCAAAAACTGGGAAATCGATTCTCTGTTTTGTAGAAGTCACTTAGGTCTCGAAACTAAAAACTGACATTTAAAATTAACGTTTACATACAAGTTTTAAAACTCTTTGAGTTTCATACAATTATCAAAACCCTTGGTTTAAATTTTGTATCATTTTGTGGGAAGCATTCTATCAAATGGTCTAGATTCTAGAATTCTTCTAAATCTTCATTTCACTTTACCGCATTCTCTGCCCAGATTGCCCATTGAAGCTCTTGAGTTCAGTATAAGGTTTGGACAGCAGCTTGACTTCATCAGAACCGCCTGATGAAAGAGATTGGTAACCTTTTCTGTTCTTGTACACCATGAGCCTGAAATGGAGAAAAAACTTTAAGTTATGTGGTCAAGACTTGGATAACAATGATTATTTTGAAAACAGGAGGCCCATAAAACGCAAATAAATATTTCACAAAACTTATTCTCTGGAATATTCGTATTCTTATTTATGTTCAGACGTGGACGTGATGATAATGATGATTCTCTAGAAAATTTTAAATGAGTAATAGAATGAATCAACATTATTATGATACCTAGCTTTATCATAAAAAATAATACGATTGCATGTTTGTCCATAATTTCTTAGCAAATTAGACTTCAATGGACCGCATAACCGCATGTTCACACGATTCGATTATATATCGATTCGATATAAATAAAATAGTAAATAAGGATGAAATTGTATTGTGACTAAACCGTATCCTGCAAAAACCGAATCGTGTGAACATGCTGTAAGCAGCTTAGACATAACCCCCTGCTATATGTCCAACATGTTGGAACTAATTATAGACAAAATTTATTTGTAGTGCGAGTAGAACTTTCAAAGTATTCAGCAGGACGTTATACATTGACCCTTTCAATACCAGCATTCACAGGGCAAAGCGATGCATCACTCTCAACTTCTTTTGCACATGATGTATAACAACATCAACACTCTTTAAAATTAATAATTTTTATTTGTGTTATATTCTTTTGTTATAATTTTAATATAATTTTATTGCATTAATAAGTAAATATAAAGTACGTAATTGTCGACGAAAGAAATTTAAGTGTTACACACTTATAGTTTAGTATGATTCTATAAGCGAATGCCTATTATTAGCTTTCTGTGTCTATTTTAAATTCTATTGTAATTAGTTAAGCTGATGGCAATCCGAATTAATTAAATACAATAAATAAAATTATGATATAGGCTGAGGTGAAGGTGTCAATTCTTAGGTCACGATCTCCAGAGCGATGACAGGGACACAGATCGTCGGTTGGAGTGGAATCATCTGTATACAACATCTTAAGCGGGCTCCGTGAAAAATTGCCCAATTCTGTTCGCACGGTTTCAAATATTTATCTAAAACGAATCTAATATACATAAGTAATGAAACAAATAATAAAATATATAATATTTGAAGTACAGGATAAAATATTTCATTTTACAATATTTGGTTTTCAAATGAACTGAAACATTACAAAGAGTTCCAGATAGATAATAAAGGTTTAAGGCGAGGTGAGCCCAGCACTTGCAAGCCGCAAGCAAGAAGCAAGACGGTGCGCAGACAGCCGAGCACGATTTTGTAGATATTTAGGTGCTTTGAAAAATATTTGTATGACATATAAAAATATTTTCTAGTGATGTACTGCGTAATAACGTTTGCAATGTTTTGGTATACAATTTGTGTCCTTTTTTTTCATTTTTCTATTCACAGTGATCATTTAAAGTTTCATTTAGAGGTAACTTTGACATTTTTTTTGATCGGGTGATATGTCACCACTGTCAGACAAAAACCACGATGTTTTTGTCTAGTAATGCATTAGAAAATATCCTCAACTATAATATGTTTGAATTTCAAAACTATAGGCCTTATAGTTATTGAGGTACGGACAGTTAAAACTCCCTAAATCCGGGTAACCCAGCCTTAAGAACTCTCGTTTACATTGGAAATTATCTCACACATTAACGTACAAATATTTGGATGATATCATTTAGTTGCAAAACAAATTTGCTACTTTAAAACAATGATTATTTAGGAGCTATACAGTATTGCGCATTGAATCTTAGGAATATTATTATTGTGTGTACTATTATAATGTGATTGTGAAGTGAAAAGTGGCAGCGCGTCAAGGTTCAATTTTTTATCATTTTGGACATATGTATGTACGAGTATATCGCATAATTGTTAAAAATTCCAAAAATGAGTTATGCTTGCCAAAGTGCTTTACAAACGCCTTTCCATTCGGGTGGGACAAGGACCTTTTTTATTCGGCTTCGTTTCGCTAAAGGGCAAAAGCGTTTTTGTCTTATTATTGTTTTCTTTTTCGTTATTTTGGCGGGACAAAATTTTATTGGTCAGTTGTGCATTCACCGCGGCCCGCAGCACTCGACAGTTGGGGCGACAAATTCGGTAAATATGCCCTTAAAATCGTGAAATAGCTCTCCTGTAAAATTACATTTAAGTGTAATTATGCCCTTGTATTACCGAAGGTGCGATATCATGCCCAGTATTTTGTTTAGGTACTTTCTTAAAAGCATAAATGTAGCAGATTCATACTTGAAGTTCCTAGTAGGTATAAAGTCTAATAAGTTAATATTTATTATTCTGTTTCTCATTTCCATGATCACGGGCCATATAGTGACTCGGTCCTTTGGGAGGCATGCGTGGAACCGAAGCCAACAGCACAGAGGCACTTTATGAGAATTAATCTAAAGGCGAGAGCTACACATAGCGGGTATCATCCTTGGTTGCACAATATGATACACCCGAAGATGATATCCACCAGGTGTAGAGACTATTGCAAAGGAAAATATGAAAATAACAAAAAAAAAACATGTTATTGTGGTGAATGGATGGACTGGGTAATTGGGCTATGGGGGAAACTATGGAAACTATATTTATTATAATTATTAGATTTAACTAATAATAATAATGTAATTCTAGACATATCGCGTTAATTTATTTGTGATAAAGTTTTCTCATTCAAGTATTCAAGTATTTAGTTTGCAATCCTAATACATACAATGTGAGAGGTTTTAAATATTTCACTTAGAGGCTAGGTATTAGGAGCCCTGTTAGGGCGCCATGCAACTTGAGAGGTAGCTATTATAATTTTAAATGTCACAATAAAGCTTAGTTTTAAAAAAGTTGCACATTATTTAGTACTACAGTTAATCACTTAAGCTAATTTAAACACCAAAGCTAGTTGCACTTTATTTAGTACTACAGTTAATCACTTAAGCTAACTTAAACACCAAAGCTAACTTAATTTCTAACGGTTATTGCACAGAGTTATCTAATCCAAAATCTAATAATGCTAATATTAATCTAATGTATCATCCATAAATTTTTTAATTGAGTAATATGTTTTAATTAGGAGTTGGTAATAATTTACTTCTATCATCTCTACCATAAATATTTTTTTACAAAAACTTAAAACAGACGAAACATTTTTAAATTTTACTTAAGTCCTTGATTCTTTGAGGACCTCCTCCTTTTTTGAAGTCCATAACAATAGAATAGCCATGGAAATAATGTAGATAGATATGTTAAGTACTTAGATACGTACATATTTGCTTACACGCCAGCAGATGCTCTGCAAATGTCAGTGATTGTGTTTACTAGATTACCTGTCAAGTACGCACCGTGCACGATTTAATGATTTCCGTTCTATGTTTCTCCTGTTCTTTTTCTACAGCGCTTCTTCTTTAAATTAAGAAATTATTGTATTCAATGCCACTTTTTTATATTATTTCTTTTGTGTACCTGTTCAAATGTTAAGTATGACCTAAAATAATAATCACGAGATTACCATAAGAAACTTGATTTTAATGTGTTGAAATAAAACTTAAATAATTAAAAATGTGGGTTGTGCTATTGTTCTTAATCGATGTCGAATTCAGTTTTTTTTTTTTCAGAAAAAATATTACTTTTATTTGAACCACCAGGTAAAATTAATGCTGGACAATTCAAACAGCATTATCTAGCGCCAAGCTGAGCACAGCTTGTTTTTATTGTGAACTAGATAACTGATATGCTTCACATAATACACTTCATGATAGATATTTTTTAAACATAGAAAACATCCAGAACACCCTGAACAAATATCTGCAGATCGTACAAAGATTTGTCCCGAGGCGGTAATCGAACCCGCAACCTCTTACGTTGCAGGTGGACCTTCCCCCACCGCACCACACGGTCGCCTATATCAATAAATTGACAAGAACTAATTTAACTGTGAATAATTTGAATTATTATGAAATAATAATAATTATTATTAATTATCCATAGTTTCCCTCATAGCCCAATTACCCAGTCCATCCATTCACCACAATAACATGGCTTTTTTGTTATTTTCATTTTCCTTTGCAATAGTCTCTACACCTGGCGGATATCATCTTCGGGTGTATCATATTGTGCAACCAAGGATGATATCCGCTATGTGTAGCTCTCGCCTTTAGATTAATTCTCATAAAGGGCCTCTGTGCTGTTGGGTTCGGCCCCACGCATGCCTCCCAAAGGATCGGGTCACTATATGGCCCGTGATCATGGAAATTATTATTGCTTGGTTATTGCGTTCAATAAACCGATTTATTATGTGAATTTTATGAAAAGTTAATTTTGGCAGACTGTTGCTACAGGTAGCTCAACTGGTCCAAAATAAATTCAATACTTCGAAGCTAAAATTAAAACACACCGCTTAAAATCAAAGAGGCACAAAAGCATCACCCTGTGCCCGATACAATAAAGTGATTACCTTGCGTTTGCGCAGGTCGCGTCACTGCGATTGTAGTGACAAAGCGACCTTCGTGCAGTGTTCACGTCTGATCTAGCTTTTGCTTTTAGTCTGGTAAGGTTACCGTGTAAAAATGGTGCTATAAAATATCGAGATAAAAAAATTACATATACTATATGTACATATATGTGACTTTGTAGAAATCATAAAGAAAAAAATTATGTTCGTTACATACAGTGTCGTTGGAAAAATCTATGTTTTCTGTTATACAACGTATTATTCAGTTTGCGCTTATACATGGTTACAGTTATATTCGAAAGTTTTACCATATAAATTTTTTGAGCATATCTAATCGTTTTTTTTTATAAATGTATCTCGTCTTCCATCTCGCGTAGATAAAAAAGTCACATAGATAAAAAGACTGTACAATGTTCATAACCTACTGCGTGACAAATAATCTTGCGCCAATTTATAATTACCAATATTATATTTAATACCAATAATTACCACCAAAATTATATTTAATAACAATAGCTTTAGGTATTTTTACAAGCTTTTATTCTACTTGCCCTGTTTTTTTGTGTTGGGCAAATCCTGCAACTGTAATTAAGACCAGTTGTTTTCAACCGATTGAGCTGAAATTTAGCATATTTATGTAAGTTCGGTGAGAATGCAATGTCATGGTACCATCGAGCTGGTCTGATGATGGAGACCGAAGGCGGCCATAACCCTCCTAAACGAAACTACTTAAACACGTCGAGTTTGGGTTCATTGGATTTGTCTTCCCAAGCAATTTGGTCCTACATGATATGAAAACTTGTATTAAAAAAATACTTTTTCAAATTTGTTATACCTACACGTACATAAGTGACATATTTTTTTCTTTTTACAGGTACATTTCTAATGTATACAGAGAAAAATTGTAAGTACAGAAAAGTTTGCATTTTCAAATAAATATTCAACTTTTCTTGAGTTTCATTTAAAACATTCCATAAAACCGTGAACAAAACATTTTACAACATTGCAATAAACAATGATAATTACGTAAGCTGATTCACACAAGAGCTTATCATTGTCAATCAATTTTCAAGAACACAAAAGGATTTTAATTATGGCTATTATTGTAGAATAAAGCATTTATTTTTACAGACGACGAGAAGTATATGCTTTGTTAAATATAAAAATGGTTAAGTACAATAGAACTTATGGGCCATCTATACATGGTCGAATGTATCGCCGCCGGCAAAAATTCCGTAGTAAAATTATCTACGCCAGTGTTCTTAGCCAGTGACGCGCTCTACGCTAAGGTGTCATGGAAGACCAGCGCTGCAGTTGCTCCCCGAGCTCCTGCAGCACACGCTGAGTGGCAGATTTTTGGTCTCACATTGTATTTTTTCTCTATTTAACCCTTTTCATTATTGTATTTTTGTTTTGTGAACCAATATTTTTTTTTTATCTTATCATAATCATTCTACTCAGAAAAGAAGACACTTAAATAAACTAAAACGTTAAACTTGTTTTACTCTAAATAATCTTTAAAGTTATAAAAGGATTTAAACTTTACTTAAACTGAGTTTTGTAATTTGTATTAGCTTCTTAAAATAATGCGCACAGATCCCCGTATTCAATCCAACGATCCTATCCATCCAAGGTTGTCTGGTAGAGATCGCTCGTGAGCGATAAGACCGCCAATTGTCACATTTCTTTTTTTTTTTGTTCAAATTGTTTGTAAACTGTTTTGTTAAGTGTGCAATAAAGTATTTTCTATCTATCTATCTATCTAAACACTAGGAATTCTTATTTTTTTTTATACTATATATAATTTGACTTGTCTAAGTGCTTATTTTGTAAGCCTAAAGAAATAAAGTTATTGATTCTGATTCTCATACTACTAAAGATCAATGTTAAATTTTTAAATAAGTTTTCGAACTTTGGTTAGCTTGACGCTAGTCAGGGCCCGTACTCTTAAAAACGAAATCGAAGTTTCTGATTCTTTTTCGTGCAAACGCTTATCTTATGCAATGGACATAAGAGTTGGTTTCGCACGAACAGGAAAAAGAAACTTCGATTCGTGAAAGTTTGTATGGATGGATATGGATATTTGTTATATTTATTTGTGTCTTTCACGCAAAAAACATTGAACCAATTAAGCTGAAATTTGGTATGGGTATAGTTTGGGACCTGATATAACATATAGGCTATTTTTTATCCCAATAAAACGTGGGCTAAGGCGCGGGCAGCAGCTAGTACTCAATAAAAAAATACTAACTTCCTTACTATAAAACGTAGGAAAATTACAAGGCACGAACGTGTAGGAAATTTTCTAGTGGAAATATATACACGTAATCAGCAGGTAAATATTTTCCTATGTGCTATATCCATATTAAACATTTAGCAGCTTTGATTTATTTACTTTTATTAGTTCATCCATGTCATCGCACGCATTTTTAACCGACTACAAAAAGAGGAGGTTCAATTAATCTGCATGTTTTTTTTGTATGTATGTTACGCGATATCTCCGCCAATTATGGACCCATTTTAAAAATTATCCCAAAGGAGTTCCATAAACTTTTTATCCCCAGGGAATTAGTATTTATCCCGCAAAACTTAAAATAAGTCTAAAAGATCGGGAATTTGAAGTCGTTTATCGTTTTTTAAAACACGCCAAATTATTCTAGATAAATAGTACCCTTAAGGTACATATTAAGAAGTTGTCGGTCTTATTGCTCAATGAAAAATCGTTACTAGACAACTTTTGGAGGGGATATTTATCATGATTTGAGTTCGCGTGAGGCACAAAAACTTCAAAAATTAACTCGCAGTGACTTCAGTTGTTCCGTGATCATGGCATGAAACTGTGTCGAAATATTGGAGGACTCAAAACTGAAATCATGGTAAAGTAGCTGCTGTCCGCGCTTCGCCGGCATTTTATCGGGATAAAAAATATCCTGTATGTTATTCCAGGTAACAACTACACCCATACCAAATTTCAGACCAATCAGTTCAGTAGTGTTTGCGTGAAAGGGGAACAAATGTCCATACATCTATTCTCACAAACTTTGACATTTATAATATTAGTAGGAAGTAGGATATATACAGGGTGTTAGTGTAAACAGTCTTATCCTTGAAACCAGAGGTTTAGTATCATGAGTAGGAGTAGGATATCCCGTTATAAATTACTTTAGTGTTGTAAATAACCATGATAGTTTCAAAACCTTTGGAGGGTTTTGCTCCTAAGCTCGCACACTTGGTGATTCACTTTTAATGTGCCTAGACCCTAAGAGCAAAAGTCAGGCTGTTAATAATAATCAAGTCAAAGACCTCTACTGGGCGAACGCCAAAACAAAACCAAGAAATTATGAGTCAATCTTTTGTAATCGGAGTTTGGAACCGAGACAGATGCTGACACAGAAGAGTGAAGACCCAACACTTCGGATGATGAAACAACGATTATGAGATAAATGGGTAAAGTAATGGCGTGTGTCGCTCAGAAAGGGGAAATTTATAGTTTTTTATAACACAGGGAGAATCTAGAGATGGTCAAATAAATTAGTTTCTACACTGGCTACAATCAAGGGACAGAAATAGCCCCCACGACGATGACGGTCAGGTGACGTGGATTTGTCGAGAGCTCTCGGACTAATTTTAGACATCCTGTAATATATCTACATAAACGGCAAGGTTTGACATTGACCTTGGAAGAACCTGGGGGACCAGGTTTGACATTGAACTTGGTAGGGCATTAGAATAATCTAGGGTTTAAAGAATGTCAATCTGGTATACCTACAAGGGCTCATCTTCTTTTTTTTGTTATTGACAATAGACAATCACTATCCATCAGGTGATATTGTGGCCAAAAGAAGGTCTTTAGTCTATAAAAAACAAATAGAAACTGTGTACTTTCATAAAATGTAATATAATACCTAAGTAAAGTATCCATAACAAAAGCTCCGCTCCATGGTATAAGAAAATAAGGTATGCTCTTACGGGAGTGTCGCCAGGTGACGTCACTGTCCAGTTGCCACTATATTTCAACAAAATGTAGAAGTTGGGAAACAAATCTGATAAGGATCAATTGAAAAATCAATAAAAAATTATAATCGACAATTACGTTTGTTAGATCAGTCAAAACAACGTTAGTTAAATACAAATCAATGTGTTAAATAATGGGTAAATAAGAAACCATTTAGTTCTATCAGATTCATACAGGAGCTCGGGGAGTTACGATTGTAAGCTACTGGTAAACACCAGGTCACAGAGTCGTCTTCTCATTCGCCGATGGCGATGATGACGTAGCTGGCGACACCCACGTGACCATCGTTTCTCGGAAGAGCATACCTGTTTTCTTATACCATGCCCCACTCATTATATCCATATATCATATAGGTATAATATATATATATATGGTATATGGACAATAATAATTTAGGATGATTCACACAGCACCATCAAGCTCCAAACTAATCGTAAGCGGAGCTTTTGCTATGGGTACCTACTTTACTTACTTAGGTATTACATTATAAGTATGTACACAGATGTTTTTTTCCGATAATAGAGCTTCTTTTGGCCACAATCTCACCTGGTGGAAAGTGACGATGTGGCCGACGGTGTATCACGAAGGTCTAGAAGATACCTATTCACTCTTGTCTTGAAGAGACCCAGATTGTAATTGGCAGGAAAAACAAAAGCAGGCAACGAGTTCCAATCCTTAGCGGTCCTAATGAAGGTGCAGGAAAACCGTTTAGTACGAGTGGATGGTATATCCATTAGATAAGGATGGTATTGAGCTGTCCGTCTGCTTGACCTGGAGTCTCCTGCCAAAACTGTATGTCGATTCTTGATAGAAAACGCTTGGATTAAATTTTAGTTCAAAAGCTGTATTTTTTGACTTACTTCAAATAAGGAAGTGTAAAATACAATGTCGAGAGACAATAGAGGGACTTTGTGTGGAAGTGACTAGCCTGCCACATTAAGTTCTGTTTACTTTGGGGGCTAGATGATTCGTGGCCTGGTCAATATGCTGAATCGAGGGACATATTTTGATTGTAAGGCACACATTTATATGATTGTCATGCGCTTGCGCAAGTTTTTTTGTTGGTTTAATTTGGCGTAAATCTTATACTACATATTTTATAAGCGCTTATCTAAACCAACTTCGATTTAATTCTATTTTGGGAGCATTTGAGAAAATGTTGAGTTTTTAGCCCAGAAACTCATATTTTCCCAAATGCTCCAAAACTACCAATGAGCCGAAGTAACTTTTTTTATAAGTTAATTAAAAATTGCTTACGATTTGGGCCAAATTACTATTCCACTAGCCTTATTCTTTAAAGAAAGCAGAATAAATCAAAAACTACGAAAAAAAACGCCAACCCTTGACGATCATCCGTCGCACGCATTCGCCGTCCTTCCGACGAAGGCGTACGACATTGTTTGACAATTAAAAAAATATATTTTATAGACTTAATGTGCCTAGACCCTAAGAGCTAAAGTCAGGCTGTTAATAATAATCAAGTCAAAGACCTCTACTGGGCGAAGGCCAAAACAAAACCAAGAAATTAGGAGTCAATCTTTTGTAATCGGGAAAAGAGACAGACGCTGACACAGACGAGTGAAGACCCAACACTTCGGATAGTGAAACAATGACAGATGATTATGAGATAAATGGGTAAAGTAATGGCGAGTATCGTAGTCCCTACGATAAACTTTATTTATTTATTAACTTTCCTGAAGGTTCAGGAGAAAAAAAAAGGAAAACGCGCCTCAAGTCGCACTAAAACTATGAATCAAGTCATAACACATAACGCCAGGATGTCTACAAGTCTACTCGGATATTACTACGTGGGTGTTTTCCGTGATTCCTAGTTTTTTCTAGTTCAAAAAGGAAGTAGGATTATGAGAAAATAGCCTAGCGTGCGAAGAGATACAATGTTCACGAGATAATTTTAAATTATGGCTCCGTAGTAGGATGTTAAGGTGGAACCGAGGCTTGAGTGTCGATAATTTTATACAATGAAACATGTACATATGTTAAAGTAAACATTTATAGTTTTTGTTATTATTTTGTAGGTAAGAAAATATACAAATATGTACATTTTAAGCAATAAGAAATTTTTCAGAAAAGCGAGTGTTTCTGTTACCTACTGACTATATTATATGATGAAATACCTACGTTGCAATTATATAACTCTCATGAATACTACTAACATAGACTAAGAAAACTAACATAATATGGACCTAAATTGATATTTGATTTTTTGCTGTCTGAAATAAATGAATTTTATTTTTATTTTATTTATAATATTAAACCTATAAGCATTTTTATTAATTCTATAAACTTTATTCAGTCCCAAAATAAACGAAATTATAAAAGTTGCATTTGTAAAGAATTTGGACAGAAACTAAAGAAAATATATATGAACGTTTTACGCAATAAAAAAATGTAAGTAAACCGAGTCCTTTTCTGTTACCAACTGAATATAATACACCAATTAACATTAAAGCTATAAGCATTTTTATTAATTCTGTAACTTTATTCAGTCGCAAAATAAACGAAGTTTGTAAATAAAAGTTGCATTTACAAAGAATATAAGAGTACAGAAGGTATGAAGGTTAACGATAATGTGTTCACAATCAACTGCAATTATAGTACAATCCTTTTGTACACTAAGTACAAGGTCATAGATACGAGAATTCTACCTACAGCTTGTAGAATCTCGCAGTAACTAAAATTAATGAATTAAACTGTAATTCGCTAATTTGAAACCGCACAGCGCAAGTTTCTTGATTTAATGTTTAGTTGAAGGCTTTTTAATACATTTAGAGTGTGAATATCATTCATGTGTTGCATTAACAATAATTTATTATAGTATTTATATTTTTTGGAATTTTTAATGGTTACACATCGTCTAGAACTTAATTATGCATCTTTCTTTATTTAAAATATGCATGTATCTACTTATGACCGTTAACCTAATTAATAAATAAAATAAATAGAAAAACAGATGTGATTTTTTTATCATTTTATGATAATCCTTATAGCTACATAGGATGGAATGTATAAGTGGTTTATACCACGTGTTATATTAATAAGCTTACTTGTATAGTTATGACCTTATAATAATAATAAATAGCACAATTGCAATTTCTTATATGCTTACTCACTAAACACAATGTATCATATACAAATAAAATAATGTTTCAATACTGGCGATTTTTCATTATCACACTGCATTTTTATGCTTTCTTAACGGCTACCTTATAAGCTAAAAACAGTTATAGATTTTAAATTCGAGCATTAAGTCCGATGAATATAAGCAATTAAAAATAAAACCATACTTAATGCTAATCGGATTAAAATATTAATTAGCTGCTTTACAAAAATTCTAATTACTAGCGACCAGGCGGTTGACGATATTATCGAAACGTGATCGTGACGCCTCCTTTGTCGATGGGATTCGGTACAGCAACTCTATCGTGCGGACAGGGAACTACGAAAATCATATATAAAAATGATTTTTCTATGGGTTTTGCATAGTTCCCTATAACCTTTTCACTAGAATGATCTTGAAATATTTTATCAAATAAAAATAAGCTATTTTGTACTTGTTTTAAGATTTTTTTTTTATAACTAGAATAAAATGGAATTTTCTTACTTTTATGGGCCTCAGGTAAAACGGGATAGTCCAAAATAAATGTATATCTGAAACAATCAAGACACATTTAGTTGATATTTAAAAAACCTAAGCTTATATTGCTCAAAAGATCATCGCCATTGTATACCAGTCTTCTTTGAAAAATAATAAATTGTTGCAACTTTATTAGATAAAGAGACTTTTTGGAAATACATTTAGATATTTTACTATTAAAACTTTCGTAGTTTGATAAATTGATTATGAATGTAAGCGAGTTAACTACGAACCTAGTTTGTGTTGGAAGAACACCAACGTTTCATTCCTTACCTCACCCTGACGAAGTCCCTCGTTAAGGGATGAAACGTTGGTGTTCTTCCAACACAAACTAGGTTCGTAGTTAACCAGATTACATTCATAATGAACATACAGATATATTATGAAAAGGAAGTTGGCGGTGTTACACCTCCCGTGCCTCGGAAAACACGTTAAGCCGTTGATTCTGCGGCTGACCCTTCCAGTCTGCCGTCTGTATTATTTCTGAGTTTCTTATTTCCATACTCTTAGGTCATTAGGCCTTGAATTGACTTTGCTAAGTGTATAAATAATTATTTATTTTATTTTGAAAGTCATGCGCGTGACTGAGGCAACACACAGAGGCAGGTTTCTTTAAAAATTAAGCGCAAGGCTTGGTCTACAGTGGTGGACTCAACCAGGAGGACAATTCCGGCAATATATCCACTCGATAAATATGGCAAGAACTGTCAAAATATCGAGTGATAAACAAGCGTATTCTCAAAATCGATATTTATCACTTAAGATTTTTATCCAGTGGTTATTAGTATCACTCGATAAAGTATCACGTGATACGCAGAATTTACTCCCTGGTATGCATAGCATAATATACTCGGAGTTGACACCATTTATTATTTATAATCATCATCAGCCCATACACGTCCACTGCTGGACATAGGCCTCCCCCGTACGACGCCACAAATAGCGGTCCTGAGCCGCCTCCATCTATCGACTCCCTGCGACCGCTACGATGTCGTCGGTCCATCGAGTGGATGGTCTCCCATGTAGGGGGGATTTGCCATAATCACCACGCTTGGCAGGCGGATTGGTGATCGCAGTGTTGGTGTTTAAAAATACTCAGACGGAAGCTGCTGCCCTTCCTCTGGTAGGTTCCCTTAGTCGGCTCTTACGACATCCACGGGTTGAGTTGGAGGGGTCGATATTCGTACGCCACGGCCCCACGGCCCGGATTATTTATAATACCTTCAACATATTAGAATGAAAAAATATTTATGTCATAATATCTATGGTCAACCTGTCTTTCATTTACAACATGGTGACAGCGGTGTTGAAAATTAAATAATTATTACAGTGAAAAACAACATAATCGCGTTGAAAAGTGATAGTTAGTTAGTTATTATTGTTAATACCTGTACCTTGATGTTATTATCTTAATATCTAATAATAGTGCTTACTTTGTTAAACTTAGGTATTTACTGGGTAGCTTTATTTAAGCCTTAAAATTGAGGATAAGAGGGTGTACCCATAATTTTTTATTGTTAAGTTTACTTTCAACTCAAGTGAGTAGAGACATAATACCTATTTATGTAAGTTTTGAATATTATAGCTACACTTAAACCTAGTGTGTATTTCGTTATTACTGTTACTAGTTAATAGCCTTATAAAAGTTTATAAAAGTTAATTTTTAAATGTTTATAGGAAAGATGTCGTATTTGTAGACACTTGTCATTCACTATGAATCGTTTATGGTAAAGAATAAAAGCAGTCTATGGTCAACCTGTCTTTCATTTACAACAGTAACAGTTCCGCGTATAACCTTCTCTGATAGTATTCAGAATATTTTTTCATTCTAATATTATGCAATGGATTTCCGCAAAGTAACGCCTGAATCTATTATTAAATACCTTCAACTACAACTATTTATATAATACTGTAGGTGACACTCACCTCACCCTAACGCCCCAGCGGCCACAGAAGCCATGACGACCAGAACCGCCGTAGCGACGCCGCCGGCGCCGATCGCCGCGCCGTAGACTGCGCCATCGCCGGTGCCGAACGCCTCAGCTGCAGACAACGCGTCTGTTGAACAAGCCCATTGTAAGCGTGCGAACGCTTATGGGCTCATCGAGACTCTAATGGTTTTGGAGTTGTCTCATTTTGTGTATAGATTATTAACTTTTATGAACTTGAATGGTTTTATATGAGGATTTACAACACATGTACAAATGGAGTTTAAATCCTACTGAAATGATTTTGGATAATTAATACGTAGTTAGATTACAGACGATGGACTATTTGATGTTTAAAAAAACTGGGCGAACTAATGGAACTATAAGACTTTAATATTTATTTTGGTGAAATAAAGCTTATTGATCATGTAAAACGTCGGTTTGTTTGATGAGGACTAAGAAACTTCATAAAGATAGGGGGTAAATGGGAAATGGAATTCGTCCTGACTTCTGGTTACGCTTATATTAGGGAAAAATAAAAGAATACATTTTAAGGTATTTAAGACAAAAAAGGTTATGTTCTAATTTTACAGCTACCATGAGCAACTAGAAGAAAAGTGCATTTTACGAATTGTTATGTGTTTTAATAACAAAATAGATAAATAATAAAATTAATGCCAAAACCAAAGTTAGTCTGAGAGCCCAACATGCATACCAAGAATATAAATAGAAATAAAATAGGAATAATCTGAAATAAAAGTTATATATTAGTATAATTGTTAACTAGATAATCACCTAAATGCTATATAATACATCAATCGAGATAAATAGATAGTAGTAACACAACACCACTAGTTCTGTATTTCAATAAATCATTATAAGTAGTACATAATTATGTTTTATTATTTATTTCTAACTATATTTTAAGAATAAATATTAGCTAAATACACAATTACTATAATACCATTTCAATAATATAAAACAATAACTAATATACCATTTCCTTTCTAAAGACTTTCAAAACACTAGGCATTACACGAAACATCTACTTTCATTATATGACTACAACATCTACAAACATACAGACAGAAAATTTATATTTAGATGACATACCTAGCCCGGCGACTGTATGGGTGAAAAAAAAACAATGAATTAGTTAATATCAAGCGGCAACTTAAACTATGTTATTAACTTAAGTTTAGTTGATTTGATGAAGTTATCGGTATTTATTAAAAACCATTACCAAAATTATACGAATGGCGTATGATCTAAACTTAGTACATAATGTTTATATTCTAGATGACTTAGGCTTTTTATCATTAAGGTCCAATTTCACCGTCTAGCTGGCAAAACTAATTCAACTTGATCGAAATCAAATCTCGGTTTCCTATTGTGATGAAAACCAAGGGAACCTACCAGAGGGCAGCAGCTTCCTTCTGAGTATTTTTCAACACCAACACTGCGATCACCAATCCGCCTGCCAACCGTGGTGATTGTACACTTGAATGATACATCGTTGCCTGCTTCTGTTTTTCCTGCCAATTACAATCTGGGTCTCTTCGAGACAAGAGTGAATAGGTATCTTCTAGACCTAGGGCTGGTGACCGCAGTAGGGGGTGTTAAATAGAATGAAGATGGATAAATACCTCCATATTGGTTGAGCATAGCCATGATAACACCGTTGGTCCATCCGAAGCCAGTTTGCACGACGTATTCGCCGCCCCCGCCGAGGCCGCCGAATATTGTCGCGTCGTACTGAAGGAATGTTAATGGTTTACGTATAGATGTTTATTTTCTTTTTTGACGAACGATGCGGCGCCGGCGTGAAGATGGAGGTTGCGGGTTCGATTCCCAACTTGGGAAAAATATTAGTACGATCTGCAGATATTTGTTCCAGGTGTTCGTATAGATGTTTATTTTATTTTTGACGACCGATGCGGCGTGCTGCTGCGGGTTCGATTCCCAACTAGGGGCAATGTTTGAACGATCTGCAGATATTTGTTCGGGTGTTCTTTGTACTTTCTACGACAAAAAAATATCTATTTTTATAGACTTTATTTCTTTAGGCTTACAAAATACGAGGAGCTCGGGGAGTTACGATTTTACGCTACTGGTTTCACCAGGAAACAGATTCGTCTTCTCATTCGCCGATGGCGTCGATGACGTAGCCTGGAGACACCCATGTGACAATCGTGTCTCGGAAGAGTTGTTTTCTTATAGGTACCATGTTTCATACGAAATGTAGGAGAGGAACGTTGTGCAAAATAGAAGAGGAACGTTGTGCAAAACAGAAGAGGTGCGTTGATGGCACGCCCGCGCCCGCGCCGTTTATGACGTACCCTGGAGACACCCACGTGACAATCGTGTCTCGGAAGAGTTGTTTTCTTATAGGTACCATGTTTCATACGGAATGTAGGAGAGGAACGTTGTGCAAAACAGAAGAGGTGCGTTGATGGCACGCCCGCGCCCGCGCCGTTTCTGTCTGACCGCGCCTAAGATTTGAAACTGCTATGGGACTTGGCAGAATTAGAAGGTAGCGTGTTCAAATCACGTCGGGTTCACCAATGTAGGGAAAACTCATCCTACGTAAAAAAAAAGGCGGCTTCAGTCACCGGGAATTGTATATTGATGTTCAGTTAATGTTCAGACGACCTCTGTGGCGCGGTGGGCGAAGGTCTGCCTGCGACGCAGGAGGTTGCGGGTTCAGTTCCCGCCTCGGGACAAATGTCTGTACGATCTAGAAATATTTGTCAAGGGTGTTTTGGTCGTTTTCTATGTATAATCAAAAATTTCTATTTATTTAGTGTATTCTGTTATGTATCAGCTATCTAGTACCCATAACACAAGCTCTGCTTTACTTGGGGCTAGATAATGCTGTGTGAATTGTCCAGTATTATTTATTTATTTTATATTGTTATTTAGTTTACGGATTACATAAATATGAACATAAAACAAGATAATCAACTTGTATTGTTGTGAAGCGCGAAATAACCAGAGACATGAAATTATCTGTCACCCGACTAGGGATGTCGCCATGAAAATAGTGTTGTGTCGAGCGAGTCATTCGAATCGCTACAACCTATCTACATTTATGACCTCAATATTTGTAAAGCCACTGACAGAATTTGACTTGGTTTTCATAATAATGATTTTGGTCGTACCTTTTCAAGCATTGCCGTCTTTTCCTTCCACACTTCGAAGTTAGACCGCACCCATTTCGTTGCCATCTCGCTTGCATACCTCATGGCTTCCGGCTGACCTGTGAAGTAAAAGGAAAATTAATGTAATCATTTAATTGTTGCGGGTTCGATTCCCCGTAGCAGGACGAAACGACAAAATAACACTGGGCAGGACCAAATGTTGGTTTCGGGTCTGGTTGTTTTTTAACCTCTATGAAAAAATCCTACTAAAATTATAAATGTCAAAGTTTGTATGGATGGATGTATGGATACTCTTTTACGCAAAAACTACTGAACCGATTAGGCTGAAATTTGGTATGGGTATAGTTTGGAACCTGGAATAACATATAGGCTATTTTTTATCCCGATAAAACGCGGGCGAAGGCGCGGGAAGCATAATGTTATAAATGTCAAAGTTTATGAGAATGGATGTTTGTTCCTCTTTCACGCAAAAACTAATGAACTAATTGGGCTAAAATTTAGTATGGGTACAGTTTGGCACCTGGAATAACATATAGGCTATTTTTTATCCGGATAAAAAGCGGGCAAAGGCGCGGGCAGCAGCTAGTACCTTATATTATTATACCATGATGGAGTTTAATATAGCCACTGCGGTAGTACTCACCCGTGCTAGCAAGACCTGTGACAACGATGTACTGTAGCGGCGGCCAGGCGTTAGGGTAGTCCCATTGCTCTCCTGAATGTTCCATTGTTGTCGGTATACCACCTTCGAATATGTCCACCTGAGAAAAAAAACAACAATTAGGCATTTTGATCACTAGCCTTAAGAAGGCAACGAACCTCGGAAACGGAACGGCCCATGCTGATTTGTTGTTGTTTCACGTCGAATGAAATGGAGCGCGTTATTAGTGAGAAAGCGCGTCTGACCATCAAATACGACGCTGTCATGTGGCTGAGTGCGTGTGCTCAGTGTCAGCAGCATTTTTTCATATTGTTTCGTACTTCGATTAATTTTGAATAAACGATTCATTTCAGAAATATTTTTGTTTATTTAAAATGTAGAATATATTTAGGATGTTTGCAACGCGACAAATTTTCGATCATGCGAAAAAAATCGGTTGAAAATGACTCGATTTAGTGGTCAAAATTAGTTTCGCTCTCATTTAAAGATCATTATGTTTTTTGAAAAACTAAACCGCTACAAACATAGCTATTTTTCATATGATTACATATGGAAAATTTCAATAAGATCGGGGACATAGTTTCCAAATGAAGCGGAAAGTACGTTTGTATGGGGGCTAAGGCTATCCGTTCCGTTCTTAAGCCCATCACACACGTAGCTATAATATATAGTAATATGAATCGATATATTTTCTATACAAATTTTCGAGCGACTGCACACGTAGCTATAATTTATATTTCTGTGACGTCACAAAGCTATACCGCAATTGCTTGTATTGCTTGCTTTATAGCACGGTATATTAATATATATGTATAAGGTGTAAGTCAAATTAGTGCACAATATCGCAGGGGGATATGCTATTGGTGCTACAGTATAATATAAAATTAACTAACGGGGTCCAAGGTCAATATTATACCTACCCAAAATTATAAAAACCCTTATTTTGCAAGTTCTGTATTACGTTATACTACAGTCCTTCCAAACAGATGATTGGCATATATTATGGAGAGCATTGACCGTGCGGCGCGGTCCACTCGCGCGGAATGAACTCATTGTCAGTCTGTTTCGTGATCACGTATAGCTCTGTCACTTTCGCATGGGGGCGGGGCCATTGCGGCGACAATGACCGCGAGGTATGAAAGAGTGGTCGCCTTATTTTCGGATGGCTAAGTACGTAGTATAAGGCGTTATTTGAGATAAATATGTATTTGAGACAAATTAAAAATTCGGTAAAAATAAAAAATCGTTTGCGGCTTTGTTTAGTGAAAGTTAATCTGTAGCAGCAGGTGAGTAACCTCCAGCGGTATTGTGCACTAATTTGACTAGCACCTTGTATTATAACTACGCCTGTGATGGACTTTATACTTGTCCATTGTATTATAGAACCATCTTTCCGTTGCTTTAGCTTGCAGCATCTGAGTAACCTATCACAGATAATATTATTAAGTCCTGGGCGTTGATTATGTCCTCATATTTAACCGATTTCAAAAGAAGGAGGTTATCAATTCGTCTGTATGTTTTTTTTCTTGTTTTTGTATGGTTGTTACGCCGCTCTTTGTATGTACTCCGCCAATTATGGACCGAGTTTGAAAATTCTTTCACTATTGTATAGAAAACAATTTCGAAGGGGTCCGATAAAATTTTAATCCCCAGGGGATTAGTATTTATCCCGCAAAACTTAAAATAAGTGCAAAAGTAAGGGAATTTGAAGTTGGTTTATCGTTTTTTAAAACACGCCATATTATACAATATTCTTTCGCCTAGTCTTTTGTGCGCCTTACCTTAACTTTATCCAGATAGTTGATGACCCGGCTGACGTAATACTCTTTCCGTCCCTTGTCGTAGCTGCCGGTCCAGAGCGGTGCCAGGTTAGACGGGTAGAAGTAGTCCCGTCGTCTGCGGGACTCCAGGCTGTAGTCCAACCAGACTCCGACGTCTTCATGCCAGAGGATCTAAGACAAGGTTAAGTAAAGCTATGAAATCCTACTAATTCCTACTGTACGGTTCACGTACAGCATTAAAATACCTATAATTATTTCGGCTGACACCGCGTTCAGCTGCTACCTACATTTTAGTTAAGCTTTAGCCGCGGACTAAAGCGGATGAGTATCTTTCATGAACTTTGTACACTTTTCACAACATAACTTCTATTGATTAACTCAGTGTTTTAACTCAAACTATCATACTAAAGCTCTGGGCTCGTACACCTACTAATATTATAAATGTCAAAGTTTGTAAGGATGGATGTATGGATATACCGACCGGGTAAAC
Organism: Eupithecia insigniata; assembly: GCA_947859395.1. Lineage (NCBI taxonomy): Eukaryota > Metazoa > Arthropoda > Insecta > Lepidoptera > Geometridae > Eupithecia > Eupithecia insigniata. The sequence goes on along the minus strand of OX402018.1, from coordinate 2,189,516 downwards.
CGACCAACGCAGCAGATATGCAAATGCATATCTGCGCAGCGCAGCTAAATAGCTGCGCTTGCATTTGAATGTCATGTATTTGCCCCTGTTTACCTAAATTTACTCAGTTCGCGATCGACCGCCATCGTCGCGAGTTCAAACCACCATTTCAACCATTACCTACCATTTTACCATTCTTACCGGTGTCTTGTGAATATAGTCCGTACCATACCATACCAGTGACTTTCCTTTGCACCTACACCAAATACCAATCTCAAAGGGCTGTTTGGGGACCAAGCATTAACATCTACCACAACCCCCAAGCACAACTCTTTTCAGTTACTCTATCTCGCAAAAACTACTGAACTGATTGGGCTGAAATTTGGTATGGGTATAGTTTGGGATCTGGACTAAAATATAGGCAATGTTTTATCCCAATAAAATGTGGCCGAAGGCGCGGGCAGCAGCAAGTATATATATTTACTATAGAAAAAAATTTAACAGAGAGCAGAGTTATGCTGCATTTTTTCCAAGTTGAAGGTCTTATTTGACGTCGTTTTGCAATACAGTCGTCATTTTAGCCAAAAAATTGTCAGCCAACCAGCTTGAAACGCGTATACAGATTCATTTTGGCGTTATAGACGTTCTCTCAAGTCACATAAAATATAGAGTTTGCTTCGTGAGTTACAAAGTACAAAAATCGTTTATTAGAACAAGTACAAGTATAACAGGTTACAAGTTGAAAGAAGAGACGACATAAGTTAAAAACTGCGGCGTAATCTCTTCTCGCCCGCTTTCTGACACGACATTAAAAGTTATTCCTTATAAAAAGTACCGACGTTAACTAGACGCCTACTGAATTTAAACAGAACAGACCTGCGTATCCTGGTGGGAACACTAACAGGACACTGCCCACTAAACAAACACCTATTCACCATCGGAGCGACAGACAGCCCTCTCTGCAGAGGATGTCTCAGTGACGAAGAAACAGCCGCCCACGCAATCCTGGAATGCGAGGGAGTAACAACACAACGAACTGAAATCCTCAACTTGCCGAGGTCACTCCGCGAAGTCTGTGAAGATCCCAGGAAGATTCTGCGCTTCTGGACGGAGTTAGGCTGGCTTTGCTAGCAAAAACAACGCATAATGGACCAAATAGAGTTCAAATGCGGACAAGGGTGTACCCATACCTAAACCTTATAAAAAGTAATAAAATCGGCTTTTCGCAATCATCTAGATTTCTAAAGCTAAGTACTATGTTGTTGAACATCTATTATAAATTGTAGAGCATAAAATTTGCTACAAATTTTGTTCCCAACATTGTTAATTGTTTCACGTGCTCAACTGTTTTTGATATAGAAGACGGAGACCGCGCAGCACGCAGTCGTACATAATAATAGCTTAAATAATATTAAAAGGAAGATTATTAAAGGTTTCCAATACAGTTTCCATGTCTCTCCTCTGTATCGTTCAGTTTTCTCCATATCGTCACATTAATACGCTGCAGAGGCTGGACAGTGAAAGCCTCAACGCATTCAAGCCAGAATTCAGTGATGCGACCCAGTTCAGAATCGCGTGCACTTAATTTCCAAAGTGACAATGTAAATTCACCTCAAAGTTATCTCATGTGAATGGTCTAGCTACCTGTGGTGTCCATTAGGGGAGGCCTATGTCCAGCAGTGGAATTACCTCATCAATAGCATTCATGAAGTCAGCATGCACCGTCCGGTAGTACTCTGCTTTATCCTTATTGTCGAGGCGCGTGTGGAACTGCTTCATCAGCTCCGCATTCCACGCCATGATGGCGTTCAGGTCTACAGGGATGATGGAGCGGGTCTTCAGGTTCGTTAGGTTGCCTGGAAGAAAATAATTACATGTAGTCTTTCTTTTTTTGTCATATCACTAGTGTATTTACCATAGGCTTAGGATGAGTGAAAAAATCTTTGGTATTTACAGATTTGCAAACATGATAATAAAAAAACAGCCTTTACAGGACTCTTGGACACAATATAACAAGATAATGTACTTGGATTTTAACCGACTTCGGAAAAAGAAGCAGATTTTATGTTCTACCGTGTGATGTTTTTTGTATGCTCATTGATTTCTACGAATATATGGATGGACCGATATTGAAAATTCTTTCGCTATTGTACAAATAGATAAATAATGATCCCGAGGTGGTCCCACAAAAATTTTACTCCCGAGGGCTTAGTACATATTTATTCCGCGTAAACTTAAAACAGTATAACAAATAATATAATATTAAGGCATTCGAAGTCGGTTTTTAGTTTTCCAAAACAATAACTTTTTATGTCCATAATCGATGGATGGAACAGAACATCTAAAATTATTATGTCCATAATCAATGGAAGGAACATTCGAACACGTGAAATTATTATGTCCATAATCAATGGACGGAACATTCGAACACGTTAAATTATTATGTCCATAAGCAATGGATGGAACATTCGAACACGTTAAATTATTATGTCCATAATCAATGGAAGGAACATTCGAACACGTTAAATTATTATGTCCATAATCAATGGACGGAACATTCGAACACGTTAAATTATTATGTCCATAATCAATGGAAGGAACATTCGAACACGTTAAATTATTATGTCCATAATCAATGGATGGAACATTCGAGCACGTTAAATTATTTTGTCCATGATCATCAGAACAGTGATATTGTTTTTGTTAAATTTGTTAATAAATAAACAATATGACTGTTCTGGCTTTTATTTCCATTTTCTAAGTTAATTCTAATCAATACAATGCACTGAACATCTATTTTATGTAACGCTAATGCCAAACTTTTTTCTGTATAACTTTTGAAACTATCATGGTTATTTACAACACTAAAGTTAACGGGATATTTACCATGATTTGAGTTTTGAGTTCTCCAATATTTCGGCACAATGTAACCGTGCCGAAATATTGGAGAACTCAAAACTCAAATCATGGTAAATATCCCGTTAACTTTAGTGTTTTTTCTGTATGTTGTACAAATGAGGAAATTTTTTACTTATTAGTTCATATTACATATGTACTGGTATGCATAGAGACGGATTTATGCTGAGCATTTACTCAATACGCCTGTAAATAATGTCTGGGATAAAAGGACATTATATTGGGCATTTACTCAATACGCCCTGTAAATCCCCGGCATAAACCCGATCTCTACTTATCACAGTGTTTAAAATGACCAAAAAAAATCCCTATGCGGTTTATAGCGTTAATCGATCAACGAAATCATTTTAAATGCAAGAGTAGAACACCCATGTGTTTATTTCAAATACTTTTTTTTTATAAAACTTTGGGTGACCTTGCTCTAGATTTTTTTTAAATAAATTCTATAAACATAACTGTCCAAGATATTTAAAAAAAAAATACATATAATCTGACAAAGGGTCTTTAGCCACATCTTTAACAGTTTTTATTTTCGAAAAATCACCTCTGGATACCGAGTAATATTTTTTTTCATATTTTCGTTTTAGTTTTTGTCTCCCAAAAAAACTCAAAAGTGCGACTTGCGAGTAGCACAGAAATATAGTTCTTAATCTATCACTGGTATAATACCTCGTTGCACTATCGCGGCCTTTGGGAAAAATATGAAATTTCGTTCCGAGGTTAAATTATACAAAATAGGGTTGTCGCTACTGGTCAAACTTTTTTGTGAGTTTAATACTCACTTTTGTTATTTATTAACAAGAAGCAATTTTTATATCGCACGTCTGAGCATCAGCATTTCTATTATATATATTTTTACTTTTATCTACCATCGGCTGTTCAGCCCTAATGCCCAGATGCCAGCCCAGATGTGGTGAGCATGCGTATAGGGATTTTTTTTTGGCCATTTGGTACACTGCACTTGCATAAATGATGGGGCCACGCGACATACCACCAACTTGTTCATATCCTGCGACCGTCAGAAGAACTTGATCTTTTTCCTTTATGTATCGGTAGAATTTGCCTAAATCATAAATAAACGTAAGTGAATAAATAATGCTGGACAATCCACACAGCATCATGTCGCACCAAGCTAAGCAGAGCTTGACTTATGGGTGATATATTTAATACACTATATTATATATACTAGTTTAATTTCTTTATATTATTTGATTGTTATTTTCTTTGTCAATATATTACATAGATATATATTTTTCTCATATATAGAAATTACCCAGAACACCCGGAAGAAATATTGCAATATTTTTATTTATATTGTACTAGCAACCCGCTCTGGGTTCGCACGGATAGTAGAGCATATCTCAAAGGGGCAAAGCAGCGTCTTCGATGAAAGCTCTTATGTCGCTTGACTTTTTGCGTCGCCTCCAACAATTATAGTAATATTTCAACCAATTTACCAAAACCTGGACAAATTATATACTTTAACCTTCCTGAGGAATCACTCTATCGATTGGTGAAAACCGCATAAAAATTCGTTCAGTAGTTTTTGAGTTCACCGCGAACAGACAGACTGACGCGGCAGAGGACTTTGTTATTAAAACGCAACTAACTCACAAATTCATCTAATTAGATCAGAAGGGGAGATTGTGGCCAAACTGAGGTATCATCAACATCATCATCATCAGTCCATACACGTCCACTGCTGGACATAGGCCTCTCCCGTACGACGCCACAAATAGCGGTCCTGAGCCGCCTCCATCCATCGACTCCCTGCGACCGCTACAATGTCGTCGGTCCATTGAGTGGATGGTCTCCCATGTAGGGGGGGATTTACCATAATTACCACGCTTGGCAGGCGGATTGGTGATCGCAGTGTTGGTGTTTAAAAATACTCAGACGGAAGCTGCTGCCCTTCCTCTGGTAGGTTAACTGAGGTATATCTTTGATAAAAAAAAATAGTTACTTACCTTTGTTGGTTCCATTCAGTATGAACCACCTTGAAGAGAAGTCCCACCCAGATTCAGCTGCTGCTTTCAGTTCCGCGTACAATTCTTCTCTTTCTTCATGCTTGTCGAAATGTCTGAAATATTAACATGTTCCTGTAAACATAGGTATTGACAAAAATAAATAATATAAAATCCACACAGCATTATCTAGCCCCAAGCTAAGCAGAGCTTGTGTTATGAGTACTAGATAACTGATATACATAATATAATACATTACATAGATACATAATTTTATAATAGAAAACATCCAGAACACCGGGAACGAATAGTTGCAGATCGTACAAACATTTGTCCCAAGGCGGGAATCGAACCCGAAACCTCCAGATAAAGGGAAGAGCACACTCCATATAGTATTATAAAATGTGTCACAAAAAATACTAAGCAAAAGATTTACTTTTTAACCCACACATAAGCGCAGCGCATTAGCATTGCCATACAGCGGGGTAATGCAGCCAGCGTCTTGGGTACGCTTCCAACTGGTATTGATATGGACCAGTTGAGCTATCTGTAGATTGTTTGCAACAGTCTGCAGTTAGCTCAATTGTTTCAATTGTAAATACTAGTTTAATTTGTTTATATTATAAGATTATTATTTTCTTTGTCAATAAAGATTTATATCTCATAACATTAGTAGAAATACTTACTTGGCAACATCAATATCTTCCTTATAACTCTCCGGTCTAGGTCCTTGGGACATGTCGTTATATCTCGCTAGTTTGTACCTGGAAAATAAATAAATCATCATATCAGCCCATACACGTCCACTGCTGGACATATGCCTCCCCCATACGACGCCACAAATAGCGGTGCTAAGCCGCCTCCATCCATCGACTCCCTGCGTACGATGTCGTCGGTCCAACGAGTGGATGGTGTCCCAAGTAGGGGGTTGCCATAATCACCACGCTTGGCAGGCGAATTGGAGATCGCAGTGAATAAATATATACATTGATTGTTTAAAAAAAACTGAATACCGACTTCGAATCCGAATCAAATAGTTTGAATCGAATATTTTAAAACTGTTTTTCAAAATTTTCGGGATTTTCGATGTAACACATGGAACAACAGTATAAATAAATACTAATCTCGCACGAATAAAATTTTTATGGGACCGTCCTCTACTATACAACTGCAAAAGAATCATCAAATATTGATGACATGGGGGACATTATTGTTTACTCGTTCTGACGTGGTGTTTTATGGTTATTTTATGGCATATCCCGATAAAACGCGGGCGAAGGCGCGGGCAGCAGCAAGTTACGCTATAAATTAATTTCGTTTATAGCTGGCTGGTTTCTTTCTGTATTACATAGTCATAACTTACTTATGTCCATTATGGTCAATATCCACAGTATGGTTGGTCATCCAGAAGTCAAACTCTCGGTCCAGCGTATTTATGTGCTGTCGAAGAAAGCCGAGGTCGTCGAAATCATCTAATATTAACTGCACCATCGGTATTAGGAGTGGGGGTTGAGATCTGGAAGTACAGATAAGTTTTTATTACCTGAATCCGGCAAGGATATGCTCACTGCTCAGACATACACTGTGTAAAATATAAAACCTAAAGCTAGAGTAAGAAATAAAAAACCCGCAAAAAAAATTACTATCTATAAAAGCCGACGATCACCTGTCGCGTAGGGGTAAGCTGAAAAACAGCGCCGACCATGCTATTTATGCTTGTCGGCATTATGCTGAGCTAACTCCAATTGCCTGAGAATGTACTTAGTTATGTATTAATTTGTATTTATGGTTTTTAATAAGTATGTACTCATTCATTTTGTAGGTTTATAGATATATAAGTTATCTTTTGATATGTTAAGTAAATTACAGTTATAAGATCAGGCAATAAATAATTATTATATTCACTGTGGAGCCCCGGGAGTCGGAAGGCTCTAGAGAGTGTTAGTTTACCAGTTGCGCTTTACTTCGTAAGGCGTGACGTTGAAGCCCATTTGGACCGCGGAGATCGGTGCGTAGAATAGAAGATTTGTATTATTCCCATCTGTCTCCTTGCTCTGTCCCTTAGGGGGTCAGTTGGGAAATGCAAGTTCGACCTGTTACTATTTTTGAAACGGTGGGATTGATGAAACTTTTATAAAAAATCTTTCGGTCCCCCTGTTAGGCACGTGGGAACAGAACAAACAATTTTAACACAAAAATAAAAAGTTTGATCCGTTCCCCTTTTTGCAACGGTTGGACAGCGTCCATACTTATTATATTTAAATTAATAATAAATAATGCTGGACAATTCACACAGCATTATCTAGCCCCAAGCTAAGCAGAGCTTGTGGTATAGGTGACTGATATACATAAAACAAAATATTACATAATAGATATTTTATTATACATAGAAAATACCCAGAGCACCCGAGACAAATATTTGCAGAACGTACAATTATTTGTCCAAAGGCGGGAATCGAACCCGCAATCTCCTGAGATGCAGGCGAACCTAGAAACTCGTAAGCCCTTGATGATCCAGCATGAGTCCCAATAGTAGAAACAGTTGAATAGTGAGAGATGACTCAGTGATTTTAGAAATAGTTTGTGTGAGAACAGACCGAAACGATCAGACAGAACAGGAATTGAAAGACAATTGGAAACTCTGATAAAACACAATTAGTGGAAATACAGCTGAATTCCCTGGAGCAAGACAGCAGCGACCGCTGAAGAGAGAATAGGCTAAGTTTCCTGAAAAAATCTATTTATTTCAAATCTCTTTTTTGGTAGGTAGGTAATGTAAATGACATCCGTCATTTACATTACCAAAAAATATTGAATACTAAACAAAATCGATGAAGATATGGTGCGTTGAAGTTCCGCGTGACGTCACGCCTTGGTACACTTTTTACCACGAAGTGACGTCATAAGCCCCCTCTCTCGAACTTTGATGTGCGTTATCTTTATCAATTTTGATTGATTTGATAAAGCAATAAAATATGTGTTCAATATTTTCTGTTGATATTCTAACTGACGGACTAATTATATTTTTTTTTTACCTAGGAAACATTCCTATTCCTTGTGTAAAGTAGCGAGAAAGAACGCATTTTTCCTTATATTCAAATTCGGTTTGAAGATAGCTGGAGTCTCTTCGAGAGAAACACTTGGGATTCCTATTAATTAGTGACTCACCTCATGGCATAGTAGATTCTGCCTCCATTGGGTATAAATCCTATCCGCTCCACCACGTCCAGGAAGTTTGTCACCATGCCGCGCGCCGTAGCTCGCATCTCCGACAGCAGGAGACCCTTGATGATCCAGTATGAGTCCCAGTAGTAAAACTCTCGGAAACGACCACCTGGAAAAGATCAGAAATGAGCATATTACAACTAGCCCGCGACGTCTCACAGTTGGGTAAGTTTTCCCCTGATCCTTCCATACATTTCCTGAGCTAGTTGGAACACGCTCCGTCAAAGGTGTGCTGTATGTGGCGCCAACGGCTCAAAATCAAATATCAAAGTGCTTTATTTCCTTTAGACCTTACAGGACCCTTGGACACGTCACAAAATTTAAATTACATAAGTAAAACAGGGAAATAAAGTGATCACTTTGATTTTTTGTTCACTTCAATCTTTTTAAGGTAAAGTAAAGAAGCGAACAAGAAACCTTTACCTTGTTAGGTTGTTAGTTTTAGAGTTGGAGCAAAAGTCGTCCCATGCTTTTTTATCCTCTAGATAATCTGATATTTTGTAATAAGCCTTTTTACAAAGGATATGTTTGATAGTTTGTTTGAATTTATTTATTGATAATTTTTGCAACTCACTCGGAGTTTTGTTGTAGAAGCGTATACATTGCCCTTTAAAAGATACACTAATCTTGTGCAGCCGAGTTTTGGGCAAAGCGAGTTTGTTCTTATTTCTAGTATTTACATTATGTATGTCGCAATCCTCGCTGGGCATGCTGGTTGGGAATCGCAGTTTGGTGGTAGAATTGTTTTTCAGGAGGCGCTGTTGCCTGCCCACCGTGGAGCATATCCTCGGTGGCCGGGTAGTCTCTCGTATGACACCCGCACAAAAAGTTGGGGTGGTGCTTATTCAGCCGAAAACCAAAACTGAAGCATACATACAAAGGTATTTTACTCACCAGGCACTATCACAGGGTTATCCACATAAATGATGGAATATAAGTCCTGGTTTTGCTTAACTTCTTCCTTCATCTTTCGGCCGAGCTGCAGCCAAAGCCGGTTCAGCTCTGCTGCCCATTTGTGGAGGTATGGGTCCTTTATTCTTTGCAGAAATGCTGGAATTGTGGAAAATTGATTTTTATAAGTGACTTGGATACGACAGAATATGTAGCTGGTCTCTTCAAGACAAGAGTGAATAGGAGTCAAATAGACCTTCATGATACAATGTCGGCCACATCGTCAACCAACAGGTGAGATTGTGGTCAATCGAACGTCTATTCACAATTAAAAAACGGGATAATCATCATCATCATCAGCCCATACACGTCCACTGCTGGACATAGGCCTCCCCCGTACGACGCCAATAACGGGATAATTTAATCGGTCAATTAATTAAAGAGGTTTTGGTCAGTTGAAAAATGGATTGAACCAGCAGAAAAATCTTATTGAGCTGCATCTTGTGGTCGCCAAAATAACTAATTTGGACAGCAAGTGATGTAGAAAAGAGTGAATGAGTCTTCTAGACCTTCGTGAAAGTGACGACTATGTGACCATCGGCCACATCGTCACTTTCCATCAGGTGATATTGATGTCAAACGAAGATCTATCGACTATAAAAAAGGTATGTTTAAGATCCCAAAAATGTTTCGACTTCGACGGGACTTGAACTCGCAACCCTCCCTCGGTACGGGATGCGCTATCAATTGCGCCACGAGGTCATGTGACGTAGACGAAAAACTCTGGGACGTCTTTCGGTCTTAAGCGCCGTTAGCCCAAGTCCCGTCCAAGTCGAAAAATTTTTGGGATCTTATTGAATTTCTTAGAAATTATCCCCCGTGTAAGGCTTACGCACCATAATAGCAAAAACCTTATAAAAAAGGTGATTGGGCAAGCTAAAAATTGATGTCATAGTATGGTAAATAATTCTGCAGCAATATATTAGTGAAACAGCAGCAAATCGTGATTCAGGTTCCATAAAATTTACTAAGCTGTAAAATTTATTTTGATATGCTAATAAACTCTTATTAGTATAAAGTAGTAGAAAATCGTGATTCGGGTTTCATAAAATTAGCTAAGCAGTAAAATTTATTTAGATTTGCTTATCAATTCTTATTAATATTTGGATTCCTAGCTCCAGCTGTTAAGGACTGATTTGTACTCGTTATCAAAATGCTAATGAGCGACGAGCATAGTAAGGAGTCACGAATACATACACTGGAACCGACCAGGTTTTTTAGAGCGACCCGAATTCATAGTAGTCGGTACCAGACTCTTGATATAAATTCTCACCAGGATTATCCTTCCAGTCCGTAGGCCGCCACTCTTCAAATTCGGAGCCTTCTGGATCGAAGTTCTGGTTCACGAACTCTTGGATATCAGCCTTCGTCGGGTGCGAGTCTGTCCTGGATACAAATGGATCATTAAATTATGATTGGCTAGCTGACGCTTGTGTAAATTATGATTGGCTAGCTGACGGTTGTGTAAATTATGATTGGCTAGCTGACGCTTGTGTCGTCACACATGTAACCCGGGGTAAAATATAATTTTATATGCTTTTCTAGGTTCAGAGCTATACAAAAATGGTCAGTCAGATCCGTTAAGTAGTCTTGGAGTTCATTGTGAATGTAAGCGGGTTAACTACGAACCTAGGAAGAACACAAACGTTTCATCCCTTAATGAGGGGAAGTGGTAGAGCGCGAAGCGAACCGCACACACCCTGATGAAATCCCTCGTCAAGGGATGAAACGTTGGTATGCAAAACAGGAGCTCGGGGAGTTACAGTTTTACGCTACTAGTATCACCAGGAAACAGATTCGTCTTCTCATTCGCCGATGGCGTCGATGACGTAGCCTTCAACCACGTGACCAACGTGTCTCGGAAGAGCATACCTTGTTTTCTTATACCATCGTTTATCTTTTTTGCAGATGGTATGAATATTGATTATTTGATTAATAATTACCTGTTCATCATCTGAAAGAAGTGATCCAGTGTGATATTGGCAGACCACTTAATCTTCATATCAACGAAGGTCTTCGAGTCATTGTACAGACCAGCCATTTGGACTGTGTCTAGAAGAGGTCCGTGGCAGTAAATTATACTGGAATTAAAGAAAACAATGTTTTATTAGTATTATTATATTTATTCTAAGTAATGTAGGGCTTTAACAAAATTGACTTCCTTGGAAAATGACGCACTAGCCTTGACGCATCATCATCATCATCATCAGCCCATACACGTCCACTGCTGGACATAGGCCTCCCCCGTACGACGCCACAAATAGCGGTCCTGAGCCGCCTCCATCCATCGACTCCCCGCGACCGCTACGATGTCGTCGGTCCATCGAGTGGATGGTCTCCCATGTAGGGGGGATTTGCCATAATCACCACGCTTGGCAGGCGGATTGGTGATCGCAGTGTTGGTGTTTAAAAATACTCAGACGGAAGCTGCTGCCCTTCCTCTGGTAGGTTCCCTTAGTCGGCTCTTACGACATCCACGGGTTGAGTTGGAGGGGTCGATATTCGTACGCCATGACGCATAGAGAAATAAAATTTTCTATGCGTAAAGGCGAGAGCCCCTGTCGTTCCATCGATCTCTTGTTCTCCCTTTTAAGTCTAGAAAATATTCTATGCGAAAAAACTCTCGCCTTTACGCATATGACATAAGTTTTTTATGGGGCTATGGTGCGAACACTTAAAGGGGCTATGTTCAGCAGTGGACGTATACGGGCTGATGATGATAAATAGTCGTGTAAGTAAATCTGCATAGCTGGCATGTGTTGGATACGGGCAAGCTGAAGACAGGGCCATAAGGCGTTGATATGATGAGGCCTATGGCCAGCAGTGGACTAATTTAAATTGATGATGACGATGATGTTCATAACTATGAATTTAAATATTCTACGCCTACTAACGTTCGTCTAAATTTTACCACTATTACGTACATACAAGCTTATCTAATCACAGTATCTTGCATAATTACTGGTAATTGTTACTGTTGACATTTACCTACATACAAGGTCACAGCGCTTCCGGCATGCACGTCGGCGCAAGCGCACCCATGATCTACGATATTGGTAGACGAGATTTATTTGAGACAAGCTTGTGCCTGCGAGTTTGCACGCTTAATAGGTGGCATATAGGTACATCTATTTTATATGATTTGAAACTCCATATTTGCCGCACACTAGGTTTTATTATCTAGGACAATTTTGTTGGATGCCTTGTTTACATTGGACAATAAATTAACGTATATTCTATTTCATTCTAGACGAATGTCAAGGCTATTATCCCGGAAAAGTCTAAAAGGTGTATACCGGGGAAAATTTTATCTGAATACTTGAAAAGGTTACAGTCATTGGTGTTCTTCCAACACCAACTTGGTTCGTAGTTAACTCGCTTAGGTCTAGTCATAATGAATTCGTCAAACTACGAAAGTTTTTAGAAAGTCAGACACAGTTTCGCACTTCTAGAAGGCAGTTAGAATAGGTATAATAATAATAAATAAATAATAAATAAATAATAAATAATGTTGGAAAATGCACACAACATCGTCTAGCCCCTTAGTCTAGCCCCAAGCTAAGCAAAGCTTGTGTTATGGGTACTAGATGACTGATATACTTAATACAATACATATATTACATAGATAGCTATTTTTTATTATACATAGACAATACCCAGACCACCGGTGACAAATATTTGCAGATCGTACAAACATTTGTCCAAGGCGGGAATCGAACCCGCAACCTTCTGCGTCGCAGGCGGACCTTCGCCCGCCGCGCCACATCGGTCGTCAGGTATGGATAGATCTTATAACGATCTTGAACTTTTTGTTTTATAATAACAATCTAGATATTCTAGACAGACTAGAGAAGTACCTAGAGAACAATCGAGTTACTTCCGCAGTGTCCAAGACTAGACTACACAACCTAAGTATATACGCATAACTAGTCTTCCACATTGATTTCGATGACGGCAACCCTAGACACCACGGATTGTCATTTCTATCATGAGCCCTAATATGACATACTAGCTGCTGCCCGCGCCTTCGCCAAAATATACCCATAGCAAATTTCAGCCTTATCGGTTCAGTAGTTTTTGCGTGAAAGAGTAACAAATATCCATCCATCCTTACAAACTTTGATATTTATAATATACTAGCTGCTGCCCGCGCCTTCGCCCGCGTTTTATCGAGATAAAAAATAGCCTATAATTATGTTATTCCAGGTCCCAAAATATCATCATCATCATCATCTCATATCAGCCCATACACGTCCACTGCTGTAGGTACATAGGCCTACCACATACGACGCCACAAATAGCGGTTCTGAGCTGCTACATCCATCGACTCCCTGCGACCGAAAAAATATACCCATTACAAATTTCAGCCTAATCGGTTCTGTAGTTTTAGATAGATAGATAGATAGAAAATTCTTTATTGCACACTTATTGGTAAGAAACAGAAATACAAAAAAGACAACTTTAAAACTAAGTTACAAGTGGCGGTCTTATCGCTCGAGAGCGATCTCTACCAGACAACCGTGGATGGATAGGATTGTTGGATGGTACTAGGGGATCTGTGTGCTAGTATAGATTTAATAAATAAAAATACTTATAATAAATATTATGCCCAAAATAAACTACTTATATAAAATTATACATATATATATAGTATATATTTACTTATATACATAGGGACACAGGTATGCGTTCAATGACAACAGCCTAAATAGTGCTCCATCACCATGGTTTTGAATAGTGGTAGCGACTTTGCTCGCCTCACTGAGACTGGCAATGCGTTCCATAGTTGTACAGCCCGGGCAGTAAAGGAATGGGCGAAGAAAGAAGTAGAGTGACAGGTACTTGAAGTATAAAAGTTTCAGAAGAGCGCAGAGAAAGAGCGTGCGAATGATGGAGAAAGGTAAAAAGCTCTTTGAGATAAGAGGGTGCAGAGGCGTAAAACAAGATATTAAAGAGAATTTCGGCGAAGCCGTATAGGTAACCACTTGAGCTTCCTGCGAAATTCCGAAACATGGTCATACTTGCGCAAGCCAAATATGAACCTTATCCCATTCTGCAGGCGCTCAAGTTTGTCTAACTGTTGCTCAGTTAGATCAAGAAAGGCAGAATCGGCGTAATCAAGAACTGGAAGAAGATTTTAGTGGCAATAGGTAGAAAGTTACGCAGCCTACAGTTAGCGTGGAAGAGTAACAAATATCCATCCGTCCATACATCCATCCTCGAATCAAAGTTTGTAACTTTGATATTGATAATATAAGTAGGATATGTGGAGTATAGCATACATGTGTTCAAACGACACATAAATGCTTGTGCTTCATCAGGAGATTTTGGAGGAGCTTGGTTCTACCTTTTATAACAAAATTAAAACGTTTGAGGAAAATCAACTCAAGACGCTGGACATAGAACGAATATGAAACTAGGTACTAAGTTATACTTAGCTAGGCTATGGTCAATCCGAATGTGGGTGAGTATAGAAGCGGAATAATATAGGAAAGGTACAGAGAATACAGAGATTACCGCTAATAGAGAAGAGTGGAAGAATAATTTGAATGATTTGAAAAAACTAAAAACCAGTTTCAAAATATTAGAATGAAAAAATATTTAGTAACAATTCGGCGTATAACCTAGAGTAGGTTATACGCGGAATATCGGATAGTAGTTATGAAAGTAAGTTGTCGTGGAGAGACGAAACTAGTTGACAACAGTTACGTCTCTCCACGACAACTAACTTTGATGAATACTATCTAATAGTATTCATCAAAGTAAGTTGTCGTGGAGAGACGAAACTAGTTGACAATTTACTTTGATGAATACTATCAGATAGTATTCATCAAAGTAAGTTGTCATGGAGAGACGAAACTAGTTGATAATTTACTTTGATGAATACTATCAGATAGTATTCATCAAAGTTAGTTGTCGTGGAGAGACGTAACTAGTTGACAACTAACTTTGATGAATACTATCAGATAGTATTCATTAAAGTTAGTTGTCGTGGAGAGACGAAACTAGTTGACAACTAACTTTGATGAATACTATCAGAGTATATACGCGGTTATTCGCGGAATTGTTACTAAATATTTTTTCAAATATCTGAATAAACGGTTCTCAATATCAGAATCAGTATTCCGAAAATCATGACGATTCACGATGATTGTAAATATCAAGATAATGATAATAATAATTGTAATAGGCAATAATATTAAATGATGACAAACACTTTGTCTGTGTAGATTAGGTAGGTACTTATGTAACATAAGAGTTATTATTAGCTAAACGATAATCTTTCGAAGCTCGTGGCGAAGAAGCGAACAGAAAAAAATCATTTTGACTATTCGTTAGACTTGCCGCAAACAAGTGCTCAATGTAAGTGTATAATAAAATTAATAAATAATGATTGACAATCCATACAGCATCAAGTAGCACCAAATTAAGCAGCTTGTGTTCCATAACACAACACGAACATCCATGTGTTCGTGTTGTGTTATGGAACACCCATGTGTTCGTGTTGCGGGATAACTGATATACTTATTCCATTACATAGAATTTTTTATTTTACAAAACACCCAGATAAAATAATTGTACCTTAAAATAAATAAATACCTAACGTTGGACAATTCACACAGCATTATCTAGCCACAAGCTAAGTAGAGCTTGTGTTATGGGTACTAGATAACTGATATACTTAATATAATACACTACATAGATAAATATTTTTTATTATACATAGAAAACATCCAGAACACCCCGAACAAATATTAACAGATCGTACAAACATTTGTCCCGAGGTGGGAATCGAACCCACAACCTCCTGTGTTGCCGGCGAGCCTTCGCCCGCTGCTCACTGAGGTCATATGATTTCATACAACGAATAGTTGTATGAAACCGTCACCCTGCCTCGGTGAGCTTAATACAGACAAAATTTCGATATATTTTGTAAGTTTATATCTAGAAAATTCTACACTTACCTATCACAAGTTGGAGGAAGACTCCTCCTGTCGGCTGCCACAGCCACCGCCAATAAAACACCAAGTAAACACCACATCTTATCCATTATCCTTACTATTAAACAACAAAACACTATCAATAATGGCACAGCACGATACACTTAACACTAATATCACTGATAATAAATTAAAGGAACTAATTTCGAGTTTATTTGGTTTGAGATTGTTTGACACTTCACGTGTTGAGGAAGACGCTGAGGATTTTGAATGGTTTCCTTCTGAAAGGTGGGCTGGTCATCTTGGGTGGTATGGCTACGGTAGTGGAAGCCTAGATCATGGCACTCGCTGTGCCAGGTCAATCTGAAACAAAGAGAAATGGGTTAGAATTTCTTGAGTTTGTCAAAGGCGTTTGATCAAATGCATTTTTACAAAACTTTACTTGAAAATCCCCTAAATTACTTGGTAGTAGGACATTCCATGGTATTACGCCATAGAGTAATTATAAATTCTTTAATTCATAAAGCAAAATCGAAACGAAAAGAAGTTCGTTAGAATTTCTTGAAATTGGCAAAGGCGTTTGATCACATGCATTTTGTGTCAAAATTTAACTTGAAAATCTATTAGATTAATTGGCATTTTATCGTTATATGCACAGACTTAGGATTTTTTCACTATGTTCTTTTTATGCCATAGATTAGGTAATTAAAAATTCTTTCATTCATAAACCAAAATCAAAACGTTTTTATGAAACTAAATTGTTTAAAAATTGGGTCACACAAGGATCATCTCTGTGACCTTGATTTTAAATTACATCTTTTTTTTACATCCAATTTCTTTATTTATAACTTCAATTTCTGACTACAAAATGTAAAGTTACATAACTAGGTTATGAATAATCTTAGAGCCCTTAGAGACAAAACGCCCGAAATAAACGACACGCGAGGTTGTCGAGTCTAATTTTAGCAAGTAGAGGATGAATGACAGAGTGATGGGCACAATGTCATTGTTATAAGTACCTACAGCTACCAAGTTATTTGTTCAACTGACCGGGGCGCTAGTGCTGAGTATTTTATTAGAATCTTAGAGTAGTTTTGCAGTAACAGATGTAGTACCAATTTTGACCACCTGCATGGATATGTTGGTTTTCAACACAATTCTGCGACAGCTAACAAGTTATCTGTTTAGCTGATCGGGGCGCTAGTGCCGAGTATTTCATTAGAATCTGAAAGTAGTTTTGCAGTAACAGATGAAGTTCCAATCTTGTTCACCTGCATGGATATGTTGGTTTTCAACATAATTCCGCGTTGTACCGTGAGATTTACTCATGAGTCATGATGGTAATTCTGCTAACATTGTATATAGATTCTCGTGAATGAGTATTTTATACCATATAACGATGTTTGAAGTACTATTTATACAGTTTATTGAGTAGATAGTGTTAATAGACTAGAATAGTTAACAGTGGAAGCTTAGACTAAACGATCATCGGGATAGAAGACCGATAGTTCCCTTTTCCTGACTAAATGTCTGAAATATGTAAAAATATTATATAGCGAATTTAAGTTGCCCGGGCTATGATGATGTTTTGGGGATAAAATATAGTATTGCAAAGTAGCAATTTAAATAAAAATAAGGTAGAGAGGACGTTTATAATTAGAAAGATTGCACTCCAGACTGTTGTACAAACATAATCAAACTTACGGTATGATTATCTTATCAAGTCTGACCAAATATAATAAAAATCACGATGAAACAGGTTTCAAAACAATTTCAATTTATAAGATTGATGATAATGATGATTTTTCTTAATGACAAGTTATTCAAGTATACAATAATCAACCTAAACGTTATTGACATAGGTCTGGTAATAGATAAGGAAAATTAAAGCTGACCCTCATTGTTATCGTGGGGTCGAAAGGTAAACAGACAATAATTGAGCGAAAGTTTCCAATATGATTGTATAAATGGAATTTTCTGAGAATGTGGTATAAGTGGAAAAATTATACCAGGAAGAATGTTTTCTAGAGTTATAAGATATACGCAATTTATACCTCGCTGTCGCCAATGAATAATAGATGGGCGGGCTCCCCTTTATCATATTTATTATGCAGCAAAGTAGATTATTATGTATTAGTCATTTATAATTATTATAAGTCACACTAATATTATAAATGCGAAAGTTTGGATTTATGGATGTTTGTTAGCTCGTCACACCATAACTACTAGAGATGAGTCCGGTATTCAATAACTAACTCAGTACCTGTTAGCATGGTCCTAAAATATCTAACGCTATTGTAAAATCCGCATACCGCTAGGGAATAACTGTGCAAAGCGAGCATCGCGCCTAACCGACCGTGAGCCATAACTACCCAACGCTTCAATACCTATACTTACCTAACTATCATCTACGCATAGGTACTAGCGGACCGTTCACCCGTAAAGTTATGTAGCTGCAACAAGTATTTGGTATTTCTAACCAAAACGGTTAGATGGTATTTCTAACCAAATCGGTTAGATGGTATTTCTAACCAAATCGGTTAGAAATATATTGGGTAGAAATCAGAACAGGTATGTATAGAGTATTGTAACGTTATTGGGTACCAGTTGGTACTAGCGGTATTGAAACAAAATACCCAACTAATAACCGGTAGCCAAAATATCCAATAACTGCCATCCTTAATAACTACTGAACGAAATGGTTTAAAATTTTGCATAGAGGTTGACAAAGAAGAAATTTTTACCCTATAAAACAGTACCCATGGGATAAAAATAACCTTAAAACGTCCCATAAAAAAAGCGTGCGAAGCCGAGGGCAGAAACTAGTTATCGATTAAAGATTTGTAAGATTACTTGATCAAAGAATTGGAAAGAATACCAATAATAAATAAATAATGTTGGACAATTTACACAGCATTATCTAGTCCCAAGCTAAGCAGAGCTTGTGTTATGGGTACTAGATAACTGATATACATAATACAATATATTACATATATAGATATTTTTTATTATACATAGAAAAACGACCAGAACACCCTGAACAAATATTAGCAGATGGGACAAATGTTTGTACAATCTGCTAATATTTGTTCAGGGGGCGGGAATCGAACCCGCAACCTCCTGCGTCGCAGGCGGACCTTCGCCCACCGCGCCACATCGGTCGTCAAATTTGATGTCGGCTATATTTTACATTTGCTGTCATTTTGACATGCGAAGAATTTCATTGGCTGCCATTTTTGTAATTATATATATTTAATCACACTGTTTGCTCTTGTTAAAGCTCAGAGAATTTTCTACAATATTTTGTTGTTGACTGTAACAATTAAAAATAATTTGAAGGTCATAGAAAACGGGTATCGTTTACAGTATTTACTAATAAATTTGGTAGCCGTTTACAGCGGATACAGATCTTCAGGCATAGATTACAGTTTCCCACATGTTTGGTGCACAGAACAACTGGAACAACTTTTGTCCCATTAGTCTTGTGCACAGGAATACTGTACAAGACAACTGGGAATAAGCGAAACCAACTTTGACAGCAGACATGCCAACCGATCAATCAACGATTGAAATATATGATGAATGAACGATGAGGAGCGAGGAGAAGCGCACTATCTGCCGAGATAGTGTATAACTAGGTCGAGTTCGGCAGGTAGGGTAACCCGATTCAACCACAGTCGATCCAAGTAAAAAAAAACTCTAAATTCAAATCTTACTCTAATTTTCATTAGGACAGTTGAAAATATCAACTTTTATTTTGATGTTATATCGCTATTGTTTAGAGTTCAATCATAATATTTTAAATTGTTACTCTAGTTCTATTTTAGTCTATAAGTTGAGTAAAATGTGTAGAATTAAGTGGTTCCTGTAAAGTTGCTTGAATAAATAAATCTATATTTCATAACACCAATATTATTAAGGTCAAAAGTTGCAAGAGCCCCAATGACCCTGATTAACGCAACCCAAGACAATCAACTGAAATCTAATCAAAATGACGTCATAGGTCACGACACAGACAATTTGCCCAATAAGTGAAATTGTAATTGAGTGCGCGAAGTTGAACAGGAGACTTGACAGACAAGGTTGAATAATGAAGTCGGTGTTTAGCACCTGGAGAGCAATTCTGGAAATATATCTGTTCGATAAATATGGCAAAAACTGTCAAAATATCGAGTGATAAACAAGCGTATTCTCGAAATCTGCAATTCGATATTTATCGAGGGTTTTTCTTTGATGAGTGTCTCGTTAAGTCGCACGAGAATGCAGTTTTTGGTGGTAGTCGACATTTATCACATGATACTTTTATCCCGTGATAATGAGTATCACTCGATAAAGTATCACGTGATATAGTATACACACACACGTGATATCAGTTTTTATGGTGAATTACAATCTGGGTCTCATCAAGACAAGAGTGAACAGGTGTCTTCTAGACCTTCGTGATACAACGTCGGCCACATCATCACTTTCCATGAGGTGAGATTGTGGTCAAACGAAGCTCTATATACTATAAAAAAATACGCAGAATTGGTCCCCTGGGGATACGTTACGTATATTAAAATGGATACTTACGAAAAGACAGTGGTTGAGAATGCCAGACCAAAGATAGTAGAATCTTTGTGCCAGACAAAATACAGCAATAACAATAAAAATATGAAACATCAGAAGATTTGAAAATATATAGTTAAAAACTAAAACCCGACTACATAAGGCCCATAATATTTCGGCCCACTTCAGGCGATATTTTTGAGGAAATGTCGAAGACGCGTAAAATCTTTAAAAGTCGTCTAAAGTGGTGCCAAAACAACCAGGACCAGATAATTATGGACAAAATAGCAACGGAACGAGCTGGCAAAGATTTCTCTAAGTTTTGCAAGTCCACTGGTAAATTGAATTCTAGGCCTGGCCTCCCGGCGAGTGTAGGGGGGAAGAGTGAGGCGAGGGACATAGCACAACTGTTCATGGAACACTTTAAGGTGCAGTCTCCTCTCGGCCCATCGGCGGGATTGCCCGATGCTGAGTGCGGCTGTCAGGGTGATGAGCGTCCGTTAAAATTCTCAGAAACGCAGGTGAAAAACGTCATCAAAAGAATGTCTAGAGGCAAGTCACCCGGTCACGACGGGCTCAGTATCGAGCATTTAAAATACGCGGGGTCTCACTTGCCGAGAGTACTGTCCATGTTTTACTCTATGTGTATGAGCCACTCATATTTGCCCGCGGACTTGATGAAAACTACCATAATCCCGATAGTAAAAAACAGGACAGGGGATATCTCGGACAAGGGAAACTACCGACCGATCTCTCTTGCCACCACCATTGCCAACGTGCTGGACAGCGTGCTTGATTCTTACCTCCACGATTGTATGAAGATACATGATGCGCAGTTTGGGTTTCGACCCAGACTATCAACTGAGAGCGCGATTTTAGGGCTCAAGCACACTGTCCAGTATTACACAGAACGTAAAACACCGGTGTACGCCTGTTTCCTCGACCTCTCCAAGGCCTTTGATCTTGTATCATATGACCTACTTTGGAGAAAGCTGAGGGACAGAGGTGTACCGGCGGGAATACTAAAACTGTTCCAGTACTGGTATGCGAACCAACAGAACTGCATAAAGTGGGCCAACGTGTTCTCGGAGGCGTACAGGTTGGAGTGCGGAGTAAGGCAGGGGGGACTAACTTCTCCGAAGCTCTTCAACCTGTACGTCAATGATCTCATAGCCGGGCTCAGCAGCATGCGCGTCGGGTGCCGCGTAGACGGTGTTAGTGTAAATAACATCAGCTATGCGGACGACATGGTGCTGCTGGGCCCGACTGCGGGATCGATCGAGGAGATGTTGAGGGTATGCGGTTCCTACGCTGCATCGCACGGCCTCACCTATAATGTGAAAAAGTGTGAATACATTGTCTTTGGGACCTCCGGTGGGACTCCGGATAACGCTCGTGGCTTGGCCCTAAACGGTGTCAAGATCAAGCGTGTCACTCAATTTAAGTACTTAGGGCATGTCCTCACCGACGATCTTAAAGACAATGTAGACATAGAAAGGGAACGTAGGGCTCTGGCGGTTAGGGGTAACATGCTGGCCCGTAGATTTGCCCGGTGCTCTGACGAAGTGAAAGTTACGCTCTTCAAGGCGTACTGTCAGAGCCTGTACACGGGAAATCTATGGGTTAGCTACACTCGAAAATCGCTGGACGCCCTACGTGTCCAATATAATAACACCTTTAGGATGCTGTTGAGACTCCCCCGTTTTTGTAGTGCCTCAGAGATGTTTGCTCAGAATCGAACTGACGGCTTTCACGCCGTCATTCGGAAGAAAACAGCATCCCTGATGAGCAGGACGAGAGAGAGTTACAACAGCATCCTACAAACTGTGGCAGGGCGTATGTCCCCTATATGGACACACTTTGTCCAATGTGTTGCTCCGGTGTGTGGATACAACATCTGATTTCATTCATTTTGTATTCTAATTATAATTTTATTTTTATCTAATTTGTTCTCATCTAATCTATTATATAATGTAAGCTAGTGTAATTTAATTTAATTTTAATCACATTTTTATTTTAATTACATACTATGGATTTTGTTATCTGAAAATAAATACAATACAATACAATACAATAAAAGTTAGTTAGTCTATTGGTAATTTTTCAAACTTTTGTGAACGGTTTTGAAAGTACAAACAAAGACCTTTGCAACGATACCACACACGAGCATATTTGCTAACATTGAAATTTTCGAGCCTTTGTTCGGCCCGCGCTATCTCGTTAGACCCCCATTTTTATTTAACGTCACATAACCTATAACCGTCGGGCTATTAAGATGAATCATATGACACCTCATTTGTTGAAATCGGACTAGAAGTTTCAGCGCTACGAGGGAACATAAAAATCGGCTACATACATACATAGGGTGTCAAAATCATAACCCTCTCGTAGTCGGGTAAAAACATTACAGAAATTACTGCAATGCAAGCTAAACCCTAATACTAATATTATTATGTTTATGGGTACGGATGTTTGGATGTTTAGGTGTTTGTTGTAACATTTATTGACAAAGAAAAATTACAATCACACAATAAAAACTAGAACAAGTATTTCTAATTGACCCAACTGCAGACTGTTGCAAAGAATCTACGGGTAGCTGTCGATGTTTATTAATTCTTTAAGAGAAAACCACTGAAAGGATACGGCTGAAATCTTCCATAGATGTAGTTTTAGAATTGATTAACATATCGTATATACTACATATGCGTTTATCCCGGAAATAACGCGTGAAGGTCGCTACGAAATAAGTTTCAGTCATAGAGTAAAAACTTGCTGTCATTGAGATTTTCTTCCCTCTTATAACGCAATGTTAACAATGATATCCGGTTTTCTGTCGCGATGTTCCGGCATAGTATTATATCCGTAACAGTAATCAAAATATTACAGAATAATTAAAAGGAATAGTTACCTAATCTATAAAACTACCGTGTTTATAAATTATGATAGTTTTAAATTGAGATTATCCAACAAAGGACCGGAAACGGAAAATATAAAAAAGCCTACAAAATTTCCAAATTTTCCAAGCAAAATAGACGAGAACGTTCTCGCCCAAGGTTGGACGAAGGTAAGCCAATCTTCCAATTTGCAGCAGCCAATTGGTTGAATCAACACAGGAAGATCGCAGTTTGCTGCTCCGCGGAAGATTTCTGCGTGTTTGTAAATATCGCTAGAGATTTTCTGCAGCTGAATCGAAGAAATTGAGGTATTTCCAACTTCTCGCGTGAGACGTTCTCATTCCCAAGTCCCAACGTCTCACGAAAAGTATTCCCAACGTCTCACGAAAGTCAGAGCGTCGTGATTTGCAATCTACATCATCTTTTTTTATAATTATCTTTTTAATGGTAATTTGATCTCTCAAAAGATGAAATAATAAGATAATAATTTACAATGACAGCTGTTAAAATGACAGTCATTGTGATTAGTGATAGTAATCGTCACAAACGCTAGTAATGGTAATGTATGCTAATAACTAATACAGCTAAATAGTTGAAGCAGATTATGTCATAATAATATGGCGTGTTTTAATAAACGATAAACCGACTTCAAATTCCTTTATTTTTACACTTATTTTAAGTTTTAAGGGATAAACATTTTAAGGGATTCAAAATCGGTCCATAATAGGTGGAGATATCGCGTAACATACACACAAAAAAAAGACACAGACGAATTGACAACCTCCTCCTTTTGAAGTCGGTTGAAAATGACACATTGTCAATAAATACAACGGCCATATCTCAGAAACTACTCGTGCTAGAGTTGGATTTTTTGGCTCAAATGAACGGTGAAGACAAAATCTACATTTTAATTGATTTAATTCTTTATAAATTCAATTTTAAAATGAATTTCACTCGACTAAATATTCTGCCCTGAAATGTCATGCTTTAAACGCACCTCTCACTATAAGTTTCCGGATTGTCTCGGAATTTGTAACGATTGATAATATTTACAAAACGGATATAAGGCCTCTAAAATTCGGCCATCCATCCACCAAGGTCCTACCGCATCTATTGACGCCTCTAGCTGTGGAATAAATGAGTTATTCCCAACGTCTCTCGTAAGATATGCTCATTCGCAACGTCTCACGAAAACGCACATATGGCCAACGTCTCACGAAAAGTATTCCCAACGTCTCACGTAATTCAGTTCGTCATGATTTAAAATTTACATCATCTATTATTTATCTTTTTGAAATGTGACTATCCCTCAAAAGATATATTAAGAACGGTATTCCGTTCATCGACAATTTGTCAGTCAGTTATGCACAATATAGCTACAATGACAAGCCACAAATGTCCCTCCAAGTAGCACAATACAATAACCAAACATGTTCACATTACCGCCATGAATGGACAGCTGAAGGGAGTCTTCGTAAATAAGTAACTCGAGTGTTCTGGCAGACTTCCCTGGCTCGGAATCTTCCGTTGTTTGTGTACCGTTTTGTTAATTATTATCGTTTTTTTTTATCCATCTTTAATCTTATTTATATATTGTAATTGAACCACCTACGAAAGCTACACATTACAAGTTCAGAATAGGTATGTGTACAAAATTATTGCATTTGTGTTTCCGCTATTGCAGGCGGCCACATCTAACTTCGATAATAGTGTCAATTTATTTCGCAAACAAAATAAGATTCAATAAATTACATTCATAAACTAAAACAAAGAAAAAAACAAGTTTAAGTTAATAAAATACCTATACCTTATCCAAACTCGATGTAGAATGTTTGTAAACAAACCACAAATAACTAAAAATCACTTGCTTGGCGTTGAGTTTCAGATATAATTGTAAGCAAGATTTCGAATCAATAAGTTATGTAAATTGCGTATGAAAAGGCGCGGCAACAGAGTGAATTTTAGGTTAAGTATGGGCGGTTTGTTTATAAACATTCTACATTGAGTTTGGATAAGGTATAGATGAAAATTTAAGAGTTGAAGCACGTTAACATTACTAATGTATGAAATGCCCTTTCATGAAATGCACAGCTAAGAACTAAACTCTAGTCAGTAACTAGAGTTCAGTAACACTTAGGTTGATAATGTAAATTTAGAATATAAATTAATTAACAACTTTATAAAATAATAATAAGTCGTGTATTAAAAACCTCCAAGTCAACCCGTGGATGTCGTAAGAGCCGACTAAGGGAACCTACCAGAGGAAGGGCAGCAGCTTCCTTCTGAGTATTTTTAAACACCAACACTGCGATCACCAATCCGCCTGCCAAGCGTGGTGATTATGGCAAATCCCCCCCTACATGGGAGACCATCCACTCGATGGACCGACGACATCTTAGCGGTCGCAGGGAGTCGATGGATGGAGGCGGCTCAGGACCGCTATTTGTGGCGTCGTACGGGGGAGGCCTATGTCCAGCAGTGGACGTGTATGGGCTGATGATGGTGGTGGTGGTATTAAAAAAAGATAAATCGACGCAAATTCCCTTACTTTTACACTTATTTTAAGTTTTGCGGGATAAATACTAATACCCTGGGAACCCTTGGGATCATTTTCTATACAATAGTGAAAGAATTTTCAAAATCGGTCCATAATTGGCGGAGATGTCGCGTAACATACATACAAAAAAAAACATACAGACGAATTGATAACCTCCTTATTTTGAAGTCGGTTAAAAATGAAACTAGGAAATAAAATGATCATTTTGATTTTTTTATTCACTTCGATCTTTTTGAGTTAGTTTGTAAGGTATCAAGTTGCAGCAAAACTTATTTAAAGGCTTGGGCTCGCCCCAAGTTTTTAAATAAAGCTAATAAAGACAGTGATTTATTATTATTACGTATATAGATTAAACTATACGTTTGTAAATCTCCCAGTTCATTGCAAAACAAATTCCAATTATATCGCTACATTCCATTAAATTCACGTGACCGTCCTACACCTTACCTACGTATGAACAACGTGATGCAGCCCACGTGCGCGTTGCATTGCCAACTGTCATGGCCACACCCCTAAACTGACGTACGTGTACAGGTTATACCAGGGATCACCAATTACTTTTATTTGAGGTCCAGTTTTTATAACGATGACTCGCGGTCCGTTTTGTAGGCTTATACATGTCTTCCTATCACGTGAGATAAGGCTACTTGTTTACATCCCCTCCCTTGGTTTTAACATAAATATGTCTACGAGTATATGAATAATAATATAAATATAGATGTCGACCTAAACGAAAAGAATAGAAACCTGCATATTTTTTTATTATAAATGTAATTACACGACACAATTAGCAAAGTACAAATTAATGTGAATATTGTAATTTTTTGCTTTTGTCTTAAATTCTGGAGGATTTTCATCGGTAAGTCGAGATCGCGTCCGTCATCTTTCGTCGTCCGTTGTCAACGGGAGTACAGACAAGACGCGGCCTAATCCAATGAGGTATGCAGGTACATACTTAATAATACAAGTTAATTTATAATAATGTTATATATTGTAATTTTTACATAAGGTCCGCACAATATAGGTCGGCGGTTCGGATGCAGATCACGGTCCGCCATTTGGTGACCCCTGAGTTATACTATAAATAGCATCCTAACCACAATTATCACACCACACCTCTCAAATATAGAGATATCAGTGAATGAGTCGCAAGGGGAATGAGTCAAGCTAATAAAAAAATGCGACTGTTATATATACTTTTTTCAAAAATTTATAATCAAATCACTCCGGATTCCAACTATATCCATACATCACTACATATTATAAAACAAAGTTCTCCACCGCGTCTGTCTGTTCGCGATAAACTCAAAAACTACTAAACGAATTTTCATGCGGTTTTCACTAATCGATAGATTGATTCATCAGGAAGGTTAAAGTATACAATTTTTCAAGGTTTTGTGTTAATTGGTTGAAATATAACGATAATTGTTGGAAGTGTCGGAAAAAGTCAAGCACCCTGTGCACGAATAATATGCTCGACTGTCCGTGCGAAGCCGGGTTGCTAGTTTATTATAAACTAGTTGCTGCCTGCGCCTTCGCCCGCGTTTTATCGGGATATAAAATAGCCTATATGTTATTTCAGGTCCCAAACTATACCCATACCAAAATTCAGCCTAATCGGCTCAGTAGTTTTTGCGCGAAAGAGTAACAAATATCCATACATCCAAACATCCATCCATAGACACTTTGACATTTATAATATTAGTAGGATGGTATGCAATTTAATGGTGGATTAAAGAAACTCTCATAATTATATGAATCCTATAAAAGACTACAAGATGACAAGAGCGGTAGGGGGTAAAGATGAATGCCGAAATGGAAAAAATATAGTTAAAAACTAAAACCCGACTACATAAAAGTCTTAAACAAGCGTTAACTTATTGTGCATGGCATTTTCTTTTGATACTTAGGTAGTCGGAGGCCTTTGTTACTAATTGTACCCTAGATATATGGGATGGGTGCCTCCGACTACCTAAGTATCAAAATAAAATGCTATGGACAATAGGTGAACGCTTGTTTAAGACTTTTATGTAGTCGGGTTTTAGTTTTTAACTATATTTTTTTTACACCTTTTTGCTAATAGTTTGAGAATCGTTAACCTCACAAAAGTTTGAGAAACGGTTTCGAAAAGTGCAAACAAAGACCTTTGCAACGATACCACACACGAGCATATTTACTAACATTGAAATTTTCGACCCTTTCTTCGACCGCTATCTCGTTAGACCCCCATTTTTATCTGACGTCACATAGCCTATAACCATCGGGCTATTAAGACGAATCATATGACACCTCATTTGTTGAAATCGGACCAGTAGTTTCAGCGCTACCAGGGAACATAAAAATCGGCTACATACATATGTACATACATAGGGTGTCAAAATCATAACCCTCTCGTAGTCGGGTAAAAACATCTCTCCGTTAGCATAGTCACGTCCACCGCTTTTGATTTTAACATTATATTAGATAAACATTATATTAATAGTTTAAATTAATCTAAAATAGAAACCAGGGATTCCTGCCATTTCTTAATCTTCCTGCCCTTATCCCACACTAGGTGAGGTCGACACAACTTTATATTTTTCTTCCACTCTCTATCAGTCGTCATCTCTGTACTTAAACCTTTCTTAAACATGTCCTCTTTCACACAATCCATCCATGTTTTCTTCGGTCTTCCTCTCCCCTTATTTCCCTCCACATCCAAAAACACTCTTCTCGTTACATGACATTCTTCTCTTCGCATAACAAGCCCATACCACAGTAGCCTGCTACTCTAATTTTTTCTGTCACTGGCGCCACTTTAAAACCTGCCCCCTGTCTGCCACTTCTTATTCTTAGTGGGGGAACTGAGATCTGCACTGACATCTCACATGGGAGCGTATTGTGCATTATCCCCCTGCCTAAACAGACCCTAACCAGTCCAACTCCTTAAAGTACCTGCCACTTGTTTTGTATATTTAATTTTGAAATAAATGATTTTGTATTTGCTGTATGAATTTATCTTTAATATCTAACGAAGTACAACTGTCACACCCACAGACACACCATGGTCACACCTCAGAATAAAAATAGTGATTTGCAAGTGTTGTCTTGCGTAGAATTACACGTCTGTCTTGTGTCAATGTTCTATTAATAGAACGGGCAATGAAATCAGGTGATATAAGGAAAATTTTGGTGATTATTGGCAAAACCCTCCAGCATTATACCTCCAGGTTGGAGGAGGCTCTGTCAAGCAGCAACACTAATGAGCTGTTGAAGAAGGAATGTTTTGATGTAAAAGAATGAAAATATATTTAGTAACGATTCCGCGTATTACCCACTCTGATAGCATTAATCCAAGTAAGTTATCAACTAGTTTCGTCTCTCCACGAGACGCTGCTGTTCTGCGAGAGAGTTATACGCGGAATTGTTAATAAATATTTTTTCATTCTAATATTTTGCAATGGATTTCCGCAAAGTAACGCCTGAATCTGTTATTTGTGTTTTAATGTACCTACCTAATAAATATGTAAGATGCTGGTAAAAGCATGACCAAATGATTTAATACGATTATTTATACATAGAATCGTACCAAGAGGTTTTTCTCCACCTTCATCATTCGGACCGCTAAGCAATGGAACCTGCCTGCTTCTGTTTTACCGGTCATTTACAATCTGGGTCTCTTCAAGACAAGAGTGAATAGGCGTCTTCCGGGCCTTCGTGATACACCGCCGGCCACATTTTCCCTTCCCATCATGTGAGATTGAGGTCAAACTGAGGTCTAGCGACTTAAAAAAAAGTATGCAGTCGCAGCACCGCGCCGCGGCCTTCATCTCTCCGTCAATCAGCCCGCGGTATTCGTAAGATTTGAAATTTTGAGAGATTCTTAAAGAATCTCTTGCTGCCTTTTCTCTGGTAGACAGCAAATGGCAGCATTACTTTCTGTATATGTTTAACACCGGAAAACCCCTCATACTTGGTGTATTGATCAGGTAGGAAAGCATGCTATTTAGAATATTATAGAAATTACTTACATCTGGTTTAAAAGTAAAAACGCCATGACTGACACCGGCATTTGTTTGCCTGATTTTATCAGACTTCGAAAAATTCTTCGAATTAGCCACGAGCCTGTTAGTCTATAGAGGTTGTCCCTAAAGTGGCAGGCAGCCATAACTACAAAATGACGGGTAATTTTAGTATAATTTGGCAATTGAATAGGTCGACGACTTTCTGAAGGTTATTACATCTTTCGTATTCGAACAAAAACTCAAAACTCTAAGCAAAAATACAGGATGTTCTAATACATTTATCGCAGACCAAAACGACCTCCCCCCCTTCGTTTTGCTCCTCAATAAGGTTAAGGCTTAAAATATGCATTAATAGGAATATTAGGTACATATGTTCTGCGATTTTTTTCTAAAAGTTGATGATTTAGATCAACTAATTAAGAGCATTTTAAAGAAAAACATATAGTTTTCTTATTTTTTTATAATAACGGTAAAGCCTAAGACCACCATCACACTTGAGAAAGTGAACCAATAAAATGAATATTTCAACAAATTTACAAAAACCCTTGACATATAAGATACCTTCCTCATGAATCACTCTATCGATTGGTGAAAACTGCATAAAAATTCGTTCAATAGTTTTTTAGTTTATTGCTAACAGACAGACAGATAAAAGTGGGACTTTGTTTTATAATATGTAGTGATACTAAATCTCACTAATGAGCGATGGTCTTCATCTCTATCCAAATTTAGCAGTCACCAGCTGCCTTCCACCAGGTACATCCTCGGCCACATCGTCACTTTCTATAATGTGAGATTGCGGTCATACGAAAGTCTATTGAGTATAAAAAAAGCTGAAATTAGAGTGGATAAAAACGTAAATTTGCAAAAAAGAAATATGTTAGTTGTTATGTCGGAATCGCTTATATACGCTGAAAAGTTTTATAAATAGTTTAATTATAGTTTTTAGGCATTGAATGCAGAATTTTTACAACGCAAAATAAAATCATGCAATATTTACTCTATATTTGTTTCAAGGTAATCAGAAAATCTATCTTGATAGGAACAGATAACTTCCTATGTTCATTCCGGTTATCAAAAACTGATTAGATTTATTATTTGCTATAGGTAAAGTAGCTTCTATTTTCTGTCATATGTAATTAAGTAGGTACAACCTGTTATAAGCTATTTACGTACAAAATCTTTAAATTAAACAACAATAACATTTCTGTTATTAAAAAAATTAAATTAACATTCAGAATATTCACTTATGACGACATACTAATATTAACGAGTTTATATTTTTTATTTCTAGGTTTGTTTATAAAAAAACTCAAAAAATATCTTGTGACGAAGCAGCGGCGGATAATTGATCAAACAAAAAAAAAATGTAAGTTGGCTACTGTTATTTACCGGAAGCTTTACCTACAGGATGCTCCTTTATTTGAGTATCATAGTGGGAAATAGATATCTTGTGGTTATTCCATACACTCGGTTCTCCTCTGCCTATCATTCGCACCGCTAAGGAATGGAACTCGCTGCCTGCTTCTGTTTATCCGGCCATCTACAATCTGGGTCTCTTCAAGACAAGAGTGAATAGGTGTCTTCTAGACCTTCGTGATACCCATCGGCCACATCGTCACTTTCCATCAGGTGAGATTTTAAGTACCTAGTCAGTAAAAAAAGGACTATATACTGTAAAAAAATATTGCTTTTGTTCATGTTTATGACGTTTTTCAAAGATTTGTTCTCGGAAAACGTGATGTCAAGCCGGTTCTGTGTATTGCTTATAATTACGAACAAAACCCAGAATACAATACAGTTTGGTCGTTAAAATAGCAAATCGAAAGGCATTTGACACTGTAACCTTCGGTAGACTGACAAGGTCGGTCCAGGTTGGCGTTCCGCAATCGTGAAGAGAACTTACCTAACAATAATAACTACATATGTCAGCCCATACACATCCACTGAGGGACATAGGCATCCCCCATACGAGGCCCCAATAGCGGTCCTGAGTCGCCTTCATCCATCGACTCCCTACGACCGCTACGATGTCATTGGTCCATCGAGTGGGTGGTTTCTCAACACTCCGTTTCGCATTACATCGTGGACGCCACTCGAGAACCTTTACTCCCCAGCGGTTATCAGTTCTGCGAGCTATATGACCTGCCCACTGCCTCTTCAGCCTACTAATTCTGAGAGTTACACTACATATGGCTACAGGATTTTATAAGCAAGGAGGAAGTTGAAAAGTTTGTTTAAACTCTGGAACGAATTAATTATCTACTTCATCATTGGCATTTTTTCATCAACGAATGATGATCAAAGTGGCGTCAGTTCGGCTGGGAGTCTGCCGAGCCCTTTCGTGTGCCTATGGCTGAAGAAACCTATCCGGGAGCGACAGCATCAGCTGCTAACTATTGGTTCCATTTTAAAAGCTTTTATTATACCTGCTTATTCGGGTGGAATCTTGCAACTCAATTTTAGACCAGTTATTCGCAACCGATTGAGCTGAAATTTTGCATACTTATGTAAGTTCGGTGACAATGCAATGTCATGGTACCATCGAGCTGGTCTGATGATGAAAAATCGAAGGTGGCCAAAGGAACTCCTAAACGAAACGACTTAAACACGTCGAGTTTGGGTTCGTTGGATTTGTCTTCCTAAGCACTTTAGTCCTAGATGATATAAAAGCTTGTATTTAAATTTATTATTAAATATTAAAAACTTATTGAAAAAAATTTCAACAGAGATAGTACTACTTTGTAAACAAATCAACAAAAGCGAGTCGTATAATAAAACGGCAAGGATGACATTAAACAATGTCTAGTGCTTATCAATAACATAACACGTGTGCAGCAGCAGGGACCTAGTTTACAATTTGTTGTATCAACACATCATCATTTTAATGTTTTGTCCATCCTATTATGTATAAGTAAGCTTTTGATTTGTATTTATAACTGTTATGTGTCTTCTTAGAATCAGAATCAATAACTTTATTTCTTTAGGCTTACAAAATAAGCAGGACAAGTCAAATTTTATACTATAGACCAGGGTTGGAAAAAAAACAGTTTTTTTTAAATTTTATAAAACAAACAGTTCAAATTGTTTTAAACAAGTGTTTGTTTTGTTTTTTTTGTTTTTTTTTGTCCTTTTTAGTTTAGGGCATTATTTTAAATTAATTCGACCTATAATGTTTCATTTCCAGACTAGATCTTTTGACTTTTCAAATTTTCTATAGTAAAATAAATATTGACAAAAAACGATCAATGGATAAACATTTATTTTATGTTGCGTATCTCTAATGATTTAGCCCAACAGGAAGAACTAGCTTCTCACGAGGATATACTTACATACGGCTGTTCATCACACATATTAAACCTTCTAGCAAAGGATATGAATGCAGAAGATATTACTGATAAAATTAAGTCGATAATGCGGTACTTCAAATACACTCACTTTGCATCTGCCAAATATAAAGAAGCTGGTGGAAAAGCAATTGTTATACCACAACAGGTACGGTGGAACACAATGGCTGACTGCTTAAAAGTGTTATTAGAAAATTGGCATATAATGTCAGATATATGCTTAAATCATTCAACTGCTATAGATCTGTCAATTTCATTGAAAGTAAATGACATGGCGCTGAAGCAACAAGTCCAGGCTCTCTACAAAAAACTGGAAAACATCGCAGTTACACTTGACATCTCCCAAAAGACATCCTGCTGTATTGGCGAAGTGACTGAAGCATGGATAGAGCTTAAAAATATGTTTGAGGGAGAGAATGTACGACTGCGTGAGACCGAGTATTCATTGGATGATTTAAGGAAGTTCAAAGCTCGTTATGAAATGGCAATGTCTCCAGCTCATTTTGCAGCAAACTTACTACATCCTAAGTACAGGGGTGAAAGACTCACGAGTGAAGATATTTCTGAGGCTTTATTATTTATAGAAGCTTATCACAAAGAGGCGATGCCCTATGTTGTTAAATACAGGGCAATGACAGATCCCTTTCATAACTTTCTATTTGAAGATCATGTAGTAAATCAGGTCGGACCTCTCGAATGGTGGCAGTCATTAAAAAAACAAATTAATGGTCAAACAATGAACTTAGTGGCTCAGCTTCACACTGCTGTAGCTTCAAGTGCTGGAATTGAAAGACTGTTTTCAACATTTGGATTTATTCATTCTGATGTACGAAATAAACTGGGTACAGAGAAAGCTGCAAAACTTGTTACAGTTTTTAAATACCTTAATAAGGAAAAGAAAAAATAATTGTTATCTTGATCTTGTCATATTGTCTTACTCTCCTGACTGACAAACAATTTTGATTTTATAATGTTTATTAAATATAGGTAATTTTGTTTGTTATAATTTTGTTTTTGATTGATTTTAAATTGAAATTTTTAATATTCTATACTATCTAATGCATGTTTCAAAAATACGTGTTATCTTATCCCATTACCCATATAAATCCTGGTACTTGGTAGGTACTTAGATCTTTGTTTGACTGAATAAATAACTTATCAAAAAAATATTACTTTCATTTTATATCATTCATTCGCAATGAAAAGTAGTTTTAAAGCTTGTTTTTTTCTCATCGTTTTATACAATGTTTAAAACTTGTTTTAATCTGTGTTTTTAAACGTGTGATAAAAAACACGGTTTAAAATCAAACTGTTTTAAACATTGTTTTAAACATGTGTTTTAAAACCATTTGTTTTAATCATGCCAACCCTGCTATAGACATAGTTATTATTATCAAATAAGAAATAAGGTGTTATTAATATTCTCTTCACTTAAATTTTTTGTCCACTAGTGGAAGAAGTGAAAAAGAAACCACTAGCACATTTATAATATCACTTATGTGTCTAATACATGCTTATTTTGCCTATCTTAATATAAATTTAATGCGATTTACATAGATGATGAGATCATGAACCATGAACTTAGGAACCACTATTACGGGTTTGAAATAAATAATTTTAATTTTAAAATAATTTTATGTAAAATCATCATAGGTCGTCTAGCAGCTATAGGTAATGTCATCAGTTTCTAGTCTGGCTACCTCGATACAAACTCAGCCTAGTGAGGACTGAGGAAGTCGACGAAAATCACCTGTAAAATCTACTCGGCAATTAGAAAATGTACCGACAAATGTATTTCAGGTTAATCTTCGTTTATTTTTAGTTTAGATGTAATGGTACTAGCGACCCGCTCCAGCTTCGCACGGATGCAATGCTGATACTAAATTATACATATAAAGCTTTCTCTTGGATCACTCTATCTATAAAAAACCGCATCAAAATCCGTTGCGTGATTTTAAAGATCTAAGCATACGTTTTTATGCTTTGTAAGTGAAGATAAGTAAAACTTTGTATTTGCTAATAATAAATATTATTACTTTTACCCGACTACCGAAGGACGAGGTTATGAGTTTGACTATGTATGTACGTATGTAGCCGATTTTTTGTTCCCACATAGCGCTGAAACTACTAGTATATATTATTATTTATTAGTAAAAATGCTCGTGTTTGGTAATATGATGTGTCGTATGATTCGTCTTTATAGCCCGATGGTTATAGGCTATGTGACGTCAGATAAAAATGGGGGTCTAACGAGATAGCTGGGGTCTAAGTAAGGGTCGAAAATCGCAATGTTAGCATATATGACCTCCGACTAGGCACCAAAGTAACAAAAGAAAATGATAAGGACAATAGGTGAACGCTTGTTTAAGACTTTTATGTAGTCGGGTTTTAGTTTTTAACTATATATTTTTTTATATTAGAATATTAAGTGCAGTCACGTGCAGTCGATGCAAACGTCTTAAGACGATTTCGAGGGAACGAGGAGTGGAGAGGGGTGCTCGCGCGTTCACAGGCATTTCTGTATCGATGCTGAATCACGACTGTATCGATACGAACGCGCGTCAGCATTGCGACAGCATCGCTACAAAAAGTCATTTCATTTCATTTATTCATTGCTAGTACGTACACTGGTTGGTAGCTTATGATCTAATTATAGCTAACGGTAGTAGGTACATTCACCCTGTTGGGCACTGCAATTTCGATTGTTAGTTATTTAGGTAGATACATAGGTTTAATCTTAATTAAATAAATCTTACAGTTACAATTATAAGTCTGGACGTCAAATCATGGAAACAATAAAAAAAAAGTTCATATGTTTACAATTATAAGAATTTCAATGTCAAATCATGTAGGTACAAATGTTGTTTTCAGTTATAGTATAACAAAACATAATCTAAAGAATTTAATGATATCCCAAAAATTTACGACTCCGGCGGGACTTGAACCCGCGACCCTCCTCTGAATACGAGGTAATTTTTTGTACGAGTCGTAAATTTTTGGGATATCATTAAATTCTTTAAGATTACCCAAAGTGCGGGCATAAGCACTATAAAACCTTAGAAAACATAATCTAATTTAATTTTTCTGTCAAAAATTCATTTACGCTATAATAACATTTATTGATAAGGAAATATTTAAGTTTATTAGTAAATAAGTTATATTTTGTTATGTCTTTTATTTCTTGGGGGAGTTTGTTGTATATTTTTATTGACATTTTGTACGGCGCTTTACTGTGGATACACAGTTTGGATTGAGGTTGCACTAATTTATTTCTACCGGCTCGTAAGTCGTCGTGAGCGAGCGCTCTTACCAGCGGGGCATGGTTTTTTTACCGACTAAGAAAGAAAGAAAGAAAATAGATTTATTTGGCCACATAGCACATGACATAGCACGACATATTCTGTCTTCAGACTTCGATTACCCCCTATCGAGAACATCCTATACACCTCGGTGAATTAAATTGACCGTGATGATAATGATGTGATGAAGGTATCGATACGTTTTTCAGAAATAAAACGCAAGATAAGGATTGGGCAAAATAAAAAAATGGTAGCTTTTTTTACACAGAATTTTGAAAAGTAATTTGGCGCAGATCGCCTATTTTTTTCTATGAACCCATCATAATACCAACTTCGATTGAATTTTATTTTGGGAGCATTTGGAAAAAATGTTTCTTATTTATCCCAAATGCTCAAAAACTACCTACTATGAGCCAAAGTTAGTTTTTGGGGGGGTCGATTCTACATGAACCGAACTTTCAATATAAATAAGACAATCCCTCAGTTCCCTGAGGAGACAACACAAACAATCATACGTTCTCAAAGCAGTTAATGAGACAATTCAAGAAGACTATATAAGGATAGACGTAGGCGTCAGCAACAAGCAAATTAGATCAAATTACCCGCCACTTAGCGTTTATAAGACAAAAACTGAGGTATTTTGAGCTTTATTGACAACAGGAAAACATTTTGTGAGCAACAAGGTGTAAAAATACGAACACAGGCATAATAGAAAATTAGCAAGTCTTATTGTTACGACATTTTGTTACAAACATGTAACACAACTCTGAGATATAAATAACACACAACTTCGAGATATAAATAACACACAACTTCGAAATATAAATAATTTAAAAAAGAAAAAATAAATGCGATAGATTTCGAAATTCAAATTAATCCCTCCGGGATAATTTTCTATACAATAGTGAAAGAATTTTCAAAATCGGTCCATGATTGCCGGAGATATCGCGTAACATACATAAAAAAAAAAACAAAGAAAAAACATACAGACGAATTGACAACCCCCTTTTTTAAGTCGGTTAAAAAACTATCTGTAAAGGGGTTTTCCTACTTCAAGAAAACATGATATGCAGTTTTACAAAAATTGCAAAAACAAAATGCTTAGATTTAAAATATTAGGAAAAATAAGTAGGAGAGTTTCTTTCTCAAAAGAAAATATTTTAACTTAATAAAGACAGTGCAAGCACGACCGCAGTTTTACATTTCAAAGTGTTATACAATACGGTTGCTATGTTAAAGCCTCTCCACACGCGCACGCGCGAAGCCGCGAAACACCCGCGAACCATGAGTGTGGATCCTTCGCATATTTATCGCGACTTTGCGTCGCGTTCTCGCATCGTTCCCGTAGTTGATCAGTTTTTGACCTGCGACGAAGGGACCTTGCGTGTGGAGGCTTAGACAGTTTTGCTCCGCGATTTCACGCCGTGATTCGCGCGCGAGTGTGGTGGGGCTTTTTAGAAGATATCGTTTTCCAGTTTCCATTTGACAGCACCGACTGGTTCGGACTGGTTTAGAAGATCAAGGTCAGCATAATGTAGGTATGAAAGATGCGTTTTTGCTATAAGTTAAATTATGCTATAAGTATCATAATCATTTTCTATGTAGTCAATATTGCGCAAAATAAATAAATAATAAATAGTTTTTTCTGTATTCTTTTGTTAACTTATTTTAGTCCCGAAATGTTGGTCTTGTTTTGTTTTACCTATTAGTTTTCGCGGATATTAAGGTAGAGTTTAAAAATATAGCGTTTAATTGCTCGAGTTCAAATGCCTTCCAAAGCCCACTCAAAGTTGAATTTTTATGGTGTTCTTGGGTTATTTCCGTTTTTTATAGTCACGTCGATTTTATAGCGATAGCCGTTAGCAGACACAATACTTGCATTGAATTGAATAGCACACGTATAACGTGGTAATATTTAAATTTCGAACGCGTCACGGTTCGATATTTGAATTCATAATTTATTCTAATCATTATTTTCTTAGACTGCTTACTCAAAATTATGGAGTTAAATATTTCAATTATAAAATTTTAAGAAACATGTATTAGTCAAATACATAGGTTAAGTACCTACTTTTGAAAGAGCAGTCTGAAAAATTATTTGATTGTTTTGAAATAAACTATATGTAACTTCAAATAAATTCAAAATCTCTTTATACATATACTTTGTACATACATACATGTATACGCAATTTTTGAAGTTGTAGGGGAGAAATCTTTCGCGTGTAATTTTTTTTATAGGACCATCTTGGGATCATTTATCCATCTATTCAATAGCCAATCGTCAAAATCTGTATATAATAGGGATGTGACGTATTTACTCGACCAGGTTTTAATACCTGGTATTTACTTGCAAGTACGAAAACCTGGTATGCGTCGAAATACTTTGAGTCTTGCAAGTACGTACTTGGAAGACCGAATACCGAGGTATTCGGGGCGTGCGCGGACTCTATCGATGACTTACTTCTGACTGCGACAGTGACAGTGGCACGAAGTTCAAGTACTAGGTACGTACTTACCTACGTATTTTTCAATCCCCAAAAATCACCATTTAGTAATTTTCATCAAAATGGTTTGAGGAATTTCCGACATCTTTACAAACAAATACGATTAAGAATTTTATTTCCATGGAAACTTTGATCAATTTCCTTGTATAAGTATTTTACTCTGAACGTGTTCATAAGACAGTGACAGACGTGCGTACATTATTTTATGCTAAAAGTATCGGCTAACTAACTGAAACACAATATCGATTCTATTAGTTGACAATGACATTAAGTGTGATCGTCACGGGTTGGCATGGCGTGAGATTCAATTTGTTTCAGATTTTAATTCCAACTGCGGTTTACCAATAATAAATCTACATAACGGAAAGGTAATTTGGGGAAAATCGAGATCTATTATGTCAATTGTCTAAAGTAAAGAACGAAACGGGTGCCATTTAACACATTTTTTTGGCAGATTTTGACACGTGAGTTTCATACAGCGCCATCTATCTTTGTCTATGACAACCACTATTCTTTTTTTAAGTTCCCATTGAAAACCCCTCGTTATATACTTGCGATGAGACGTACTTGTAAAATCGAGTACCAAGTCTTCCAAGTACGTCCTCGTATAAAAACCAGCGCCAAAAACCAGGGCTAAAATACTTATTGTACTATATAACTTACTGAATAAGTATAAAGTCCAATGCACCTACATATGTTTTTACTATAATAAGGAAAGTCACTTTTAATTAGTCAATTTTAAATTAAATTGTATAAAGAATATAATAACCTAGCTAAGTTATACAGGTGCAATATGTAAATCTTAGACACATACCACCTTTATGTATGTATGTAGATTTGTTTTATCAGTTGTTTATATGTTATTTATTATAGATACGTTTTTACCGGGTTCAATTACCGATGAAATCGGAGAAGAAAGTTTAACTTATTTTTTAAATAAAAAATTGTGTCATAATAGCGAAACTTAAAAATTTCTTGTAGGTACTTGCCTCCATGTCACATGGCCGTGGGACAGCCTCTATTGCCTGAGACAGAAGCTGTATTAGGCGTGCCTAGCAACCAATCTTCTCGGCTCAACCAGCCGCATTCGACGGAGAGAACTACAGTTCTACAGTACATAGATCATTATCATGAACTTAGACGAATGACGATCTAAGGCAAATATTTAAAACGATGTAAATCTTTGGATGAATTGTACTCAGAGCTGAACAGTACTGAAGAAACAAGCAAGATCTCAAAGTCACCTATCTATGTTCCTTTAGTATCATCTAGCACTATAAACTAGAACATTACTACTTTTTGGTCTCTACAGCAAAGGGTATCCTAGTGTAGAGATCAAAGTGAGATCACAATATTAGTCTCAATATATTAAGCTATGATAAGAATACCTTATTTTAAGCTAATGTGATTTATATATTATTTATGTATGTATTTGTGACGAATGCCTAATACTTTACTTAGCATTTCTACGTTATAAGATTCGACGCGGCTATTGTCGAAATATGTACATATATGGTCTGTCGTCTAGAGTCAGACTGCGCAAATTTGCAAATTGTCGTCTAATATGACATTCTGTTGAATATGTAATGCGAGTAAATAAACTACTTCTTGGCTTCAAATCGCTAAATGTTTGTCCATGAAACTTTTAGTTTGGAAAGGTCTTTATGTATCTAATTTAATAATGTCAGCTTACGATACACGTGGAAGAAAAGACTGGTAAAGTTATACATAAAAAACAGGACGTGTCATTTAGTCCCACATAGAATAATATCCAATTTATTATTATACATATAACATTAGTGGTTAAAATACTGCATTCAATACTCCAAGGGCGTAACCACAACGTCTGCCAATTTATTTCTGTACTAATGTACCCAAGATCATGGTTAGGTAACTCACCAGTGATAAAATCACAACACAAACGCACTAGCAATAAACTTTACACACACGTCCGCTCACGTTGACGGCCAGGTATCAACTGACTGAATTGATTGTTCATGTTGTTTCGCATTGTGTCGCACGCGCACACACGAGGTATGGGTCTCACAGATTCATCATACTTATCAACACGAAATCAACGCAACTCAACCTAGCAAATAAAGCTTTTATTGCTAATTGATGCCTACGGCTGAGCACAGACTATTCTGAGTCTGAGATAAAAACTCCAGTCCCC
This sequence comes from Eupithecia insigniata, assembly GCA_947859395.1. Classification (NCBI taxonomy): domain Eukaryota; kingdom Metazoa; phylum Arthropoda; class Insecta; order Lepidoptera; family Geometridae; genus Eupithecia; species Eupithecia insigniata. The sequence goes on along the minus strand of OX402018.1, from coordinate 2,148,214 downwards.
TACGAGTATTTATACAAGAGTACCTATTTATTTTAAGGTCGACTAAAACAACACACGAATAATTTAGGTGTGTACATTAGGTACCTACTAGATAGATAGATAGAAAATGCTTTATTGCACACTTTTACAAAACAACAAACAATTTGGTACAAAAAAATGTTACAATTGGCGATCTCTTTCAGACAACCTTGGATGGATAGGATCGTTGGATTGATTAAGGGTTCTTACATAGGTAGGCTCCATTTCCCCAGGTAAACTATTAAATCTAAGTTACTTGTATCATGGGTTTTTAGAAAACGGTTTATTCTTCGCAGAACGCAGAAAATGTTACAAACAGCAAAATAATAATTCGCGCGAATCCGTGTACAATTTCAAGTCATCGACTCTGAAACCTAATTTCGATCAAATTAGAATAGACCTGCTGAAATGGAATCTCGTAAGAGAGTGTATTGGGTATTATCCCCAGCCATAAAGGAGGGGCCTATTTTTTATTGATAACGGTTAAGCGTTTGACCACCATCACACTTGAGAAAGTGAATATGGCCTAAGATGGAGCACGCTTGCCGATTGCCTATTGGTCGATTCCGCGTCGATAAATGTGGGGCAACCCTAAGGTGTTTGATGAAAGTACTCTGTGTGTGTGTGGTGTGGATATAGAATAGATAGCAGCGGCTGTGTGTGTGCAGTGGACAACAGGCTGAATGACGCTCTACGGATTTCGTTGACGTGTTACTGATTCGAAAAAAATTACAATTATGTAGGTAGTTTGAGTTGAGACTTTGGACGTAGTTTCTGGTTACCTTTATTTTTACCGGACTGCAAATTTAAGGGTAATTGTTTTGTGTAGGTCTTACCTACAAGCAAGAAAACGGACATTTACCTACGTCATGGGAAATGTAATCGTTATGATGTTACTTAGCGAGATCGTTTATAAATCTCGTTACAGGTACAGGGCAGGAAAACTGAAACGACGAACTGAGACAAGTTAAGGAAATAGATATCGCTTTTTAATAGAGACCAGCTTCTTCCTACAACTTCGTTCAAGTGGTGGAGGAGCAGCAGGAGGATTTTAAGTAAGTAAAGTAAAATTCAACATAGATACATGCATAGGTACTGACCACCGATCTGGCGCCGAAGTCTGCCTGCGACGCCGAAGTCTGTTTGTACGATCTGCAAATATTTGTATCGGGTGTTCTGGGTACTTTCTATGCTGTCTGTTGCTATAGTTTGCCAGTCTTTTCCAGCTGTTTCTAAAATTTCGTCCACCCATTTTCGAGTGGTCGTCCTCTTTTTCTCTTACTGAGAGGTCCGGAGTCCGGGTATTCTTATCATTGCTTAATATATATTAAGACTAATTGTGATCTCACTTTGATCTCTACACTTGGATACCCTGTGCTGTAGAGACCAAAAAGTTGTATTATTCTAGTTTACTAATGTTCGGAACATAGATAGGTGATATCTTGCTTGTTTCTTCAGTACCGTTGAACCGTTGAACTGCAGCAAGCACTCGGGGAATCATCATATTGGCCCATACACGTCCACTGCTAGACATAGACTTCCCCCATACGACGCCACAAATAGCGGTCCTGAACCGCCTCCATCCAACGACTCCCTGCGCCCAATGTCGACGGTCCATCGAATGGATGGTCTCCCATGTGGGAAGGATTTGCCATAATCACAACGCTTGGCAGGCGGATTGGTGATCGAAAGTTGGTGTTGAAAAATACTCAGAAGGAAGCTGCTGCCCTTCCTCTGGTAGGTTCCCTTAGTATTTTGAGGGATCGATATTCGTACGCCGCGTCGCGGCCCCACGTCCCCGTACTCTGGGAATATTAAACTTTAAATGAAGGGCAACATAAAAAAAATACCTACGCTATTTTAAAGAATTTTAAGCATCGGTCAAGTGGTTCTCATAAACAAAGTAACAGGTTTTGCCAAATTATTAATACGTTATTTATAGATGCAAAGGGTCCAGCATCTATAGATTCTGTGATGAGATTTGCTTCTTATGAGTACATAGTGTTTGTTTAAAATAATGATTTTATATATTTACTAGTTGACCCGGCAAACGTAGTTTTGCCATCGACCACTGAAGGTATAAAATCGCTATAAAAATGGGGTTGGTGCTAAAAAGGTGAAAATTGATGGTAACATGTATTTTTTAGGGTAAAATCATAAAAAATAAATGGCCAAAAAATTCAAAAATAATAATTAGGGTGGGCCACCCTTATCAATTAGGGGTATAAAAATAGATAACAACCTATTCTCAGACCTACCAAATGTAGACACAAAATTTCATAAAAATCGGTCAAGCCGTTTCGGAGGAGTTTGGTTACAAACACTGTGACACGAGATTTTTTATATATATAAGATTTTTTCTCTTAGGGATCCAACTTAGGGATCAACAATCACACAATCTTATGTCCAATCAGCCCCGTTATTCACCAGTTACTATATAAGGGGAGGTGATAATGAATATTCGAAAATATACATATATACATTGCTGTTTTTTACAGATATTGTGCTATGAAATTAGCACATAAAGAGCATTGAGTTATGTACAAGAGTTTTTTATTCGAAAACTAGCAACCGGCCACGGCTTTGCACGGGTAGTAGAGTATATAATGCCAACATATTTTGTCTGTTGTAGGATCAGGTTGATGGATAAGATTGAAATTAAATCTTTAAAAAAGCAGTATCTTTAATTGTTTTATCTCAAATGGATTAGGCAGCGTTTTCGATGAAAGCTCCCGGGCGGTTTGACCCTTCCAACAATTATCGTTATATTTAAACCAATTTACACAAAACCTTGACAAATTATATACCTAAACCTTTCTCATGAACCACTCTATCGATTGTTGAAAACCGCAAGAAAATCCGTTCAGTAGTTTTTGAGTTTATCGCGAACAGATAGAAAGACAGACGTGGCGGAGACTTTGTTTTATAATATGTAGTGATAATATCAGATCTTACTATTATAAATGTCAAAGTTTGTAAGGATGGATGTATGTATTGATGGATGGAGCAGAGGCAGCAACATCCATGTCTTTTTAATGGGATGTTGCTGCCTTTGCTTCTATATGACTCAATTTTGTTACTCTTTCACGCAAAAACTACTGAACCGATTAGGATGAAATTTGGTATGGGTATAGTTTGGGACCTGGAATAACATATAGGCTATTTGTTATCCCGATAAAACCCGGGCGAAGGCGCGGGCAGCAGCTAGTGATAAGATATGGTTAATATGATGGCTTTCTTATACAAAGCAGATGAATTAATTAAGGACGGAACGGATAGCCTTTCACCAAACAAACGTACTTTTCGCTTCCTTTGGAAACAATGTCCCTGATCTTTTTGAAATTTTCCATACGTAATCGGATGAAAAATGTTTGCAGCGTTTTAGTTTTTGAAAAAACATAATGATATTTAAAAGAGAGCGTAACCAATTTTGACCACCAAATCGAGTCATCTTCAAGCGATTTTTTATGCATGATAGACACCTTTATTCGAAAATCTGTCGCGCTGCAAACATCCCAAATATATTCAACATTATAAATACACAAAAATATTTTTGAAATCAATCGCTTACTCAAAATTAATCGGAAAGTACGAAAAAATATCAAAAAATGGTGCCAACACCAAGCACACGCACACATCTACATGACAGCTTCGTATTAGATGGTTAGACGCGCTTTCTCACTCATAGTGCCCCCCATTTCATTCTACGTGAAACAACAACAAATCCGCATGGGAAAATAGGTTTCCGTTTGGGAGAGGTTCGTAGCCTTCTTAAGTGGAATAGGTATAATAAATTTAATTAATTAATTATAATAAATATAATTTTTAATAAATTCACTATAGGCCTTGTGCATAAGCTTAAAGTCACCCAGCGAGCTATGGAGAGAGCTATGCTCGGAGTTTCTCTACGTGGAAATTCGTAGAAGAACCAAAGTTACCGACATAGATCTCAGAATCAGCAGGCTGAAGTGGCGATGGGCAGGCCATATAGCTCGTAGAACCGATAACCGTTGGGGAGTAAAGGTTCTCGAGTGGCGACCGCGATGCAATGCGAAACGAATTATGGGAAGACCTCCCATTCGATGGACCGACGACATCGTAGCGGTCGCAGGGAGTTGTTGGATAGAGGCGGCTCAGGACCGCTATTCATGGCGTCGTTTGGGGGAGGTCTATGTTCAGCAGTGGACGTGTACGGGCTGATGATGAGGTATAATAAACATTCAAGGCCAGTAGAGTCAGCAACATGCATAGATTATTGTTAGTAAGCAATATTATATTTAGGTTTACATTTTTATCTAGGTCTTCATCTTGCCTACAGTACTATTTTCGTATCTAGGTTTCAGTCTACAATGCGTACTCATGTTATAGTAGGTGTACAAACGTTTCAAAAACATGAATATTTATAGCAAAAGCACATCTAGTTGGAAAGTTTGACGACCGATGTGGCGCAGCGGCCGAAGGTCTACCTGCAACGCAGGTTACGAGTTCGATTCCCGCCTCGTGATGGAATGGAAATAGTTGTTCGATCTGCGAATATTTGTACTGGGTATTTTCTATGTAAAGTATATTAAGTATAACAGTCATCTAGTACCCATAACACAAGCTCTGCTTAGCTGAGGTAGCTTGGGGCTAGATGATGCTGTGTGGATTGTCCAGAATTATTTATTAATTATCGACTAACAATAAGATTAATTTCCTTCATATTGTATGATAATAATACATATGTACATGTACATATATGAAACGTGTCGCAAGACGAGTCCAATCCGATCAAGTCTTGATAAAGCCAAAACATTAATTTAAGACTTCAAAGTCCAATAGTTGGATTAATTTGAAAAATACTATAAACAGACTAAAATTTCTTAATATTTAAAATGTTTTTTAAGTTATGCGGGACTAACCCCAGGGAGGTTTCCCTCCACCCTGGGAATTAAATGTTCTCGGGATCATTCTCTATTGTGAATATTTGGAAGGATGGACAAGCTGAATTTTAGAATGTTTACTTGGAAAACATTATTTCATAAGTGATAAGGAATATCAAACTTTAATAACATTTCAGTTACAATATTTGAATAGGATACCAGTACTCTATGAATAAGGCTTTATTACAATACCAGCCCTTAAGAACGGTGCGGATAACCTTAGCCCCCTATACGAACGTACTTTCCACTTTATATGGAAACTATGTCCCCGATCTTATTGAAATTTTCCATACGTAATAAGATGAAAAATAGCTATGTTTGCAGCGGTTTAGTTTTTGAAAAAACATAATGATAATTAAATGAGAGCGAAACTAATTTTGACCACCAAATCGAGTCATCTTCAAGCGATTTTTTATGCATAATAGACACCTTTATTCGAAAATCTGTCGCATTGCAAACATCCTAAATATATTCAACATTATAAATAATCAAAAATATTTTTGAAATCAATCGTTTGGTCAAATTTAATCGGAAAGTACGAAAAAATATCAAAAAATGGTGCCAACACCAAGCACACGCACACAGCCACATGACAGCTTCGTATTAGATGGTTAGACGTGCTTTCTCACTCATAACGTGCTCCATTTCATTCTACGTGAAACAACAACAAATCCGCATGGGAAAATCCGTTTCCGTTTGGGAGAGGTTCGTAGCCTTATTAACTGAAATTAACCTATCCGTTCATATGCTGAGACCAGCCCTAATCCTATAATACATTTACAGTGGGCAACTCTGCCTCCACAACATTCTCTATGTATACAATAGCGTAAGAATAGGGATGACGACACTAACTAAAAATCACAAAAAATATATTATATATTTACCGAATTAAACCTGAGCTATAGATTACAAAACACGTACTATATTTTATGTTTTGATCGAGATTAATTAATATTTTAATAAAATAAACTACAAAATACAGCAATCCGCCATGACACGTTGAACACCAATCAGAGAATACATAACTGTGACGTCATGCCGTCACAATAAGTAATGTAAAGGCATAGCTGGTAAAGCTTCTCTTGAAAATATTATGATCATTCTGTATCATCAGATGTTCGTGCATCTTATGACGTCATAGACAGCCGCCATGAGTATTGTAGCGTTTTTGAGCAAAATTGAAAATGTATTTTTAAAAGTTGTATTTTTCCTTCTAAGTTCATATTTATGCAGAAATATGATTTATTTTGCATTCAGTAGATGTCTTAAAATATCACGGTGTAGTTTCGCAAAATCAGTCGCCATGCCTATTACAATGTTCTTTTTGGAGTCGATTATTTCCTTTAGACCTTACAGGACTCTTAGACACGTCACAAAATTAAAATAACATATGTGAGCAGATGTCCTCACTGAGGAGGAGACCAGCATAGTGCATGGTCCACAACTATCGTCAGCAACTTTCAGCTCATAAGAAACTGTAATACCCGTTATAAGACAAGCTTTTTTGACAAAGATTTTTTTTTTATTAATTCATTTTTTAGAAAATTTATTAAAGAATAAAAACAAAACAAACAGTTCAGCGAACTGCTGACTGTTACAAACAATCTAGATAGCTTATCTGTTCCATATCTATACCAGCCGGAAGCGTCCCCAAAATGCTGGCTGCTTTGCCTCGCTGTATGGCAATGCTGATTATATGCGCCAGATAATCAACAGCTTTCGGGTTATTCGACCAGATCCTGTAATTTTTTTTAAACCCTTAGGGAGTCGGTACCATACTCACGGACCTAGAGTGTCGACTGCAACGTAAGCGTTGGCTCTGTCGAGATCTACATATTAGTACAAAATTAGATGCCACATCAGCTACGCTGTTCTACCGAAACATTGCATAACTTTTTATATTTATAAGCAGTGGCAATCCATCAAGTGTAGCCAACGTTGAGTCACCTTGTCTACACTTGTTTGTTTCTGTGATACAGTGATGTATTTGTCGGTGTTTCAAGCAAGATTGATCAATCTGTACTTAACTTTGATAAGATTATATTCTAAATCTAACTATGTACATAAATAGATACTTATCAGTTACTGAAATAATGGAGGAGAATCGGGATTTCATGAGGTGTAGAACGGAATACCGGGCGTAGCCCAGTCGGCCGTTATAATTGCCATGGGCCTAATTCTGCTAACCATTGGCTTTATACGGCTGATCAATTTTAATGTTTCTATATATACAACAGCATCCTACAAATCTATACTTATAATAAAACTGTAACAGGTCCAATTCTGTACATTGAAGATATTTTGAAAATTTGATTTGGAGGGCACTCTATTATCGATACTGATGCCGAAAATGTTTTTTTTTCCATCATGTCTGTCTGTCTGTATCTTGGCCGCGCATAACTCCGAAACTACTGAACGTATTGAAATGAAACTTGGCAGGATTTCAGTTCATACTACGAGGAAGGACATAAAATACGAGTCCATACCCCAAAGCCAACAAAATGATTACAAAATTGTTATTAGTGCCGATAAACGACCTACTGGACAGCATCCGGTCGGTAGATAGATAGATAGAAAATTCTTTATTGCACACTTATTGATAGATACAGAAATACAAAAAAAAAAAACTTTAAAACTAAGTTACAAGTGGCGGTCTTATCGCTCGAGAGCGATCTCTACCAGACAACCGTGGATGGATAGGATTGTTGGATGGTACAAAGCTCTCGCTACCAATGATGTTGCCGTCATCCTGGTAGATCAGCACTGTGACAGGCGGGACATTGTGCTGCGTACCCGGGATGACCGCTTGCAACGCATTAGCGAAACGCACCAGGCATTTGATGATCTTCAGTACCTACTCGCTTATATACCTACTGTCGTCGTGGCGAAGACGGATACAACTTTGATCTTCGACATGGGAATCCGACAACTGACGAGACTGTCGACACTAAAAAAGTTTCCGCAAATGCAATTCTACGCCTAGATACATTTTACCAATGAGAGAAGTTCGCTTGCTCACCTGCAAAGGTTTCGAGGTTTGTTCAACCGTTTTCTGGTGTACGCTTACGCCAAAATAAAAACGGAGCGTTTGGTATACATCAGAACAGAACAAATGAGAGAAGATTGCGCGCTGAGAATTATGTAGATCTGCGAGACGCCATGAATCAAGATAGAAATTGTGAAGATTTACGACGACTGGTGATTCTTCCTTCCAGTTTTAGAACTGGACAATATATGTGTAGTGCCCTATTCTCCAGTAGGTACTATCAAAAGCTTTTGAAGCGCATCATATACTTAGGTTAATGTGGAGCTGTGTGAAGTCCAGTCAATAAAATCTAGGTATATGTAAATCTATACTATACTACACTAATAAAAATAAGTAAGGTTTGTGTGGTTGTAGGGGGTAATCTCTGAATCTACTGAGCCAATTTTGAAAATACTTTTACCTATTGAATTTGTTTAAACACGCATCGTTTAAACCACGTTATTTGCGAGTTTTATAGACTACTAAAAATGTTTACCGCCCAACGAAGTGGGCACGGGTCAGCTAGTAACAACTAAAAATGTTTACCGCCCAATGAAGTGGGCACGGGTCAGCTAGTACCTACCTAACAAATAACAACAAGATCGTAGGCATAGAGTACATAATTCGTGTTATTTTATTTACGTACATTTTAGTTTTATATAAAACCTACCTACTAATGTTTACCAAAATACTATATAATTATGTTGTACCAACCTACATAGTTAATATTTTTTAAGAAATAAATAAATGTTTACGTTTACATAAATAAATTTACTATGACAGTGTTATGGTCGCAGAATCGGCCATAGATGAAAAAACTCTAGATAGTGCGTGCGGTGCTATTTGCACGGAGATATTGATAGAATGGTTTCAACCTTGACACTTTTGACACGTAACCCTCCATCTATGTCTCTTTCATCAAAGATAAAATGCCAAAATGTGTCATTTTGAGACTGTACCATTGTTATGGTGAAGGGATTCAATTAGTAGAATTGGGGTCAATGTATCATAACCAGGGATCGGAATAGGTAGAGTTTGTAAGTACCAAATGACGTCACATGGCCTACAAAATCTTAATATGGGTATGCCTTTTAAACCTGGGATCGGGAATTCATCTTCAAAAATTCCGTCAAACCGTCCGATAAAATGGCGTCTATTTTATGAAGAATAAATAGTCTGCAGTATTAATATTATAATGAAATTTAATGTCTAGTTGAGATAATTCGATTAACAAAATTATTGAAATTCACCTTAACCTTAAATAAAAACCGTAATTAATGTTATTTAACACGAGAAGTCTTCCTCAAATTCTGAAACTACTCTCCAAAATAAAATCTGATCAAATATGTCGACCCAACCACCAACACATGGGTACAGGATAATAAATAAATTAAAGTTATCTTTATTGGAACTATAAACAAAGGTACATGAGATTGGGTGAAAACTAAAATACGCGCAATAGTTATGCAACTGTGTCGCGAGTATTTACGCCACCCTCCGACTGCAAGGTAGAGTTCCTTAAATTACTATTTAATTAGCGATGCCGAAAAACTAAGGCTATGTGTACAACTTATAAAATGGAAAATAAATTTAATTAATAAGAGATGGTTGACGAAAAAGAACTTGACTAATTTATGAAACATTTGAAAAAAATAATGGCAGTAGATAATCAACTCTTGAGGTCTCTTATCTAGTCGTCATAGTTAATTTGCAAAGATATTTCAGGAGTCAGGTAGGTGTAGGAAAATGAATGAAAGTAGGGCAACTGGGGTATGTGTCAAGGAATTGACTAAGGCGGATAGGGATGTTAGGAATTGCGGCACATGATAAATTCGGTAGATTTTTATGTAAGAGATAATAAATGGATGTGACATGCTAACGCATAGGGGCGCAATATTAGCATTATTGTGGATTGATTGACCTTTCCATTGATGCGCAAGGATATGCAGATGACCTTGTGATCGTCATGCGAGGATTCTGTTAATCCACCATCTTGAGCATCATACAGTGAGCTCTCACCACTGCCAGTGACTGGTGCAGGAAAAGTGAACTCTCAGACGACGCTGACAAAAAAAAAACTGTGATTATACCATTCACAAATAAGCGAAGGCTACATAAGCTTGTAAACCTAAACTTAACGGTATTATGATAACCTTTTCCACGGAAGTAAAATACTTGGGCTTTACAATCTACCAAAAATTGACGTGAAACACATACCTGGCTAACGACATGCAAAAAGTTAAGGTAACACTAGGAGCCAGCGGTAGACTAATGGGCAGCCACTAGGGCGTCAAACCCAGAATTGCCCTGTGGCTGTACACTGCCATTATGAGGCCAATAATTACATACGCCTCCATGGTATGGTACGACAAGGCCCTTCAGTCTGCCGCAATCACCCAACTTAGCAGCCTGGAAAGGACTGCCGGCCACGGGAGCAATGTCTACGTCACCCTTGCTGGCACTGAATGCATTCTTGGGACTACCTTCGCTTCACATGTACATACATACCTACAGAAGGAGGCAAAGACCAGCTTGTACAGGGCCAGCGCCCTGGGCCGAAGAAACTGGCTCTCCCAGAAACTGAGATTTCTGCTAGACACAACTCTGGAATTACCCATCATGAGCATGACAACTGATGTCATGCTTCATTACATGTGTTTGAAAAACATTATATGGTGGAACTGCGTTCCAGAGAATACTGGTCCAACAGCCAACTCTAAGGACGGATGCCTAAAACTGGTACACGGATGGCTCCAAATTAGGATTGGACATAGACTGTGGAGTGAATGGAGGGCGACCCAGGTTTAGCAACATCACTAATCTGAGTAACTACGCATCCTCTAAGCAGAAGTATTCGTCATTCTCAAATGTGCTAATATAAACATTCAAAAGCGATACACTAATCAACTCTGACAGCCAAGCTGCCCTCCTAGCACTGAATTCGAAGGTCACATCTCACGTCCAGTTTAGTTAAGGACTGTCTGTCACGCCTGAACGGCTCGAACAATAGAGATGTCCGGTCACGCGAGGAATAACGGCAATGAGTGTGCCGACGAACTCGCGCATTCCAGGGCCAAGGGGACTCAATTTGGCCCCGAGCCGTTTTGTGGCATACCCAAAAGCCTGGCTCAAAGAATCTTTTTGAATTACTCCTACGAGGAATCGACCAAGCTTTGGAAAAATTCTACGGGTATGAATCTCTTCTATTACCGAGACAGCTCAGAACTGAGACATGCTTTTATTTAACTTGCAATGTATGTTTGTTCGGGTGGAATATTGCAACTCAATTTTAGACCGGTTATCCTCAACACATTCAGCTGAGATTGGCATACTTATGTATGTTCAGTGACAATGCAATGTCATGGTACCATCGAACTGGTCTGATGATGGAAACCGATGATAGGAACTACTAAACGAAACGATTTAACCACGTTGAGTTTGGGTTCGTTGGATTTGTTTTCGCAAGCACTTTGGTCTTAGATGATATAAAAGCTTGTGTTTTAGTTTTCAAAATATTAAAAATTTATTTGATATTATGTCCTTGTCGTAGATCAAACAAGATCCACTTTGGTTCACCGTGCCACAGAAATAAGTAAAACAGTGGGGTGGATGGGAATGGTTCAACCCATCAAGGCTGATAATGTATTATGGTAATCGTACCTAATAGCAATAGTGACTTCATGTCGGGCGATGTTAGGTAGAGTCAGCGAACAAACTGCATATTCAACAGCGTTTGGAGTCCCGAATGATTCATCCACCCTCATTGACTTGAAAAAATAGATAAAGTAATTCATTTATTGTTTATGAATCAAAAAATTTAATAATATCCCAAAAATTTACAACTCCGGCGGGACTTGAACCCGCGACCTTCCCCTGAATACGGGGATGCGCTATCCAACTGCGCCACGGAGGCAAGTACCCGACCTGTTGAAAATCTTTGCGACTAGCACTATAATAACAAAAACCTTCTTAATCAAATATTACGGCCAGTTCTCTGCCACGTGGGCTTAAAAACTTTTAATTATACATTTAAACATATTAAAGTTAGCTTTTTAAATTGATAATGGAACTGTTTTAAGAGTCAAGTGCTCAATCTTTTCTATATTTTAGTCAGTTTTAGTATAAAACGTTTTCAAAAGGCAGTAATTCAGATAATAGCATAATGGTGTAACTAGAGTGCATGGATAGTTACGGATTTATTCGTCACGTTCCAATATTAATTGGACACGTGCATCAGTTATTATGTTATTATCGCTAGACATGGCTCAGGTTTTTCTATATTACCTAATAAGTTAGTATCTTACAGGAAGTTTTCGTTAATTATCTACTAGGTAACTAGCTTCTGGTCACGGTTTCGCTCACGACCTCAGAAAACAAAATCTAGGTACTGAAAAGGTCCTAGCTTGGTTGTGGGGTGCTTATACCCAATAATTATAAATAAAAGAATTTGTTGCATACGCAGTATTTCACGATTTATATTGAAAGAGAAAGAATGATGAATGAATGGAACGAACACAAGAATGAATGTATGAATGAGAAATACAGAAAAAATTATGTTTTAACAGGTACTAGGGATTTTTTTTTTTAAATTATATATTTTTAAGAAAATATATAATATTTATGTGTATAATAATGTAGTCTATTAATATGAAATAAATTTAAATAATGTTGGACAATCCTGTGTGGATTGTCCAACCCCAGTTCCCCATAGCCACCAGTTGGTATAATGTTGATGGTGTCTTAGAAGATAATCGTTTGACTACATGCATTGCCACTTATTCAACAGCCTCTAACCAGCCCTGACCGGAGATGAGTCTCATAAACTAGTGTTAGTAATAACAAGCTTGATAGTTAGCAAGCTTGGCAAGAGGATTGGTACTCATACTTGAAAAGGCATTAACCATTCGAAAATAATTAATTGATATTGATACATTCCTCATGGCATTCAAGGAAAACGCACACTAACAAAAATGGCGGCCATTAATGACGAGCCTCTCGAACGTCGGCCGGTGATTGGCTGAGAGGAACGCGCCTTTCTACGTCATCCAACTCCAGCGCAAGTTTATCGAAGGCTATAGATAAGCGTGCGGTTTTAGGTATAGTGTATCCAATAGGTACGCAATAGCAGGCAAAATTATTGATGATGTAACGTTTTGAAAGGTTAGCGGTTGAAAGGATTTTAGAATTAACTGCGTACAAGCAAAGGTATTTAATCGGCAATTTCTGAGAAAAAATATGTAGATATAAGAATAATGCTGACAATCCACACAGCAATCTCCAGCTAGATTGTAGGCCCAAGATAAGCAGAGCCTTAGGTACTAGATAGAAGACTGATAATATACATATTGACATATATTGTATGAAAAAGATTTCATGAATTATGTTATGAATTATGTTGATGAAGTAATATCGCAAAAAGCAGAAAAAATTACACCATGAGAAGACCTTACAATTAGTTTCGAAATACTTGACATTTATCAATATATCGATACATCAAATAATAAACCTCAAGACAGACCCGCTCTCGAAGTCACTATATACAAGCCCGGTTAGAAAGTAATCGACCTTCCGTCTGGTGCAACACGCCACGTAGATTGCATGCTTGCTTGTAAGTACGAACACACCCACAACCAGCGTAATCTGGACTAACTACAATAAACTAGAATACGGAAAACGGCATAGAAGGCTTTCCTTAGATATTAATGTTGCTGTATGACTTGGATAGGAAACTACTTGCATATAAACTCTTCAGATAGACCACAAAGAAAACCAATATTATATGTGTATTCAAAAGCATAAGATAGCTAAATCTTAATTTAGCTCATTTAAGCAATTAATAAAATAGGTACTCGAATCGCGCCTTGAGAGACCCTTTTAAGAAAACCCTTGATTAATAACTTAACATATCTGAAAGGATTGCTATAATCAAAATTCATGGCTAGTGGAACCACATTAAGAGTAGCTAGTTATTTGCCCAACAATGGGTTTTGACGTTTGTCCTAAAAAAGCATTCACAGAGGATGGTTTAATGTACTTAATGACAGCTATTACTATAATAACACTATACATATAATTTAAAAGTAGGTCGTTCTAAACCCAGCCTAGTTAGCCAGTTCTAGCCCGGAACAAGTTTAGATGTCCTAGATACATCAAGTGACATACGTAAGTACCTACAGTACTTAGCGATATTGCACATTATATACCGACCGAGGATTTGCCTCGCGACTCTGCTCGCTCAATCAGTACGCGGCTAATGGCTTACTTTGACAAATGCCCTACTTAGAGTGCGTTTTCGTTTTCAGACAGGTTGTTACAGTTTTTTGCTGGCTATGGTTAGGATGAAAGTCAAGTTGATTATTGGATACTAGGTTTTTGCCTGCAGGACGTGGATAAAATTTAGCCTTGAGTATAATGTAGCTGAGCTATTCAGTGAAATATTTTTTCAATCTATAGTTCCCGATGATAGTTTCGATGTCGATAGTTCGTTCTAATGCAAACAAACTTAATAAATCATTTAGTATATAAGTAGATTAGTGGCCCTAAGATTATAAACATCAGCAAAAAAATATTGGTCCAATCAAGTGTCGGGTCAGTCAATGAAATTAGTCAAAATCACCTTAAATTGGCAAAACATCACTTTCAGGGCAAAAATTTACTGACTGTTTTAGTCAGTAAATTTTTGCCCAAGTGGTCAAAAACCTATCGATTTCAAAACTCAAGAGTTACAGATGCTATACTTAACCGACTTCAAATTCCCTTACTTTTACAGTTTTTATATTAGAATGAAAAAATATTTAGTAAAAATTCCGCGCATAATCTACTCTTCTAGTACTTTGATAAATTATAATAATATTTTGCAATGGATTTCCGCAAAGTAACGCCTGAATCTATTATTTACTGTTTTTTATGTTTTATGGGATATATACTAATCCCCTCGGGTTCAAAATCGGTCCAAAGTTGGCGGAATATCGCGTAACATACATACAAAAAAACATACATTGGAATTGAGAATCTCCTCCTTTTTTGAAGTCTGTTAAAAAGTATAGACTAACAAACTAGATAACTAGAGAAATGAATAGAAACTGTAACTAATTTGGACTGGTTTGGAAAGTTGCATCATACTGACTACGCAGTCTTGGTCACGCACGCAGCGCAAACGCATTTTGAATTAATCATGGTCACATCATGAGACGTGAGGATTCTGACGTAGGTAGACTGTTTGTTTAGGATAATGTATTTTGGGAGGACTTTATGGCAAATATAGACGTTTAGGCATCATCAAAATCAATCTGATTTGATTTGAGTATAACTTTTACACCGAATGAGAAATATCCACCGATTACTTACTGAAAATATTTTAGTGTACTAAGTACAGGAAGTAAAGTTGCAACACTTTGTGCATGCCTTACAATTTGAGAATAATATTTACACCCAAACAAATTTCCACCGAAACCTTAGTGAAACTATTTCAGTTTAAGTACAGGAAATAAAATCTATTATCAAATAACATTCGGCGATGGACATCATGCAGACGCAAGATTAATCCGATTTATAATATTGCAACACCTAGTGCATGCGCATGCCTAATAATTGAAAAATAAATTCGCAATGTTTAAGGACAGATAGATGATGAAATTCCCAATGCCTATGATTTTACAGACCCAACAGTTGCGTGTTATAAAGTTTACCTACGACTTAAATTATGTTGCGAACACGATACTTTCTTGTCTTTTCTTCCTTGTGAGGATACCACAGCGCTGAGACATCCAGCAAATCAAATGTTGAAATGTCTATGTAATAGAAGCTAACAATTAGGCAAACAAAGTTAAAAGAAGTAAAGGAAAGTTTTGATAGAGCAACAGATGCGATCGATCATGTACAAACGGTAGTTTCCAACGAACGTGTCTTGAGGACACTGCGATATGTCAACACTTCGTTAATGATGTAAAGTAATTGATAAACAAACTGAGCATGAACAAGAGACTTGCGAGTTACTTTATTGAAGACTAGCTACAGAACCTCGCCTTTTTAAATACAAATATTTTATGTATTTTTTTCGCAATACCATGGAGTTAATTCGACAGAGCGTTTTAAATAAGAAACGATGAAAGAAAAGTCAGCAGTTTATTTTTAGTTGATAAAAACCATGAATAATAGACTAATCATTGCACGCCCATATAGGGCAAACCTACCAGAGGAAGGGCAGCAGCTTCCTTCTGAGTATTTTTCAACACCAACACTGGGATCACCAATCCGCCGGCCAAGCGTGGTGATTATGGCAAATCCCCCCCTAAATGGGAGACCATCCACTCGATGGACCGACGACATCGTAGCGGTCGCAGGGAGTCGATGGATGAAGGCGGCTGAGGACCGTTATTTGTGGCGTCGTATGGGGGCCTATGTCGAGCAGTGGACGTGTATGGGCTGATATGCTGATGATGATAGGGCAAATTACATTGCTACATAATTATTTTACTGTACCATCTTTTAAACATGTAATGATCTACGTAATTATTAAGTAAATATACTTTTACTTTAGCATCATCTATGCACCTTTCAGCCTGATCCGTTGAAGGATAACTATAATAACAAAGTCACAAACAACTTTCGCGTAAGGACTACATAATAAACGCCCCGGGACGCTTGAATCGGAAATATTTCATCTGTAGTTTTTCAGGTCCGGAATATAATGTTTTCTTTCACTGTATATAAGACTATATCTTGTGGCAAATTGTCAACAGCAATATTAATAGATATCGCATGATCGTCATCATCTATCTCGCGCCTACTCCCACACACTTACTCCAGATTTTCAAGACACACTTTATCAAAGTCTATAATACTAGCTAGACTGATAAAAATACTAAGACATTTGCAATTATTTATTTTTATACTCAAACAATGGCGGCTTTGCGCTTGTTTGCATCATTCAATTTAAAATTACAGCTCAGTCTTCTTATAACTTATACAGAAGCAAAGCAAACTTTGATAGAGTCAATAATTATTTTGTTGTTTTTACGTTCTCACTACCAATTTAACAAATCACGCGATTCTGACGTCAATTCTAAAATTACTGGCCAAGCCCCCACTTGCGAAATTAAACAATTGGCTGTGACGTCAATCGCATCCCGCAATCTCAACTCTGCTCCCCTATTATAAGCATTAATATCCTGTGCTGCATTATCTGACGCAGTATCATCATTGCTACCAGGAACTTCAATTGGAACTAGGTCTTCTATTTGCGACTCTATTTCATCGTACACTTAAGTATCAAAGTCTTCTGTAACTGACGCGATAGGGTCACCAATGTTATTCCTGTATAATTTGTTTATATCATCAATCACCGGATTGGAAGATGATACTGTAATTGGACCATAAATATCAATTTCTAAATTGGCCTCGGCCTTGATTGGTTGTTTTGGTTTCTATAAGTGATGATAATTGAAAATTATCACATATTAAGTATTAACCGACTTCAAACTGAGAAGGTTCTCAATTCGTCTGTATATTTTTTTTGTATGTATTTTTCGCGATATCTCCGATAATTATGGACTAATTTTGAAAATTCTTTCACAATTGTATAGAAAATGATCCCAAAGGGGTCCCATAACCTGTTATACTTGAAGTTGCTCAAATAAACGATTTTTGTAGTTGTATTTTATTGAATGTTTTTTTTTATTTGGATTTGTATTTATCCCGCCAAACTTAAATAAGTGTAAAAGTAACGGAATTACAAGTCGGTTTATCGTTTTTTAAAGCACGCCATATTATTTTCCTACTAATTGATGGAACAAGCTCAATCACAAAAATTATTATAAAAGCGAAAGTTTGGATGTTTGTTACCTCTTGAGGCCGAAACTACTGAACGGATCAGGTGAAATTTTGAGTAGGTTTAAGTAGTTCTCGACCTGGAATAAAATAAAGACTTTTTATCCCGATGTGCGAAACCGCGGTTGTATTGTATGTATTTGTTTAAACTATTCTTATTTATTAGATAAGGTTTATTTAGTGCTGGTATAAGAAGAAAAAATATGATCCGAGACACGATGGTCACCTGGGTGACACTTGCTTACGTCATCATCGCTATCGGCGAATGAGAAGATGAATATGTTTTCTGGTGCGAGATCCTTGTTATACCTGTATGAATCTGATAAAATTAAGAGGTTTTGTATTTACCAAATTATTTATCACATTGACTCGTGTTTAACTAAAGCTGTAACAAAAACTATTTTTCTGTCACTATTGCTTTGCGGTTATACGAACTTCAACTGTGAGAAATCAGCCACTCAGGTGACTCCAGACTCAACAAATCCTACGCACTTTGTCCCGAACACTCTCACCCTCCTGGGGCATTACAAATCACATCACAGACTTCATTGCTAGGCTGCTCCACCCCAACTCGGTACTACTCTGTAGGTGGTTAGGTACATGTAAAGGTTACCAGAATTCTAAGTGAAGTTTAACGGGCTCATCGAGCCCTCTGCAGGCCTGCGCTAGCGCACGTGACATGAGGCACGCGCGGCCAATCGTGATGCAGGCCGCAGAGGCGCGGTTATGACGGGATGGGCTGACGCAACAATACTGCATTTTGTGAAATAAATCATTATCATATATAGTTGATATCTTGATCTGATTAAAATCTTCGGCTTTATCTCCTGGTGCTATGCAGAGATACATGCATGAGTAGACAGTTCAATAAAAATTATAAAATAGGCCAAGTGCAAGTCAACTCGCACTTGGAAGGTTCCGTGCCATCGTACATTACTGTTTCGCAAAAGAAACCCTAAACTAGGAATTCTTTCAACTCGAAAAAAACAAATAGCAAACATGACACTATTACCCATCCAAGTAGGTACTGACCGCGCCCGACTCTGCTTATCTTCAGTGACCGGTACTAATTTGATATATGGACGTTGAACCCCTTAATTTTTAAATGACTTCAAAAAGGTTTTTTTTTTTTATGTATGTTACGCGATATCTCCGCCAATTATGGACCGATTTTGAATATTCTTTCACTATTGTATAGCAAATTATCCCGAAGTGGTTCCATAATTTTTTATCCCCAGGGGATTACTATTTATCTGGAGAGAAGCTGAGGCTAAGTAATAGGGTCGCGTTTTAACCCTTTGGGTATGGAACCCTAAAAAGTTATTATGAAGTTATTAATGATGTACTGTATCATCATTTACTCCTAGCTGAACTGACGCCACTTTGATCGTCTTTCGTAGAGGTAGGGAGGGAGGTGGTATAGGTCAATAGAGAGTACCATCAAGACACAGTGAAAACTGGAAGGCCTTTGATCTGTTGTGAGCTACAGAAGACCCACTACATTAAGTCTTTGCAACGGTTGCAGTGCAGTTTAAAAGATCTATCAAGGTCCGAGTATATTTCTACCACTGACTGGTAAATTGTTCATATTTGTTTTGTATTTTGAAATGAATAAATAAATTTTGTATCTGAGTTTATGCTGTATATGCCAGCAAAGTTGTAAAAGTCAGCATTATATTTACTAACACCTTCAACAACATATTTCATAAAATTTACACTATTTTAGAATTATTATACTTACAGCATAACTTTTTTCATAAATCACTACCTATGTCTATTGGTAAAAATTGTATGAGAATCTGTTTGGTAGGTAGATTTTAAGTTAGGTACATTCAGAATTTATTCAGATAAAAGGATCAGATATGGCAGGGGACTTTATTAGAACAAATTCGAAAAAAGAAGGAGGTTCTATGTTCCGCTGCAGGTATATATGTGTTTATTTATTTGTGGCCGCTGATTTCTTTAATTAATGGACCGGACTGTTCTAATTTATAGAGATATTCCCATGAGATTTAGTACTTGTTCAGCAAAACTAAAAACCAGTGTAAAATTAAGAGTATCAAAGACTGTTTTTAGGGTTTTCAAAACAATTAGGTAGGTAATTATAAATTAAGTATAATTTTTACAAATCATAATTATAAGTAATATGTTCTTAGTTAGTGAATACAGCATGGCATGCCCAAATAGGCAGCCTTCATTAATAAGAAATCTGTCAAAGTAACTAGTTTCATCTCCAATATCACCAGGACACCTCATTACTCGACTTTGACACCTGAGAGTGAGACAATGACAGAGTCAACAACTCTACCAGTGATTTTGCGAGCTCCTCACACAAAGTCTTTGCAGATAAAGAGGCAACACTAGTCATAGACATATAGAGCAGCATATTTTTTAAAAATAATGTTAATTAACCTTGTGATTCAGTCTTTGAGCCTGGATGTTATTGATTATTATCAATTTGATATTTAAGTATAGGTAGGTAGGTACCTACTTATTTGTGTGATCAAATATCAGAACCATAGTTTATGTTTGTAATGATATTTATTGTAATCCAGTGTTACAATCATTAAAAAAATACAACATAATTTGATGACTAGGTATTTTACCTGTCTAAAAATATTATTATGGAGTGTCACATATATGAAGCTCTAGGCCAAAGATAGTCCAGAATAAATTCGATGGTCAGCCCAAAAACCAATAATATCCTTATTAATAGAAATTAATAATATATATTAGATTTATTTGGTTATAGAGTTGCTAGTAGGCTTTTCTGATGTATTTAGAATAAGAAAATCGAGTCCTTTGTAAGTTTGGTACCTACTTGTTATTTTACGTGGAGGAACACGGGATAGAACATAATAAACCCGTAGGTACCTAGGTAAACCTTTTTAGTCAGAAGTTGAACATGAAAATACAAGGAACTTACCTGAAAAAACAGCTGAGCGAAGTTTCCGGATTCGAAGTTCAAAACAAAGTGACAGAAAATGTAATTTTTGCACAATTGTAGTTGAAGAACCTTTCACTTGTCAATAGGTTCCTGCTTTTTCTAAAGCGTAACACTATATTCTTAGTAAAAATCGTAAATTCGTAACTCTAGTAAAAAGACGACCCCATAACGAATTGAATGAGAAGGAACTTTGTAAATGAAAAATAATGAAAGTTTGGATTGACTGACATTAGCAGAGCATGACAATGACAGTGACAGTGAGAGATTGCTGACTTTTTTGTTCAAAGCCAAAGTTGACTTTGATTGATTGTAGACTTGAATTACGTTAGGTATAATTATGTTTTGTATCAATTATTGAATAATTTATTATGGTAGGGCTTTACTTCGAACACTTTAAAATCGTCACGTCGCGTTTTTGCGGTGAAATTATCATTCATAGACGTGTTTGGGGTCATGGCATGGCGGCGTACCTATTTTAAGATTTTGATCCGTGGGCATGTAAGGTTTGCCGACCCTTATGTTGTCAAAAAAGCGGCAACGTGCGCGTGTCGGGCCACGCGCAGTATAAGATTCCGTTCCGTAGTTACACTCAGTTACAGTTGATTCCTACTTATTTACGGATATCTATCATATAAACGGTCAGCTTAAAAGAGGTTTCAGTCAGCCGACAAATGGATTTTGCCAGCAGAGAAAGTGAATGAGGATTAGTAAAGTTATAGCAAAATCAATAGAACTAGTATTCACGTTATTCTGTATGGCATAAGAATGATCTATCTTTTTGAATTACCCAAATCGGACCATTATTTGCGAAGATATTAAGTAATAAACATAACGCCGTTCCTGCCGGTAAAAGCAATGTACGAGGATGCGTGTGACGTCATATAGTTCGAACCGAGCGCAGCCAAAGATGTAAATCGTTAGATATGCCCTGACACCAAAAACTGTGGCATTGTCTTTGAAGTATGTAGACGTGCGCGCCGCGCCGGCACGCTGTTTTCTCACGCCGCCGCCGCCGTCTCTATCAGTCGCGTCGGTGCGACGACCAGCAACCAGACCGGAGAATCTGTTCAAAACTCTCCAATAAACATATCATTTATCCCTCCAGTACTTAAGAATGTAGTCTCCTTCAAGGTTTTCTCTGATTGCGGTTGCTAGAAGAAGTAGAAATCTTCAGCGCACCATTGCTATGTTTCTTAGAGAGTTTTGATAAAACAGATTATCTATACAGTCTGGTCGCTGGTCGGCGCGCTGACTGATCGACTACACATGGGGCAGCGGCGGCGTGGCAGTGGATAGTCTCGAAAAAACGCTCGCTCCTTTCGCTGTTATTACTAGAGATGAGTCCGGTATTCAATAACTAACTCAGTTCCTGTTAGCATGGTCCTAAAATATCTAACGCCATTGTAAAATCCGCATACCGCTAGGGAATAACTGTGCAAAGCGAGCATCGCGCCTAACCGACCTGAGCCATAACTACCCAACGCTTCAATAACTATACTTACCTAACCTATCATCTACGCATAGATACTAGCGGACCGTTCATCCGTAAAGTTATGTAGCTGCAACAAGTATTTGGTATTTCTAACCAAATCGGTTAGAAATATATTGGGTAGAAATCAGGACAGGTATAGAGTATTGTAACGTTATTGGGTACCAGTTGGTACTAGCGGTATTGAAACAAAATACCCAACTAATAATCGGTAGCCAAAATATCCAATAACTCCTATCCTTAGTTATTACTGTGTACCTTAAACTAAATACCGACCTATCAAATGAAAGCTCTTGTAGCCTAGATCGAGCTGTAATTTTTTTTTGTTTTGAAATATGAATTCGTACATCGCTTTCTACAACAAACTTAGCGAACCTCTTTGACCGTTCATCCAGGAGAAAGCAAAAAACAATAAGAAACACATTTTAAAATGGTTTAATACAATAAATGTACACTTAGAACAGGTCAAATTCTTAAAATTAAACACTGATTTGCAAATAAAGTGATATTTTGATTTCGGTCGCTTCGGTATGTAGACTAAAGTAAAGAATCGACGAAGAAACCTTTAGCCTGTTAGGTGTTATTTTTAGTGTTATTTTTCGAGTTGGGGCAAAATCCGTCCCAAGCTTTTTTATCTTCTAGATAGTCTGAAATTTTGTACTAAGCCTTTTTACAAAGGATATGTTTGACAATTTGTTTGAATTTATTTATAGAAAGTTTTTGCAACTCGCTAGGGGTTTTGTTGTAGAAGCGTATACATTGCCCTCTAAAAGATACATTAACCTTGTGTAACCTAGTTTTGGGCACAGCGAGTTTATTCTTATTTCTAGTATTTACACTATGTATGTCGCAATTTTTAGGGAATTGATCGATATTTTTATAAGTGTACAATAAGTTTTCATAAATATATTGACATGGTACTGTCATTATATTTATTTCTTTGAATTTATCACGTAGGGATTCTCTAGGACCCATGTTATAGATTGCACGAACAGCCCTCTTCTGCAGCACAAATACGGTGTTAATATCTGCAGCATTCCCCCACAGCAATATACCATACGACATAATAATATGGAAGTAGCTGAAATAGACCAGTCTGGAAGTATCAACGTCTGTAAGATGACGGATTTTTTTTACTGCATACGCTGCAGAACTAAGTCTCTTTGATAGCTTATCTATGTGTGGGCCCCATTGAAGTTTACTATCTAAGGTTATTCCTAAGAATACGGTAGTGTCTACAAATTCTAACGTTTCTCCTTTACGTTTCCATCAGCCTTAACTTGTTTTACATTTGGTAGAATAAATCTAAGACATTTAGTTTTAGTTTCGTTAAGCAAAAGATTATTAACACCAAACCAGTGGACTACTTTTGATATTGCATTGTTTACCTCGTCAAAATTTGTGTTTTGTCTAATCATCTTAAAAATTGAAGAAGTATCATCAGCAAATAATACAATCTCGTGATTATTTTTAACGAGATGAGGCAGGTCGTTAATATAAACCAAAAATAGGAAAGGACCGAGGATTGATCCCTGCGGTACACCCATTGTAACTACAGATCCCGAAGACCGTTTCCCATTTACGTCAACTCTTTGTATCCTGTCACTCAAGTAAGAAGTAAGAAGCTCCAAAGAGTTGTCCTTTATTCCATAGTGATGTAATTTCCTGATTAATGTTCCATGGTGTACACAATCAAATGCTTTTGACAAGTCACAAAAAACGCATAAAGCATCTTGCGACTTCTCCCAAGCATCGAAAATATGCGATACCAACTCTACACCGGCATCAATAGTTGACCTGCCGCGAGTAAACCCGAATTGCTTACAATGTAGCAGGTCATTGCCATTGAAATGCCTGAATCCTAAGAGTGAAATGTAACGCCTTTGGATTTATTTGTATTTTAACAATTTATTGTTGCATTTGCGAAATGCACGCGATGGCATTTTGAGACTCTTTTCAACAAAAAATGCCAAAGTTAAACAGGTCCAGCTAGCACGGTGTTTAGATGTACACTAATTCCAAATGAGTGAGCGAACTCATTTCGTGTGGCACACAAAACGGCGCGGTCTCACTACGGTAAGGGCCTATCTAACGATTTACGATTTACATCTTTGAGCGCAGCCGGCTCTCTTACTACACGATTCATCGGAACGGGCGGCGACACGGTTGGTGTATATATATTTTGCAATTTATTTACGTAACTAGCAACCCGTCCCGGCTTCGCATGGGTATAAAAGAGGAATATCCCACCTTGAATTGTTTTGTTAAATCTCAAACAAAGGGATTTGGCAGCTTTTTCAATGAAGGCTCCAAAGGGGCTTGACTTTTTCCGATACTTCAAACAATTATCGTTATATTTCAACCAATTGGGGTGGTATAGTGAGATATCACGTGTATTTATTTTGTCTTTGAACGCGTCCATTGGGGGTCACAAAAGATGCTAAAAACATCACGTGATTAATGGACGACCCCAAAGGTAAGGGTGCTGCAACGTAGGTAGGTACTTTACTTAATAGTAGGTACCTAATATTTAGGTCTAAGCTATTAGTTGTAGGTAGATGTAAGAAAAATGTAAAGTGTAGGTAAAGGAACGTATTCAGAACCAATGAATAAAGTGTTTGCAGTATCTTGATAAACGTATTATATATTATTATTATAATATATTGTTTTCATTCATTCTTAGGGGTCGTCCATTAATGAAAATGAGAAAGGGAGAAGGGGGCTCGTCAAAAATCACGAAATATCACAAGGATGTCCTCCCTCCTTGTGACTTGTGTGGGGGGTGGGGGGTGCAGTGAGATATCACGTGTATTTATTTTGTCGTTGAACGCGAGATTTCTTTCTAAACAACCATAAGTAAAAAAGATGCTAAAGAACATCGCGCGAGGACGACCCCATATTATTATGTAGATTATTTCGCGGAAGGCTTTTTAACCTACTTGCGCTTTATTTAGTGCATAAATGTCAATCAGCTGATCTGATATCTACTAAGAGCGGTCGAATTTATTAAAAAACCAAAGTAAGCCGTGGCAGATATTTTGGTAGAACATTATATATATATATGTATTTTTGCTTGATATTAAACCATTTTTTACGAAGTTTGGTTCCTTTGGTACGTTTAAAATACCTACCTACTGAACTCCTCCACAAAATTTACATTTACTGTCTGTGTTGCAGTATGTTCTCTGGGTGGTTGAGTTTTAAAAGCGGATCCGTTAAATAGCGCTACACTCGGGTACTAGGATTTCTTACTCGGTAAATTCTGTCGCACTTATTTAGGGCCCCTTGCTACCAGGCAGCCACACAGGAGTGACCTGGCCCCTCCACGCGCTAGTGGTGAGTAGTCGTTGTTACCCCCTGATGTTTGGTACCCGGGGCAGACCACCCCCTGCGACCCCTTGCACCGCCCATCACTAGGACACTGGACCATGCACAAAACGGCAAGATATTACCGGAGCGGAACGACCCGCGAAAATTTGTGGGTTTCTAAGTTGCTGCGTTTTGCATAGGTACTGACTTTAAATGAGGAATAAGCCCTGGACCAGAGGCAGGCAAAAATATTGACGGAGAGGAGAGCAAGTAGGGCGGCAGGCAGCGAGGAGCAGCTTGCGCCGCCCAACGCAGCCTGGCGCCCTGAGCCAATGGCTCACGTGGCCTAAAGGTAAATAATGCTATTTAGGCTTTAGCTACGGTATCTAAATAAAGACGGCCGACGCAGTCATTATACTTAGTGATTTATGAATCACGCTATTATTCCTAGAATGACATTACTGTACAAATTGCAATAGAGGTCAAGTTACTCTTTAAATTTTATATTACCGAACTAAAGTGTAAGTACCTACCTCCATGTAGTATCAATAGTATGGACGAGGACGACACTGTAGGTAAAACGAGTCAGGTGATTAGACATAGAATAGAACCTTCAAAAATGCTTTTCAATAGGGTTTTTTTGCTTTAGTAGCTCAAAGAGTAAAACGTATATGATTTTTGATGCATAGTTTTTTTTATTTTTTCAATTTGCTTGTTATTCTACTCTAATATTTTACTATCTAATTATAATAATACTATACAATTATTATTATAAAATGCAATACATATTTCATACATACATACCGTTCTAATATTTACATTAGATGCTTACAATACATAAATAAATTGATTTTTGAATGCATAGATAGATAGGTACTATAAAAACCACACTAAAAAAAATACATACGATATCATAATATAACGTTATTCAGGCCGTTTCGTTTGAAAGAATCAGAAAATATCAAGGTTTCCTTACGCCAAACACGTCGATGGTACTCTGTATTGCTTCAGCTGGGGTACGCCGGAAACCTGAGGGTTCTGACCCTGTTGGATCTGGTTCCTCCAGGTCTTGAACTGCTGGTCAAGTTTTGGCCTGCAGGTGACCTGTACTGACTGGACTAGGTAGCCTTGTCCGCGGCAATGCGACTGGCAAGAAGGCAAGGGAGTTGTGGTTATACAGATCTCAGCCTGGGTCTCGTAATACTGCACCTGCTGCTGGATCTGGCAAGCCACCTTTTGCTTCATGTAGCTCTTTGACCTAAACACGGCCTGGTCACTCCAGTCTTGCTCGTAAGCAGCCTGCATTTTGTTCTGCCACTCAATGTCAGATCGGAGGATGGCTGTGTACTTGTTCTGGCGGTGGTACGCTTGCTGCTTAGCCTGGTTCTGCAGTTCTTGAGTTTTAGGGTCACTGTACTCCTCGTTCAGGGCGTATGAAGCGCCGTATAGCTGGGCCTGGTCGACGAGGCCGTACGGGGTCTCGTAATCATCACGGGGCTCGCCTGTCATGCGGCCAGCGATACCCCAAGTGGAGTTACGGTGGTCGTTAGACAGTACAACCAGTCTCTGGCCGTCGTAGAGAAGACTGTGTTGGTTCTGGTCGATAGACAAGACCAAGACGCCGTCTTTCTGGGTGTAGTACTGCAAGAGGCTGCTGTCTACGACTTCGTCCCAGTAGATGTTGAGGTTTCCTTCGGACAGCTTCTGGGCGTTGGTGTTGACTTGCACGTTGAACTTCTGACCTTCGGGTGTGATCACGATTTCCAGATCCTTGCCAGTCGAGGTTCTGGAAGTAAATATAACGATGTTAAGAAACTGGACCAGCTGAACTAACCACAGGCAAGAAGCGATAATAACCATGTTAAAAGTATAAGAGCAGGGAGCGGTGAGTTGTCAGTGTTGTATGTAAGGCTCCTTGGTCAGGAGAAGTACTACCACCATTCTTTTGCACGCTGGTTACTAGTATTGCTGAGTACCGGTTTGAAGGATAAACGTTATTACAATTATGCTAAAAACGTTTAAATTTCCAGTCACTCACTTGTATGAGATGTAGATTTCCATCTGGTCAGGGCTGGGTCTCCTGGCGAGGACGACTAGGTCCTGCTGGTTGCCGAGCCCTTGAGCCTGGTCAAGCAGCACCACGTGCCACGCGGGGGAGAGGGTGTATTCGTAGCTGCGGTTGCTGAAGGTACGGATCCTGGAGCCATCCACAGTGCTGAAGGCTGAGGAAGATATGGAACATGGTAAAGTGTTGGTTTTAATTTAATTGTTGGAACTTTGAAAGTTATTGGATAGGTTTCAGGAAGGTATTTAAAATTAATTGAGCGTCAAAAAAGGGTGAATCTACTCACGTTGGTATTGTTGACGGGTGTAGTAGTTCAACACATGATCGTATAATCCCATAGGCTCGTAGAAAGACAAAGCACCGGCGCTCCATCTGGGGATGGGCACGTTGTTCATCTGGATATGGTCGTATTTGGAGGTCATAGACCAGTCGAGGATGCCCTGGGTGTAAACTGCGTTCGCCTTGATCTGAACCTTTCCTTCTGGGTTCATCTTCATGGGGTTCACATCGCTGTTCCAGAAGCCAAGGTGCTTCACCATCTGGTAGACGTGGTAGGTCATGTTCTTGTAATGCTGATCGACGTTCTTGTAGGTGATGGTGGCTTCAAGGGTGTCGGGAGCGTGTGCCATGACGATCAGTTTTCGGGAAGCGTGTTGGTACAAGTTATTCTGAGCGATCTCTTCGGCGCTTTGCTTAGCTGCGGGCAAGGCCTGCAGTTCCTGGGTGTACTTCTCGCTGCGCTGAGCCAGGGCTTCGATTTGAATACGGCCGGTCTGTCCGAACTTAATGTCTGATGTGATGGAAGCTTTAAGCTCCTTCTGGAGGGCTTGCAGGAAGTTTAGGGTTGTGATATCAGGTTTCTCGATTTTGAAGACAGCATTAGCCTGGTTTTTGCCTTGAGGAGAGTTCATTCCAGCGAATACAGCGAATTGGATCTTAGGGTCTACTGGGGATTCAGCTACAGCAGCGGTCATGATGTACTCGGATTTCTGGGCGCCTTCAAAGATGGCGGAGACGTCTGCGACCTTGACCTGAGCGGTGTTTATTCCGGAAGCAGCGCGCTTTACGAGCTCTTGGCGGCGTACCGGGCTATTGGGCGATACGTCCTGCACGTCTGAAGCTTCACCAATATCTCCTGCCTGTTGCTGATTCTGAAGGGAGTCTGGAATAAAAAAAAAAATACAGTCTGGTCTGTGTCTTATATAAAAGTCTACTTAGATATCTCCTAAATTCCACTAAATTCTACTCACCAAAAGCAACGTTGAAGGTAACTGCTTTGTTTTGGGACTGCTTTCCGAGGTATTTGACGTTGAAGTGGGTCAATGCAATATCTTTCTGTTGCACGATGTAGAAAATGTTTGAAAGCATATCTTGCGACGGGAAATAGCTTTCAACACTTCTGAAGTCCTGGGAATAGGAGTATCCTTGATAGTGGAATAGCATGCCAAGTTTTTGGCCGACCTTGAGGTCACTAGCGTAAACCTTCATTGAGCGTTCAACAATTTTGGTGGTTGGGTCTTGGGAAATCGTGACCAGGCTGTCCTTCTTCTGGCTAGCACTGTAAGGCCATACGCTGTAATGGACGAGGTTGGTGTCCATCTCGGGATGAAGAGGTTGAATACGGAGTTGGAGGGATTTAGGCTGGAGCTGGATGTTCATCTTCACAGGAACGTTCAATTGGATCTTGTTGACAACACCAACACTGGCGTATTGGTTCGAAAGCGTGTCCATGAATCCAACACTGCCATCAATGTTGCGTGCGTATGTGAATTGAATTTCCTTATCCAAAGTAGCATGGAAACCGATTGGCTGGCGGATGAAGTCGATACTTCCCTTGGCTTTGCTCTGGATGTGGATGACGACAGGTTCCTTGTATTTGTAAATAAACGGCATACCAGTGGCCAGAGGGAACATGATGGAAACCTGAGCTTGGTTGAGCACTTTGGTGTAATGCTTGTCGACTCCTTGAGCGACTTCAGCCATGTACTGCTTGATGTCAAGAGGCAGCTGCTGGAGATCGTGTTCATCGAAGGTGAACAGTCTTTGCTGGTTGATGAGGTCGATGTAGATGGAAGCTTCGAGGGGCTGCTCGGGATTACGCTTGATATTGAGTAACTGGGCGATTTTTTCAGCGGGGTATTTATGGTTTGCTTGGGAGCGCTGACCGGCAACGGATTGTGTTAAGAAATCAACCACCTGCTGGACGCTTGAGAAAGACGTTTGAATCTGAAACACCAAAAATTTTTATAGTTAAATGTTTTACATGTTATTATGCAGCAACGAATTGCCATAGCGTTCGTTCATACATATTTTACCTTGTTGTAGTTAAGTCCGCTGTACTTGCTGCTCCAAGAGTAGAACATGGATTTAGGGAACACGCTGTCCTCGCTGCCGATGTAAGAAAGAGACCTAAACAGGTTCATTTCGTAGTCATTGTCGTAGTTGTCGTTCAAAATGTTGAAAGACTGTTGGTATCCGAACTTTTCCTTGGTGAGCATCCATCTGGCGGTTTCAGCGGTCCTGGCCCTGAAATACAAAAGAAATAATTAATTTCAGTGAAATTTATTTATAACCCTTTTAAAATGAAATCAAACATAAATAAAGAAATAAACTTACAATTGCATGTAACGAGGATGCTTCAGTTGAGCAGCAGATTCGATAGCTGATTTCAAGGCAGCACGGACCTGCACGCTGGGGTCATCGTGGGTCATGCTAGCCATGGACTGCATCATGGCGGATGTAGGCCTGGCTCTGAAGATCCAGGTGATCGCAGCTATTCTGACTTCGTAAGGCTCAGCAGTGTTTTTCAAGATTGAGTAGAGAACAGCGCGCACTTGTTTGTCCCCTTGGGAGGCGAGAACGTTAAGGCTGTTGACTATTTGTACGCGGAGGTAGATGGAAATGGGGATTTTGCCCTCTAGGTAGGGAGCGAATACTCTAAGGATTTCGTTGTGGCCAAGGTTGCCAATAGCGCGGATGTACACTTGAGCTTTGCTGCTGTCACCAAGTTTGACGAAAGTTTCCAGCTGTTGAGACAGGTAGGGCAGAATCTCGTCAAGGACGAAGGTGTCGTGCTTGCGCGCTAGACGTCCGTACATGTGAGTGGGGTAGTAGGAGTGCGCGGTCTCGTTGTTGACTTGGCCCATGTTAATGAACCTTGTGGCGGCGATCAGGGCAGAAGTGTTCAAGAACCTCTGCTGGTTGACTTCTTCGCTTACAGCCATCTTGAAGAACATCGTCATGGCTTCCTTGGTCGGGTAGCGCAGGGTGTTAGCTAGAGTGGCCACTACCTGAGCAGCTTCTTCACCCTGAAGTTTCTTGGTCTGGATCCATGTTTTGATCTGCTGGAGGGCAGGCAGCGTACCGGCCTGCACGACGGCGTCGCGGTAAATCATCCACATGTCTGACTTGATGATATTGTTTGAGGATTTGGCTACTTCGATGCTACGGCTGGTTTGGGCGAGCTGTTCCGTGCTCATGGCGGCGATGATCCGAACTAGGATGTTGAATTTGGATAGGAAATCAGCTTTGGGCATGTTGTTGGGATTCTGCAGCTGCTGAGCAATATCTTGCAGGAGTTTCTGAACGTTCATCGTGTTCTGTTTCTTGTCAGCATGGGGCTGAGGGCTCATGTAGAGGGCGGCGTACGCGGGCTCGTTGATCGCGGGAATTTCGTCGTTGACATAAGCTGATGAGGAGTCGCTGCTGCTGTCGCTGGCGCTGGACTGTCTGCTGTTAGCTATGACCTTGTTCACAGCTACGACTTTCGGGGCAAAACGGCGGACTCGGTTTTTTTGGTCCATAATGTGGCTGTGCTCTAGTGATTCTTCGGAAGAAGATGAAGATGACTTGTCATGATAAGCGGCCTGTTTGGTTGACATGGAGTACAACAGGCTCTTGATCAGGCGACTGCCCTCAGGCTTCTGCCATTGAGCTTCGCTGTCTTGTTCGACCGCCACCAGGTTGAGAAGAACGTTACTGTACACTTCAGCTTTCTGCTTTCCGTAGAGATGAGGGTGGACGTAGACGGTGCTTGTAGATTCGGCCTTGTAGATCTGTCCTTGTTTGGAAGCGAGAATACGATACACGGTGTTTCCCCTGATGAACTGGTCCTCACGGGAGTCATGGGCGGTTCCGGTCCATTCTGCACCTTTAGGCACTCCAAAGTGGTAGGCTACTCTGTGATGGCTATGTCCGTAGTTCTTGGTCTTGGAGATTTCAATGGGATCCTCATCCGAAGTGAAGTTGGGGAGCTCGCGGCGCCACTCGGCAGCGACGGGTGATACGGCGTAAAGGGTCTCGCTGTCGCCAGTGACGTCAGTTTCCATTTTCCTGAACAGACCTTGCTGGGATTCCTTGTCATAGTAGTCCTGTGACCCTTGAATGTTGCGGTGAGTGGAGAGATCCACCTGGAGTGCACTGATCAGACCCTTGAGGAGGTTCTCGTAGGGGAGAGATAGGTCCGCGGGTACGTTGAGTGAGACTACGCGGCCTCCTTCGAGAAGGATCTCGAAAGGCTTGTCGAGGTTGGGTACCGGTTGGTATTTGAGGGTCTCGGGGAGATCCCTATTGTTCGGCAGCTGTTGGTGGACCTGTGCGTGCTGAGCGTTCTCTACCTTGGCGAGGAGTTGGTTGGGGGCGGGGACGCGGACAATGAAGCGCGCTCGGAAGGCGCTACCCGTGCTGGCGCCTTCATGGAGTTTTGCCAGTGTTCTTGCCTCCACGTCGTAGCGGTACAGCTTGCCAACCTGCCATGGCGACTGGCCTTCGGTCTGCTGGTTTCCGCTCAACTGGGATGTTGAGACGGCGGCTGAAACAGCAAATTGTTCATTTACGAAATAAACTCGCAACGCTTTGCTTTGCGGCGGTTGTACCTACATTAAACAGTTTTGAAAAATTCGCAAGAGGGAATATAGTCACATCGCTATAGCCTTTGTGATTTCAGGGCTAGGCAAGCATGGATTGGCGTTGAAGATTTTAAGTCAACATTATTTCACACAAATAAAAAGAAAAAATTGCAAAAGTCAATTTAAAATCCAACCAAACAAAATTATTGCATCATGATTATCAAAATTATTGCAATAATAAAATAATACAACAAATAAATTATTATTTTTACAAAGGTAAAATTAACTCACCGATAATCGCCGTCAGTACCAATAACTTCATCTTGCCCTGAGAATGCCACCAGTTGTTAGAGAAGTTGACTTCTGCCGTTCCACATCCAGCATCCAGCTTTTATATGAAACTACACGTGGACTTGAACCCAGATTATCGTATCAGGGGTTAGATGCATGCGTTAGAATGTTAGCCGGTCATTGCTACAATTTAGATGAAGATAGTTACTTTGATGTAAATTACCTACAGATATAAGTTTCCGTTGAGATAAAACTAAATATTTTGATAGGCAACTCAAAGAACAGTCTAAGGTCCACCTGATGTTTAGGTAGTTCTCAACGGAACCAGCTATTATAGCAAGAGGACATATGAGTCCCAAAACCCACGTTTTGACTGTACGAAAAATGAATTTTAAGGTAAAAAAACTTTTATGATTCTTTTTTGATGATATCAAAAGTTTTGACTTCTAGTTAGTAAGTTATGGGACCCGAAACACGATCGACTAAACTTGACTCGATACAAAAAAATCGTGGAGTTTCCTCTAAATCTTAATTTTTACAGAGATACGGAAAAAGCAGTTTCATTTGTTAGCTATTTAACATATCAATGAAATTTCATCTACGTGTTCCTAATAAATACGTTAGAGGATTATGGATTTATTTTACTGCGAAAGAGTACCTATTATTTGAGAGCAAAACTTAATTTATAAATAAAAACCAGTGCTTTTGCGCGCGGGCCGGCGGCGGCGGCTGTTACGCGGCTCTTGCCTTCCATTCTCGCCTTCCCCGCGCGGCATTCGCTCGCCCTTAACTCGAAAATAAAAACAACGAGATGACAAAAGGCCCAAAAGGTAATATTTTGAAGGGCTTATAGGTGGTAAAGAACCGTTTTACCCTACAAAGATGGTAGGTAGGTAAAAAGTCGTCATGTAAAGGTCTTTACATGACGACGTCTTATCGCCAATCTTGCCATGCTGTGGTTGTGCATTGTAAACGGACTAAATGATGGTTCAACAGGTATGTGATGCGGCTGGCGCTGGCTTAGAATTTGCAACACCTCAACTCTTCCCACAGATGTCGTAGGAGGCTACTTAGGGATATCCAGCAGTTGGCGGCAGCGGCTCCTGCAGAACATATCCACCACCGATTTTTCCGATATAAGATCCCAAACCCGCATGACCAGCGTGGGGATTACGGTTCAATACCTACCTCTATATGATAAAAGCATAAAAGCCAATAAATAGGCTTGTATGGGTTAGTAGTGAGCGTTTAATTTTTTACCAGCTTTTCTTCTGTTAACGAATTAACCGTTTTTTTTTACCGCAAAACGAGTTGATTCTATCAACTGGTTAATTCATTCAACGACATTAACAGCTAAACACGACTGGTTTTACAACTTTTAGCGTTTAACGCATAGTTCCTTCAACTACAGTTTACGTTTCTAGGAACCGAACCACTTAAACGTCAACTGCTTTTTAAAACGGTTAAACGTCAACTATTTTTTAAACCAGTTAAATGTCAACTGCTTTTGAAACCAGTTAAATGTTAACTGGTTTTTCGACGACTTCTATCCTCCCGAACAAGCCAGGTTTCGAAAAGGCGTAGACCACATTAATACGTTGCGGCAGATTATCCGAAGACAGAGGAGTATAATCGGCCGTTATGTCTAGCATTTGTGGACTGCGAGAAAGCCTTTGATTCAGTCGAAACTTGGGCAGTGCTACGGTCTCTCAAGCGATGCCAAATCAACTACCGTTATATCTAAGCGTTGAAGAGTTTGTACAGGATCAAAATGTCCGGCTCGAGAACCAGAGCACAAATCCCATTGTAAAAAGGGGTGACACGGGGAGACGTTATCTCACCGAAACTGTTCACCTCGGCATTGGAGGATATTATCATCAATCGAATATCAATGGCTATTACATCACTTACCTTCGATTTGCCAAATATACTCGTATAGTCATTGTGGCAGAATCGCTGGAAGACTTCAGTAAGATGCTCAGAGACCGCAAAACAGTTGGGTGGACAGGTGGGTCTTAAAATGAACATGGGGTATGACAAAGACCATGTCAAATGCCCATGTCGCACCCACACCAGTCCACGTTGGAAACAATGTTATCGAAGTTGTTGATCACTATGCCAAATGATCCAACTATGTAAATCAAACTTTGATAAAACTCAGTTAACGAATATAACTCGGATGGGCTGGAAGCTAACTATAGGCCTCGTTCATATGCTCAGAGTCGCTCAGCGGGCTTTGGAGCTAGGCTTGGAGTTTCTCTACGTGAAAGAAAAGAAAGAACGTGGTCATATACATAGGTCGCAGGGAGTCGATAGATGGAGGCGCTATTTGTGGCGTCGTATGAGGAGGCCAGTGTCCAGCAGTGGATGTGTATGGGCTGAGATAATGAGCAAACCAAATAATAATAATGTGTGGCAGACCGCTCGCTACACGGTCTAATATGGTCCGGAGCGAACAAAGGTGGCGTTGCGGAGCGCACCATGTTCGATCGTCTGCTATGATGACTATTAGAGCGCCCACGGCAACTTTATGTAGCGATGCTGTCGCGCGTACTGATGGATGCAAACGCGTGACTCCCTCAGAGACATCGGGGGAACGAAGAGTGGAGAGCGCGATCACAGGCATTTCTATATCGTTGCTGGATCGCGACTGCATCGATGCGAACGCGCGACAGCATCGCTACAAAAAGTCGACGTGGACGAGCGCACTACATCGTGACAGCATCGCTACAAAAAGTCGCCGTCGGCGAGCGCTCTTAGCCCTACTCAGTGCGATAATTATCGTGGCAAGCGTGGTGATTAGATACTGCGTGGACGTGGATATTGAAGGTGCCTTCAGCATTGGACGTAGGTGTATATGTGCTGACGGGGACAAGTCCTACCTACTGTCTACTTCAACCTTAGGAGTTCATTGGCTTTTCATCAATCAACTCGTGTCAATCTTCGACCTTATGATAATAACAATGTTGTTTATTGGTATTTTCCTTGGGTTTGTAATTAATTAAATAATTAGATACATATAAGAATCTAGGCGAGTAGGTCATTTATCATTTCATACAATATCTAAAATTTATTCTAAAGAGTCATTTGAAGACATCAGTAATTTTATACACGGTGCCGTAATATGAAAAGGGTGATTCTGGACCCCGAGGGAGTCAACTTTTGTTAGAATTAAAATTTTCGCTAGCACAAAAATTACGTAAAACTATACCTAATTTTATTATTTCGAATTTTTTGAATATAATTGTCTGGTTTTCAATAAAATAAATACCTACTAGAATACGCGTATTTTTTTTTATTTCAAGACGTTTTTAAAAAGTTTTTAATTGTAAGATAATTGTGCAATAAATCATATATTTTTGGTAAGTAGAAAGTGATTTTAAAATGGATACCTATATCTCATAGTTATGTGTATAACTGTATGTTTTTTTTTTTTTTTTAGATATTTATTCATTACAACAACAATCATAATATACATAAAATGTTGTACCGTAAAAACCTTGTGAGGTTTGTCTCGGTACTCACATTCGTTTTAAATTTTATTTGTAGTCTAAGTGTTAATATATTAAATAACTTAATTTAGGTCTACCGTACTGCATCGGCTTTGATGTTCACTCCCTCTCGCTTGCGCAGAGTTAGTGCTATGCCCAGCGTGCGTTGCGGGAGGGAGCAAGCAGGTGTGCACAGTTAGTTGCATGCGTGCGAGTGTAGTCCGACAGAATTTACGTAGTAAGCAAAAACTATGTACAGGATGATTCAATTTTTTTTTCTCATCTCATTGTGTTACCTATATTTAAGTAGAAAGATTTATATTTATTTTTATAATTTTTATAATTTATTTCTTTTTTTAGTGTAGACGGCAGAGAGTTTTCAATTTTTGGAATTAAGTAGTTGTTGGTACGTCTTCCGTAGAAATTGCTCTGTTTAGGTATATAAAGTTTTTCATCTGTAATTTTCCTTGTTATTACTTTATGTTCTACTCTTTTATAAAGATTACGGTTACCATATTGCTCGGTTAGTAGGCTTAGCTGTACTCTACCATGTATAGGTATTATTTTGCAGTACTTGAATATTGTATCTACATCACCTTCGAGTTCTTTTTTTATACTTTTGGGTAGAATGAGTTTCAGCAATCTTATCTGTAATGCAAATATTTGGTCCAGGTATGTCTTAAAGGTCCTTCCGTAGCTGCTTATCCCGTATCCTATTATTGATTCCGCTAGGGCGGTGTACACATTTAACAATATTTTGAAAGGTGTTTTCATTTTAAGTATATAGAACTTAGCTAAGATGGCACGCAGTTTATCGCATACATAATTAACGTGAAATTGCCAGTTGAATCTGTTATCTACTATTAGGCCTAAGTATGTATGTTTTTGAACCTGTTCGATGCTGGGACACGTGCAACTTTTCGCATCCAAATGAAGGCAATCGTGAGTATGCGCAATAATGGAAAAAGTGTTTACGGCTGGGAGGTGGGATGAGTGTACATGGATAATTTTTGTTTTGCTTGCGTTTAGGACAAGACCATTATCGTGTGCCCACTTCGCTACCTTTGTGAAATCTTTTTGTATATCTTGTGCGGCTATTTGAAGGTTCTTATGAGAGGCGATTAAACATGTATCGTCGGCGTATTGATATATACTGCAGTTTTTAATAACGTTCTCTAGATCGTTAACGTAGGCCAAATAATGCAGTGGGCCCAGAACTGAGCCCTGTGCTGTCCCTTCACTGACCACTTGTTTGTCGCTATAGTTACTTCCTATTTTAACAAGATAATTTCTATCGTTTAGGTAGTCTTTACACCAGTCAAGAAGTGGGCCTCTAATCCCAGTGTTGCCGAGTTTCTCAATTAGGGTATCATGTCTCAAGGTGTCAAAAGCCTTACTAAAGTCGATAAATAGGAGTACTACATGTTTTTTTTCATTAAGATGTATATTAATCTCATTTGTGAAGTTTGACAGTAGAATTGACGTGGACTTTTTGGGTTGAAAACCATGTTGTGATTCGGCTATAATATTATGTTCGCCATAAAAGTTGTGTATCAATTTGCATACATATTTTTCACATATTTTGTCAATTACAGGGAGAATCGTGATCGGTCTGTAGTTAAGTATGTCGTCGTGCTTTCCTTTTTTATAAATTGGTCGTACGACGCCGGTTTTTAGTTCTTCGGGGTATTTCGCGTGTTTAATACTTTGATTAATAAGTCTAGCAATTACCGATATTATTTTATTGCTTAGGGTTTTGATATCGATGCAGCGTATTGTGTCGTAACCAGCAGATTTTTTGGTATCTAATGATTTAATTATTTTGGAGATGCTATTATCTGTTGCGCACGTAAATCGTAACGATTTGTTTATAGGAAATGAGTATTCTGATTGATCAAGTAGGCGTTTGTTACATTGAGGCATGATTTCCTTAATGCTGTTTTTGAATGTATTGGCGAAATTGTTTGCTATATTTTTAGTGTCTTTAAACGTTTCCTTAAATGCCTTAGTAATGGCATCATCTATTGAACGTGTTATGCGTCCCGAGAGATGGTTTATGATTTCCCACATTTTTCTAGGATTAGCCTTGTTTTCCTCTATTTCATTCATATAGTATTTATTTCTACTTGTTTCTATTAATTTACGGGTTTTGTTTCTTTGCTTATTATATTCAAGTTTAAGTTCCATATTAAATGGTTCTTTTATCCATTGACTAAACATTATATCCCTCCTATGACACATATTATTGATTTTATTATTTATCCAGGGGCTTTTGTTTCTTTTACTTTTATTGTTTATATTTTTAGTGTAAGTAGCATTTTCATAACATTTCCTAAAGTTGTTTCTTATGTAATCATATATATTTATCGGACATTCCATGTATAATGGTTCTTCCCAGTTTATTTCATACAATAGCTTAGATAATTTTGTTTCATTTATGCATTTTATCTTAATTGGATCATCCTGTACAGTCTGAATTCCAGCGCACGATAATGCAATGAGCCGGTGGTCGGCCATAACCGTGCAGACCGCCGCCGAGTACAGGTCCAACGTCCGCGACTTTGCAAAGATATGATCGATACAGCTACGAGAAGTTTTATTATCTTTTGATTCGATCCTAGTGTAATCTGAAATCGCGGGCGATAGACCACACTCGGCCATGCAGTTTACATAGTATTCTCGGATGGGTGTGTTACCTTTTAGGTCAATATTTATGTCACCTATGATGTAAATATCGTGTTTCTGGAATGACGGTGTGAGGCACAGATCTTTTAGCCCACTTATGAACGGATGCTTATTAAAGTCAGGAGGTCTGTATATAGCACAAATTAATGCAGTGTAATTATACGGTGTAGATAATTTCCCAATTACAGATTCACAGTGAGGTAATAAGGAATTAGATTCGTTAAATGTTAGTTTTTCTTGTACATAAATTATAATACCGCCTCCTTTTCTATCACTTCTAAGTTTGCTTATCATGTTGTACCCTGGTATTTGGAAAAGACATAAGAGACTGTTTTTAATGCCTACCTCTGTAAGTATTATTAAATCTAGAACAAAGGAAGATGTGCTAATAAGATGTTTGATTGAACCAAAGTTCTTTACGAGTGATCGAATATTAATATGAACTATATTTAAATTACTAGAGTATTTAGGTACTTTTGAGTAGAAGTCATTTAAGTTTATGCATTGTGTTATTTCGGATATTGTGTTAGATGACATTTTAAACTATATTATATATAACTAAGGGTGATAAACTAAAAACAGAGTTTAACGCTATAGCAGCCTAGACCTTGATGTGTGCGAGATCCTCCTCGCACCAAATAACGATGATTTTATCTTTGTCTCCTCTGCGGGCCAGTACTTTCCCACCTTGAAACCATACGTACTTGAACGTAGGGCGCAGTTTTTGTTGGGCTTTCCAGAGAAGGGTTTTATTCGCCTTTGAGAGGGCACGTCTTACCATGATCTTGGAGCTTACCCCCTCTCCCTGGATGTTAGGAACTACATGTTCAGCGAGTATCGGAGAGGTTTCTCTTCTAGAGACTTGGGCCCATAAAGCCGCGCTTGCTTCAGTCTTGAGCTCCACCAGCAGGGGTCCGTCAGGCTTACCCTCAATGCGTTTGACAGCCTGAACATCTTTATCATCCACATTCAGTACCTTTGCAACATTCTTGGTGATGAGAATGATGTCCTCGTTCGTTGTTTTCGGGATTCCGGATATTTCTACCAAATTATGTAGTACCGATTGTTCCATCCTTCTTATTTGAACTTCGAGGGTAGCAATTTTAGTTTCTAAGTGCTTATTTTTGTTAAGCAGGAATGTTTGCTTTTTCTCCATGTCATCAATCCTCCCTGCGCAGGCATCAATCTTATCACCGAAATCTTCTAGTTTTTTTCCGAAGTAGTTTAGTGTTTCTTCAAAAAGTATATTCTCTTTCCTTATGATCTTTCTTACTTCCGAGGTTATATCATGAAGTAATTTTTTCACGTCAATGGCACCCGAAGGTTGCTGAATAGCAATATTTTGAATATCATCGTCTTCTTGATCATCTTCGGGGATAATAAAAGAGGATTTCCTATTTGGATTGATTCGACTGCATTCATCACAAGTCCACTCAAGGCTATCCGAGCTGCGAAGAGCAGCGAGCTGTTTGGCTGGAAGGCAGCTACATACTTGATTGCAGTGTACGACTTTTCCACACTTGCAGCATTCCAATCCAGGGCTTCTTTTCGTGATTCCCTTATCACATATATCACACTTAGCCATTACAAACCGAGTGCGCGGGTAGATATAAATATTTTTTACGAATACGAGTACGTGTTTGCACTACGACCAGTCAGAGCGACGGCTCTGCGACGAATGATTGTATTGATTGTATGTAAGTGTGTACTTACAATGAACTTTTGTAAAAATTTTATTAAAATAGAGAGAGGTACATTGCTTAGAAGAAAAAAGCAGAGTTCGAAAAAAAACGTATTAGGTGAAGTTGTTCTTTTTTATTGTTCATTATAATTAATGACAGCAGCTGTCATAAAACTAACGTCATAAAATTGTCTAAAGATGTTCAGACATCTTTTAAAAGCATCGTCAAATATAAAATAAGAGCAAAAAAGAGATCCCATAATGGAAGAAATACTTACAAAATACGAGATTCTTTGGAAAGCATCCATTTTGTACATTGTTAACTAAGATTTAAATAAAAATATCTACTTCACAATGAAAAGGGTATCCTTTCATAAATGTACAATTTTATTTATTAAAAAACTGTATTATTAAGTGTATTTGCTAGAGATGGTACATTTATACTACAACAATATGAAACACTACAGGTAATAATGGGATATTAACCATGATTTGACAAAGAATGAGGGTAGATCGTTATGTCTCCCAATAAAAACTAACTCGCAGTGACAGTTGTACCGTGATCATGGCGCATGTAACTGTGCCGAAATATTGGTGGACACAAAACTCAAATCATACCATGATTTGAATATCCCGTTATTAACTTCAGTATTGTAAATAACCATGATAGTTTCAAAAGTTTTAACAATTAGAAACAACAATTGGAAGTAAGAATTTTTTTACAAATAAATTCACAACTAATAATTTTTTTTACATAATTGAGCAATTGTAGGTGCAATTGGAAGATTTTTTAAACTATGTAGTACCTAAAAACCCTATATAAAACACTGTCTTTTAAAGGAGATCCAAAAATGGAAATACTTAAAAATAAATAATCAAGTAAAAAGTTTATTACTTACTAACTTACCTAGTCAAGTTAACATTTAAAATACTTTGGTCTTAGTTGTTGTGTTCAAAACACACTTTTACTTGTAATTAAATTTGAGCCAATCATAATTAAATTTGAGCCAATCATAATTAAATTTGAGCCAATCGAGTTCTTTCAGTCTTTCATTGAGCTTCAATTTATCTACCGCAAAAATAACTAGTTTATCTTTAAAAAAAAATATATATTTTACATAGTAACTAACTTATTGAAATACTTATTTCTACGCCTTTATATTGATATTTTTTTTAAACCATCGTCCCTTTTTTATAAGTACCTAATAACATATACAGCCAAATTAATAAGCCAAGTTTTCAGTTTTAAACAATTCAAAGATATTTCTTTCTTGGATGAGTAGGTATATCTAAGAATACAAAGCGAACTTTTCAGTTTCTTAACGGTCCAAAATTATAAGAATATTGAAACGCCTTTCAAACATTTAGACCATTACGGGACACCTCGCCAGCTCAAAAACTAGCTAACAGTTAGCCTACATTTGCTCCCCTTGGAGTCGATCGAGACCCTAGGTTCATGGGGTAAAAAGACTATCCAAGTTTTCAAAAAATTATCTGAACGCCTGGTCGAAGCGACTCGTGACCCGCGAGCTGGTGAGTATCCGACGCAGCGCATTAGCTTTGCCATACAGTGGGGCAATGCAGCCAGCGTCTTGGGGACGCTTCCGACTGGTATTGATATTGACCAGTTAAGCTACCAGTAGATCGTTGGCAACAGTCTGCAGTTAGCTCAATTGTTTCAATTGTAAATTCTAGTTCTAATTTGTTTCTGTTATATGATTGTAATTTTCTTTCTTAATCATTAATACACTAACAGCACACCTGCTAACAGAGTTGGATTTTTACACCTTCAAGCAATCTTTGGCCACATCAACCTACATCCTTAGCATCTTCGGCACCGTCAGCTTATCCCTGATGCACCTCAAGGTGGCCAGTTTGGCGGGAGAACTAGGCACAGCATGCTCGTCCCTCCTGATAGGTCTGTTGGAGATAAATAAATTAATTATTTTACCGTCAAACTGTGATTAAAGGTACCACGGTTGTCTGGTAGAGATCGCTCTCGAACGATAAGACCGCCACTTGTAACTTAGTTTTAAAATTGTCTTTGTTTGTATTTCTGTTTCTTATCAATAAGTGTGCAATAAAGAATTTTCTATCTATCTATCTTTAGTCCGATTCAAAAACCTAAATATTTTTTGTAAACAAAGGGACTACAAAACCGAAGGAATATTGTTAGAAAATATTTAACTGTATCTGTATTTGTTTATTATGTAACTAACACGATTTTTACCAAATCAATTACACTAGTTACTTATATTTAATAACATCATCATTCTTAAAATTATTATATAGAACATTTAAAAATACACACATAATAAAATCATGACAGCAATATAATGTATGATTGAAGCAAAGCACAGAAGCTTCGATCATACCATTATAGGCAAAGCACAGAAGCTTCGATCATACCATTATAGGCAAAGCACAGAAGCTTCGATCATACCATTATAGGCAAAGCACAGAAGCTTTGATCATACCATTATAGGCAAAGCACAGAAGCTTCGATCATACCATTATAGGCAAAGCACAGAAGCTTCGATCATACCATTATAGGCAAAGCACAGAAGCTTCGATCATACCATTATAGGCAAAGCACAGAAGCTTTGATCATACCATTATAGGCAAAGCACAGAAGCTTCGATCATACCATTATAGGCAAAGCACAGAAGCTTCGATCATACCA
The DNA here is from genome assembly GCA_947859395.1 of Eupithecia insigniata. Taxonomy (NCBI): domain Eukaryota; kingdom Metazoa; phylum Arthropoda; class Insecta; order Lepidoptera; family Geometridae; genus Eupithecia; species Eupithecia insigniata. The sequence continues at coordinate 2,104,933 of OX402018.1, read as the reverse complement.
TTATAGGCAAAGCACAGAAGCTTCGATCATACCATTATAGGCAAAGCACAGAAGCTTCGATCATACCATTATAGGCAAAGCACAGAAGCTTCGATCATACCATTATAGGCAAAGCACAGAAGCGCGAAACCTCGAGCTTCTCTGCTTTGCCTCGATTTCAGTCATCCATCATTTAATTGATCTCTCGTTCGTTTTCGAATTCACATATAAATATTTATATATATATATATAAGTTTTAGATTTCTTTAAATGTAGGTACTTAATTAAAACTGTGAACATATTTTCATTTTCCAAAAACATCTATACTCCGATTTAGAATCCAAGATATTTTATGTTAACAAAGACATTTATGAATGATAACTTAACAAAAACTGTTATTAATAACAGAAAACAACAAGGTAGAGTGATCGCAAAACTTAATGAGCTCTGTGAACATAGGCACGGAAGCAATACTGCTCAAGTACAATCAAATAGAAAAGTGATATTAACCAACTAGCGACCCACCCGGGCTTCGGGCAGAACAACAAGGTAGTTTGAGCTATAATAAATACATTATTTAATACACCATAAAATCCATCGTTTTTTAAATTTAAAAACAAACAAAATTTCAATTAAATTAAAATTAAAATGCCGAATGCCAAAACAGACCGATCTATTTATTTACGTCGTGGTTTAAAATGTGTCTCTTATGTGTGTTCTTATTTGCGAATTGGTGTAAAAAAAATCTCTGTACTGGTATTTTTACCTGGTGGGAAGCAGACAGGTCCTGGGCACCGCAGCCATATGGGGGTGAGACTTGACGTGTTTGCGGAGAGATGAGGGGTCTGTGTAGCGCTTGCCGCAACCAACTGCACCGCAGGCGTAAGGTCTCTGGAAAATATATGCTTTATTAGATATCTGTCTTCTTTCAAGACCTTCAAGATTAGTAGAAAATGAGTTTTAATGTAAGAGTATGTAGATAAAGTGAGATAAGGAACATCTCCTAGGCTTAAAACTGGCCTGCGGGTAAGTTGTCCCTTATCTGAAATGCTGGACAACTTGTCAAAATCAAAAATCAAGAACGGTTGTGAATAAAAGAGTAAGGAGCTTTGCGAGTCCGATATCTTGAGGCGGTAGGGAATTGAATCATCTTCTACATATTTCAAGCTGTTAATCCAAGCAAAGGAACGTTCGTTTTAAGGGTTTATTTTATTTAAACCACGGTTCAAGAATCAAGAGCTCATGGATAACATGGGAATCATGACGAGAGCATGTTACAGCGACCTTGGAAAACTGCAGTCTTCGTGCTGCAGTCTTCGATAATAAAATCTGAAGCGTTAGAGTCCATGGTTTACTTACAGCATTGAAGTGCGTCCGTTGATGCTTAGCTCTGTCTGAGGAGTTGGAGAATGCCTTCCGGCAGTGCGGTGCGGGGCAGGCATAGGGCCGTTCACCGGTATGAGAGCGGACGTGGATCTTCAGGTTCTCAAGACGGGAGAAGGCTTTGCCGCAGCCTGGATGCTGTAGGGAGGAAGGTTTTGAAATTAAATGGATGATGATGAAGCTAAATTCGGATGAACGAATCGAAGTCCTAATAAATACGGCCCGGCAAATTAAATAAGAGGATATTGCAAAGGTATTTAGTAACCTATTGGAGAAGATAGACCTTCTTTATTATAAAGTGATTGATTTGGATTGAAATATTGAAAAATAGGAAATCAATATTTTTCCTTTGTTTTCCAAATACTTAAATACAACTCAGACTTGTCTAAGAATGTCTCAAGTGAAATTTATGAATAAAAAAAATGGCGACTTTATTATTGTATACGTTTACATGATCAACACGGACGGACTAATTATTTTAGAAAAAATGATGATCGGTTGCCAATTTTCAGAAGACCGGTTAATTGTGTTATATAACAGAGCTGGAAAAATGTGAAACTTACATGACACCGATTAGGTTTGTGCCCGGAATGCACCCTCATGTGGATCAGCAGCTTGTACCTCGCGTTGAACGGGCGCCGTGCGCGCGCGCACTCTCGCCAGAGGCAGCTGAATTCATCGCCTGAGGATAGATAAATAATATAAAAATTTAAAATACTTTATTTTTTTCGAATAACAAACAGACGTCCGTATAAAGACTAGTGTGGCTATTTTATCGTATTTCACACATGGTCATCATCTAGGACTAAAATGCTTGGGAGGACAAGTCCAACGAACCCAATCTCGATTTTGCTTAGGAATTCCTATGACCAGAAGGTGGCCATAGGAAGACCATCATCAGACCAGCTCGATGGTAGGATGACATTGCATTGTGACCGAAATACTTAAGTATGCCAAATTAAAACTCAATCAGTTGATTATATATTGATCAAAATTCAGTTGCAAGATTTGTCCCATACAGGGCAAGATGAATAAAAACTTGTAAAAACGGGTTGCTGATGGGGCATTTTAATTAATACTCGTAAAAATAGTTATTTTACCTTTGTAAGTGTTGACATGAGCTCTTTCAATGTGCTCAACCAAAGTGCTTTGATTCGGATACTTTTCGTAGCACTGTTCCCATTGGCAGACTCGTTCTCCTGCAAACAAAGTTCATTATTGCTTGCCTCCAATTTAATTGTTTTCATCTATTAACTTGAAATGTTCGTTACCTGGACTTTTGTCTTTATCAACCTTCCTCGTTGTCCTTATTTGGTTTTCTCCGTCATTGGTGTCATTGTGTTCTTCCATATGAATCCCGAAATCTTCAAGATTAACAAACAATTCATCTTCTTCAAATGTTTCAGAATTTTCATCGTAGTATGTGGAACTTTGGACATCGCTCTCCACTGATTCAGACACCGAAACCTTTCTTTCGCATCTATCAAAGTTAAATTCTGTACAACTAGATGGAGTGTCTGGTAAAATGTATTTATTATTACTATCCATGTTGTACAGTATGTTGTTTGGATAACTGTAGTGATCTATGCTATTGATTTGTGTGTTGACGGGGTTAACATCAATGTAACTTTTCTGACTGTCTTCATAGTTGTAATTGTATCGCTTGTTGAATACTGTATCGATAGATGGAAGAAGATTGTTTTCAGTCATGTTTGTGTTTAGGTATTCTTCTTTGAACCCGTCGGGTGTGAGTCTTGATTCTTCTTCTCTGCAAAGCTCGTCTATTAATGATTCGTCGTCGATGTAATCGTTGTTTATATAGGTTTCATTGGTTTGTGGTACTTTGATGGTAGAGTCAGTTTTGTAACTCTTTTCTTCAAAATCTATACTGTCTAGATCTAGTAGGACCTCTTTTATATTTTGTTCGTTAATGTTACTATCAATAACTTCATCAATTATTTCGAAATCAGCTCCAGAGTTTTCATTTCCATTCCAATTATCTAAAACTTCAAAATCAAAGCTTTCTTCGACTCCAAATTTGAAATTGTCAGTCTTTTTCTTGCTGTTTTCTAGTTCTAGATTGAACTGTGTCATGTAATAAGCATGGAGATCGGTTGGGTTATTTTTTCTGTTACTAAATAGTTCTTCATCATCGTAACAAGGTATGATATCATGTTCCGCCATATTTCTAAGTTCATTTACCTATTAGAGTTCAGTAATCTTCGAGAGGTGCTTGTAAATGGCATGTGGTGTTTATGCCTTCAAGTTTTGCGCATGTGGCTTCTTGCTATTATTATAAATATAAACTTTCTCTGTATAGTTTCATCGCGCGCGGCCCAGCATCTGTGAATTATAAATTTAATCGTTTATTTTGTCTTATTATTACGTGACACGTGTTCGACGCCGTTGCTACCTATTTCCTTTTTTTCTGAGGAAGTTACGGTACTTTTTGTTGGGCCAAGTATGAGTAAAAACCGGATCGAGAAGTCGTCAACCTCTAATTATTTATTAGATGTAGGTATCTAATCTAACTGCCATTAGATAGATTCTTATGGTATCTAATTTTCTCTCTCTATCTTGCTCTCTCTCTCTACTTTAAGTTTCCTTATATATATCAAATGAGGTAGATCGGATTATGGGGGTCTATAATTTATGACCAAATATAAAGTTGTTGTTAAATATTGGCGTTTAGTATAATTTTTCATGACATAGGGATTACTGAAATAGGTACGTACTTGGTCTACATAGGTCTCATCACATAAAAAAACTTTCAAAAAGTCGTTTATTATAACAAAATACTTTTTTTTATGTTACATAACTAACTCGGAGAGTAATATTGTTCTGTGATTGATTACTAAGTACCTATATAATATTAAAAGAATTTTTTTTTAAATTAGTAGTAATTCTAAGAGTTTAAGAAATCAAGGTAAGTATAAATTAATTATAAAAACGTTATAACCAGATATTTTAAAATTGAGTAGATCATTGCTCAGCGGTGAGACAAAATAGGCTAAATAAATAAACAAAAAAGTAAAATACCTAAATTAAAGATTCATGCGTTACTTTGTGGAAATCCATTGCAAATATTAGGATAAAAAAATATTTAGTAAAAATTCCACGTAAAACCTTCTCTAATGAGATTCAACAAAATATAATTCGCGTGCACCGCCCCTCAAATACCACTAAAATCATATTTACTTAAGTTAAACAAATTTTAGGTAAGAACAATTATTTTAGAATATCACACTATTATTTATCACATGAATAAAATGGTTATGTTTTAATGTAGGTACTTTTTCAGGAGTTCCAGGAAGTGATTAATTAACTACCAAATTCATATTTATGGGGAGGCCATTGCGGCTAAAATTATGTGGTATGTAAGCACTTTACGTACCAGATTACCTATTCTACTTAAGAAATACAGAAATATTTTTATCAGAAACTTGGTAATTTTAGATATTTTATTCACAGTTAACCAAAAATATAATTAGTAGATTAATTTTAATAGCTAATTTACCAAATAATAGCTAATTTAACAGCAAACAAAAAAAAAACACGAATGAAAACAAAACAGAAAACTTTTCACTCACCAGTCAGAAAATTTTCAAACACGGAACGTTTTCACAAATATGGCGGGAGCTGTCAGTTTGACAGCTCAAAGCACGACCTCACACAACCGGGAACAACACGGGAATGGCTGGGATACACCGGGATAGGGTTATTTCTTTTCTGAAACACGTGGTGACGTGCCATATGGCTTAGGTACTGGATGCGACAACGTAACGTCGTCTCTACTGACGAGTTCTAAGAACCAACGAGAAGGATTTAATCGTTGATGGATTATACTTATTCTAATCGTAGATGGATTAAATCCGAATCAGAATCAATAACTTTATTTCTTTAGGCTTACAAAATAAGCACAGCACTTAGACAAGTCAAATTTTATACTATAAACATAGTTATTATTATCAAATAAGAAATAAGGTATTATTGATATTCTCTTCACTTCAATTTTTTGTCCACTAGTGGAAGAAGTGAAAATAAACCACTAGCACATTATAATATCACATATGTGTCTAATACATGTTTATTTCGCCTATCTAAATCTAAATTTAATGCGATTTCAAGTTTATTAGTGAAATTAATTACTGAAAATTACAATCAAATAATAGAAACAGGACTAGTACCTAGTACAATTTATGCCTTTATGGTTATTTAAATTATGGGGTTATATCATAGTTCCCACGCGGGCTGGGGGATTGTGGATTGCAATGTTGGTGTTTTATACACCAAAGCAAACTACTATCCTTACTCTGCAAGATTTCCTTAATCGACGACTACGACATCGACGGGCTGAGTTAGAGGTTAGAGGGGCTGATTCTTGTGGCTCATAAACACAGCATCCGTTTTATTGGATACGTTTATTTTCCCGTATGTAGTTGTAGGAGCAAGCTCGACAGTATTCTGGATCCAGTAAACGATTTTTTCCAATCACTAAAAATCCGTAAAAACGGTCCGGTAACAACCGTTTACTAACTGGTAACTGGGTTCGGAATACTGTCAGGTGTGTGAACTCGCTCCTACTACTATCACGGGAAAATAAACGGATCCAGTAAAACGGATCCAGTGAAACGGATGCTGTGTATATCAGCTCTTACCCGGCGACCGCTACCACGGCAATAGGTCTGCCTCATCCAGAAATTCAAACTCCTTGTTAAAACTCCTTTAAACATGTGCTTTACACAATCCAACTTCAGAATTCCACTGAAACTTGCAAATGATCCTTATCTCAAAGACCGAAAGGTTTGAAATGATAAAAGCTACGGAAATATAACTTTGTCAAGCTTACCATCTTTTGGCGCCAATTAGTAGGTATTTTATAAGAGTAATTGTCAAATATTTTTCTAGGTTTTTTGGTAGAAGAGATTATTGTTATCAGAGATTTAAGCTGGTTCTAGATTTAAATGTGCTTAGAGAATACTGAGACCGAAAGAAAATTTTGGAAAGGAGGAGAGAAAAATATTTTCCGAATCATCAACTCAGTTTATATCTCAAGATTGTTAGCAAAATAGTCTGCAGTTTGCTCAACTGTTTCAATAGTAAATACTAGTTGTTTTAAAAAACTCCAATCTTTAATTGTCATTTTCATTATTCAATCAAAAAGAAAACGAATCATGAATTACTTGCTGCTGCTTTACATAATGTATCATCATCATCAGCCCGTACACGTCCACTGCTGGACATAAGCCTCTCCAAAACGACGACGCCACGAATAGCGATCCTGAGCCGCCTCCATACAACGAATCCCTGCGACCGCTCGTCGGTCCATCATAGGTCTTCACACACTCCGTTTCGCATTGCATCGCGGTCGCCACTCGAGAACCTTTACTCGACAAAGGTTATCACATAGATTATAAACAAATTTAAAATCTTGACCTCAGAACCTTCTGATTAACATGTTGATAATCAACTTTGTAAGGAGGTGAACGAACATTCTGTTAGCGTTTCCCTCCACACGTGGCTATTGGAGATCAAAGATCGATTTGTCAATGACAGATATGTTATAGAAGTTCTATTATAACGAATTATTCCATGTTAGTCCTGACTTCGGCCCAAAGTGATCCGAACAAGGAAAATCAAATTCAGAGGTGATTTCATTCCGCATTCGTCCCATTTTAAGAATATCTAAAAAACAGCCAAAGTACTGTCAATCACTACTTCACGTTTTTTTTTTACGTCATATGATATTAGTATAGAAGACGTAGGTATGCGTAGAATCAGCCCGTTTGTAACTAGGCCGATTGCAAAACGAACGCTCATTGGGAATAGGCAAATATATAATATAAATAATTAATAATGCTGGACAATTCACACAGCATTATCAAGCCCCAAGCTAAGCAGAGCTTGTGTTATGGGTACTAGATAACTGATATACATAATACAATATATTACATAGATAGATATTTTTTATTATATATAGAAAAACGACCAGAACACCATGAACATATATTAACAGATCGTACAAATATTTGTCCCGAGGCGGGAATCGAACCCGCAACCTTCTGCGTCGCAGGCGGACCTTCGCCCACCGCGCCACATCGGTCTTCAAATGAGATTCGGCAAATAAATTATTTATGATACTATGATAGGTAGATAGATAGATAGATAGAAAATTCTTTATTGCACACTTATTGATAAGAAACAGAAATACAAAAAAAAGACAATTTTAAAACTAAGTTACAAGTGGCGTACCCTACCTTATTAATTTCATTCGGCGAGACGGATGAGTTACCTTATATATCTTTTTAAATTCTTTAGCTTTGTGAACAGCCATGATAATTTCAAAGCTTTTAACCATACTGCCATTGATTATTCATTTTCATCAAGGACTTTTTAAGTGACCTAATAGAACAAAAACTAACAGTTTTGTTTTAAATATAATTCATCATCATCATCATCATCAGCCCATACACGTCCACTGCTGGACATAGGCCTCCCCCGTACGGCTGATATGATGAATGAATGTAAAAGATAATATTTTCAAGGCAATAAGATGTCAGCAAGGTAACTAATTGAATTGCATCATTTTGAAATTTGCCTAGCCATTCTACAAACGGGCTGTACGATTCAGCGACGACATGTACCTACAAAGAACTTTTTACGAAGACGTGGTGGATTGGTGGAAGCAAGTTTAAGAATACCTACATATGTTAGGTTTCGGTTGAACAGGTTCCCTATCCCCATACATACGATTTTGGAGGTTACAGGCTACTTAAGGTTACTTATTTCTAGTTTCTTTATGAATTTATTAGTTTCTCATTTCCATGATCACTGACCCGGTCCTTTGGGAGGCATATGTGGGGCCGAAGCCAACAGCACAGAGGCCGTTTGTGATAATTAATGTAAAGGCGAGAGCTACACATAGCGGGCATCATCCTTGGTTGCACAATATGATACATCCGAAGATGATATCCGTCAGGTGTAGAGACTATTGCAAAGGAAAATGAAATTAATTAAAAAAAAACAGGTTATTGTGATGAATGGATGGACTGGGTAATTGGGCTATGGGGGAGACTATGGACGCCTGCTATAAACATATGTACTCTCAATACTGTTACAAGCGGCAGACGGTGGCTTGCCGAATGCTGGATGGGTTCCTCAAAATGTTGGCGAAATGCCGGTAAAGGAACAACATCGGTGCGAACGACTAAGGGGTGTCGAGAGGTGCGGCCCCGATTTCTCCATCACGAAGACACGTGAGCGGGCTTCCTCGCTATTACGCCATTAGACACTTCACCCCCGAGAGTAGTTTTATTATTATTGCAATTTTAACATTTACTATCGCTAGGATGACATGCAAACATTGGTAGGTAAATTTTTTCTTTAACTTTGGGAGTCATTCCCGGTCGGTATTACCCCGTCGTCAAGACTGTTGACGATTGGGAAATTAAAAGGTTCCAATCGTTCACAGTGTGGACGAACGCTACTTTTTCCCGATCGTATCCATCTAGTACAAGAGTCAAGATTTTGTAGGTTTAAACGGTGTTATTTAAATTTCAACTTATGATTTTTAAAACAATATTCTTACTGAGAAAGAGTCTCTCTATAAGTAATTGGTAGGTATTTTTTTTTATGTATTATACGATATATTATGCGCAAGTTATTAAAAATAAATCTCCAACAAGAGATCAGCCACTTATTTACGCGTTTGAGTGGCGACTGTAGCGAGTGAAGACGCAGGCAGAACTCTTACCCTTCAACTGTCTGCTAACTCCACACGTGTCATCCAAGTGCATTAAAAATAAAATAAAAGACTAACACGATCATAAAATTAAACATGCGCGTGCAACTTTCTAAATTATTTGTAAACAGTCGTGAAATTATACATTACTAGCTGTCCGCGCGCTTTCGCCCGCGTTTTAAAAAACCCCGGGATAAAAAATAGCCTATATGTTTTTCCAGGTACCAAACTATACCCATACCTTTCAGCCCAATCAGTTCAGTAGTTTTTGCGTGAAAGAGTAACAAATATCCATACATCCATCCATACAAACTTTGAGATTTATAATATTAGTAGGATTTCTTTTGTTGCTCAATTAAATATTTTTACATGACTGCAAAAAAAGGAGTTAGTTTTAAGAGTTTGTGTTCAGTTTTCAGGGTTCATGTGCGTATGTTTGTCCATAATAATACCCTTATACCCTGGGTCCCTAGGGTATCTTTACCATTCGAGCGAGCCTTCGTGGCTGTCCAGGTTTTAAAATTGTATCAGTATAGAAAAATTTACGGTGGCCATATGAATTCTTAGTTATCACCATGTCCGTCCCATCGGATAGTAAGACTGAGGGAATAAGGAGTGCACCTGTGTCTGTGCACGCACTTGTGCATTTTCAGCAGTAGACGTATGTAGGTGTGCTCATGAGGTATTTTACCTAGTCCTACTAATATAATAAATTTCAATGTTTGTGAATAGATGTTTGTTCCTCTTTCACGCAAAAACTACTGAACTGATTGGACTGAAATTTGGTTTTGGACCTGAAAGTTTTTAAGAACCTATGGGTATAAGGATGTTTGTTCCTCTTTCACGCAAAAACTACTGAACTGATTGGACTGAAATTTGGTTTGGGACCTGAAAGTTTGTAAGAACCTATGGGTATAAGGATGTTTGTTCCTCTTTCACGCAAAAACTACTGAACTGATTGGGCTGATAGTAGTTACCTATGTAGGTATATGGGTATAGTTTGGGACCTGGAATAACATATAGGCTATTTTTCATCCCGATAAAACACAGGCGAAATCGCGGGCAGCAGTTCATATCCACGTAAATTGTCTTCTAATCTTGTACCATCTTACATATTTGCAAAACAACATTTAAGCCAAATTCACGAAAAATATCTATTTTCATCAAGGACTTTTTAAGTGACCTAATAGAACACAAACTCACAGTTTAGTTTTTAAGTATAAAGCAATGATTAATGAATGTAAAACATATATTATCTAGGCCATGAGATGTCGAGAAATGCTTACACTTGTTGCGATCACGTGGTTCTTAAACTTTTCAGCCGGGCGCATCAATATTACAAATGTACCTACCTATCTTCTTGGTAAGTTTCAGTAGGTACATAATTGTTTCAATTGTAAATACTAGTTTAATTTGTTTATGTTATTTGATTGTTATATTCTTTGTCAGTAAAGGAATTTATCTGGCCAAATACTTATTGCAACAATAAGTTTTGTCAACAGGTAAGATTCGAACCAGCGACCGGCTGAATAACAGTCGGGCTAAATAAAATGTATTTATTTCAGATCAGACAATGGATTCCTAGATAAGTACACAAAAAACATACAAAAAGGAATCAAAGATAGACATAATGAGATATATATATATAAAGAGAGATAAAGACGGTAAAATGAATAAAAACAGTTCTGAGATAAATGATAAGTGAAAATAAACTCCCGTTTTAAAAATACATTGTTTTCTCTCTATTTAGTTAGAGTACAATTATATACCTAAATTTTGTTGATCTGTCTTTTATAAGAAACTTTAGGAGTTTGCATTCTACCAGCTATTTTTAGTTCATTGTGATTTTTCATAATTTTTAATGAATTTCTATGTATTCCGTTTTTTTCAACTAAAATAACACATCTTCTGTCCGTAGGAAATATAATTGAAGTTGATAAAGTAACTTTTATATAATTTTAATGATTTTTCTATAAATAGTGAAAGCAGCAAAAAGTTTGAGATGCAATGATCATCGCGGTGGTACACCAAATTAACACACCCGTGCTTAGAAAGGCTGGTCAACTGCGGCCCGCGGAAAGATGGAGTTTTTTCTGATAAATCGCAGATCACAAAATAGTTTGATCGTTTAATCTGATTTGTTGTTATTGTTGTTTGACATGCTCTAGCATTCTTGAGCAAAATGAGTAACTAAGTTTCCTCTGGGTTCAATTTAAAGGATTAGATTTTTATTTAAAATTTTACTAATTTTACCATAGAATCCCACTGCTGGAATCTCGGTTTAGATAAAACGTTAATCTACTAGTTCAAGATGAATTTGACAAATTGCATGCACCGAGCTATTATTCATTTTTCTAGTTTTTTAATCTTGCACTAATAAAACATACGGTACTTGAGAAATACCTAATACATATGTACACGTCACGGCTTAATAGCGCTCGGCGAAAGTTGAGGGGTTTCTGCGCAGGTGTAAAACGGTATAAAAAAAACGACTTCTGCACATCAGGTCAGCACTATTGAACTGTGACGCGACCTGTAATCTTTACTAATATTCCAGTTTTACTTACTCAGTGGCTTTCTCTGGGTCAGTCTGAAAACCAGCGCTGTTTTGTACCCTAGTGCAACCTAGCATAAAGCTGAGACTTATCCATTTTGGCTTACCTTGGCAGTACTGACATACCTACTTGAGACTTGCCCACGTGTAGGTAGGTACCTACTCTTACCCTAAGTTTAAAATTTAGTTTTTATGCTTAAGTGTACTTTTGTAATATTTGATGTTTCTTTCTTATTTTTAAATTGCTTGTGTGTTTTACCTACCTAAAATACGTACCTATGTTATTGTTAAGTATATTTTACTGATGTACCTACTACAAAATCTATGTTTGTTTTTTTGTCTTATGCTGTCTGTTTGTGAACCAAATAAACCATCTATCTATCTATCTTCTCTGCGGGCCGCAACTTGACGGCCCGTGAATAGGTACAAAAGTGAAGCACGCGCACATGTTCAGATAAAAAACAGAAATACAATAATGGTAGCGAGTAATTGTGCCACACTCTTCAGGCAGATGTAAAAAACAATTATAAATAAACTTTCATTTCAAAGGTTTATGTTATTTTTTAAACAAAAAATCTTAAAAGTAAGTTTTCGAGTTAATTGATGGGTGAGATGTCTCGAATGTTTGTTTTAGAGGTTGTTGACTGTTTTCAGTTTTATGTAGGCATTAGAGACTGCAGACTATATGTCCAGCTGAGGACGTGTATGGGCTGATATAATGATGATGATGTAGAGACTGCGTCGTTGGTTAGCGGTTAGCTTGTTCAACCGCTGATAATGAGGTCCTGGGTTCAAATCCCGAGTCGAGACAATAGTTGTTATTGGGGTTTTTCGAGCAAGAAAAATTCACAGTATCAGCCTGGAGTTAGGAAGTTGACGGTTATATTACTGAGCCACGGATCGGAGAGCACGTTAAGCCATCGGCCCTGCGCCTGACCTCTCTCCGTTCATGTCACGGCAACAAATCAAAGGTAGGCAGGTAGTTTTTACTTATAGAGCAACATGACTCTTGGGCGTTTTGGTTTTAACTGTAAGTACAAATGTAAAATAAAATAAATGAAATCACACTAGTCTTGGGTTATACTAGGCAAAATCCGATACCTGTGACTTCAAAATATCTGTGACAAATACCAGTGACAAAATACTAGCTAATTCATTCATTCATCTAATTCATTGTTTTACTGATTGAACAATATATTTATTGCAGCAATAGTACCGCTAGGTAACGAAAATTCTTCTTGAATTGTATGTGTATAACGCAATGTACCAACTTTGTTAAATAGCGGTATACAACATTTCAAATGTCCAAGTATAAAATACTAGGTCTATCTCATTCTGACTTAGTGATACTATCAAAGAGAGAATATAGAAGCGATATTATCTAGCTGAAGCGATTTATTGCGTAGGTACCTAATAAAATAACAACGATATAATATCGTGCACTCGTGACACTGGCACTGCCTGTTTGACTGTCACAGATATATTTAGTTTCTGTCACTGTGAAATACCGGCAATTTTCTATACCTGTGACTTTTATCAGTGACGATAAATACGCCTCAAGCCTAAATAACACTTAACCATGTCATAATTTTTAGGTAGTTATAGATATTTTTTGTCCGTTGCTTACCAGTAAACTTTGCTTCTCAAAAATAACAGAGTGGATGCAACATCGCAATAGCCAAATTATGTGCAGATCTCATCCAATCGCCGGAGGTTGCTGGTTCAATTCCCACCTCGGGACAAATGTTTGTACAATCTGCAAATATTTGTTTAGGGTGTTCTGGATGTTTTCTATGTATAATAAAAAATATCTATGTAGTGTATTATACTAAGTATATCAGTTATCTAGTGCCCATAACACAAGCTCTGCTGAGCTTGGGGCGAGTCATTCCCGGTCGGTAACACCCCGTCGTCAAGACTGTTGACGATTGGGAAATTAAAAGTTCCAATCGTTCACAGTGTGGACGAACGCTACTTTTTATTTCCCGATCGTATCCATCTAGTACAAGAGTCAAGATTTGTAGGTTTAAACGGTGTTATTTAAATATTAACTTATGATTTTCAAAGCAAAATTCTTACTGAGAAAAAGTCTCCCTATAAGGAATAAATATTGTTGTTAATGTTTTTCAATTTGCTAGATAATGCTGTGTGAATTTCATTATTATTATTGATCTATTTAAATCTGATAAACCGATCCCGGTATCAGAGGATACAACTTGGCGGGATCAGTGACTAATTCCATCAATAACACCTTATTTTTTATTTGATAATAATAACTATGTTTATAGTATAAAATTTGACTTGTCTAAGTGCTTATTTTGTAAGCCTAAATAAATAAAGTTATTGATTCTGATTCTGATATTGTTTTCCGTGGACACTAACCCAAATCCTTCGTGGGGATTTTAGCAAAGCAAATGACATTTGGTAAACGTATAGAAACTCAAAGCATAGCCCTTTCTCTACCTCGACGACCTCTGAGGCGGTGCGATCCAGTAGGTTGCGGGTTTTATTTTTGCCTCGGGAGCCATGTTTGTACGATCTGCAGATATTTGTTCTGGGTTTTCTGGGTATTTTCTATGTTAAATAAAAAAAAACTGTCTATGTAAGGTATAATCTGTCATCTAGTACTCATAACCAAGGAATTTATATATTAACTAAATTCCTTGCTTATAACACAAGCTCTGCTTAGCTTGGGGCTAGCTAGTTAATACTTTGTGAATTGTCCAACAATATTTATTTACCACTTGTAGCTGTTTTCGTTCCTGTAGGATATGGCAATGATAATGATTACCGATCTCAATATTATGTAGCAAATTTTTATAATAAATGTATATACTGACATGAATTCTATTATAATTGACATAAATTCTATTATAATTGACATGAATTCTATTATAATTGACATGAATTTTAAATTAATACAAGCATGATTGATTAATGTTATTTAAGGTTATGGAATAAAAGGCTTTTTTTAAAATATTATTTACAACGCTGAGCTACTTTGAGCTTATTCATGAAGCCTATCCTACATTCAGCGACCATTTCCCTAAATAAAGTAATAAAAATTTATGAAACTATTACTGAATAAAAGCCTACTTGAAACTTTTTGACGTGAATTTGATGAATACAATGATCTACATAATGCAATGTTGAGCTTAATGAGGCCAGATTAACTTTTAGTATTTTTTGCCGTAGTGTTGTCAGTTCAATGAAATTGACGCAGGTCCCAAAAAAAGATTCTCACGTGTATCTTCCGAAATGATTCCCACATGCACCCATTACTCATCTTCCCGAAAAACGGCATTAAAATCTAACAAAAATACTATATTAACCCCTAACTTTCCATTTCGAATCTAAATGACACTTTGTACGACAAAAAAAAAGAAAAAAACCTGAATCTTTAACCCATTCCTGAACATGTGCGCGTAAAAAGTTAAGAAAAAAGATTTTTTTCTATAGATAGAGTTCAGTAACCAGATCGTTGGGATTAAATAAAGTCATTTTAGAGTTTTTTTGTCGGTTCAGCGGTTTCGTGGCGTATGAGTTGAGTTATAATTAAGAGCCACATGTCAGGAGCTTGCGAGCTAGTGATGTGATATACAAAATACAGATATTTCGATAGATTCAATGCTCTACTAGCTTTTTATTTTTGTATTCGTTAGTAGGTAATTGTAATTTTTTTGTCATGAGCTTAATTAATTTGGCTGTAAAGTTCTGAATTGATTTTAGTAATTTTCATTGTGTCTCATAAAATTTAGAAACTACCCACCCATGTTAGGTATTTTAATTATTATTACAATAATTAAAATGCGTCATGCAATCTATGTAGGTACATACATATATGTATATGTATATTGTATACCTACATAGGACTTTTTTATATTTCCCAAGCAAGTAATTAATTACTCATACTCATGAAAATTGCTAATTGCTAATAGGTGCCAATTGCCACCTATCGATTTATAGATTCTGTTTTTACCTAAGGAGTTCAATCAATCGATAGATATAGATAACATGACATGACATCCCTAGTATTACACTTGCTGCGACTCATAAATCAACCGGCACACGGTATATTGATAATGCCATGCCTTTCCAATTGTTGTTGATTCTATTTATTCCTCTTCTTCATTGGTAATGTTTTCAATGATGTTTGGTTGATGATTATCGGGACCACGTGTTTTAAAATAAATAGGTATTTTGTTCTTTGGCAGTAAGTGCTTTCTTTAAGTCACTTTATCAAGATAAGATAAAAGGAATTAAAAAAAAACGATTACGGTCCATACAAAATTAACCAACGTCCTACAGCAAAGAGAAGTATCTCAAAAAATTATAAAATTGAGGATTAAAAGATGGTTGAGGATTCCAAACTCCATCCTTACAGTTTAACATAAAAAACTTGCTATGAAAATTTGTTCCTCCAGTCATTATGTATTTCATTATGTACAATTATTATATTTAAATATTGAAATACTTGACTTTCTTTAATTGAATAGAAGAATTAAATCATGATTATTTTTGATCATTAGCATTGTTAAATAGAATAAAGTAGACAAATAAATCCATTTTCATGTCTACTTCAACCGACTTCAAAAAAGCACTCAATTCGGCTGTATACTTTTTACAGGGATGATGTTTGTAACATACATATGTTTGCACATTGTTGTACAGATTTAAATTATTATTTTGCTTTTGTACAGAGAATGATTCCGGAGTGGTTTCACAAAATTTTCTCATAAAATTTTAAACAACACAGTTTTCAGGAATTTGAAGATAATTCAGGAATTTCATTGACAATTTCAATGACATTCATGAATTTGAAGATAATTTTATAGATCGTTGTAAAAAAAAAACATTTAATTATTATTCTTGGATTGGATTGTCAAACTTTTCCAAGTAGAGAACTGTGCCTGCCGTCGTCGCGTCGATGGTTATCATTTTGACACTACCAGAAATAACTAATGTTTATATTTAGCCTGAACTTTAGGACATTTGATCGGAATGTCGGTGCATCATCCTGAATCAGCCGTCTGCCGTCACATTTGCTAAGCATCCGTTCAGACATTTCCGCAAAAAAATAATAACTTAAAAATTCCATATTACATAAAAGTTTGCCTTGACTTCTTGGTTAATGGCACATAAAAGGTTAACGCAAAAAAAAAGATGTAACATTAACTCATATACACAGCCATAAAATTATATTACGTCGGAAACTTAATGGGTGTCTTTGCAAAGGGATAACTTTCATGTCATTATCATCAATTGAGTCCACTGCTGGATATAAGCTCTCAAAGATCACCACACTCTCAAAGATGACCAGACCTGCGCGGCCAGCTTTTGGTGACTTTCTATGCTCTTAAAGCGTTTTCGATATCGATGGAATTCCATTGACAAACGTGTACGTAAAAATAGTAGGTAGGTAACCGAAGTGAATCGTATGGCAAAGATTGTCCTAGGATAGTACTATACTTTTATAAAAAGCTTTTAAAAGTTATTTTTACACAAAAGTGTCCTTCCTCATACTTATTGATAAAACTTATATTACTTAATTTTTTTTATTTTAAACTTTTTATACTTTCGTCATTTGTAATATAACTAATGAAAAAAGTACGCGATAAATAGTCGATTAATAAATCATTAATTTATTGCTAGCTGCTGCCCGCGCCTTCGCCCGCGTTTTATCGGGATAAAAATAGCCTATATGTTATTCCAGGTCCCAAACTATACCGATACCAAATTTCAGTCTAATCGGTTCAGTAGTTTTTGCGTGAAAGAGTAAAAAATATCCATACATCCATCCATACAAACTTTGACATTTATATTTAATATTAAGTAGGAATATAGTAGGATAGGAAAGATACTTATTTAGCCTTTGACAACCGATGTGGCGCGGCGGGCGAAGGTCCGCCTGCAACGCAGGAGGTTGCGGGTTCGATTCCCGCAATTATTTGAATGTTCTGGGTATTTTCTAAGTATAATAATAATATATATCTATGTAATATATTGTATTATGTACATACATCAGTCATTTAGTAGTAACGTCTACACAAGGTCTGCTTGGCTTGGCGCTAGATAGCTGATGCTGTGTGGATTGTCCAGCATTATTTATTTTTATTTATTTATTATATTATGGAATTGCAAATAAAAATCCACAACCCTAAGGCCTAATTCTGGTGGTAATAGAACTTATGTACCCACACCTACCAGAGGACGGACAGCAGCTTCCTTCTGAGTATTTTTCAACACCAACACTGCGATCACCAATCCGCCTGCCAAGCGTGGTGATTATGGCCAATCCCCTATGGACCAACGGCATCGTAGCGGTCGCAGGGAGTCGATGGATGGAGGCGGCTCAGGACCGCTATTTGTGGCGTCGTATGGGGGAGGCCTATGTCCAGCAGTGGACGTGTATGGGCTGATATGATGACCCACACCTACCATACCATTCCCTACGGATATCCTCAAGTCTCACCCAGGTATGTTCTACAACGCTTTTCTTCTAGTGAAGTCTAAAATATGCACAGAGTTTTTTTGCCAGAGTTCAAGCAACTATTTTTGAAACTAATGACCAATTAATTAGTGTCACAAGAAATACATCCGGTGTATGACACATTCACACAAGTACCTACTGACATGACGATGACGTGTGTATTCCAGTGTTCGAAGATAGGTAATGACTTAATGACTTGGTGTTTTTTCGGACTGTCGCTTGATACAAATTTAATTTATTTATTTTCCTCACGTACCATGTATATGTACTGTATGCTGAGTGTGACTGCCATACTGTTTACTACAAAGTTTGCGTAACTTCATTTTCTATGGAATTCCTATTTTTAAAACTTCCCGCTTGGAGCGCTGTTCAGGAATTCCATAGAAAATAAAGTTACGCAAACTTTGTAGTAAACAGTATGGCAGTTCACACTCAGCATACAGTTTAGGTCTTAGTGTTAGCAAATATCAAAGTGTTAACGCAAAAGCAAGTTATTTCCTTTAGACCTTACAGGACTCTTGGACACTTCACAAAATTAAAATTACATAATTATTTAAAACAGGGAAATAAAGTGATCATTTAGATTTTTTGTTCACTTCAATCTTTTTAAGGTAAAGTAAAGAAGCGAACAAGAAACCTTTACCTTGTTAGGTTGTTCGTTTTCGAGTTGGAGCAAAAGTCGTCCCATGCTTTTTTTACAAAGGATATGTTTGATTAGTTTGTTTGAATTTATTTATTGATAATTTTTGCAACACACTCGGAGTTTTGTTCTAGAAGCGTATACATTGCCCTTTAAAAGATCTTGTGCAATCTAGTTTTGGGCAAAGCGAGTTTGTTCTTATTTCTAGTATTTACATTATGTATGTCGCAATTTTTAGGGAATCGATCGATATTTCTATGAGTGTACAACAAGTTTTCATAAATATATTGACATGGTACTATCATTATATTTATTTCTTTGAATTTGTCACGTAGGGATACAGCAGGGAATAGCTAGAACAGGGATATAGCTTAGGTCAATATAACATGCACCCTGCAGGGCATTGAAAAATATTTTGATTCTTAGATGACAACATTCAGTTCAAGTTAAAATAGATAGATAGGTAAACAAATATCAAGGAGTTATTTCACGGTCAAGTATCACGGTAAAATCATACATGTCAATCTCAATTAAAATCAAATAATCCTTGTTATAATTTAAAATCAATATCAAAAGCGAAGATTCAATTTCTATTATACGGAAAGAAAAAAAAAAAACTGTCACCTTGCTAATTGATTTTTGCTTGTATTTTTTCAGAAAGAGTTTTCTACGGCCTTTGGGGAGCTTTAGAGCTCTGCGGCCGGCGGTCCACCATCTAGCGCGCATCAGGTATTGTTTTCCAGGCCCGGGACAACCTTAGCGCAACATAAATTGAAAAGGTGGATTCTCTCTTTGTAGTTTGTTTCCGTTGATTTTGACAGAAGTTTCGTCTTTGTTATTTTTCTGTTCACAGTAAGGAGGGCGTTTGCCGTGGAGCCCGGCGCCGGGCTACCACGCGTGCGCCAGCCGCTGTCATCCCGTTAGGTTATTTAGATTTGTAAGAATTTTTATTTACATTCGTAAGTTCATATTGTGATGACACAATGCACGCAATCGTTAGATGCAATTAGGAATGCTACGGGAATCAATCCCATCGTGTCTGTGCAGCCTCTCTTAGAGTGCACACAATGTCCCCAGGCTCGTTTTTTCAAGGGACAGAGAGGCCTCAAAATTCACCAAACAAGAATTCATAAGGATCCCATTATCCCGCTGTCTGTTCCGGTTGCAGGAGCGGTAGATATTTCGATGATGAAAAATTCTAATACTGTGGCTGACACATCCCCGTTTTGGAAAGTTCTGAGTGAGTACAAAGCTACAACCCCTGTTTTTAAACGTATTCCTAGAGGTGCCCGCATCTCTGTCGCTTCTGCTCTCTCAGAGGCCATTAGGAATACTGTATCAAAAAACACCAAACGAGCTTGGGAGCATTTACTAGTTTTCCCTTACCCTTACTACATGTAAAAAAAGATTTGGCCAACAAAGCTTCTATCACGGTTAGAATCAAACAAAATTGCGTTAGGTACACTGCGTGCGAAGGGCAGCCTATTTCAATTGTTGATCAGGTCACACAACAAAATTCCAAATCAAATAAACCATTGTCTGAGTCTACTATCTATAGACTTGTAGAGAGTAAACTCAGTGATGGTGACATAAAAGGTGCCTCTCGCATACTTTTTTCAAATGACACGATGGCGCCAAATAACGATGATACTCTCATATCTCTTGAGAGTAAGCATCCAGCTGCAAGGGCCAATATCCAACTCCCCGATCCACCGCAAGAGAGTGATGTCGCTGTGGACACGATCAGCCAGGATGTGCTTAAAGCTGTCATGTCTTTCCAGAGTGGCTCCGCTGGCGGCCTGGATGCTGTGACTCCACAGCATCTAAAAGATCTTCTTTCTGGTGGGTCTGGCCATGCAGGCGAAGTCCTTCTCGAAAACTTGACATCTTTAATCAACCTGATGTTGTCAGGTCGAGTCAACAGCGAGATCACAGAACTCTTGTACGGTGCGAATCTTTGCGCACTAAAAAAGAAGGATGGCGGAATAAGACCCATAGCCGTGGGCACCACCTACCGCCGCCTCGCGTCTAAAGTCTGCTGTCGGAAAGAAGCCGACTATCTAGGCGATTATTTTCGACCAATTCAGCTAGGCTTTGGTTCGCGAGGCGGATGTGAGGCCGCAGTACATTCCCTTCGTACATTTTTGGACAAAAATGATGGGGAGGTAATTCTGAAGGTAGACGTCAAAAACGCCTTCAATTCCGTAGACAGGGGCGCCTTGCTAAAAGAAATTAAAGACAAAATTCCAGAAATTTATCCCTATCTCTGGCAATGCTACGGTTCACCGTCAAAATTAATTTACAAAAACAATGTCATTTCGTCCGCGGTTGGTTGTCAGCAGGGCGACCCTCTTGGTCCGGCCATTTTTAGCCTTGCTATCCAACCAGTAATTCAACGTCTTAAATCCAAACTTAATGTTTGGTATTTAGATGACGGAACGATAGGGGGAGACGTGGACACAGTTTTTAATGACCTAAAAATCATCACAGATGAATTTCGGCAAATAGGTTTAGAACTAAATTTTTCAAAGTGCGAGCTTTTTATTTCGGACTCTTGTGTAGACAAAAACAATATCATAATAAAATTCAATAGTTTGGCTCCCAACATTACAGTTGTAGATAAATGTTCACTTCGCCTCCTTGGTTCACCAATTTTTGATGAGTCTTTTCAGTCATTTGTAGATGAGAAAATTCAAAATTTCAACAAAACCTCGAACAGACTTCTCAAAATTAATAGCCATATGGCTTTTACAATTATTCGGTTTTGCTTGTTTGTACCTAAATTTACGTATTCTTTGAGATGTTGTCAACTGTGGAAACACAGCGAGCTCTTGGAAGGCTTAGACAACATAATAAAGAATACTTTATCATCGGTTTTGAATATCTGTTTCGATGACAAGGCATGGTCGCAGGCCTCCCTGCCTGTCAAATTGGGAGGCTTAGGTATCCGCAAAATTTCAAGTGTAGCCCTGCCAGCGTTCTTGTCTTCCGTCTACAGCACTAGTTCATTAGTGGAAAAAATTTTAAATCCGTTTTTGGTCTCACCTGGAAATTCATTCGAAATTTCGTTCTTAGACGAGGCTCGAATGGCTTGGCATAGTGCTTGCCCTGATGCTGCTCCCCCAAAATCTCTTTTGTCCCAACGGCAATGGGACGGGCCTCTGTGTGAGTTGACACGGAATTGTTTGTTACAAACGTGCTCCAGCTCTGCAGATCGTGCCCGTCTCCTGGCCGTATCTAAATGGGAGTCAGGACATTGGTTGCAAGCACTTCCTTCATATAATACTGGCACTCTATTGGATCCCGTAACTTTCCGTATAGCAACATGTCTTCGGTTGGGTGCAAGGTGTTGCGCGCCTCATCAATGCCTGTGCGGTACTGTTGTCGAACAGCTTGGTCATCACGGATTATCGTGTACTAGGGCTGCCGGTCGGATATCTCGCCATGCCAGCCTTAACGACATCATCCGGCGGGCCTTTGTCACCGCTAACGTACCAGCTATTCTCGAACCGAATGGTCTGTTGCGTGACGATGGTAAGAGGCCCGACGGCATGACTTTAGTCCCTTGGGAGCTGGGCAGGCCTATTGTGTGGGACGCTACATGTGTCGACACACTTGCGCCTTCCCATCAGAATAATCAGAATAATCAGAATAATCAATTTATTGGTAAATAGTTATTACAGGTCGGTCAATTTACAAATTATAACATAATAATAAAATTATATTACCTATCTTTATATTACATAAAATGAAAATAATTAAAATGAATAATATTGTCATCTTGTACAAAATAATTAATAATTAAAATATCATTGTATTTTCGGCACAAATTCTTCAACATTATAGAACGCCTTCTCGACCAGCCACGATTTAAGTCTCCGCTTAAAGGAGGAGAGGCTAGGCGCGGTGACTATCTGGTCCGGTAAGTTGTTGTACAACGCGGGTCCTAGCACGTGCGTGAGTCCGTCCGACTTAGCCAGTCTGTGGGATACCGCAGACAGCTTACCAGCTCCGCGTGTGTTGTAGCATCGCGTGTGATGATCTCCGCGCGTCCTGAACTGCTCCAGGTTTATCCTTACGTGCATCACTACCTGGAATATGATAATTGAAGGCAACGTAAGGATCTGGAGCGAAATAAAGAAAGGACGCGCTGGCGTGTCCCACGCTGCTTTCGCGATCGCTCTCACAGCACGCTTTTGCTTGCGGAAGACGCGTTCTCGATCAGCAGCGCGCCCCCACAACTCTGCGCCGTACTGGAGCAGGGAGTGTACGGTCGCAAAATAACACGTGCGGACCACATCGGCGGACACTACCCGCGATAGCCTGCGGAGCGCGAAGCATGCGCTACCCAGCCGGGCACACAGGGTATCAATATGTTTCTCCCAGGTTAGGCCACGGTCTATTTGGAACCCCAAGAACACAGTCGCCGAAACTTGTTCAATGGGTTTATTTTCAATTATTACATTAATGCTTCTTACCTGGCGCCCAGATATGCAAAAATGCATGAAGTGCGTTTTTTTGGCATTCAGAGCGAGTCCGTTCCACTGAAACCATTGCGCCACCTGGCAGGCGGCTGTGTTCAGCCGCTGCTCGAGCTGGTCCAGTGACGGGGCGCTGACGACCACAGCCACATCGTCCGCGTACATGTACGCCTCCCCTTCCGTCACGTATTCCGGCAGGTCGTTCAGAAGCAGCGAAAACAGGATGTTGGATACCGACGATCCCTGCGCCACGCCCATCACGGTCCCGAGAGGATTGGACTTCGTCTCACCACCATCGGCGACTACCATTTGCGTCCTGTCTCGCAACAGGTCTGTCAGTAGCGAGTGCGCCTGTCCCCGTATGCCGTAGTGCTCTAGTTTGGAGGCAAGAACGAAGTATCTTTCAAGGACATCCGTGAGGGCTGGTTCGGCGGCAGATTTGGCCGAGGATCTCAAGAGGCGCAAATATGCAGGTCTCGACAGAGCCTACGCATTTGCTCCCCTTGGAGTCGAGACCCTAGGTCCGTGGGGTACCGAGGCTCTCCGGGTTTTCAAAAAATTATCTGAGCGCCTGGTCGAAGCGACGCGTGACCCGAGAGCTGGTGAGTATCTGGCGCAGCGCATTAGCATTGCCATACAGCGGGGCAATGCAGCCAGCGTCTTGGGGACGCTTCCGACTGGTATTGATATGGACCAGTTGAGCTATCTATAGATTGTTTGCAACAGTCTGCAGTTAGCTCAATTGTTTCAATTGTAAATACTAGTTTAATTTCTTTATATTATTTGATTGTTATTTTCTTTGTCAACAATAAAGACTAATTTCTATTTGGGTAAGATAATAGATTTCATTGTATGGAGGCGGCTCAGGACCGCTATTCGTGGCGTCGTTTGATCAAGGCCTATGTTCAGCTGTAGACGTATATACAGGCTGATGATGATGATGATGATTTTATTGTATGACAATACAAAAATATATCTAGAAGGGAGGTAGGTACTTTTTTGGAAACCTAGTAAAATAAGCTGTGGGTATTATTAGGTACCTATTTCCGAGGACCTACAGGAGTGGTGTAGTCACTCAGTAACAAAGGGGCCGCGGCGTACGAATATCGACATCGACCCCTCCAACTCAGCCCGTGGATGTCGTAAGAGCCGCCTAAGGGAAACTACCAGAGGAAGAGCAGCAACTTCCTTCTGAGTATTTTTCAACACCATCACTGCGATCACCAATCCGCCTGCCAAGCGTGGTGATTATGGCAAAACCCCCCCTACATGGGAGACCATCTTGATGGACCGACGACAGCGTAGCTGTCGCAGGGAGTCGATGGATGGAGGAGGCTCAAGACCACTATTTGTGGCGTCGTATGTCGGAGGCCTATATCCACTAGTGGACGAGTATGGGCTGATATGATGATACACAATTATTATGATACACGTTGTATAACTCGTACCTATGCAAACAATATGTACCCTACGTCCACTGCTGAACATAAGCCTACGCCGAAGGGCGTTTCGTGTAGTTTAACGCGTTCACTGCCAAGCTTCAGCGATGTCACCGGCAAGTGTGCGTCTCGCAGCTATAGACAGATTATGGTGTGCGTCGGTGGCAGTCAAAGTGTTAAGAATAAAAATTACCTACAAGAAAATGTGGGAAATAAATTAAATATTTTTATATTGTAATGAATTCGTTTAATACAACACTAATTAAGTATAATTTACAATGATCTAAATGTATTCGAGCCTTTACTGAGGCTACTAACAGTCGCATTTCTAATATCAAAATGGAAAATCGTATTTATTTGAACGTATTTCAATATTTTCATTATTGTGACAAATATTTTCATTATTGTGACAAATAATAAATAACATATCTTTAAAAAAGTGTACGGCGTAGTTAATTAAAAAGTTTTGGGGTCTCCCAGGGTAGAACGTCCAAAACATCGCCCAGTAAAAAAGCTTCAAAAAGAATTAACGATACTACATTTATTGATATAACTGACTGTTTTTAATAAATAAAATATGCATACATTTCCATTTTGGTATTACCTTATCGCAAAAACCAGAACAAAATAAAAATAACCTTTATAACAACAAAATCAATTCCATAATTTCATTTAGTAGTAGTACAATAAAAAAAACAATTCCAAAATAACTTTCTATCATCTAGGTTTTTTAACAATAAGCAGCAGAAATGTGGTAGAGTAAAAAACGGCACAAACATTAATAAATTATGCGCCTGACTGATTTAATTACAAATCTGTTTTATCTATTTGCTTAACTTCGATTTAAAAGACTATTGGTACAAAGATATCATCATCATCAGCCCGTATACGTCCATTGCTGAACATAGGCCTCCCCCAAACGACGCTACGAATAGAGGTCCTGAGCCGCCTCCATCCAACGACTCCCTGCGACCGCTACAATGTCGTCGGTCCATCGAGTGGGAGGTCTTCCCACGCTCCGTTTCGCATTGCATCGCGATCGCCACTCTAGAACCTTTACTCCCCAACGGTTATCGGTTCTACGAGCTATATGGCCCATGGCGTAGAGAAACTCCGAGCATAGAGCTATGCATAGCTCGCTGGGTGACTTTGAGCTTATGCACAAGGCCTATAGTGAGCGACCACGTCTCGGATAAGAAAATATATCAATATAGGTAAATAACGACACCTATATTAATATCTTTGTACCTATAGTCTTTTTTTGAAGAAAATTGTGAGCATTACGATCTCTACAGAATTCACAGATAAGTACTGCAAAATGTCAAAAGTAGAAGCTGTACTTAATACTTTACAGTTTATTTCAAACATGGTATACTTTCAAAGGCGGTTATCATATTTTCTATAATGAACATTAATTTCCAAATACGCCGATATTAATTTTATATACCCAATCATAGTACGCACTAGATTATAGTAAGTATACATAACTTGTGATATGGTTATCTCACCCTTTCATAAAAAACTACGAAAATAAAATTAGGCAGAATCTATGTGCCAGGTGTCTTTCAAAATAAATCCAGCTTTTTTTCATAAATGCAGTAAAATGCACAAAAATAAGAAAAAGAAAACAATTTCCAATAATATTAAAAGTAGGTACAATATGTGAACATTTTAACTACATCTAAATTTCTACAACATGAACGATTTAAGCGATATTTTATAAGTAAACCTTTATATGATTTCTAATTTTACCATTATTAAAGAATTTTTACAATTCATGATAGTCATGATAAATATTTACAACCTAACATACGCTAAAGTTATTAAAATGGAATAATGCCGCAAAAGCGTCAAATAATGCCACTCAACACGAAAAAAATAAAAAAACATTTTTAAATAATCGTCAGATCGTTCATCACAAAAAATTACTAATCGCTACTTAAAACTGTTTTATAATAAGAGCGGTTTTGTACCTGTTCTGGACAGTAAAGTACTACTACTGAGATCTTTTTTATCCTGTAGGAATAATAAGATAATCATCTGTCAGTAAAATATTTAAGTTTTTGCTATTATAGTGCGTACTCGCACTCGGGGTAATCTCAAAGAAATTAAATGATATCCCAAAAAATTTCGAAAAGTAAAGTTTTTTTTTTGTATTTTCATTAAAAAAAAATATTAAAATACTTTTTGCACCGCAGCTTCTGCCCGCGGCTTCGCACACAATTTACATGAAAAAACAAACATAAAAAGAACATACTTTTTCATAATTTCTTTTTTTATAAAAAGTAGCCTAGTTCCCTTCCTGGGATACCGTCAAATGCCCCGCAAAATTTCACTAAAATCCGTTCAGCCGTGAAAGCGTAAAAGGGTTACGGACAAACAGTTACTTTCGAATTTATAATATCAGTATGGGTTTTTTTACAGCATAAAATTTTATCCGTCTGAGGTTTTTTACACTACGGGCTTTGAAAGATTAATTTATTTTTCTCATATATTTTCTGTTATGAATTAGGTATTATTCTGACGTAATAATTAATTAAAAATAATTGATTTATTTAAAATTGTAATTTATTACATTAATAATAATTAATTACAATGTTAAACATCCGTGACACGTGCGGGGGACCATTCATAATCATCATCAGCCCATACACGTCTACTGCTGGACATAGGCCTCCCCCGTACGACGCCACCAATAGCGGACCATTAGCAATTTGTATTTTTTTAAAATTAATAATTAAGTATCTCAAACATTATTTTGATTACTGACAGATAATATTCATACTTTTAACTAACACGTATGAATTCACTAAACGCTTTTAAGTAGGTAGTGTTGCAATTTTGAAAAATTAAATCCAACTCATTTTACATCAACTGAAACGCTTGGCGTAACCATAAGTTTAAGAGCAATACGACTATTTATTGTTCTTAATATCAGTAACAATGATTAAATAGTTTTAAATATTGATATGGACCTTATAAGGTTTTAAATCGTTGACTTCACTTATCATTTCTACATTTCCTAACGCTTACTAAATATAACTAACAATTTGATTAGCGCAGCTACCAAATCTATACTAAAAACTAAAATAAAATCTATTAATACTTAGAGTCCCGTTATACCGGGAAAACTGAATAATATTTGGTTACTATAGTACAATTCCACAATAGAGATCGTCTATTAATTATATGTATGTGAACACATTATATTCTAACACCTCTCTACTTAGTTATGAAATACAACTACACCCGTAAATATTATGTATTACATACTGTGATATTTTGTAACGTCCTTGCGTATCGTGTTCATAATGAACACTGACTCAACTGGGTACAGACACAAAGTGGATCTGAGCACAGACATCATCTGGGTACAGACCCAAAGTGGATATGAGTACAGACATCAACTGGGTACAGATCCAAAGTGGATATGAGTACAGACATCAACTGGGTACAGACCCAAAGTGGATATGAGTACAGACATCATCTGGGTACAGACCCAAAGTGGATATGAGTACAGACATCAACTGGGTACAGACCCAAAGTGGAACTGAGCACAGACATCAACTGGGTACAGACCCACAGTGGAACTGACAACAGACAGAACTGGGTAGGTCGAACACGAAGTGGAACTGAGCACTTATGAACTTGGAAATTTCCGTTTATATTTCTCAGTATCCCAGTCTTCTGTTTATAAGTAGAACATAACAATGTTCAGATGTTCCAAATTGTTCCGAATCGCCATGATTGGTAAATTAAATTTTCGTGGACTATAATTTTCAACGGTGCTGCCATGAACTTCACAGGAGTCAGTGTAAAATACTTCGATCCTTATTCGTTGTGGTTTTGGACATGTTTCTCAAAAACTTTGACGTAAAGCTTCTGTGTAAATTCCTTGTTTGAATGTTGGCAGAACACAACTTTTTGAAGAATACGTCAACTGTAGATTCATGAACAATTTAATCAAAAAATCTAAATTGATCAATTTCATCAAATGCAAATTTCAATCAACTCCATCTCAGAAAATTTCCGTCCAACATAATCCATCATCAAAAAGTTGTAAAACATTCACTAAACATTCTCATGAGACATTCAATATGTTCCATTGACCAGTCACATTTCAAATCTCGAACATATTTCTCCCATTTTGAAATCTCGAACATAATCCTTCCATTTTAAAAAATTTAAATCACTGTTGAACATTTTCGCCTATGAAAATTTGGTGCAAGCCAGTAACAAATTAGAACGTAATCCTTCCATTTCTGCATTTCCAATTTCGAACTTAATCCTTCCAATTTCAAACGTTTAAATCACTGTCTAATCTATGAACATTTCCATCATGCCTCTACTTGTCTGATCGTTCGAGCGAGAGGTTCTCAGCCTCATCCTTTATGTGCGACAGAGACGGACGATATCCTCTCGGCTCATCGCGAGGATAGTCTTCGTATGGACTGGTCTGTTCGGAGCGACTGCTGGGCACGTGTTCCTTGGAGTAGTCTCCTGGAAAATAAATTGGGAATTTAGACTTCAGCAAGAAATCAGATCTACTAAACATCAACGAATCTCAACAAGACATCCACTGCAGCATATACCCAAGTACAAAATAATGCTAACGAAGTAACATTACATTCCTACCTAATCTGTGTTTGTGCCCTAATTTTTAATCAATGCTTCCTGATCAGGAAGTCTAATTTTTAAGTTGCCTGAGAAGTAAAATGCCTAAAATGTAAAATTATTATTTTGCTGAAAAGCTAAACCGAAAAATTACAATTGTTCTACTGAAGTTCCATTGTCCTTAAAATATAAAACGTCTAAAATGTGTGATTCCTTAACTGCCAAAGGACTAAAAGCCCGGCTACACGCTCAAACATTTTTGCAACCATTCATGCACAAACACAGTTTGCGCAAGCAAGATGGAGCATGTGGCCGAACTCAAACCAGTTTGCGCTAGCAAGATGGAGCGTGTTGCCGGGCTCATCTTGCTTGCGCAAACTGGTTTGTACAATCAAGCATGCACAAATGTTTGAGCGGGCGGGGAGTGTAGCCGGGCTATAAGAAGGAGTATACTAGTCTTGGGTTATACGAGGCAAAATCAGATACCTGTGACTTACGTTACTGTGACTTCAAAATATCTGTGACAAATACCAGTGACAAAATACTAGCTAGTATTTCTACCAATCACGTACAAATTCATTGTTTTACCGATTTAATAATATATTTATTGCAGCAATAGTACCGCTACGTAACGAAAATTCCTCTTGAATTGTATGTGTATAACGCAATGTAACAACTTTGTTACATTGCGGTATACAACATTTCAAATTTCCAAGTATAAAATACAAGGTGTGTCTCATTCTGACTTAGTGATACTATCAAAGAGAGAATATAGAAGCGATATTATCTAGCTGAAGCTATTTATTGCGTTAACAACGATATAATATCGTGCACTCGTGACACTGGCCTGTGAAACAGTCACAGATATATTAAGTTTCTGTCACTGTGAAATACCGCTAATTTTCTATACCTGTGACTTTTATCAGTGACTATAAATACGCCTCAAGCCTAGAGTGTACCAAAAAGATTCTTGCCTTAATTATTATACCTAAAAAGCAAATTACCTAAACTGTCAAAGCTCTCTATTACGAGAACATGCCTATAACGTGTAAACTTTGCACTCTACCACTGATCATTGTAGAGAAATCTGTAAGGTAATGTATAATGTCTATCGAGGTAGTCAGACTTTTTGGAGGCGTGTTCAGCTGTGGACGTGTATGGACTAATTTGATGTAGGTACCTTTGTTGGAATAATCGGAAGCCTGCATCTCGTTCTTGAGCGCGTAGATGTTGGGCTTGATGTCCTGAGTCTCGTTGGCGCTGAGGTCTTCAGCCTTCACGTCGTGCGAGGACCCGCCTCCGTAGCCGTTCATCATTTGAGATCGGCTGAAAGAAGTAAAATAATGTTGATGATATAAAGAAAGAAATTAAACGAACTTATTTATTTTAACTGCAATCTAGTGAAGGCAGACCAAGCAGTCTACGTTCATAGGCAAAAATCAAAACCTATTATAATTGGAAATATTTAATTGTGAGACTGGCAGAATGGGTTGCATGAGCGGGCAACTCAGTTGGTCAAATATGGCATTGTGGAGAGATAGGTAAGAGAATTTGCTATTGAAATTTTTATTGTGGTTAAAATGGAATATAGCAGTAAATACGAAGTTCTGTTTTATTTCAGTAACACAATTAAGCGACAATTAGTTTTTACTAGGATAAATTTTATATTTTGTTGTATTTTATAGCTAGTATATCTATATTATATCTGTATTATAAATATTTATCGAGATGACAGATGATGTGTCTATGAAATATTGCATTATTTCGTTCAATCTAAGGAAATAAATGCGTGGACGGAGTATAGTCATGCTCAGTGTTTTTTTACGCTCAAGCGCGGATCATCTAAAACGCTTTTAGCCTTTGTAGCAAAATGCCTAACATATGTAGATGTCTAAAAAGTAATATGCCTGATAAGTTAAATTCATTAATCTCATATTCATGTCTTTATGGCGAAGTAGTAACCGGTCGTAAGCGTAAGCGATAGGAATGCAATATTTCCGTCGTTATTGCCGTTGTCAAAGCGAATTCGTCAGTCGAAATAGCGATTTTGGAAACAACGACATTTCGCAAGGGCGTAACAAATGTTTTTTTTTTCGCAACTGCGTGCGTCGCAACGGTGACATTCGAATCTGCATATCAGACCCGGTAAATATAACTGAGCAGAAATATTTGTACTTATTTATGTATTTTTTCGTCGGAAAGTAGGTACCTGTAATCCTCGTGAGAAGAAGGATACTCCTCAGTCTGCATCATGTGGTCTTCGCCAGTCATGTAAGACAAGTTGCAGTCTTCCATCATACCCTGGAAGAACGAAATTGTTTTTGTTTTAAAGTCATTGAAGGCCTTTACTTCATCTTTAAACGCATACAAAGCACTTGGACATGTCAAAAAAATTACATAATATAATACATTATGTACAGAGCACTTAGATTTTACATAATTAACAGTCGGTAACGTATCTTCACATAATATGGTGTGTTTTTAAAAACGATAAACCGACTTCAAATTCCCTTACTTTTACACTTATTTTAAGTTTTGCGGGACAAATACTAATTTTATGGGACCCCTTCGGGATTGTTTTCTATACAATAGTGAAAGAATTTTCAAAATCGGTCCATAATTGGCGGAGATATCGCGTAACATACATACAAACAAAACATACAGACGAATTGATAACCTCCTTCTTTTGAAGTCGGTTAAAAATAGAGATGTACCCGCCATAGCTTCGTCAATTGTAAAGTAACAATGATTTTTGACATATTTTAATAATTGTCTGGTTTTTTTTCATAATTAGTATTTTATTAATCCCGTTTGACAAATGTTCCACTCTTATCACATATTCAGCATCGCCGAACTCACCCAGCACCGGTCGTGTTCTAAAACGAGAGATTTGTGCTGATTTTACTGAATTTAAAAGTACCACTCTCCGCACCGATATAAGTTTTGTGTATGTAGTTTTGGGTACCTAAGTACTACGTACCCTAGTACCCGTACTAAGTACCCTAGTACCCGTACTACGTACCCTAGTACCCGTACTAAATACCCTAGTACGGATGGATGCCGAGAATTACAATTACAAAATTCTTTATTGTACATCACGAAGAAAACATTAAAAATAGACATTACATAAAACATGTACAAGAACTTTGAGAAGGTTATACTTCAGAAATTACCGACCGAACTTTTGGACATTTGTTACTTCTTTCCGCCAAAACTACTTACTGAATCTGATTGAAATTTGGAAAAAAAAAGAAAGAAAACGAGATTATTTGAAAACATAGCGAAACATTATAAAAAAAATACAAACAGAAAACAATTAAACAATGTACCTACTACATTAAAGGAACAAAAAGGTCCCTGACTCAGGATTATACTGCTACAAGCCGGAGCTAGTAGATGTAGGTCTAAACCTGGAAAAAACATAAGCTACTTTTTATCCCATAAGTTTCCATTGGATATTAATAACGTTTGAATGTTTCCATAGAAAAAACGCGTGTGAAAACGCGGGCGGAAACTAGTATGTAAATAAATACCTGAAGGTTTCTCTTGAGGGCTTCGTTGTAGCTGTGAGGGCTCGTCAGCATCGGAGGGCTTTGGGCTCCCATGAACCTGAACACAGAGGCAAAGTTCAAGTTTCCACCATCAAAAGCCAATCTAAAGGTTTTCAAAACAAATTTTAACTTTCATGAAAATTCAGTTCTTGAAATGACTTCAAAAAATAAAATAATAAAAAAATCATACCCCGGCCAATGAGACCTCTTCTAAAATATCGAGCCGAAGCCCAATTATTTTAAACTAGTGATTTTGTACGTGTCATTCTTGTGGAGTGTAAAATTTTGACTGATAGTCCAATTCGTCTGTACAAGTCAACTGTGTCACAGTTAGTGTATGTGTGAGTGTCAGTGAAAGAGAGAGATAATATAAATATAATAAAGAGAAAAAAGATAAAAGGCAAGCATATAAGAAAAGAGAGAAAAACGAACATGCAATAGAAACGGTACATGCATAGCTTAAGAAGCCCACTCACCTTGTTAACATTAGGAAACATGCTCAGATTAAAGATTTAGAGTTAAAAAATTTACTATCTTTAATCTTACTTGGGAATCCAACGACGATCCTTAACACACACGTTTAGCCCATGCATAATGTACAATTAATTTAAAACTTACGCCGTCGTATATAAAATTTAAATTACAATAGCAAAATAATCGTTATGAATTAAGCTAGTTTAAACATTGTCGATGTGATGTTAAAATCTATAGCAAAACAATTTGTTATAGCTCTGCGGACTAATATTTATGAAACTAGTGTGATTGTCTTTCGTCTAGATGATATAGCAAAGGCTACTACATCGTTAGATCACACTACCTCATAAATGCTAAGTATTTTTAAACAATCACGTGTCTCTAAAACTAACATAACATGTTGAACAGATCTAACACAGTGATACACTTTACATAATGATCAGACATCAATCTAAAGTTATACCAGAAATTATCATTAACATTATAATTTAAATGATAATTTTCGGCAATTGAATATATCACATACAAATGTTGCTAAAACTGGACGCGATCGTCCAACGATTCTTTATTATGTGAATTTTTATGTGAATGAATACATTTTTTATTATTTTAGTTGTTTTCCTATAAGTGCCAATATTTTAGAGACCGTTGTTGAATCCCGCTAGACAATTTGCAGATTGCATAACGGTAACGACGTTCAAACCACTTACTATTTTTTAGTAACGTAACTGGTCCTTTGTTACGTCTATATACCTAGTTCTTAATTTGTAAGTATGTGTAAGTCTTCGTTATCTTTATTCTTGCTCGCGTATTTGTATTTTTCTACAATAATTAATTTCTGAAATATCAAATTATTTAATACATTTATATAGAACTATATTTATCTTGAATTCTGTTACAAAATGTGATTTGGGACAATATTTTATTAATTGTTCACATTGATTTCTCTTATTAATGGTTACCAGAATATCAGCGCCTGTCTACTCCTGAGTGATAAAGCATTTATGCGGAGCCGAGACCTTTTTGCTGCTATTTTGCTTTGCTGCTTTTGCTCTTTTTTATAATTTATGTAAAAAATAACTTTATATGAGTTACTATCTTTGGCATTTTCAAAGTGTATTTTTTTTATTTCTGTTTTGTACTGCAGCAGCAAATAAATGAGTGTCTATATCTTATTATTCACAGAAGTATTTGATTGGAACATCGTTACCGCGTTGTCTGTCAGGGTTTGTTTCCTAGATTCGTTGGACGGTCGCAACTGTTGCCGCTGCGCCCTTACTGTGAGGCGGTCGGTCCGGGCTGCGTCGGCTCATACTTCCGCGGCCTGCCCCGGCTCAGGTGCCGTCTCTTCACGAACTCCGCATCGTCCACCATCCAGAAAGAGCCGAAGTCGTCCTCGTACCGCACGAAACATTTGTGCAGAGACAGGTTTGTCCGAATCGCGTTCTATAATTTAGCACAATCTACAAACCACTGAAATCACATGTCAATTTGTGCTCTCATCGTTCGAATTAAAGTAATTAATATAAAAAGCCCGATGAAAGCACATCAGATCGTCGTGGAGATAAAACATCGTCATGACATGCAGGAGGACTCAGAAGGACGGGAAGTGTCAGGAGCTGGTTAGAGGCAAGCGAGAAAAATGTTAGTCCACCCTCCGCGATATCCACACACACAAAACGAGACCTAGATACCAAATAACAAGACCTCGACGTAGTGTCAGAACTAGCTGAAGCCAGTTATAACGCTACTCACAAATTCAAACCCACTACACAAATAATTACAAATTCAAATCTGAAAAGATGAGACGTTTATTTACACGATAAGAGATACATCGCTAGATTAGATAGAAAATATTTAAGAGAAGATTAAAATATACCGAAAACTGTTCAGTGTAATGTGTTTAGTGTGGGTGTTGTGGTTATTGTGGTGTTGCGTACGTAATCTAATCAGGTATGTAGGTAAACATAGGAAGAATGCGAACCAGTTGAAGTAGCATGTGTTTATTTGTGTTACAAAATTATTATCTTCTAAGATTAACTGCAAAATACATCTATACGTTTATTCATAATGCGATATTTTCGGATACAGTGCGCTATTTTGTTATTTAATTCATATTGATTCGGTTGTCGTGAACTTAAGCTTGAAACTATAACCTCGTGATATGAATTTGTTATGAGACCCATAACACAAGGCATGTAAATATGACAAGTTATTAGTTAGATATTTGTTTGTAGTAAAATTATGTAAGATTCAATATTTACTGTTTGATCTTGAAGGTAACAGTAATTATTTATTGCTTAGTCATTTTTATTAGTAAGTCTTTTATAAACATCCGTGAGTAATGTGTGGAAGTTCTTGGTGGCCTTATTGAAGATATTTAGTTGTACGTATGTTATTAATGGGTTGTTGTTTATGTTGTTTTTTGATTGAATTAGGATGTGTATTATGTTACGTGTCGTGTGTTAGGTGTTTATGTTCATTTTGTTTTTTATTATGTTCACTTCATGTAGCCTTTTTCTTTTCTGCATACTTAAGTGTTCAATTAAGTTTACGGTGGCCAATTTCATAAAATACGATTATTGTACCAGCCAATATAGAGCCATAAAATTACAATGTTTCTGCTCATATTGCATTTTACAGATTTTAAATAATGTCAATATGTAAGTTTTTGTAAATGCTCGTGTTATATTATTTATTGTGTTAACGGCCGAATACTCAAACGCAACTCAGATGTAAGCACGTCTTATATCGCGATATTTTGTCAGTTTTTAATGAAAATCTGTCAAAAAATTGTCACTTGAGTCGTGCTTAAATCTGAGATTCGTTTGAGTATTCGGGGGTAAGTTTCTAAAGTCACCGGTATAATGTGATGATGTTGTAGTTCGATATTTGATGTCAATGCATTTTAATTAGTGTTCAATGTGTCAATAAAATTTTGCGTATGAATAATCTCCAATGGAGAAAAAACTAATATGGAGATTCTCCATATACATTTTTTGGAATTCAAAATTATTATTTGTTTGTTGTTAATATAAGGTTCTTATGTTGTCAGTGAATGTCAAAATAAGTAGGTATCTTAATGTTAAAGTGTAAAATGTCAGTGTAAAACTTTGTGTAGGTAAGTTTATATTAGTGTTGGTTATGACGTGTAAGTGTCAATGTTCATGTTGGTATGTAATGTGTTGTACATTACATATGTTGTATGTGTTAGTGTAAAACTGTAAATCATTGTAAAAGTGTGAATGTTCAATTGTAAAACTCACTCATCAAGAGCCAGTTTGTTGGTTTTCGTGTTTCACGTGAAGTGAAAGTGTTGTCTGGCTGTTCATATTCTAGCGAAAAATAGGAAGTGTGTAAACTCTAACATACCTAAAGTAGGTATTGTAAGTGTAGAATTGTGATTTATTGGGTTATTTATCTTGTTATGCGCTACACAGTTTATAACTTTTGTGATAGTCAGCCCACAATTGTACCCTATTCATGTATACCTACATATGTTCTGTTCCTAATAAAGATTTTTGTATTTTGTATTTGCGACTTCGTGTACTTTAATGTCAAACTGTCATTGTTCATGTAAAAATAGTAGTGTTATTTTGAGGAATACGTAAAATTATGTGAGTTTCGTTATTTAGCTTTTGTGTAAGGTACCTTTAGCGGCATTAGAAGCGTGGTATAAAAAGTGTATAATTGTAAGTGTAAACTGTACAATAGTGTGAACGTCCATGTAAAAGTGTAAATCTGTTCGTGTAAAGTCTAGAATCGGTCTGGGCCGGGGGTCGTACCCCGGCATGGGCGGCGGCGGCGCGTGCGCAGCTCTCTGCGGCCTGCGCTTGTAGAACTCCACCTCGTCCACGGTCCACACTGCTCCCTTCACGTTCTCGACGCGCATGAAGCACTTGTGTAGCGACAGGTTGTGCCGCACTGCGTTCTGTGTTTCACTTCTTGTTTTTATGGGGTCTTAAGGATATGGGACGATAATGCATTATTTTGTGTTAGAATCCAACCGGCTGCGCCAGTAGGCATATTAAGCAACTAATTGCGACAAAAAGGAGGCTTTTAAATTTAACTGGATGGGCCAAGGAAATTTACTGGCAATTTAAAGGTTCCTTCTGGCCATAATTATGAAGGTGCTGGACATTTAACCAAACACTGCTTTAATTGTTGATATTTAAGGATTTGAGTGAATGATTCTGAATTTTAGATTTGTAAATAATGCAATATTGTCGTAAAAATAAGTTCTTAAATATAAAGTACTACACATTGTAACAACAGTCTACATTAAAACTGCACCGTATTATATTCAATGCTATGCGAATAAATTTTATATAAATTTGATTTAGTAGATCTGTACGCATAATTATTTTCAAAATAACAATGAACAAGTAAAGGCATTGAAAATAACACATGTGAAAACAAAAATAAAACACGAAATCATAATTCGTATTCTAATTTACCTTCCACGTTCTGGCGACTTAGAAATCAACAAAGAATCCAGAAAGTTATGAACATAGTACACAGAGTATTATTATATTTTCAGATTTTTATCATTCAAGATATTTGGCTACTATTTATGTAATTTCAGCGGAATGTCAGCAATGTAACGAAAGTAGCTCAAATCAACTACATTAAACTTTTGTTATTTCAATTTCAAAAGTATTTTAAGTTCTTCTCTTAGGACAATTTAATCAACAAAAAGCTATCCATCATTCCATATATTAAGTAATTCAATCACTCCATTTCGCTAAACTAAAAAATAGCCAAATACCCTTTCATCAACGACATTAATCCAACCTTATAACCTACCTTCCAAGTGGCGGCATTGCGTCTGAAGTAGCAGAACGTACTCTGGAACCAATTGTAGATCTCGTTCAGAGTTAACTGCTTATCCGGAGATTCTATTATAGCCTGGAAGTAACAAAAATGTTGCTAAAATAACTACTCTCATAGTCAAGTTAGAGATAATGAACAAAAGTGAAGCTAGAGTCTAGCCCTGACCAACACCTACAATATTCGCTGTGATTTTAACTTGTAGATTTATTTATGTATGTTTTGTACAAATGTCCTTTCAAAAACTTTCTTTTTAATAACAAATATTTTAATAAAGTATATATATTTAATAGTTTCAGTTTCTTTATTCTCAAACAAAAACTAATTTATTGTAAATATTTCGACACAAATTGTCGGAATATTTACATTAAAAAAATACATATATACATATATAAAATAATTAAGGTTTTCCTTTGTTAAATTACACTATCAACCACGAATAGCAAATTTAAGTTAGTTTCTGATATGCTTGTTACTAATAGGTTAACACAACATTACAAAGTTAGGAAGATCATAACCGTATCAAAAGCCAAAGCAAAGTACAAACCTGGCGAATCAGCGAGGCATAAGTAAACGGAGGTCGCACGTCAGCACTCTTGTAAAATTCACGATTGCGTTGGATCTCTGTAAATGAAATAAATAATACTAAGAAGAAAATAAAGAAAAGAACAGAAAAAATCATTATTGTATTGTATTTTTTGGGTAGTAGAAATACACGCACCTGAAGAGATGCATTCTAAACTTATATTACCTTGTTGCACATCTAATCCAGCTCTTTCGAGCATGTACGGAAGACCTTAGACAAAGAAGTATGCATAAAATAAATAAATAAATTATGCTGGACAATTCTTATAGCATCATCTAGCCCCAAGCTATACTTCGATTTTCATTTCATTTTTTGTATATAAAGGGGTTATAAAACCCAAGGAATATTGGTGGAAAATATTTAACGACATTGGTATCATTGAAGCAAAGCACAAAAGCTCGCAACAATTTTTGGTTTTGAAAGCTTTCATTCATCATTTAATTGATCTATTGTCGTTTTCGAATTCAAATTTAAACATTTTTTGGTACACATGTGCGTTGTTGCAGTTTGTGTTTGAGTTTTTAGGAATAACTTTGCCATTGCCTTGTTGTTTTCTGTTATTGTGATCAATTTGTATTAAGTTTTCATTCATAAATGTCTTTGTTGACATAAAGTAGCTTGGATTATAAATTGGAGTATAAGCAGAGCTTGTGTAAAGGGTTCTAATATAAAACAACGGAGTAGCTTTAAGAGACATAACCGTTCCGATTTAAGATTTTACATTCATAGCACTGTGTTACGAAGAAACTTCGTTTGGGTTCGTTAATACATTTGGCTAGCGATAAGACAAATTTAGATCATCTATAAGACTTTCCATAGATCAGGAACAGACATTAATTTGGTTTTTGTTTCTAGTTGATGTTGATTGATATTAATATCAAAATGTCTTACCACCAGCGATGGCCACTCCGGACTTGTCGGAGACTCGACGTCTCACCGGCCCAGGGGACGCTCCTTCATTAGGGGCTCCTAGAAACAAAAAAATTGCAACATCTTCCTTAATAATCGTCGACAACCTCACTTTTGCCTTTTCCGACAAGGGACTTCGCATCAGAACCGAAGAAGGGCCTAGTTGTCAACTTCTTGTAATGATGAGGATAATAATTTGAGTAGAGAGTATGTTAACTCGACGATAAAATACTAGCAACCCGGTTAGGTACCTAAGCTATCCTTAAAAGATAGTGGAGTTAGTTTATCACGACAGACAGACAGATGCGGCGGAGGACTTTCTTTTATAATATGAGTGATACTGAATCTGCTAAAAACAAGTTGTGCTCTCGTCGCAAAAAAACACAAATTTTCTATATTCTCTTCGTCTTGCTTTCGTTATACCAACTATTCTCAACATGTGCAATCTTCGCAGCATGATGCGAGGTGTCTCTGGCAACGTGGAGATGACGCATCGTGGCGTCGAGACGGTCGCGTCGTATCATGGCGGCGAGGCGGTCGTGTCTTAGTATGAGGTTGTGACGTATCATAGATTTCACAGTTTAAGTACTCACCAGAAGCAATCTTCACAGCATGATGCGAAGTGCCTCTGGTAGGAGATGACGCATCATGGCGGCAAGGCGGTCGCTTTCACGACGTATCATAGACTTTATAGTTGAAGTACTTACCATGAGCAATCTTCACAGCATGATGCGAGGTGTCCCTGGCAGCGTGAAGATGACGCATCATGACAGCGTGACGGTTGCGTCGTATCATGTCGGCAAGGCGCTCGTGACGTATCATAGAATTCACAGTTGAAGTACTCACCATGAGCAATCTTCGCAGCATGATGCGAGGTGTCCCTGGCAGCGTGGAGATGACGCATCATGGCAGCGAGGCGGTCGCGCTCACGGCGCAGCTGGAGCTCCAGTTGTGCCACGACCTGCATCTGCACGCGAGCCTGTGCGGCTGAGCGGTCGTCCAGGGTGTGAGCTGCTTCCAGGTGCCTGGTTGAGAAGATTTGATTTTACCGATATGGTTTATTACATAAGTACTTCGTTTCCACGTGCTGAAATTAGTCGGTATATAGGTGACAAATGAAAGAGCCTTAAATAACGGCGTCTATTATACGTCACTTATTTTTGTGGTTGAAAAGCTATTGGAAGAGGCAAACACTGCGCAGCTGAGGCACTATTGCATATTTCGTTTTTTTGTTTATAAGGAATTAAGATCTTTTTGAACCCTTCTTATCGTTCAGCAGTGTCAATATCAACCAGAAAAGTCAGGTATCATCAACAACGAGATATGACAGTTGCAGACGTAATTATCAGCAGACATTTGTTCAGGGTGTTCTGGATGTTTTCTATGTATAATAAAAAATAGATATCTAAGTAGTGTATTATATTAAGTATATCAGTTATCAAGTACAGGTCTCGTCACGGTTTAATAGCTCGGCGAAAGTGGAGGGGGATTCTGCGCAGATGTAAAACGGTGTAAAAATCTAAAAATCGACTTCTGCGCATCTAGGTCAGCGCTATTAAACCGAGACGCGACCTGTACCCATAACACAAGCTATGCTTAGTTTGGGGCTAGATAATACTGTGTGAATTTGTCCAACATTAGATAGGCTTAAACAAGCACAATTTTTATGTGTCAACTATACTTTTCTACCTTTTGTTATGTCCCCACATAACAACAGACTTATCCAGAAATATTTTTGACATGTGGCGAAAGCAGAATTTTTAGGAATGTGCGGCGAACGTGGAATAAATCGTATTCTGGTTATGTAGACTTTCAAATTCTTCCATTTCTTCCGCTATGGTCCAACTTCTTGCACCCTTAGTAACATGAACAACAAAAGGACTATACTTACTTGACAAAAGCCTGATAGTCTTCAGCCAGAGCATCGCAGCCAGGCCATTTGCACACTCCTCTTCCAAATAGAGGGTGTTCCTCCATTTCGCTTCCCCACAGCATGAGACCTATGATGACAATTCATATTTATTATCGTGTGTGTTTGTGTGCTGTTGTACTTTTTAATATGTGTGTATTTTTAATGTGCTTTACAATAATTTTAAGCTTGACGATGTTATTATTATAAGTAACTAGTACATACATACAGCGGGACAATGTAGCCAGCGCACAGTGCGTAGTTTTCACAAACTAGCGGGACAAAAGTCAAATTTTACACTAGTCTACGGAGGTAAAATAGTTATTTATATTTAAAGAAGACAAGCCATATTACGTGTCACAAAGGGTTATTTTCTAATAACTCGCACAACACAATAAAAAAGGGTCAGAACAGACGGCTATCTGAGTTCCAACAACCAAGCGCTCAAAGTGATCGCGTTATTCCGCTGAGTTTGCTCGGTGAATATACTGTATGTCTGTGCGCTACTAGTAATTGTATGTTGTTATTATGTTTTTGGGATTTTTAAGGTAAGTTTCCATATGATTTTTGCTTAATATGTTTTGAAACTTAATCACGAGCACCATTTGAACAAAGAGAGTTTATTTCTTAATCAAAATATTACTGACTCAATTTTTACTTGACTTTTAGTACATTATACCGAGTTATACTGACGGCTTATTATATTGGAAGAGATATCAATGGCAACCGAACTTCAACTTCGCAAGGAAGGGAAAAGGGATTCAGCAGCAATCGTAAAAAAACTTTGTCTATTTTCGCCTAGAGAGCTCAAAGCCAGTTTGTCTTTCGGCAGATCAAGCTCTCGCATTAATGGTCGATGCAACAATATTATACTATACGAGACTAATATACTATACGAGAGAAAGGAATAAGCAACAAAATTTATCCACCTTACTATAGAGTAAAAGCGGCAAAACAATTGTGCTACCCTAGTGGCATTAATGTCACAGAAACGCACGTCGAAATTGAGTTGCAAAGTCGAATGGATCACACGATTATACGATTATTTCAAGTGCAAGAAGATGTACCTACTGAAGACTATGACTTGAAATGTTTAGATATACATAATTGTAAAATGGGATTCTGATGGAGCGGAACAAAATAAGTAACAAATAAATTTTGATCAACATTGCAGTAATGAAACTTTATTCAGCATATCGATGGTGCCTAACTCCTTCGTGTTCAGTATCAGGAATTAACATGTGTTTTCGATTCTTCAAATTAATCTCCCTAGTTAATAATTCTCGGTTTTTTTTTGTCCCTTCGAATAATTATGTGTTTTTTTCTTTATGTATTGACATTTATGTGTTATATGTTATGAATATAATGTTGCAATAAGAGTCTAAAACCCTGACAGTGTCTTTAAATTTCATTCAATAAATTTTATCTCATAATAAACTTGTACAATATGGGTCCAAGACTTTTGTCCCTCTAGATTATGAAAATTACGCACCGTGCAGCATTTTGGGACGCTTCCAACTGGTATTGATATGGACCAGTTGAGCTATCTGTGGATTGTTTGCAACAGTCTGCAGTTAGCTCAATTGTTTCAATTGTAAATACTAGTTTAATTTGTTTATATTGTTTGATTGTTATTTTCCTTTTCAATAAAGAATTTTCTTTGTTAATAAATATATTAAAATTAAAAAAATAAGTAACTAGTGTAATTGGTTTGGTACAAATCATGTTAGTTACATAATAAACAAATACAAAATGAGAGAATCGTTGTTGTTGAATAAAATTTGCCACAGTAATTTTGACTGTAACTCACTTATGAATCAATTATACATACATATTCCTTATCGCGCTTATAACCGAGAAGTAAGTAAACAAAGCCGTGGGGCCGCGGCGTACGAATATCGACCCCTCCAACTCAACCCGTGGATGTCGTAAGAGCCGACTAAGGGAACCTACCA
Source organism: Eupithecia insigniata (assembly GCA_947859395.1). Classification (NCBI taxonomy): domain Eukaryota; kingdom Metazoa; phylum Arthropoda; class Insecta; order Lepidoptera; family Geometridae; genus Eupithecia; species Eupithecia insigniata. Next base: position 2,061,398 of record OX402018.1, on the reverse strand, counting down.
GAGGAAGGGCAGCAGCTTCCTTCTGAGTATTTTTAAACACCAACACTGCGATCACCAATCCGCCTGCGAAGCGTGGTGATTATGGCAAATCCCCCCTACATGGGAGACCATCCACTCGATGGACCGACGACATTATAGCGGTCGCAGGTATTCGATGGATGGAGGCGGCTCGGGACCGCTAATTGTGGCGTCGTACGGGGGAGGCTTATGTCCAGCAGTGGACGTGTATGGGCTGATGATGATGATGATGAAGTAAACAAAAACTGTTGGCACCTATTCCTTGTAAGACAAACGCTGGTGAGCGTGCACCTCTCAATAGATAAATGAAATTATTCAACAAACATTTCACTAGCATCGATTTATTCGCAAATACTTCTGGCCAGTTTAGAAAATAATATCGATATATTAATGTCGATTACACATGATTAAACAATACTGGAAAGATTTGAACTAGCTTTGTACCTACCTATTTGTTTTATAATAAACTAACCTACAGGTGGGTGCAGTCTGCGACGAGGGTCGCTTAGCGCATACTCTTGAACACTGCTTATATGATGTGAGAAGGTACAAAACAACAATGAATATTGAATTCACTATGCCACACAAAATGCTGATTATGCTGCTTTATAATAGGTTTGTGATAGATGGTACTAACCAGGTGGTGCATTCGGAGGCACCGACAACGGCCCATGCATCAGGTACTGCCGCTGCACAGCCTGCAGCTGCTGTACTAACTGCTGCTGTTGTGCGCCCAGCTGCTGCTGGAGCGAGCTCGGGGAGCTGTCAGGGGGGAGGTGTGACTGCGATAGCAGATTTAGGTTCAGCTGATCCTGCATCCGAGACTGTTCTAGCTGGCGTTTAGCTGCTTCCGTGCTTAGATGCTGGAAAAATGGGATTTGTCAAGCAAAAATTCAAATGAAATGTATGTTCTTTGTTTGGAACATCAATAAGTCTAGTCTTTATGTAAGAGGACAACTCACCTGTTTCTGCATATGATGCTGATGGAAAAGCCGCTGCTTCATCAGCGCTTGAAGCTGTGAGTGCTGGTCTAGCAGCTGCATCGCCAAGAGATCGGGGGCCACCATTGGGAGGGGAGAACGGCCGCCAGCAGCCGACCCCGTGGGAGACACAGGGGCCGGGCTGGAGTGCGCTGACCCCGCGTTGGGGGAGGTTGGAGCTGATGCCTGTATGATGAACAATAAAATACTCTTTGAATGAAGTTCCTGGGTCACAAATTTTATTGAAGATGTGTGGTGGATTCATATTTTTGAATGAAAAACAGAACTGTCGGCAGATAATAGAGGTAGCCAAGAAACCGGAATCGTAAGCTTTGGGTCCGTTTTCGGTAGACCGCAGGAGACAAATTATGACAGTTTTCTGTCAAAAATCCATATCTACTTTAGTGACATTATAAATTCTATCTCATCGCCAACCTAGTCCACAAGCCAGCTGGTTCACTGGTGGATATTGACCATTCAGAATCAGAATCAATAACTTTATTTCTTTAGGCTTACAAAATAAGCACTTAGACAAGTCAAATTTTATACTTGTTATTGATATTCTCTTCACTTCAATTTTTTGTCCACTAGTGGAGGAAGTGAAAAAGAAACCACTAGCACATTTATAATATCACTTATGTGTCTAATACATGGTTATTCCTAATGAGCATCATAGCCCTGTCTTCAGAGGGTCAAATCAAAGTTACTGATTCGTTTTCACGTAAACGCAATATGCAAATGACCTCCAGCTTGGCTTAGTATTTCGCAATTCGGCATCTCACCTATCCACAAGCAGTGGAGGCGTAGCGTGGGTGTACCCGGGCGGAAAGTTTGCTCAGTCGCAAATCTCAAACAATATTTACACCACGTGCCTCGTAGCTTTTTTACAATTCGTCAACTCACACCAGTTGGGACAAGACTCATGGTACGAGTTGACGAACGACTCGACCGAAGATTCGGCTAGGACGTCATCATCATTACGCAAGAATTTAACGATGACTGAGTAAGCTTTCATAGACTACGTTTAGTTCTAGCTGTAACATAAAACTTACCCGTGCCAGCGCGAGGGGCTCATGATCCCGAGGGGGTGAAGCGCGGCGAGGGGGCGAGCTGCGTCTGCGTCGCCGCGCCGCCTCGCCTCCCCACCTGGACTCCTCCCTGTGGATTTGGAGGGTTAGAAATGGCAAGAGTGTGGCTTTACACCTGGAAAAATACAGGCAACCCTTGGCAACTGGAACAAATAATCGCAGAATAGAGTGAACTGAACGTACATTGGGCGTTTGTTCATTGGCTGACCAACTCGACATCACTACCGACATCAGTAGACGCAATTGGGAGGGTAATTAAGTGGGAAGAAGGAGGATTTTTTCTTAATTTGTATTCCTTTTTTTTCTTTTTTTTATTGATAATGGTAAAGCGTTTGACTACCATCGCACTTCAGAAAGTGAAGATGCGGCCTAAGATGGAGCACGCTTTCCCAGAAGGAACTTATTCACTCGGGATTTGAAGACTCCTAAATTGTACTCTACCGGAAAAACAGACGCAGGAAGTTCGTTCCACTCTTTACCGGTACTTATAAACAACTAAAGATATCCTTGTGTCATCTCTAGCTGGTTGCCCTTAAATAAAGAAGTTGCTGCTATGCCACTGCACTGCTATCTCCAGCTAGGCTTTCTTTCAATCTCTACCTGGCTTTTTTTCACCAGGCAATGTTGCATAATATTCACTCACCTATCCAAACAACGGTCCAGCTCGAATGAGTTGATGAGCGGCTTCGCAGCGCCACCCGGGTTCGAGTTCAGTGCCGGCTCCGGACCCTGGGGACAGGAAACACTTTTATTCCTATTCAGAATCAGAATCAATAACTTTATTTCTTTAGGCTTACAAAATAAGCACTTAGACAAGTCAAATTGTATACTATAAACATAGTTATTATTATCAAATAAGAAATAATGTGTTATTGATATTCTCTTCACTTCAATTTTTTGACCACTAGTGGAAGAAGTGAAAAAGAAAAAGACAGTTTCTACATATAGATCAGTTTTGTATAGCTAAATACAGGGCTTGAAAGTAAATGAAGAATTTTCATGATAAAATGGTTGAGGATGTTCAGGATAAAAGAATTAGGGTTCCTAACCAGGTGTTAGTTTAATGAAAATAAATTTCTTGACAAATAAACGAGCATATAACAGCAGTTCTTCAATAGACTTAAGGTTGTTGGCTACACGGGAAAAAATATCATGTTTTATAATTCTAAGATTTTAAGTAATTTAGATAGCAGATGGCACTTTGTGAGCCATTTGCTAGGAAACCACTCCAAAACTACGAATCTACTGTGTTTTTGGAGTCTATTGACATTATTCGATCTATTACTAAAATCAACATTTCGTTGGTTTTCCGAATAAAAACCATAGGTTTTCAGAAAATATACAATATCGTAAATCGAAAACGTAAATTGCGACCTCTACATCCAATAAGTAATTATATAATTCAAAACTAAAAAAATCAAACTCTGTTCCGCTTGTTCACTTTTTTTCGCAAAATGTGGATGCAAAAGCCTACAAAAAGTACTTAAAAACCATAAAAAGTCCAACGAGTATTTCGATACATTATTTGTCTAAATTGCTTCAGCCGTTTGTATGTTTCGAGGTCATAAAGAGTATCAGATAACAACATACAAACACTCGAAAAAAATTGTCCGCCTCGCCGGGTAAAATGTAGACTTTTTTATAGCAATTACACGGGATTTCGTAAAAAAAGAACGTAATTCCAGGCTTAATAGCATAGGGTACCCTATGCTAGCTAAAGCAGGCCGAAATTCTGTTGTTTTAAATTGTGTTGTCATTAGCTTTATGCTTATTAAAACCTTATTTACTGGATACAAATATACTAGTATATTTATGCGAGAATTTAGCTTTAATTTCCCTTTGATTTCTAAGTAAGTAACCATCGCAAGGATGGAACCCTAGGCGTTGTAGTGCGAACCATAGACTTTGACCAGGATTTTTTCACTATCCTAAGCCTATGGTTCCTATGGTCCAGGTTGTCTGGCAGATATCGCTCTTGAGTGATAAGACCGCCCATTGTCACTTATGTTGTTTTTGTCTCATTTATAAACTGTTTTGTATTTTTATGTGTGCAATAAAAGTATTTTCTATTTATCTTTCTATCTATGGTGCGACCAAATCCGCTAAGCTCTGGAATCCAGCATGAGCAACACTATGCGCGTTGCGGAAGACTGATCCAGATGGGGACACATGCAGACAAAGGTCCTATATACAGGTCCCGACCCTCAGCCATGAGGATACTGACTCGAGGAGGATTTAGTACACAATATAATATAACCTAATAATAATATAAATATAGTAGTAGTCCATAGTTTCCCCCATAGCCCAATTACCCAGTCCATCCATTCACCACAATAACATGGCTTTTTTGTTATTTTCATTTTCCTTTGCAATAGTCTCTACACCTGGCGGATATCATCTTCGGGTGTATCATATTGTGCAACCAAGGATGATATCTGCTATGTGTAGCTCTCGCCTTTAGATTAATTCTCATAAAGGGCCTCTGTGCTGTTGGCTTCGGCCCCACGCATGCCTCCCAAAGGACCGGGTCACTATATGGCCCGTGATCATGGAAATGAGAAACAGAATATAAATATAATATAATAATATAACCCGTTTTGCACAAAAACAAAACGCTGTGGCATGTCACAATGAAGGGTATCCTGCTGTGACGTTGACAGGAGAAACAGCATCTTTCAACAAATATTAGGAAATTATCAATAAAATACTTTAGGCTAAAATTATTTAACGCATCTTCAACCAGAGATGATTGTTTCGAAACACATAATAACAATGATAGGTCCAGGAGAGCAATTTTGGCAATATACATATCTGCTCGATAAATATGGCAAGAACTGTCAAAATATCGACTGATAAACAAGCATGCTCAAAATGCTCAAAATCTGCAATTATATAATTATCGAGGGTTTTTCTTTGACGAGTTGCTCGATATGTCGCACGAGAATGAGAAATTTTCGACGGTACTCGATAATTATCTCATGATATTTTTATCTCGTGATAAACATCACACGATATAGTATCACGTGATACGCAGAATTAGCCCCCTGGTCAATTGAACTCGGAAAATATGCTTAAAACTGAATAGAAAGTAGAATAGCAACCAATAGACTAGGGAGAAAGTCAACCTAGGCATATTTTCAACGCACATGGCTAGAGATGTTATTAAAAATAATTTACAATACCGCCTTCTATATGTTTATAGTAGCGTTAATAATATCAAAACATATCTCCCCGGTATGACCTCATACTGTAAATATGTTTACTTAAGAAAACATAGTACAATAACATAGCCTATGTTACGTACTGTGTAAGTTACTAGGAATCAATAATATGTACTAGGCCTATATTTATAACCGTTCTAACTATAGTTATCCATTGTGATTTTTCTTAAGTTTACTTTAACTTTCTTTTGTTATCTTTATAAAGTCAAGATCAAAAGTTTTTAAAACAAAGATAGGACAAGCGAATGATGCACCTAGTCACAATACACGCGAGGCTGACCCGTGGTCCAACTGAGTCACAACTGGTTAGACTACGGGTAAGTCAAACTGTCCGAGGTCTTACTTTCTATACAAGGCTGTTACTATCAGGAGGAGGTAGAATACAGTCACTCTGATCAAGTTATTGTCTAATATTTATATATTTATGTATTCTTGCAAATAAATTATTTATATATTGAAGTTCTGCCATCGATCGTAAATCTAAATCAGAGAATAATAAATGAAACTAAAGAATAAAACTTTTGACCATGAACTTATAAACCCGACGTTTCGGCAAGACTACACCCACTATATTACATCGTAGTGAAGAAGCTAGACTTATTAAGAGCAATTGTCAATTGATTTTAATAAGTCTAAATTTCATAACTTCACAGTCTGATTTCTTATAATCATTGACTGCTGAAAAGCTTTGATGGTGATATTCGCAATCCTATAATCGAAGCGGAAACTACAAAATTCATAAAAAAAATATCACTTTTAAATTATGTGATTTTTCGAAGGCAAAGAGAGTGCATTTATCTTGTATGGTCACGGCTACAACACATTAAAAAATCACGTCCATCTTATTTTGCAAACACGTTATTTATTTGTCACGTAATCGCGTTATCAGACGTGATAAACAAACACTGTTTATGAAACAATTCAAAATAATACACCGAAAACATTATGTTGGTAACAAATGAGTTGGTAGGTACGAATGTCGGACAACATCAACGTTGAACAATTCTATACCAAATCTTTATTGACAAAGACAATAACATCAAATAATATAAACAAATTAAACTAGTATTTACAATTGAAACAATTGAGCTAACTGCAGACTGTTGCAAACCATCAACAGATAGCTCAATTGGTCTATATCAATAACAGTCGGAAGCGTCCCCGTGTATTCTTGCGCCTTCCCATCTTTCAAGGACATTCGTGAGGGCTGGTTCGGCGTCAATATGCAGGTCTCGACAGAGCCTACGCATTTGCTCCCCTTGGAGTCGAGACCTAGGTCCGTGGGGTACCGAGGCTCTCTGGGTTTTCAAAAAACTATCTGAGCGCCTGGTCGAAACGACGCGTGACCCGAGAGCTGGTGAATATCTGGCGCAGCGCATTAGCATTGCCATACAGCGGGGCAATGCAGCCAGCGTCTTGGGGACGCTTCATACTTACTGGTATTGATACCAAATTATATTAATTAAATATTTAAAACCAATGTATGTTATGCTAAATTTTGTGACACAAATAAATATTTTCTATTTCCGTTCATAAATTTACCAAAGCAGCAGATACATAATAACGTGTTTCGTTTAATTTTTTTTTGTGCATATATTCTTATTTGTTGTCTGGTAGAGATCGCTCGTGAGCGATAAGACCGCCAATTGTCACATTTCTTTATTGTTTCAAATTGTTTGTAAACTGTTTTGTTAAGAGTGCAATAAAGTATTTTCTATCTTTCTATCTATCTATCTTATTCGGTCTATTATATTAGAGTACAAATTGGCCAAAACGAAAAACGCAATTTCGTGTTAGAGAAATAAAATATGCCCCATGGACACTAACACACATAATGGCTTCCTTCTGAGTATTTTTCAACACCCACACTGCGATCACCAATCCGCTTGCCAAGCGTGGTGATTATGGCAAAACACCCCTGCATGGGAGACCATCCACTCGATGGACCGACGACATCGTAACGGTCGCAGGGAGTCGATGGATGGAGGCGGCTCAGGACCGCTATTTGTGGCGTCGTATGGGGGAGGCCTATGTCCAGCTGTGGACGTGTATGGTACATTTATAATATTAGTAGGATATAGTAGGACCTGAGCTAAGATAGCTCGTATAGATAGGGTATACATCTCAAAATATATTGGAACTTAAAATTAGTCAATCAAGGAGGTAGAATCTAACTAAGGGACATAGGAATGCCACCAAACAGTAGTGTATCCTTCCAGCGTTGTGTTTAATCGTGTCGTATTACAACGTATAACAAAAAATAATAAACAATGAAACTTGCAAAGTAAACATATGGACGCTGACTCAAGCATTTGATTGTACCGTGATGATGCAATCGTCTCGCCCAACGGTGGACCGTTGGGCAGGATATTAAATATTGAAGGTATAAACAGCAAGCATGGTAAGATAAATGAGGCTGGTGTTCACCAAAAGATAATCGGGCAATTAGGCAGATTCGTCGGTTAACAATTTCATACAGCTATCTATGTATTGCATCGCGGGTGCCATTATTATCTAAGACTAGCTGCTGCCCGCGGCTTCGCACGCGCTTTTGATGTACCCTATGTACCCTGGGATACCATCTACCTCACTGTCAAATTTCATTAAGTTCCCTTCAGCCGTTTAGGCGTGAAAAGGTAACAGACAGACAGATAAGAGTTACTTTCAAATTTATAATATTACTAGCAGCTGCCCGCGTCTTCACCCGCGTTTTATCGAGATAAAAAATAGCCTCCATGTTATTCCAGGTCCCAAACTATACCCATACCAAATTTCAGCCTAATCGGTTCAGTAGTTTTCACGTGAAAGAGTAACAAATATCCATCCATACAAACTTTGACATTTATAATATTAGTAGGATCTATGTATTACATCGTGGTCGGCATTATTATCAAAGATTATCATTGTATAATAACCTAACCTAACCTAGTTATGTTTAACTATAAGATCTTTATTGACAAAGAAAATAACAATCAAATAATATAAAGAAATTAAACTAGTATTTACAATTGAAACAATTGAGCTAATTGTTTCAATTGTTGTTTAACTATACATTTAGCAGTCGTAAACTTTACCTGAGCAAAGTAATAAAATTAAAGTTAAGTTTGACTTTTATGAAAACACGTGTCAAAAACATCAAAACAATTAAAGAATTTAATAATATCCCAACAATTTACGACTCCGGCGGGACTTGAACCCGCGACCGCGATATTATTATATTCTTTAAGATTACCCAAAGTGCGGGCATAAGCACTATAATAACAAAAATCCTTATCAAAACAATTGTTTAAAATATAACTATCTGTTATGAATCCAAGACCTAGGTTAATATCATAATGGACTTCTAATTTTGGAGTTATCGATCAATATCGCTGAACAGCGCCATCTTCCAAAGTCATTCACTCGAAGAAAATTGTAATATTCTGTCGTTCACTATACTCGAGCCATTCCCAACTCAATATAGAATTTTTGTATAGACCTTAATGCACAAAAATCCAAAATTCTCTTCTTAGCTTCGACTTTAAAATAATAGTTGTCAGTTGTTAATCTTCGCATTGCAGCAAAGATCTGAAATTGACAAATGAAGTGCAACTTTTGTGAAAAAATCTGTAAAAAACCAAGAAAGTGATTTTTTAGGTTAAGTATGGGGAGGTATGTTTACACAAATTCTATATTTAGTGTGGCCAGAGTATAGTTGTACACATGCACATTTTAAGACCTTGTCGCTGTAAAGTTGACTTACTCGATGACCGGATCGTTGGTACGACAAAGTCAAGGCACATGGATTTCGCTCGCGATTTCTTTTACTAATAAATCTGTGCCTTAACTTGTGGATATAGAGGTCATTATGCTACCAATATCTTCAAAAATATCCCTCGATTGAGTGTGCCTTGTCCCTTATCCGGAGCCAATGAGGTGAAAAAAATTACGTAGACAATGACGCCGGGTCATTTAGACCCAATTTTTTTTTGCCATAAAATTATATAATATCACCCTACTTTTAATATATATATGTACTAGTAGGGTATGTACTAGTATATATATGTATTATTGTTTACACAATTAAAGTGTTAATGATGATAATATAAAATCTCTTACCTGTCTTACTGCATACAGCATCTCAAAATCTTCTTTCTTCTTTTTGTTAAATACTTCGATGAAAACTTTCTGGCTTATCGAAAATACTCAATTTCACTAACTAGGTATCCATAATTTTGATCGATTTTGATACGATAATCATTGTGCTAAGATTTTCATCATCTGAAATGATTTTTTCATTATAATCGATTAGGTGTTCATCGATTTTTGATTTTTGATTGGTGAAAATAAAAAATTGCGAATGCGTGAGTGAAATATCGCTGTATTATTTATACGTTAACAGTTAATTAATAAGAGTATGTCTTTTACTGTGGACTTTATTAATTATTTTATCTCTGTCTTAATTAATTTATTGAAATTCTGTAGGTATGTGTATTTAAGATTTTGTGTAATTTTTTTTCTTTTAATTTTGTAATTGGTTTTTAATAACCGTATGAATTTAATAAACAATAAATGGTTAGATGTCTTTGATTGAATAGATTTCATTTTCTCTTAAGCTTGGAAATTCCAAGAAAAAATATTAGTACAACTAACACGAAAAGTAGACTTTCACATAGAAATCAAGTAATTTCACGTACCTCGGGCCAATTTGTACAAAAATTTGCTTCGCTAGTAAAAAATAATAATCCTGCTTCAATCTAGAAATTTCTCCATTGTTTTACAAAGGAAGGAAAAGGAAGTTCATTTCTCGTAGCACTTTAGCGTTCGTAGCAATATTCGTAGCTCGTAGAGCCTCTACGCCATTGTGAGTCACAGAATAAAAAGTAGTCGGTACGGCGAGGAATTTTTAATTAAAAAAGGAGGTTTGATTAAAAAACTTATAACGTATTACATCGTTGTAAATTACAAAATGGCTGCTGGTAGGAGAAATATGGGAAAAGTCTGGAAAGTTGACAGAATCGTCGATGAATTCATGGTTTTGAACTAATTCCTTATACATATGTATGTATCGACATAAAGAAATGTAAAAATAAAATTAGACCGATAATAGAAAGTACACTTAGGTAAATCTTTTTCAGAATATATTTAATGGTCAATAGATGTTGTAGATTGTAATAAGAAGCTCTCTGACTTTTCGTGAGATGCTGAGACTAGGCAACGTCTCACGTGAGACGTTGGGAATACTTTTTGTGAGACGTTTCGACTGAGCACTTATCACGAGAGACGTTGAGAATAACCCTACTGACGATGTGATGATGTGAAAATTTGTCTTGAAACTTGAGAGTTTACGTGATAAATAAATAAATAATGTTGGATAATCCACACAGCATGATCTAGCCCCAAGCTAAGCAGAGCTGGTGTTATGGGTACTAGATAACTGTGTAACTTGCTTATTTACAAATATCGATATTTTTTTATTATACATAAATAGAAAACACCCAGAACACTACGAACAAATATTTTCAAATCGTAGAATATTTTTTCCCAAGGAGGGATCGAACCCACAATCGTGCACCACAGGCGGACTTTCGTCCGCCGCGCAACATCGTACGTCAATATAAGTAAGGACCTTTGATTTCGTATATATCCAATTGGTTATTTATATATTCGCTATACATTTAAACATGGCATCCTCTAAATTAGGCAGTAATGCTCATTATAAAGTAATTGGTGAAGGAAGTCTAAAATTACAAATCCCTTACAGCGAAATTGATCAAAAACAATCCTTATTTACAAAAACTCCCTCAACTTTAGGGTCCCCAGCAATACTTAATTACCCCACAGTTGGATTATATCCACAAATAATACTGAAAGTACTGAAAACTGTAATTTCAGTCCATTTCAGACCTTCCCCCTGTACAGCGACACTCCTCCCGCTGAAAAGTGACGTCGGCGAGATCAAAGGAACTTCGGACCAATGAGAGAGCGTTGCTGAAAAGTGATACGCCCACCCGCTTTATAGTGCCGCCTTTTATGTTCGCCGACTCGAGGTTTATCTCTGAAATTGCTTGGCGTACTTATTTTATTTTCAGTTCTGGTATTTTTTCTCTGTGTAACTTTAGATTAATATTGGATGTTATGCAAAATTGGAAGTAGTTAACACTACCCACCAGTAGTGTTTATTTATACACATGTAGAATTATGTGATCCTTAAGGATTAAGGTCAGGCAATGTCCTTGTACAGCAGCACGACGCATTTATATAAAAATCTCGATCTCGTTTGTGGTCGCACTCACTTATCAAATATTTGATTATATAGATAGAGGATAAAAAGCTTGGGACGAGTTTATTCAGACTCGAAAACTAACAACCACACAAGGTAAAGGTTTCTTGTTCGCTTCTTTACTACAAAAAACACTTTATTTCCTAGTTATATTTATGTAATTTGTGACGTGTCCAAGAGCTTTGTAAGATCTGAAGGTAATAAAGCACTTTGTTATTTGATGTTTGTTGGTAATTGACGATACGGCTGACGATGTATCACGTAGATCTACTTCTAGTAGAAGATACCTATTCACTCTCGTCTTCAAGATACCTAGGTTGTAGTTAGCAGGGAAAACAGAAGCCGGCAGCGAGTTCTAAACCGGTACGAATGACAATCTTCAATGTTTTGAAGCTTTTGTGATTTTCACTCACAAACATGTTCTATTAAATATTTACCAATAATTTCTGGTGTTTTGAGTGAACCAATATTTTGATTATATTTACAATACAATAATAGTACGTGGTCCGTGGGGTCGCGGCGTACGAATATCGACCCCTTCAATTCAACCCGTGGATGTTGTAAGAGCCAACTAAGGGAACCTACCTGAGGAAGGGCAGCAGCTTCCTTCTGAGTATTTTTAAACACCAACACTGCGATCACCAATCCGCCTGCCAAGCGTGGTGATTATGGCAAATCTACATGGGAGACCATCCACTCGATGGACCGACAACATCGTAGCGGTCGCAGGGAGTCGATGGATGGAGGCGGCTCAGGACCGCTATTTGTGGCGTCGTATGGGGGAGGCCTATGTCCAGCAGTAGACGTGTATGGGCTGACATGATGATGAGTAGGTGGTCGCGTAGATACATTAGGTAGGTGGTCAGAAAACTTTTAACAGTGCTTCTATCAAAAACGGCTGAACTGTGTTAGCTTCATGTCAATGCTCGCTTTTGTTCTGAAAACACGACAACCAATCACAGGATTCACAGGTGACAATTCAATTTGTATTTCGAATTGTCTACCAATCAAACGAATCCAATTTTGACAGCTCGATTTCTAAACTGTGTTTTTGATTGGAACCTAACGGGGTCAGTCTTTTTAACAGTAAAAAGGTTTTATGTGAAAAGGTTTGATGTGAAAAGGTTTGATGTGTTTTAGCCAAGCCTTTGCTTGAAAATATTTTACTTATAGTTTGAAAAAGAAGTTAAACGGGAAATCAGAATCTGTGTGTGATAAAGACTTTATGATGGCATAAAGTCTATTAAGCAATAAATAAATTAAAATTTATGAAAATTTTGCGATTTGTTAACATAATTAAAGACTTGATCAACACCGTAAACTTCGTATCTCCTAAATTTTTTTTAAATCATATAATTTAAATTAATTTGCCCTAGATAGAGCAAACAAAACAAAATTATTGAAATCGGTCACGCCGTTCTCGAATTTCAGGGAGACTAACGAACAGCATTAGATTTTTGTATGTACAGATAACGAGAAGAAGATGCTGTGTTTCTTTTTTTATCAGGTCTGCCATAAAGAACAATACAAATATATTGTATTATTAATTGGGTACATATCGCTCACCTTTTGTTTTTATTTCCCTTACGTTCAGTTAAAGAAAAGGTACGCGACAAATACCCGATAAAATTGAGGGTATTTGTCGCGTACCTTTAGTTTAACTAATCTAAGTTTAACTTATCTTTTAACTAGCTGACCCGCCAAACGTTGTTTTGCCTTCAACCCTTATCACTTAGGGGTATGGAAAATAGATAGTAGCCGATTCTCAGAACTACTGAATACGCATATAAAATTTGGTAAAAATCGGTAAAGCCGTTTCGGAGGAGTACGGTAACTAACATTGTGACATGGAAATTTTATATATAAGATAACCTTATGAAATTAGTATGTAATACTTTATTGACAAAGAAAATAACAATCAAATAATATAAAGAAATTAAACTAGTATTTACAATTGAAACAATTGAGCTAACTGCAGACTGTTGCAAACAATCTACAGATAGCTCAACTGGTCCATATCAATACCAGTTGTTATGAGATATGGTTATGAAAGAATTGATTATTTAGTGAAATCGGCGCTTGCATTTGCTCACGTCTGTCTGTATTGATTTATGAGGTCAATTTTCCCTTTTCTATCTGTAAAAAAAAAAAAATGTGAAACAAATAAATCTCAACCGATGTGTTCAAAAGTTTGCCGATATCTCAAAAACTATCTTTCGGGGTTAACTGCCTTCTAATTAACCGGCAGATTTGTTACCCTTCATTTTTCATAGTTGGCTCTTACGACATCTAAGGGCTAAGTTGGAGGGATGCTAACGCCATGACCTATGTTGTCATTTGGTCAGTCATGTCATGAGTGATATGAAGAGGGAGTTAAGTTATCAAAGTAAAGTATCGTAAATCTAAACAGGGTTAAGGTGAGGAAATCGTATTTATCCTTCACACTAGTGTGGTGGTTAGTAAAATTATTTCCTAACCGTAACACCGGTGCGAAAGAGCAGTGTGAAGTAAAGATGCGCGACTGCTGATGATTTGACTATTCGAATGATCTACAACTACTAATTTCCTCATTGGACTTGAATATTAGTAATATCTTCAAAGTCGAATGACAACTTCTAATTAGTAATTACTAATACCTCTACGAATTGATCACTCATGGCTCTAATTCGACTTTGTTAGTCGACCGATGGTTTTGAGTGATTGGAATGAATGAATTATTCGTCGCTCCTGCGGGGATTGAACGGATTAGTAACCATTTTTTTTTACGAATCGAAACCGACTCAGGCATTCGAGCGAAAGACTCGTGATTACTAACCAAATTAGTTACTAATTTGCTCTAGTCATTCGAATCGTTCGAATGATTTGTCAAGTCGAATAATTCGAATGAAATTATTCACAGTCGCACATGTTTACTGTGAAGGTTAGTCGGCCGCGGTTTATTGCATGAAATAATTTAGGTACAGGTCAAAATTAAACAGTAATGAAGCTAATGCTGAAAACCACTTAAAAATAATGAATGTCATGACTTCATGACATTAATTATTTTTAAGGGGTTTTCAGACATCTACTTAGATGGCTGTAGAAAAACCACAATCAATTTACAGAAATGGGGATAGACTCAACACTTGACGACCGATGTGGAGCGGCGGGTGAAGGTCCGCCTGAGATGCAGGAGGTTCGATTCCCGCCTTATCAATTAGCCGTATCCAATCTGTTCAGGGTGTTCTGGATATTTTCAATGAAAAATAAAAATAAACTATTATATTAAGTTTACCTATCAGTCATCTAGTAGCCATAACAAAAGCTCTATGTATCCACTCGATGGACCGACGACATCGTAGCGGTCGCAGGGAGTCGATGGATGGAGGCGGCTCAGTATGCTGAGTGTGAACTGCCATACTGTTTACTACAAAGTTTGCTATTTGTGGCGTCGTATGGGGGAGGCCTATGTCGCGCTGTGGACGTGTAGCGATAAGGCCGCCTTTTGTACTGTATTTATTTTAATATTAGATAAGAGTTTTTATGAAATTTAATAGGTACAATAAAGTTTTCATTCATTCAACTACATTTTAATCAAATAATAAATAAATAAACATTTATTTTATTTTGTATTTTTTATCCGCTAGTGGAAGAGGCGCTGCTTGCTTTGGGGATGTGTAAAAGGCCCAGCATTGTTTTTTTTTTTTTATATACGTTCTTTTATATCATAGTGCCAAACTATTCTATTTATTTCATAATAAAGTACATTCCTATCTTTCAGAATACTTTTTGCATTTTATTTACGTGTGTGTAGTGAAAATGTGCGAAATAGCACAGAACGTGCCAAAATGTTGATTTTATTCTAAATACTAATTGTCATTAAAACCGAAACATGACTTTCCTTGTGTTTATTTATCAATAAAATAATTTCACGTAAGCTTATCTCTACATAACGCAAATAAGGAGATGGGTACCTATTTTATTTGACGACCGATTTGGCGCGGTGGACGAAGGTCCGCCTGCAACGCAGGAGGTTGCGGGTTCGATTCCCGCCTCGGGACAAATATTTGTACGATCTGCAAATATTTGTTCAGGGTGTTCTGGTCGTTTTTCTATGTATAATAAAAAATATCTATATATGTAATATATTGTATTATGTATATCAGTTATCTAGTACCCATAACACAAGCTCTGCTTAGCTTGGGGCTAGATGATGTTGTGTGGATTGTCCAGCATTATTTATTTATATTTATTATATTAATTTATTTTAATTAGTTAATAAGTTAAGTACGTTAGATTTTATCGTTAACAGCGTCCCGGCTTCGCACGGGTAGATATTTATTTTTTAAACATTTAGGCATAAACCTACAGTAAATGCAGGACATAGCCTATATTAATCAGTGATAATGTAGCATTGGACCGCTATTTGTGGCATCGTACGGGGAAGGCCTATGTCCAGCAATGGACGTGTATGGGCTGATGATGATGATGAATGTAGCATTCAAAGGGTGAAAGAATTTTTAAAATCGGTCCAGTACTTTTTGAGCCAATTCATTACAAACATACAAATATTTCCTCTTTATAATATTATATTAGCATATTCGAATTTGAAAAAAATTGTTACAACCCAAATACTTACTCATTATTTATAAAATTTTACAGCCGTATAGTTTCGTAAATATTTCTTTGTGTATTTTTTTATTTTGAACTTTCTAGCAAACCAACTGTCAATATATATAATTAATAGAATAATCCGTAAAAATTTGGAAATTTAAACATAACGATGCCACATTTCCATAACTACAATATAGAATAACATCAAAAAAGTCACTTGTGAAAATAAAATGTTTTCCCGCGTGTCTCTTATCAGCTGTCAAAGAAAGCACTTTTCAGCGATCCCCTCCCATTGGCTAGCCGCTGATCAGCGACGCCCTGATTGGCGGAGCGCGGCGCACATGAGCGACAGACCACGTGCTTATAAGTTCCATCTTTGAATTTTCAAACTTTTCACTATGCGATTCTATTTGTAGCCATTTTATTTGAAGCATTGACTTGTTTTAGACTAAAATTTCTTGAGGAAAATATTTAGCAAATTTTGTTAAACACTTCGTAGTGTTTTTTAATCAAGGAAAACTTTGATTATTATTTACTTACACAGTAAAACTTGAAGATTTCAATCATATTACAAAAAAGTTCAAAAATTCTCGAATACAAATGCAAAAGCTGTTTCTAATCCGGAAAAGCGTAGTTAAGCAACGTAATAACTTACAAAACCGACGCCAAAAATCCGCTTCCTACCATTATTTCACTCACAGCATCCACAAAAACAATTAAAAAATATAAATAATCAATAAAAATACCGAAACACTAATCAGCGACAAGACCGACCACTTATAAGCACCACCGCGACTGCAGCTACCGATGCAAATTATTTACCAAAATGCAATTTTATGCATCCACAAAGAAAAACAAAAAAAAATATTTACTATAAAAAACGCTATCTTAAAACCTAAACCGTGTTTGTATTAAAATATTTGGACGCGGCATAAACAATACACAACAGTCGTGGACGCGGCGGCAACAACAATGCTAGCGAAATAAGCAAGAAATATTTAACTACCGAGGAGGGGTGGGGCGGGCCTCAGTATTGGCGCTACGCCTGTGGTAGTTATAGTTTACTTGATACACAGCTCAAATACAAATAATATAAACATTACAACTGAGCATGCGCGGTGCAGGCAGAATGGGACAACAATATCCTCACACAACCAAAAAATTCAACCAAAAACGCATTCCCTCACAACATAGATATTTAAATTCAAAAATATTACATGAAAACTATCAACGGTGTTTATAGTGTGAATGTTTTATTACTTTTTTTATGGATTAATTTGCATATTTTTGACAAGAACGGCGTTGTTCGTCCTGGTTAAAGCGCATGCGCGAAGCTTACAGGCGAGCGCGAAAATATTGACGATGCAAAATGTTTATGCTTGGCGCAACATTTTGCGAGCATTTACTTGCAAAGGGAGCCATCTTATTTCATGACTATTTACTAAAACCTCTAAAACCCTATCGTAATGAACTATGACATTTCATAAAATACCACGAGGTTGCAGTAAATCGGTGTAAACGTGGTCTCCTAACTAACACACTCAAAGTTCCTCAAAAGTTAAATGTCATAAAAATGAAGTAACATAAGTAACCGAGAACAAGATACGAAAGTAATCAGTTTTCAGCGGTTCTGAGAGAATTCTGAATTTATTTCAATTAAAAACCGATATGAGGATTCTGCGCAAGCGTGGATGCATTTACACTGATTAAATGAATTTCAAATCTAATTCATTATTCGTGGCTAGAATGAATTATCATCTCGTCACTGTCCATCTAGACTAATAACATTTACATATTAATTATAAGTTTATACTAACAAATCCAATATTTACTTATGCTTCGATGGGTCGGCCGGAGAATTCATTAAAAAAATGAATGACTTTCTACGAACCCCTTCGTTGCGAAGGCAATATTTTAATAATTATTTATGCAGCAGTTTTAATTTAATTACTTATTCTAATCACTTTATTGCTGAAACGATTTTTCTAATGAATTTGCTTCCTCATACGTAATTGTTTTATATTAGTAAATAATTAATTGTGGGAGCGGTTACTAAAATATATATTTAGTTATATCTAATATTCGTTAGTACATAAGTAGATATAAATATCGCTCGTGAGTGTAGTACACTCAGCTCCAAACTTTTCTTAAAAACAGTTTCTATCAGGGTGTCTATTGTAGGTATCATCGAATGTCACTGTGCTTGAATTCACTTTTCAATTTAATGGAGGTACATATTTTTGAGCTCGACGAAAAAATTTGCTAATGTCGATCAAACATTGCCGATCGATGTGGCGCGGCGGGCGAAGGTCCTCCAGCGACGCAGGAGGTTGCGGTTTTGGTTCCCGCCTTGGGACAAATGTTTGTACGATCTGCAAATATTTTTCCCGGGTGTTCTGGGTATTTTCTATATATAAAAATAAAATATCTATCTACAGTAATGTATGGTATTATGTATAATATCAGTCATCTAGCTTTGTTTAGCTTGAGGCTAGATGATGCTGTGTGGGTTGTCAAGCATTTTTTATATATCCACAAATATGTCACGTAACATCATCTCATTCCTGACCTTCATTATTATTTACAACAATTTATCAAGAAGCTTACGCATGCAATCTATATCTCTGACAGTACAGTTTTTGTTCGTATTTTGTTGTTGTGTTTGCTATAATACGCTAAAATTATACAACATGTTTACACAAGGTCGTCGAGTTCCGCATTTTTTGCATATTTCTAGTTTTGTGAGTTTATTTTATGTGTTTGTATATTTGAATATAAAATAAGTGGTGTGGTCGTAGGTGGCGAATGGGCACGTTTGTTTTAATAATGTAATGACTAATTTATAAGCTACCTACCTACTGACTGATGTCCTCATAGCCAAATTTCGACCACGGTGGCCAGTCTCAATGGAGACTAGCCATGTGCGCAGGACATATAATAATAATAATAATAATAAGACCTGCAGGGCAGCTTGTGGCGAGCTGTTGGTGAGGAGCGACACCAAGGGTATACCGAGTGCTCCCGGGGAAGTTCCTGGTTCTCGTCTCCGCTTGCGGAGTGGTACCCCAAGAGAACCAGATCCCCACCTCTTGCTTGCCTTCATTGGCCGGTCTGAGTGGAGTCGCGAGAAATGCATCTTAGGATGTAGACTCGGGGGTGGAAGTGTCTAATGGCGTAATAACGAGGAAGCCCGCTCACGTGTCTTCGTGATGGTGAAATCGGGGCCGCACCTCTCGACACCCCTTAGTCGTTTGCACCGATGTTGTTCCTTTACCGGCATATAAGCCAACATTTTGAGGAACCCGTCCAGCATTCGGCAAGCCACCGTCTGCCGCTTGTAACAGTATTGAGAGTATGTTTATGGCAGGCGTCCATAGTTTCCCCCATAGCCCAATTACCCAGTCCATCCATTCACCACAATAACATGGCTTTTTTGTTATTTTCATTTTCCTTTGCAATAGTCTCTACACCTGGCGGATATCATCTTCGGGTGTATCATATTGTGCAACCAAGGATGATATCCGCTATGTGTAGCTCTCGCCTTTAGATTAATTCTCATAAAGGGCCTCTGTGCTGTTCGCTTCGGCTCCACGCATGCCTCCCAAAGGACCGGGTCACTATATGGCCCGTGATCATGGAAATGAGAAACAGAGTAATAATAATAAGACCTGCAGGGCAGCTTGTGGCGAGCTGTTGGTGAGGAGCGACACCAAGGGTATACCGAGTGCTCCCGGGGAAGTTCCTGGTTCTCGTCTCCGCTTGCGGAGTGGTACCCCAAGAGAACCAGATCCCCACCTCTTGCTTGCCTTCATTGGCCAGTCTGAGTGGAGTCGCGAGAGATGCATCTTAGGATGTAGACTCGGGGGTGGAAGTGTCTAATGGCGTAATAACGAGGAAGCCCGCAAACGTGTCTCCGTGATGGTGAAATCGGGGCCGCACCTCTCGACACCCCTTAGTCGTTTGCACCGATGTTGTTCCTTTACCGGCATTTAAGCCAACATTTTGAGGAACCCGTCCAGCATTCGGCAAGCCACCGTCTGCCGCTTGTAACAGTATTGAGAGTATGTTTATGGCAGGCGTCCATAGTTTCCCCCATAGCCCAATTACCCAGTCCATCCATTCACCACAATAACATGGCTTTTTTGTTATTTTCATTTTCCTTTGCAATAGTCTCTACACCTGGCGGATATCATCTTCGGGTGTATCATATTGTGCAACCAAGGATGATATCCGCTATGTGTAGCTCTCGCCTTTAGATTAATTCTCATAAAGGGCCTCTGTGCTGTTGGCTTCGGCTCCACGCATGCCTCCCAAAGGACCGGGTCACTATATGGCCCGTGATCATGGAAATAATAATAATAATTTACCTGCGGGGCAGCTTGTGGCGAGCTGTTGGTGAGTAGCGACACCACGGGTATACCGAGTGCTCCCGGGGAAGTTCCGGGTTCTTGTCTCCACCAAGAGAACCAGATCCCAACCACTTGCTTGCCTTCATTGGCCGGTCTGAGTGGAGTCGCGAGAGATGCATCTTAGGATGTAGACTCGGGGGTGGAAGTGGCTAATGGCGTAATAACGAGGAAGCCCGCTCACGTGTCTTCGTGATGGTGAAATCGGGGCCGCACCTCTCGACACCCCTTAGTCGTTTGCACCGATGTTGTTCCTTTACCGGCATTTACGCCAACATTTAGAGGAACCCATCCAGCATTCGGCAAGCCACCGTCTGCCGCTTGTAACAGTATTGAGGTATGTTTATGGCAGCCGTCCATAGTTTCCCCCATAGTCCAATTACCCAGTCCATCCATTCACCACAATAACATGGCGTTTTTTGTTATTTTCATTTTCCTTTGCAATAGTATCTACACCTGGCGGATATCATCTTCGGGTGTATCATATTGTGCAACCAAGGATGATGCCCGCTATGTGTAGCTCTCACCTTTAGATTAATTCTCATAAAGGGCCTCTGTGCTGTTGGCTTCGGCTCCACGCATGCCTCCCAAAGGACCGGGTCATATGGCCCGTGATCATGGAAATGTGAAACATAATTATAATAATAATAAAATTATTCATCACAAATATATACATACATAATATAAACACAGATTAGATATTATAGTGCGCAAACACAGATGCACTTTCTATTACTTTCATTATCCGAAGGGATGGCAGTTCGACACGATCGGGGAGAGGTCAGACGTAGGACTAACGGATTGACGTGCGCACCAAAGCACGACCTACCAACTAGGTATGTAATAGGTCTTACCTATTGCTTAGTTCCATGAAATCACGACTTTTTTTATTTAGTTAGAAAAAAAATAGCAAAAATTCTAACAGATATGCGGTTGAAATTTTTTTACTAATTTAGTTTTCTGTGACCAAGTCTATTGAGAATTCTCCAACTTTTTCCAAGTTAGGAACAGTTTTGATCGGAGATTTTAATATGTACTTATAACGTTTTGTTTTTGAATGAAGTGAGACTGTATATATTTATTTAAAATAAATGATCTTGAGCGCTGGTCATTATCTGACGCATTGCCATAAGCCGGGGCAGAACGTGCAGTTCACGCAGTGTCAGTGAATTACTGTAATGTATTAAGGCGGTTCCCTGACTCAACTAGCGCCGCCACCTATCTATCCATAAGCTTATTTTTAATGCCCCTGTAATAGTTTTATATTGTATAGCTTAGGAGGAGATGCGAAAACCGAGTTTGGTGGCCACAAGGTGCATCTCTTACTATTACAAAACTATTACAGAGGCATTAAAAATAAGCTTATGATAGGTATCACAAATTGGCCAAGGGATTTTTGAAATAAATTCCTTGTTTAAAAAAAAAATTGGTTCAGGGAACCACCTTAAGTTACTCACCATAACACAAGCTCTGCTTAGCTTGGGGCTAGACGATGATGTGTGGATTATCCAACATTAGTTATTTATTTATTTCTCTGTTTCTCATTTCCATGATCACGGGCCATATAGTGACCCGGTCCTTTGGGAGGCATGCGTGGAGCCGAAGCCAACAGCACAGAGGCCCTATATGAGAATTAATCTAAAGGCGAGAGCTACACATAGTGGGTATCATCCTTGATTGCACAATATGATACACCCGAAGATGATATCCGCCAGGTGTAGAGACTATTGCAAAGGAAAATGAAAATAACAAAAAAAGCCATGTTATTGTGGTGAATGGATGGACTGGGTAATTGGGCTATAGGGAAACTATGGACGCCTGCCATAAACATACTCTCAATACTGTTACAAGCGGCAGACGGTGGCTTGCCCAATGCTGGATGGGTTCCTCAAAATGTTGGCGTAAATGCCGGTAAAGGAACAACATCGGTGCAAACGACTAAGGGGTGTCGAGAGGTGCGGCCCCGATTTCACCATCACGAAGACACGTGAGCGGGCTTCCTCGTTATTACGCCATTAGACACTTCCACCCCCGAGTCTACATCCTAAGATGCATCTCTCGCGACTCCACTCAGACCGCTAAATGAAGGCAAGCAAGAGGTGGGGATCTGGTTCTCGTGGGATACCAATCCGCAAGCGGAGACGAGAACCAGGAGCTTCCCCGGGAGCACTCGGTATACCCATAGTGTCGCTACTCACCAACAGCTCGCCACAAGCTGCCCTGCAGGTTTATTTATTTTATTAATAAGGAAATATAATATTAGCTTATTACAAATAAGCTTTATTTAAATGCTAAGCTGTAGTTAATGAATAGTCAAGTGAAATAATATACTAAACGTTTTAAACGAGTTTGGATAAATTTAGGCAGGTAGATAATTGAATTAATTTTACAATTAATATGTTTGAAACCTACTAAACAAGAGACTTATCAAAATATTTGAATATATAAACCTTTTGTATTAAATTGTTTTTATGATTAGATAATGTTACTTTACTTCACAGGAATTATCCTAGTGTAAAGATAGTAGCCTCAATTGTGAATTTGTGAACTTGAACTCAATAAGTAACTAAAATTATATAAGTCTTATTAAACCGTTGAGTTTAATAAGTCCTCATAATATAGGCAGACAGACTTATTGTTAGTGTACTATAATTAATTATGCCACTTACTCTTATTCTATATAATTTTGGTCGTGGGGCCGTGGCTTACGAATATCGACCCCTCCAACTCAACCCGTGGATGTCGTAAGAGCCGACTAAGGGAACCAGAGGAAGGGCAGCAGCTTCTTTCTGAGTATTTTTCAACACCAACACTGCGATCACCAATCCGCCTGCCAAGCGTGGTGATTATGGCAAATCCCCCCTACATGGGAGACCATCCACTCGATAGACCGACGACATCGTAGCGGTCGCAGGGAGTCGATGGATGGAGGTGGCTCAGGACCGCTATTTGTGGCGTCGTATGGGGCAGGCCTATGTCCAGCCGTGGACGTGTATGGGCTGATATGATGATGATGATATAATTTTATGAACGTAAACTGTCTGCGACTTCAATAAATGAATTGTTATTTTTATTATTGTAATTTTGAACTAAGCTCATACATATAATTATATTTATACAGAGTTATAAATATTTTACAAAATTAAATCGTCGTTTACTCGACTTTATCAAATTAAAATTAAATTTGTTTATTTTTCAGATTACATAGATCCATATGTTAGTAACAAATCTTAGCCTACGTTAGTTTTAATTCACATAACATTGTATAAAATTGATCAATAAACCAATATAGAGACAGAGTGTTGCGCATAGTCGGTGTTCATGCCTATCAGCACTCACACGTCTATTGCTGAACTTGTCTCCCCTCCAGACAATGGGGGTTTGGCCATAATCACCACGCTTGGCAGGCGGGTTGATAATAGCTTTATTGAGGTGTTAAAAATAAGATAAATAAATAAAGTTTATTCAAAGAAACTCGTACATAGAAAAAACATGAGTGCACTTAATAAATATAGCTAAGTGTAACAATTTTGCCTGAACTAGGTAATACTGTGTTTCAGGCGACAAGAGTGCTAATTATTAAATGAAATAATCTCTTAATATTACGATAAAGGCATATTTTAGTATAACAATGTTGTTTATTTTACAAACGGTAACGGTAAAAATACAAAGAAGGAAGCTGCTGCTCTTCCTCTGGTAGGTTCCCTTAGTCAACTCTTACGACATCCACGGGTTTCTTTGGAGAGGCGTCGATTCTTACGCCCCGCGGCCTACACGAATAAGTTTTTTAACTACATTAACACTTTATATATTCTGAACTCTCGTAGGTTCTGCTTAGCTTGGGGCTATTTTTAGACATATACTGAATGCAAAATGAATCATATTTCTGCAAAAAAATGATCTTCGAAGGAAAAATACAGCTTTTAAAAATGCATTTTCAATTTCGCTCAGAAACTCTACAATACTCATGGCGGCTGTCTATGACGTCATAGATGCACGAACATCTGATGATACAGAATGATCATAATATTTTGAAGAGAAGCTTTACCAGCTATTGTGTGCCTTTACATTACATACTGTGACGGGATGACGTCACAGTTGTGTATTCTCTGGTGTTCAACGTGTCATGGCGGATTGCTGTATTTTGTAGATTGATCTCGATCAAAACATACAATCAAAAAATCTCGATCAAAAAATACATGTTTTGTAATCTATGGCTCGGGTATAATTCGGTAAATACATAATTTTTGTGATTTTTAGTTAGTGTCGTCATCTTTGTTGTCAAGCATTTTAATTACTTAATAATTTTTAGGTCAGGATATTTTTAGACATCCCATGGTATGCCATGACGTACTGAGGACACGGCAGCACTACAAGATGGTACCTTAAGCTACCATCAAGGTAGAAAAGAGACGAATGAGAAAAGAAAATAATATATTGTTGGAAAATATCGTATATTTACGTATTATTTATTTTATATAATTTATATTAAATTTGCAGCGATGATAACAATAAAGTAAAATATTTAACCTATTTTATTGGTTACGTTTATTTTTCAGGATATGCGGTGTGACTGCGTCCGATGGAGGCCGCTGACATTTTTATTGGCAAGTGATTTGGCCTCGATCGATGGCCACTATTCATCTGCGGGAATTAGAATTTATTCGATGTTTGAACCCTTGCGACGGTTACCCCAAAATTGGGGTAAAGTCAACATTAGGGTGAAACTTGTGACCTAGTGTGTAGGGAGTTAGTCATTTTTGGATTTCGGAAGCTTGTTTGGTTATGTTATTTAAATTTAAGACTTATTATAGAGTATTTAAATGCAATTTACTCTATAATTTATTTTAATTGTTAGGTTAGGTTAACTTATGTTTACAAATCGCGAAAATTCAAAAATTGTAATATGTTTAACTTGAAGAATTGCTGTAAATATAAAAAAATTACAAGCTAGACACTTTACATTCGGCTTCTCGTAAAATTAAAGATTTGCACCTTGATTTTCCAAAAGCCTAAGTACTTAAGGTTACAAAATCCCAAAATGTATTATATGTAGCCTTAACGTATAATGGTCGTTTTAATGTCTAATCTAATCAGTATAAAATCTTAAGTATTTCGTTAGGTATGTACTGAAAACTACACATTCTTTTGTTTATAATTTTTCACTTTTTCCACTAGTACCTAGACAAAACATTTAGGTGAAAATAGTGACACTTTATGTCTTCATCATCATCATGCCCGTACACGTCCACTGCTGAACATAGGCCTCCCCTAAACGACGCCACGAATAGCGGTCCTGAGCCGCCTCCATCCAACGACTCCCTGCGACCGCTACGATGTCGTCGGTCCATCGAGTGGGAGGTCTTCCCACTTTCATGTCTTAGTTGATAGTAATTTTGTTAAAATTGACTATTTATTTATTTAAAAATAATTAAGTTTAATTTGACATGCCTATGTTATTTATAATAAAAAAGAAGTTCTAAAGAAGTAAAAGTTATTTATTTTTATTTGATTTATAATTTTAGGAACACGGTCCGATTTACATAATCTTTCGAGAACTGATTGGGCTGAAATTAGGCAGAGAATTATAAAGGTTTTTTTATCCCAATAAAACGCGGGCGAAGGCGTGGGCAGCAGCTAGTATTATAAATAAATTAATCTATCTATCCTAGTTTTTCCTGAAGCAGGCTTCGCTTGAGCCTGATGAGCGATGGGCGTGGTCCGCCCTCTGAACAGCGCCGCCCAGGGAGCTTTTCAGCGACCGCCTACAGACAGGAGCTTATAAGAGAAAAGCTGACAGTGCTGAAATATTTGCTGAAATTAATACATTTTTGTAGCTCATCTGTATGTCGATTGTTTTGGCGTACAGTTTTAGATATACCTAATTAAATAAATAAATAAATAATACTGGATAATTCATTCATATCTAGCCCCAAGCTAAGCAGAGCTTTTGTTATGGGTACTACATAACTGGTATATGTACATAATACAATATATTACATAGATAGATATTTTTTTATTATACATAGAAAAACGACCAGAACACCCTGAACAAATATTTGCAGATCGTACTAATATTTGTCCCGAGGCGAGAATCGAACCTGCAACCTCCTGCGTCGCAGGCGGACCTTCGCCCACCGTGGCACATCGGTCGTCAATTAAAAGCAATATTTTAAAGGAATGATCACAAATCGATAAGTAATGTAAATTCCGTACGAAAAGACACTGCAACAGAGCGAGCTTTAGGTTAAGTATGGGCTGTTTATAGATAATTCATAGTTCTCAGAATTAGCAGGCTGAAGTGGGGATTGGTAGGCCATATAGCTCGTAGAACCGATAACCGTTGGAGAGTAAAGGTTCTCGAATGGCGACCGCGATGCAATCCGAAACGGAGTGAGAGACTCTATGAACTCACGACATCCTAGCGGTCGCAGGGAGTCGTTGGATGGAGGCGGCTCAGGACCGCTATTCGTGGCGTCGTTTAGGGGAAGCCTATGTTCAGCAGTGGACGTGTACGGACTGATAATGATGAAGGGCTGTTTGCTTACAAACATTCTACATCGAATTTAGCTGGAATATAGACAACGACATGCGTAATTTTATTGTTTTTCGTAAACCTAATTACTGGTATCTGGCGCAGCGCATCAGAATTGACATACAGCGGGGCAATGCAGCCAGCGTCTTGAGGACACATCGACTAAATATGGATCTTTATAGCGGCATCATTTGAACATAATCTCAGACAGAATCCAGTTTGATATAATTCATTAACCTACGTTAAAACAATCGCACGCCTGCTCCTACTCTACATTCGTTAACAGTTCTCCGCGTTAAGCCAGTACCAAGTACTTCAGAGAACAATAAAGTGCTAAGCATAGTTTATGTCTAGGGGGTAGGGGGTAAACGGGAGTAAGCCCATTCTACCCCTTATACCCCCCCTAACCCCTTCCAATCCCGCTATCTTGATATTGCGTTGGTAGTGTAATTGTGAGTTAAGCTGCTGTCCCAGCGCTGCAAACGCTGTGCGCGGCTACGCGTGTGCCACACTATATGCGCACGCTAGGCACGGCGGTGCCTTTTAGCTGCGTGGGTTCGTTCGTTTGACAACGTGTGTCTACGTTTCCACTGCAGTAAACATTATCCGCGCACGCTGTGCATGGCCACGCAGCGAATTTAGCTGCGTGAATATGGTGCCCCCACGCAGCTCAACGCTGTCAACGCAATGCACGGGGTACACACAAACAAACGACCTATGTGGGTTCGTTAGACCCGCGTGCACCGCATGCATAGCGTTGAGCTGCGTGGACGCCATATTCAAGCAAGCCACGCGTGTAGCAATGACGTCATTAATTTCATATTCATACGTAACGTGTTCGTGGGTTGCAGTGGACGTTATCACATAAGTAATATGTATTTTCTTTCAAAGCAAAGACAGACACGCGTGCGTAGCCTCTCCGTGCGTAGCGGTGAGACAGCGGCTTTAAGCTTTTTTTTATACTCAATAGACATTCGTTTGACGACAATCGCACCTGATGGAAAGTCATGATGTGGCCGACGGTGTAACACGAAAGTCTAGAAGATGCCTATTCACTCTTGTCTAGAAGAGACCCAGATTGTAATTGGCCGGAAAAACAGAAGCAGGCAGCGAGTTCCATTCCTTCGTGGTGCGAATGATGTACTCGTAGGTTGAGGAAAACGACTTAGTACGAGTGGATGTTATATCCACCAGAGAAGGATGGTATTGTGCCGTCCGTCTGTTTGTTCTGGAGTGGAAGAGAGATTGTGGGATCAGGTCATGAAGTTCCTGGGAGCATAGGAAATTTCGTATGCAACGCTTCGTATGCAGTTGTACTTGATTAATATGCTAGGTCTGTGCGCGGTTTCGTATGCTTTTCTCTATGATAAATAGCCTCTATGATCTTCTAGACTGGAACATCTAATAACATTTAAGGCTGGGCGTACAGTCAGTACGGGGAAAGAATGCGTTTGCAACGATCAACGAGACGGATTTTAGCTTTTAGCAACGGCGGCGTTTACTTTTCATGTTCGCTGCGAATAGTACATTACGCCCCATTACACCAGTCAGTGGACAGCTTAAGAATTAGGGTTGAGGCGTAATTATCGTCACTGATAAAAATCACAGATATAGAAAATTGGCGGTATATCACAGTGACAGAAACTAAATATATCTGTGACTATTACACAGGTATTGCCAGTGTCACGAGTGCACGATATTATATCGTTGTTATTTTATTAGTTACCTACGCAATAAATCGCTTCAACTAGATAATATCGCTTCTATATTCTCTCTTTGATAATATCACTAAGTCAGAATGAGACACACCTTGTATTTGGTACTTGGAAATTTGAAATGTATACCGCACTGTAACAAAGTTGTTGAAGAAAATACCGTTTAAATTTAGTCGTACTCAACATGCTACTGCTACTAAGTCATCGCTACAGTAAATATATTATTCAATCAGTAAAACAATGAATTTGTACGTGATTGGTAGAAATACTAGCTAGTATTTTATCACAGATATTTGTCACAGATATTTTGAAGTCACAATAACGTAAGTCACAGGTATCGGATTTTGTCTAGTATAACCCAACACTATTAAGAATCCAGTAGGGCTATTCAGAAACTCCGTTACCCAGCCTTCGGGAATCTGACGCGAATACGCGCGAAATTCAAACGCGGTTATTAATATTTTCTGCGTTCTACAAGGAAGATTAAAAGCGAAAAAATAGTTTCCCTTAAATCGTAAAACGTTTTCTATGAACCTACATACATATGTTTAAGAAAAACAAGCATTTTCGTCCTCCTTTTCGAGAAATTAATTATAAAAGAGATTTATTAATAAAAATCAATATTTCGCCAAAAGTTCCATTAAATCGTACTTTATGGGTTCTGGGTTCGTAAAAAATGTTCAACGGTTTGTGGAAAACTACTTTTCTGGTATTTTATTCCTTGCAGAACGCATAAATACCGTCAAAATATTTGAATTTCGCGCGAATACGTGTCAAATTCCGTGTCGAACACTCGGCAACGGAGTTTCTGGATAGCCCTGCCTCGAAATCTACCGATGCAAAGTTTCATCCCGATCTTAAATAATTTCTATCCATCCAAATGCCTATTATATATATTAGGTGGAAGAAATCGCTTCTAAGCGATAAGGCCGCCCATTGGAGTTAGCGTGCCACTGGTCAGTTTCCTTGCTCGTAAATTTCACTAATTTACCAGTTTACTTATTAGACAGTTTCTGAATCCGCCAATTTTCTTATATTGCCAGTTTCACACTCGTTCATGTTAATGTTTATATTTGTTATTTAATTTTGTAGCGTACAAAAAGAGTTTTGTATTGTATTGTATTGAATACTTTTGGTGCTGTGTTGATTACAGAGTTTACAGAGTTTTTTTTAAAATGGCTGACAACCATTCTGCCTTCCTCTAACTAGAAGGCAGTTAATGCTCAAATGGTTTCTTTTGAGATTTTAGGGAAAACTTTGTTATAAAGTTATAAATTCTCTATCTTTCCATCTAACAACCATTCCAAAATTCCAAATAGTTCCAGAGTTATAAAAATTTCGTTGGTTAAGGACAAGTCAAAAAATTTGTCAGTTAGCTGACAAATTTTTTGACTTGTCCTTAACTTGAAAACAACTAATCCATAATTATATTGCTAATTCGTGGGTTAAAATAATTTAACTGCTCAGTGCAATAAGAGTTTTCATGAAATAGTATATATAATAAGTGAAACAAATAAATCTCAACCGGATGTGTTCAAACGTTTTTTGCCGATCTCTCGAAAACTACTTTGTTAACGGTTAACGGCCTTCTAGTTAGAGGACGGCAGCATTAAATGCTCTCTTTATGCTAATGCGTCTTCAATATCGCTTGACGAAATACCTCTTCTTTCATTTAGTAAAAAACATAACCCTTCTTCTTTTGCAGTCGGGTAAAAATAGCTATTTGGTGTTCATTAATTATTTGATAATACCTACCTAGGTTACTGAAAAACTTTTTAACGTTTTACCATAAAAAATATTGCGATTTCACCCAAAATACTTAAATAAGAGTAAAATCTGATTTACTGACCTTAAGAAAAACCTCTTTGTTAGTAATAATATTAACCCTTAAACGTACCATAAATGTTTTATTAGTACTAAATGTCTTATAAAGAAAATCTCGTGAGTGAAGCGGTTTTTTTATGACGACAATGTCGGAAAAACAGTTTTATAGACCTATTTTTGTCACTTTTCTCTTCAGTTTATTCTGTAACGTTATATGGACGCAGTTGCTTGTCGCAATAGTAAATTCTTGATAGATAAATCACTACATATTAATAGAACAAAGTCCTCCGCCGCGTCTGTCTGTCTGTCTGTTCGCGATAAACTCAAAAACTACTGAATGGATTATCATTCGGTTTTCACCAATCGATAGAGTGATTCATAAGGAAGGTTTAGGTATATAATTTATCAAGGTTTTGTGTTAATTGGTTGAAATATAACGATAATTGTTGGAACTGTCGGAAAAAGTCAAGCCGCTTGAGAGATTTTATCGCAAACGCTGGCTAATTTGGCCCTTTGGCATATAACAAAACAATTCTAGTTGGAAATCTATTATTTGGGCTTAAACTCGCCTTTGCCATGAATTTTCTAGTTAAACGTTTTATATGTACATTTTATTGTGCAATTAAGAATTAAGAAAGAAAAATTTGGCGGAAGATTTGGCCGAGGATCTCAAGAGGCGCAAATATGCAGGTCTCGACAGAGCCTACGCATTTGCTCTCCTTGGAGTCGAGACCCTAGGTCCTTGGGGTACCTAGGCTCTCCAGGTTTTCAAAAAATTATCTGACCGCCTGTTCGAAGCGACGCGTGACCCGAGAGCTGGTGAATAGGTAGGTATCTGGCGCAGCGGATTAGCATTGCAAAACAGCGAGGCAATGCAGCCAGCGTCTTGGGGACGCTATCGACTGGTATTGATATGGACCAGTTGAGCTATCTGTAGATTGTTTGCAACAGTCTGCAGTTAGCTTGGTTGTTTCAATTGTAAATACTAGTTTAATTTGTTTATATTATTTGATTGTTTATTATCTTTGTCAATAAAGATCATTATAATTTTAAAAAAGTAAGAAAAATAAGTAAAATATTTTCTTTGGTATTGTGTGACCCGTGCGTTTGTTTACAAAAAATATCAACGATTCTATGACCGAGTTTTTAATTGGAATCTACTGTGAAATATAATATAAGATGAAAATAATACTAGCGATCCTCTCATTTGAAAAACCGAAATGTTTACAGAATGAATTTTGAAGTTCAAAACAAAGGTTAGGTAAGTCTAGATGCAAATGCCAAAGGGCAAAGAGGCTTACCGTCCGATCTGAACCACAAACAAGGGTGGAGCCATGTTTAATGATTATGGATGAAAGGGCAGTTTTTGACTTTTTGTAAATATCTTCCTACTCCAGCCCTATTCTCAGACAATAACAAACAGGCTAGTGGTTTCTTTTTCACTTCTTCCACTAGTGGACAAACAATAAAAAAGTAAAAAGATTTTATTTGCCAGAACTGATGATTAATATACAGTATCATCATCATCATGTCAGCCTATATACGTCCATTGCTGGACATAGGCCGCCCCCATACGAGCTCCTGAGCCACCTTCATCCATCGACATAATATACTTGTTGCAGCCCGCGCCTTCGCACGCGTTTTATACGGGATAAAAAATAGCCTATATGTATGTTATTCCAGGTCCCAAACTATACCATATCAAATTTCAGCCTAATCGGTTCAGTAGTTTTTGCGTGAAAGAGTAACAAATATACAAACAAACTTTGACATTCATAATATTAGTAGGATTATGCAGGGATACTTATATAAATATACAATACAGTAAATAAACATTAAATAAAAAGAAAAACTCTCAAAATCGGTCTCCACTCAGCATATGTTATGCTATGTCTTACAGCATGTCTAAATGCTCTAATGCTATAGTACAGCAGATAGCATGCATAGCGCTGGTCTTCCGTAGAGACTGGGGTGCATAAAGTGGCGTCATACAAACAAATAATAAAATTAATATATACATTTAAATAACAAGAATTTAAGTGAAGAGAAAATCTAATAACACTATTTCATATCCATACTAATATTTATACTATAAATTCGAAAGTAACTCTTTCGATTTGTCACCACCAGATTTGTGACCTTTTAACGTCTAAACGGCTGAATGGAACTCAATGTAATTTGGCAGGGAGGTAAACGGTATCCCAGGGATGGAGGCTCATGGGCTACTTGAATAGCGCGCTCGAATCCTAGGGCTACAGCTACTTTTTGTAGGGATGCGCTACAGCATCGCGACTGTACCGATGCACTCGCGACCGTCTCAGGCGACATCTCGCGGGAACGAGCAGTGCGAAGGACTCTATGGAGTGTAGGTAAAAGCACATATTAACTAGAAGATAGTTTTAGTTATTCGTCCTCAGTGAGGAAAAGCATAATATATTAACTAGAAGATAGTTTTCGTTATTCGTCCTCAGTGAGGGAAAGCACATATTAACTAGAAACTAGTTTTAGTTATTCGACCTCAGCTCTGTGAGGAAAAGCACATATTAACTAGAAGATAGTTTTAGTTTTAAGACCTCAATGAGGAAAACTTTATATTAACTAGAAAATAGTTTTAGTTATACGACCTCAGTGAGGAAAGGGATGGAACCTGAAATATTATTTACCACGGTAAATTTTCTGTTAAACGCCCGTTTATGTTTTCATGGAAAATTAGGTCTAGGTAATAATTACGTTTGTTTTCTTGACTGGTTTGTTTGACTGGTGCCTTCTGGAGACCCATCACTTATTGTATTTTTTTTTCACTTTATGATTTTACTAAAGTTAATGTAACGTTGGCATGATATTGTTTTATGTAAAGCATCCAAGGAAGGTGGTCCCCAAGATACAGGTTTATCCTAGTTTGGGGATCAATGATGTAATAATTTTAAGTCCTAAATCTTAATCAATAAACGTTATTCTCTTATCTCTTTCTAATTTAACCTATTTTGTAAGTGATATTTATATATTCTTCACTTACCACTATAGGTAGTTGCACCATTGGTCTCTGAAAAAGAAAAAAATAATTTCAATACCTTCAGAATACTATAATTACTATGTATGTATGATAAACAGGGTGTATTTTTGGAGTGGGGCAGTAAGGGCAGGTACAGGTGAAACTACAGGAAACTTACCTCATACATTGTATGTATGTATATGCATAAATAATAATTGAAATATGTTATTAAATATAGTAATTTAAATATATTTACAAAATATCGGATTATCTTGAGGTTAAAAAGCCAGGGGAAGACTTTTTCTCCAACTCGAAAACTAACAACCGAACAAGGTAAAGGTGTTCGCTTCTTTACTTTACCTTAAAAAGATTGAAGTGAACAAAAAATCAAAGCATAATAATTTTTATTGTGTGACGTGTCCAAGATTCCTGTAAGGTCTAAAGGAAATAAAGTACTTTGATATTTGTGAATGGAGATGACGTTTTCTTTTAAAACTTTTGGATAACCTCTTATGCTAAGACCGTTTTCCTGTAGGTACACCGGTTAAGGTACCACATCTTACGACCCCGTCCAAAAAAATTCACCTGTATTACATAGGGTGATTTTTTTATAAACTATTGTACAAGCTGGATGATGCTGTATGGACATCAACTAGCCCCAAGCTAAGCAGAGCTTGTGTTATGGATAATAAAAGACTGATATACAAATAAATGTAATTTTTTTACATAGAAATTACCCAAAACACCCGTAATAAATATTTGCAGATCGTTCAAACATTAGTCCCAAGGCGGGAATCGAACCCGCAATCTCCTGCATCGCAGGCGGACCTTCACCCGCCGCGCCACTTCGATCGTTTCGTTTATTATAAAGGTATTAGATAAAATTGGCTCCAACTTAATCTTTTTCTTTATATGCAGATCATACGAAAACTGATCAAGTGGCAGGAATCGAAGCAGTAACCAGCATCACCCGGCTATCAACCCATTGCGCCAGAGAGATCGTCAGCCATCGCCATCAAGAAATTACTATAACTTTTGATAAAACAAGGCATCAATGAGTCAACGTAATAAAATAATGAATTGAACCGTATATTTTAAACATACATGTTTGAGATAAGTATTGAATAAATACTTTATTGTACTTTTATCTGTAAAGAGCTTGAATGTATATTATAAATAACATAAAACAGGCATAAAGGCTCTAAGTAACAATCTGGGTATAAAAATAAATCAATCGAACTTCTTAGAAATGAAGTTCGGTAGGATTTTACGGTACATTACATACCTCTATTATCATCATCATCATAATCAGCCCATACACGTCCACTGCTGGACATAGGCCTCCCCCGTACGACGCCAGAAATAGCGGTCCTGAGCCGCCTCCATCCATCAACTCCGTGCGACCGCTACGATGTTGTCGGTCCATCGAGTGGATGGTCTCCCATGTAGGGGGGGATTTGCCATAATCACCACGCTTGGCAGGCGGATTGGTGATCGCAGTGTTGGTGTTTAAAAATACTCAGGAGGAAGCTGCTGCCCTTCCTCTGGTAGGTTCCCTTAGTCGGCTTTTACGACATCCACGGCTTGAGTTGGAGGGATCGATATTCGTACGCCGCGACCCCACGGCTTCACATACCGTACCTCTATACTACAGGGTTATCGGGAAAATATCGACCAAATAAGTAAACAACATTAGTAAAAAAACTTTTTTATATAAATATATCGACTGCTTCCGATACAAAAGACGTAACCATATCAGCTACTTGTGGCATTGAGCAAAAATCAAAATACTTAATAAACTA
This sequence comes from Eupithecia insigniata, assembly GCA_947859395.1. NCBI lineage: Eukaryota > Metazoa > Arthropoda > Insecta > Lepidoptera > Geometridae > Eupithecia > Eupithecia insigniata. The sequence goes on along the minus strand of OX402018.1, from coordinate 2,025,962 downwards.
AAAATATAACTTTTTTATTTTTAAACTTATATAATTGAAATTTCTTATATTTAGGTAGTTCTTTGTTTCATTTAATTATAGTTATATACAAGCGTTAATTAAAAAGTTAGAATGGAGTAACGAGTTTTTTTAATATATAGGTATATAATACATAATTATGTTAGTACTATCTACTGGCTTGGATAGAAAAAAACTCTTATACGTATTAAGCAGACTTTTATATTGTTCAAGAACTTTTAGTAAAAAATACAATAGTAATGTACAGTAAATTACACTTAAATAAAAAGAAAAACTGACAAATTCGGACTCCACTCAGCATGTGCTATGGTAGAGCAGATCATACCATGGTGCTGACCATCCGTGGAGACCGTGGTGCTCAAGGCAGCCTTATACACACTTACAACAAAGAACAACAATAATATGCAATTTAAATAACAAAAAAAATTTTCATGTAGGTATGTACTTTCATGTAGGTATGTACTTATTTTTATTTTATTTTATTTATTTGGAAGACAGACAGTACATAGATATATAAGATAATACAATAAGGATTTTCTTAGGCCAGTAAAGTCTCCACTGTAAACATTTTTGCAACGGAATGAAATATTTACAATTTTTTTCGATATAGATATCAGGCACGCAGCTACACTTGACTTGTTTTTGTTTGCGCGCGTTATCAGCACAGATAGGCTTTTATAAATAAAGATAAAATCATGTGCGTAGGTAGGTAGGTATAATGTTTATACAAACTGATAACTTGCGAATGTAAATTTCATCTCCTTCAATCGTTTTCTTGATATAAACTACTAGCTATTTCCCTGGGTTCGCTCGCATTTAAAGCGTAGGTTTCATTTGTAAGCTTTTATATAACTTGCAATGTAGGTATGTTTGTTCGGTTAGAATATTGCAACTCATTTTTAGACCAGTTATCTTCAGTCGATTGAGTTAAAATTTGGCATGCATAAGTAATTTCGGTGACGATACAATGTCATGGTACCATCGAGTCGGTCTGATGATGGAAACCGAAGGTGGCCAAAGGAACTCTTATACGAAACGACTTAACCACGTCGAGTTTGGGTTCGTTGGATTTGTCTTTTCAAGCACTTTAGTCTTTGATGATATAAAAGCTTGTATTTAAAAGTTATTCAAAGTTCAAAAGTCATTTATTTAAAAGTTGTTCACTATTCGCATACCTATTTTAATGTTAATCCAGATCCTAAAAATAGTTTTTATTTTGTTTACATGAGATATTTAGGTAATTTTTTAAACACAACAATAACAACCATTTATCCATTAAAAAGATTCTAACCTACTCTGACTGAAAAAACCCACCGATTTTTTTTAAAAGGTCACAATATATTGTTTAGCTTTTGTCGTTGCTGTACGACATTGTTTGTGTTATAAAAATGGCAATCGACACGCACCTGAACCATTATTATCGACGCTTATTTTATAAATAAAGATATGTATACAAGTTTCACTTACAACGAGTGTTGTCATACGATTTTCATGTTTATATTAATTTGACACGTCCAGGGCCAAGTGTAGATCTGATTAATCAATAAATAGGGGTTCTCAAGGTTTTCAATGTCATGGGGCTCATACACAGAGCATCCATTTTACTGCATCCGTTTTACTGAATCCGTTTATTTTCCTGTGATGGCGTGTGTAGTTGTAAGAGCGATTTCACACACCTGACAGTATTCTGGATTCAGTAAACGATGTTTTCCAGTAGCTAAAGATCAGTGAAAACGGAACGGTAACAATTGTTTACTGGATCCGGAATACTGTCAGGTGTGTGAACTCGCTCCTACAACTGCATACTTACGTCATTACGGGAAAATAAACGGATCCAGTAAAACGTATCTTGTAAAACGGATGCTGTTATGAACCCTCACATTCAACAAACAATAAACTTTTATTCATTCTATGGTAGAAACGAAGTTCCGAAACATTTTGTAAAATTAAAATTATACTACCAATATTATATAGTATAACTACCAATATACTTCCTTTATAAAAAGCGGAGAGAGAAAATCTTAAAGCAGTATAGGAATAAACTAATCATACAAGTATACCGTTTCGCTTATTTTGTATCGGAAGGGCAGAGCCTTCATATACATATTTTATCGAGAAACTAAACGTAGAGAACTAACTAAACGAATGAAACTATTACCTTTTGAGATTATTTTACTTCATTATTATTACCACTATAAGAGGGACAAAAATACAAAAAAATCAAAAAAATGTTTCCTTTTTACTTATTGGTTGTACTCACTGACACCGGCCCTGTACGAAAATGTTTGTTTTTAATCGATTTCATGTTGATAATAATCGAAGAACCGACCATAATCGGTACGTCGAGAAAAATTTGTTTAGATTTGCTCTCGCTTAAGAAGTTTACCTTTAAATCGAATGTTTTTTGTAAACATCTGTTGTTTATGTTTCGCGGAGCGATAAAGGTGTGCTTTTGTATGTGGGAGGTCCTTTATTACATATACATATGTACATACTTATATAAACACATAGGCATGTAGCATTTATAAAATATACAGGGTAATTTTTGTATCGATTATTATGTTATATGATACATTATATATTTGTTTTTTTAAGTATCTATGTACTATAGTAATTTTTATATCGGTTATCAAACATTATAATATTAGTTTTGTAAGTACCTAGGTAAGGTACTAGATATTTATTAAAGGTAGTTTTTAGTACCAGATATTAGTTTAAGATTGGTTTCTAGTGTAATTCATTTTTCAACACACTTGCTCATAAAGTGGCTCTATGGTCACCGCAATTAGGCACATAATGACACCCATAATCATACTGTGACTTTTTCATTGCTATAACTCACTAGTGAGTTACACTAGTACCATAATGTACTATTATTTTAGTGTCAGTCTCTTGTTATTTTATATTGTTTTTTAAAGACATTTTTGCTCTCGTTGAGGTCTTCGCATTTTTTATTTAAAATGGAGTACTTTAGTTATAAGCGCCTTTTATTTTGGCAGTAAAATAACAAATAAAATCGTCATGATACTAATTCTAAATATCTTAGTAAGTACCTACCTAGAAACTTTTGATATAATAAAATAGCCGTTTTTAATAATTCCAATATTAGCTTGCTTCAAAGATTAATGAAAATAACCAATACTCCATTATTAAGACCTTTTCCCGCCATCTTTTCGAAAGGGCGTATCATCAAAATATGTTTTTCCCAAAAAAGGCCGCGTCACGCTCCGAAAAAGCCCTCTTATTGAACAAAGGGCCTGCTAAAATGCTTCGTTAGGTTTCAAAATATATTTTGATGAAAATTTTCAAGGAAAATGGACAGGGAAATTTCTTAAAATGCAATTTAATTGATTTATTGATATAAATGTAGGTAAAGTAACTTAAAAAGGCCCCATAATTTAATAAATATCTTTGATTTTTTAGAGTTGGTCATATAAATAATATTTACATAATAATTATAATAGCTTAAAAAGAATCGTGTCACTTTATGTAAGTTAGTTAATAATTAGGTAATAATAATATATATATTACTATTGTAGCCGTGGGGCCGCGGCGTACGAATATCGACCCCTCCAACTCAACCCGTGGATGTCGTAAGAGCCGACTAAGGGAACCTACCAGAAGAGGAAGGGCAGCAGCTTCCTTCTGAGTATTTTTAAACACCAATACTGCGATCACCAATCCGCCTGCCAAGCGTGGTGATTATGGCAAATCCCCCCCTACATGGGAGACCATCCACCCGATGGACCGACGACATCGTAGCGGTCGCAGGGAGTCGATGGATGGAGGCGGCTCAGGACCGCTATTTGTGTAATATATATTATTTTACTGTAAAAACTTTCGTAGATTGTCGAATTCATTATGAATGTAAACGGATTAACTACAAACCTAGTTTGTGAACCGCATTCTCGCTGAAGAAGTCCCTCGTTAAGGGATGAAACGTAGGTGTTCTTCCAACACAAACTAGGTTCGTAGTTAACCCGCTTAAATTCATAATGAATATGTTGTGTTGTTATAGAATATCATAAGTTGTTTGCTCTACATGTCTTGTTCTTATTGATTCTCTATGCACATACGTTGTTAAATAGTTAATATTATATATCTATATTATTTAAGTTTAATATATTTTGTTATTATTTTATGTTTTGTGCATCTCAATAAATAAAATTAAAACTACTTTATACAAACTTATCACATTAAAATTCCTTTTGAAACATGAAACTAGAACCTAAAGCAGGAATATTCAAATGCAACTCGGAATGTAGGACCTCTCAAGTGACGAATCTTTTACACATTTTCGTTGTAAACACAAAAAATCTTGACTCGAGACGTGCTTTTGAATATTCGGACGAAAACTAACAAAATAACCAACAATAAAACACGAAACTCACCGTTTAATTCACGTATACATGGTCATCCCTTTGTAGACACATTCACAATCCGTCAACTATAAACAACAAAGGTCCCAGCACGTTCCCTGCGATACCCACAATCCAACAACGGTTAACAGCAGTGGTTCAAGGCACGGCCCTTGTGGCACTCCGCAACGCGACTGACCGTAGTCTAATGTTTTGAATACAATCTGTAGAAAAGAAAAAACAATAATAAACTCACTATAGGTAAGTTTGTTTGTATTGAGAGGTGCCTATAGTACATTCTAAGGTTGGTTTGGTTACTGTTTGTTATTTGGTTTGCTGTAAATAGATATTAGTAGTCAGTAGTAGCTGTAGCCTTCTATTTTGTCCGTAATTTGATCAGTTGTAATTACATAATAGTTCTAAAATTACGATTACAGCAGCTTCCCACAATTTATTCAATGCTGCATTTATGTAGGTGTGCAAAATTTCAGCTTTATCAGTCCAGAGTCCAGCAGTAGTAACAAACATCCACACAAACACACGAACTATCGCATCTATATATATTACGTAGTGATTACCTACTAATTTTATATTCAAAGCTTCTCAAATAGAAAATTAACTTAGTCTGAACATCTTGTTTTTTTAGACTGACAGTGTCAATTTATATATACATAATTTTCAAACGCTCTAAATTTACTACATCGTTATTCTGGACACCCGGTATACTGAAAACGCTGAAGTCAATATCGGAAAAGTCATGAAAAAGTACAAGTCGCGCCATCTTCACAATTTTCCCTGAACCCCGTAACCTCCAACTTCAAGTCAACGCCATCTATTGAAGATAACCTTAGGTTATTTTTTTTCGTGGCAACGTCATGCCTGTTGCATACGGCCAGCCAATTGTTTACACAATACAAAAGACCCTTGTTTGTTTTTCGCTAGACGTTTCCTGGTTGTTTTGTGTGTGGATACGTGCATGTGTGTGTACGCTGTGTTTTCACAGCCGTCGTCGGCTGTGTGCTCCGAGGACGGTATACATGAAATGTTGTTGTTTGCATGGCCTGGCACGAATAAATTGTGCCTGAACGCTGATGATGAAAAAATATTTTTATTATGTCTAAGAAATCTGTAGGTAGCTGGCTAAAACAATGTTGATTTTTTGAAAAAGGAAGGATTGATTTTTGTCAAGTTATTGAACTCTGAAACAACTTTTGAAAACGGAAACTCGTAACTTGATTCAGAGGTTTTCTTTTTTGCCCAAAAAAGGCTCATCAAATCATTATTACCTATCCTTGGTCAGACCTTACAGGGCCAGCTTAAAGGATTTAATGCGGGGGCTATGGATGGGCATCATCATAATTTTATTTTGCAGATATGTATAGGTACCTATAAGTATTGCGATTTAAGTGAAATGTGCGTTTCTTTTAATTGCATCTAGGTTGGATTTTAATTTCGTATATGTACTCGTATGTATGTATATTTTATGACTGTAAGTATATATTTGAATTCTGCTGTATTATGTTATTGTGATTTAAGTAGGTATGTTATTATAATTTCCAAAGGTAGGTATTACGAATTAGGTTATCATGTAAATACCCGTTGTGTATTTCGAAAAGGTACCTTACCTACAAGTAACAGTAAGTAATCAATTGTTATTTTTAAATTTTAAGTATTGAGGTGGTAAAAATTGGTTAGCAACATCATCTAAACTTTAAATACTTTTTAAATACATACATATATAGCCTACCTAACTAGGTAAGGTACCTACTAAAAGTTAACGTCGTAGAGCCATTACTTACTAAGTATTTCATAGGAAAATTGTCGGTAGATACCTGTAACCTACCTACCTTATCTCTGAGTAATTTTAAAAACACGCCACAATTCACTTCATTGAATAAGCAGATACTTACGTACCTAGATTTATCATCATCTATAGTAACTTCTATTTTGAACTGTAACTACGAGTGTTAAAGTTTATTTTAACTAGCATTTTATTAGATAAATTCGTAGTACTAGTCTAGTTATGCAATTTAGTAACAGGCAAGGGGGAAACAGCAAACAATGACGATGGGAATGTCTTTCTTATTGTTTTGTGTGTGCAGACAGACTTACAAATAATTAATTGTGTTGCGATTATATCGCGCACTAGGTTGTGGGGAAAATTCGGATTGCTTAGATAACTTACGGGATACAAGTTACTACAGGGTATATTATTATAAAATCTGTGCTTAAGGTAATCACATGAACTGAATATGATTCAGGAACCTACAAAATAAATACTAGGTGCATATATACAGGGTGTAACAGGACTACTACTGAAAAATGAGGAGGGGGGCAATCAGACCATGATATTGAAAATGCTGAACTATCAACGTCTTTTTTTTTAGATAGATAGTACCATGGGTACTACCTAATTATCTAATTTAAATAAGTAAAAAACATATAGTACTTAATAGGTAGTTCTATTGAATCACTTTAATAATATAAATTGGAAAGTTTGGATGTGGAAAAAACCTTTAAATATTTTCATAGAAACAACGCGTGCGAAGCCACGGGCAGAAACTAGTTCGTTCATACAAATGGTTACTTATTATAAGTAATAGTTATAAATCACTGCCTATGTGTAACTGCTTTATAGACTATTGTATTTACTTTAATCGTCACATTTCCTGGCTATATATAGTTATTATCAAAACAAATATCAAAATCACATGCAGCTTAGGGTGTGTCAATAAGATCAAACTGATTAATTATTATATTACCTATAATTATTATATCGCACCTCGTATAAAATTTAGTAAAATTAGAAAGACAACATATGGACTCTGAGAAAATCAGAGAATCAAAACTCATGCCATGATTCAGCTTTTACATATTTTTATGATGACACTATACTGATGGCCGTGGGGCCGCGGCGTAGAATATCGACCCCTCCAACTCAACCCGTGGATGTCGTAAGAGTCGATTAAGGGAACCTACCAGAGAAAGGGCAGCAGCTTCCTACTGTGTATTACCAAAACCTTACTGCGATCACCAATCCGCCTGCCAAGCGTGGTGATTATAGCAAACCCCCCCAATATGATGGCAACATTTAGAAAATTCGTGGCGTCATTTGTGGAGGCCTATGTTCAGCAGTGGACGTATACAAGCTGATGATGATGATGACTATACTAATAGTTATCTAACCTAACTCTGCCGACTCTACTATTGTTTAGTGATAAGATAAGGTTGAGAGATGCTATAGGTCTCTCTTATTTTTTTTCTAAGAAGCTGTTAGATCCAGTACAAAATTCTGTCTCAATGTCAAGATCTCAATAAGCTTTGTATTTACAGATGAGTATTCATAGGCTAACCTGCAATCACTTTTACAGAAAAACAGGCCGAAACTATAAAGCCCAGTTTTAAAGATTGCGCATATTGACAAAATATGTTTAAGGCAAAAAGTTAGTTTCAGAATATTTTATGAGCATTGCTAATGGCTAATGAGGAACATTTTAAGAGCTCTCTCGTACATAAAGCGTGTTTGTGTGTGTGTGTACTCCAGTAAATCGTAATGAAAATATGCAGAGAGTTCTGGTAAGCGCATAAAAAAGGAATTCCCAAAACCTAGTAAAACGTTCAGATCAAGTTCAATCAAATTGTTCATGTGTAAATAAATATAGCTGGCAGGTGGGTTTACTTATGCAAGTTACTACCAACATGAGTCTGGTTCGATACACCTTTAAACTTAATCCCTCTTTTTTGATAGTGCCAAAATTTACAATTACCTATTCATTAGCTATTTTAGCACAACCGGTATAGATCTTAACCGACACCTTATTTGGCAACGAGTACAATCGTTAACCAAACAAGCCTTTTGGACTTAGCAACATAACACTTCACGAATTGTTTTTTTCGTACATGTTGTTGTATGTGTGGAGCTGCGCATGTAGGCGTGACGGGCGATAGCGTTATCGACTCGGCTTGCAAAAATACACAACAAACATACACAGTATATGCAAAACACACAGAAAACACAGGTGTGGTTTAGTGATAATTAAGTAGGTAAAATAAATAAAAAACGGTCATTTATTAGTGTTTGCACGAGGTTTCGCAGTAATTTCTAGGTTAAAATTATTGTTTGTGTATTTAAAAAAAAGGTGTGACGAATAAAAACCTCCTTTAGTACCTACCTACTTAGAAGAAAACCTTTATTTTATTGTTTCTACCCGTTTTGTTTGAATCAAACTTCTCTAAGTCCATTAAAAAGTTAATAAGAAAAAACCTTAGCTTATTATAATGCGACTTTATTAATGACAAAATACTTATTTGATTAATCTTGTAATTTACGATTGTGTTAGTGCTAATGCTAACTAAACAAGAAACTTTGGCCTTCGACTACAATCGTTCAGTTTAAAGCATGATGACTCATTTTAATTTATCGATAAAAAATCTAGTAGCACCATTCTCTGTTGAACAAAGATACGCTTTTCTGAACTGTTTCATCTGAAAAATTCGCTTACACATTGTTAGTACAAAAATGCGCCTTCCTACTGATAAAACAAAACAACCTAAATAATGTTGCGGCCTCGAAATCTAAATATGCGGCTATCAGCTACGCTTCCGACCTCCTTTTGTTTCCTAAACAATCTGAAACTAGTGCGAGCCACATTTTATAGAGCTAAGATTGTTTGCAAAAGAGTTAGGTAGGTACCTATGAGTCAATAAAATGTACTAGTAAAAAGTTAAATTTGAGTTGACGTCATATAAATGCCCTTAGTACTGCCCTGGAACTTCCGCTAGTTGTTTGAAACAGTTCGGAATTCAAATGAAAACAATTTCCATGTCCGGAAACTTACATCTGCCACATTAAAACTATTGATTCTTGTTTTAAGGTTACCTACATAGCATTATAGTTGTATTTATTAAACGACATCATCATAATTATCAGCCTATACACGTCCACTGCTGGACATAGGCTTCCCCCATACGATGCCATGCCACAAATAGCGGTCCTGAGCCGCCTCCATCCATCGACTCTCTGCAACCGCTACGATGTCGTCGGTCCATCGAGTGCATGGTCACACATGTAGGGGGGGATTTGCCATAATCACCACGCTTGGCAGGCGAATTGGTGATCGCAGTGTTGGTGTTGAAAAATACTCATAAGGAAGCTGCTGCCCTTCCTCAAGTATGTTCCCTTGGTCGGCTCTTACGACATCCACGGGTTGAGTTGGAGGGATCGGTATTCGTAAGCCGCGGCCCCACGGCCATATCCACATTACATTATATACGCGACATATTATGTAAACTACACAAGGTCCGAAAAATGGCTAAATATCCTAATACATATCTCTAAAATTCTACGACGTTTAATATATAATATAACAGTCGTGAAAACTCTCCGTAAAAATAAATAATAAAATCTTAAACAGAACAATCTAAATACAGACGGGTACGGTAGAAAAAGCTCAAGAGTCTACAAACCCTTGTTTTTATAATCCGTCCCTTTATTTGCCTTTCCCAGTCCTAGCAGGGCAGCGATTCGAACCCCAGCGCTACTTCATGGAATTTTAAAGTAAGTTATAATTATATTTATCACTTATAAAACTTAATTATAGGTGCAAGTCCATTGTATGGATGGATATTTGTTACTCTTTCACGCAAAAACTACTGAACCGATTAGGCTGAAATTTGGCATGGGTATAGTTTGGGACCTGGACTACCTAGTTTGGGGATATAGGTTATTTTTTATCCCGATAAAACGTGGGCGAAGGCGCGGGTAACAGCTAGTAATTAATAAAGTAACCTTATTGTGTAAGTAAATATTTTCTGGCTTAATTAAAAGTGATCAGTGTAGATAGTAAAGATGCGCGACTGCGAATTATCTGACTATTCGAATAATCGAAAACTACTAATTTCCTTATTCGACTTGAAAATTAGTAATATACTAATCTTCAAAGTCGAATGACAACTACTAATTAGTAATTACTAATTCTTCTACGAATGGGTCACTCATGGCTCCGAGTCGACTTTGTTAGTCGAACGATCATAATCCAACCAATCCACGTCGAATAACTACTATATATACATAATGGAACGACGCGCGACTACTAACCAAATTAGTTAGGTAGGTACCTACTAATTTGCTCTAGTCAGTCGAATCGTCCGAATGATTTGTCAAGTCGAATAATTCGAATGAAATCATTCACAGTCGCGCATCTTTAGTAGATAGATAGATAGATAATTCTTGAGGTATTGCATGCTTAAATCTATTGGAGAAAACTTGGAGAAAAAAATCAATAAAACTAAGTAACAAGTGGCGGTCTTATCGCTCAATAGCTAACAGACAACCGTGGATGGTTAGTGTATTACCATAATTATATTTCTTATGTACAGCTGTGTTTACCAATAAAGAAAGTATAAATTATAGATATTTTTTGTATATTATGCTAGATGTTGAGAGATATCTATACCTACTAATATTATAAAGAGGAAAGATTTGATTGTTTGTTTGCATTGAATAGGTTCCGAAACTACAGAACCGATTTGAAAAAATCTTTCACCGATCCGATGAGAAGCTGCACTATCCTCGGGAGACATAAGCTATATTATATTTTAAAAAAAATGGGATCTTGAAATTTTTGTTAAATACCCGTCTGAATCCGGGCCGCATCGCTAGTGCTGTATAATAATTAAAGAGAATCTTGCAGGATCTAAAGCAAGTTAAATGACGAGATTTTGATAAAAATTTACTGTGAAGGTCGTGAAATCTCACCTTGTAAAAATAAAGGACTATCATATATCATTTTAGCGAAAAATTCTGATGTTTGCTCATTGTAGATTTTTTCTAATTTATTTACACAATCATGTGCTTGCTTACCTATTGAAAACCTCATGATATATTTGTGCTAATTGAATCGCCAAATTTAGTATCACACAACTAGCGACTGTGTACCACAAAGGTGTTGTGTTGTTTTTCTATTGGTATTGTTCATTTTGAATACCTATTTATGTAAAATTATCCTCTACACGTGGAGTTGTAGCGTTTATCTTTATACATTTTTGAAAAAAATCTGCAGGATAGCCTTGGGTTTGTTTATGAAAAAGCACGAATGGCCTTTATTGAAAGGGCTTAAGTGAAAAGTACCTGAAAACCACATTTGAAACCAAAAAACAAACAAAACCTTTTAGGAACGATGCAGACGACCTTTGTGGCGCAGCGGGCGAAGGTCCACCTGCCACGCAGGAGGTTGCGGGTTTGATTCCCGCCTCGGGACAAATGTTTAACGATCTGTAGATACCTATTTAGTCCGGAGGTTCGGATGTTTCTGTGTATAATTAAAATATTTATCTATGTAATGTATTGTTTTTGTATATCAGTTGTAGTAGGTACCCATAAAACAAGCTCTACTGGGCTTGGGGCTAGATGATAGGTAGGTACTGTGTGAATTTTCCAGCATTATTTATCTATTTATTTATTAAGCCTCTACAAAAATTAAAAAGATATCCTAAGCGTTTTAATTCTCATTATTTTAGAATTATAAGATGTCAAAACTAATTTCGTTTAATAGCTTTATGCGTAAATTTTCGCGTTCATATGTTATTTGGTGATGTCTAAAATCAATAAAGATTAATCGGTTGGCTAGATACGTGAGTAAATATTAGTTACGTTTCCGATTTTCTACAACGGCGGTCATAAATTAAAAAGTCAAGTCATCAAAGTTCCGTCTTCGCCTAAATACATGACAAGTAACCTCTCCCTCCTTGTCTCCCCTCTTACACAAAGTGACAATAAGTCGCATACTCACACATGCCCATTGTTTGTACACTCACACACACACACAGAACCGGCTAGGTATTCGGTTTCCCGCCACCACCGGCGCGAACACGCACACAAAACACGAAGAGCAAACAATACAAACACCAACACACAAGTAAATTTAAACTCACCTCAAAATAAATCCATTAGAAAACACACTTGTTCAAACAACTAGCGCTTAGCCTCGAAAACGCGTTGAAAAAACACTCGCCAGCATCCGATATTGTGTGCTCAACACTTTTCCAAACTTTCTGTGCAATCTACTTCTTCATTAGCACCTCTGCACCTCCCGCCAAAAACTTCGTATTAGGAATTAGAGCAAAACTCAAAAACAAGGCGCGTTTCTCACTCCAAAAGTTCAAAATTAATACAGTCCAAATAATTTAACACTTTTTGTCCGAAAATGTTATCAGACCAGCCAGTCCAATAGGAATCTTAAGCGAAAAAAAACTAGTAGTTCGAATTCGCAAACATGATAATTTCGCTTCATATCACTTCCGCAATTAACTCGCGAGTTTCGATCAAACCAATAAAAGAATCGCGACAAGTGGCCCCAAGTCCCAACACTTATTAACACACGTTTCGCGGTAAAAATAAACTATGATTAACTGCTATTAAGATTCGCGGAGACAACTGAGGCGGCACCGGCAACATGCGAATATATTCAGAAAAATAAATAGGTGAATAGGTAATTTAAATAAACACGAACAATTATTATTATAATCAAAGTGAACCTGACAATAAAATCGCGAATTTGTTTACCGCGTTGCTATTTCGGTCGGTAGAAGCGGTTCCAATATGAATAATTATTATCGCCGGCGAGCGAACATCGACGCATAGTTGTCGTTTCATAAAACGTGCGCGTTAAAACTGAGTCGAAAGGCTCGCCCCGTGTCGGAGCATAGCGCCGAATAAAATAAACAACAATATACCTAAATAAGCGGCTCGACGGGAGTGGCGGAGTGTGCGTGAGTCTCGGTGTGTGCGTGTGTAAACAAGGGGCAGCAGGGCATGCATGATACCTTTGACAAAATGATCAACACTTTTTACACTTCTTGGTAAAGTACCATCACCGACTCTATACTGCGCTACACTACGCTGAACCGAAGCATCAGAATGATTATGCTCGTTCAGCTGGAAACTGGCAAACTGGATCGACCATGTTATAATACGCGATAGCTTTTGGTCCATTTTAAATATTCAAAAGATATATATTTTTTATTTCCGTCGTAAAATAGGTACCTACCTAGTTGATATACCAATTGAGTCAGGTCATGGAAATTAGATTTATAGAACTATTCAGTTTTAAATTCGGAGCAAATGTATTATTTTTTCACTTATGCCTTGAAAGATGAAGAGAGAGAAGATGAAGTTTGTATTAAGTAAGGCAGATGATATAATAAATAACACAAGACATTAAAAATAGTCATATAACATCAATGTGTCCAAGCTACCCCAGTCTCCCAGCGAGAATAAACATATGACGTCATCGGCGGGTAAACAAACAAACAAACACATGCGCCGCGCTCATGTTTCCTTAATACAATTATTATTTCGAATGTGGAACGTGAGCGGGACAGACGCAGCAGCCATAGATTTTTCGCATTTATTTTTAATTTTGCGAGGCCACATGCCTGGGCCCCACTCATTGTCTATGCGAATATTGTTAACATTCAAATTATATCGCACTATATTCACATACAATACTTGTTTCTTGTCACTTGAATGATATATAAATCGTCAGCTCACTTCTAAAGGCATGGTTCTGCCTGTTTAGATTTAGTTATAGCAAGGTACCATCCTGTTTTCTCTGTCAGCTGTATCTACATAAATTATATACCTATCAGCCTTGAAAGAATATGATCTGAATCACAGGATTCCTCAAGATCTTTTTTGTCATCCATAAATCCAATTTTTTTTACTTAGGTGATGTTATTCACTGAGAGAGAAGAAGGAGATGATCTGATTTACCCGGGATTTAACCCTGGGTAAATCAGATCAACTCCTGCTAGGTCAATAAGTTTTGCAATATTGCCAGAATGCAAGTTACTTCGCACGTTTTCACTCATTATCTACTTTACATAATTTTGGTATCGTACGCAATACAATAAATAATCTGAGCTCCGATGATAAATAACCCAGCGTTATTAAAACATCTTGTCAAATTGACGTCATAGAAAAACAATTATTGTTATTACCAACGTTGAATAATCAACTTGCCCCAAGTATTTATATCTCTCAGGCACAAGTCAGTCACAGAAGCTCATTACTTTATTCCAGCCTGAGTATTATCTAAATTCCAAAATAACGGTTCCAAAGTTTTCAAGGACATTTTCTGACGTTACTTACTGAAGTACGAGTACCTATAACTTAAATCTTACCGGTTGATCTGAAATTTGTCACACTCATGTACTTAGGGTATGTAACTTCGGTGACAATGTAATGGTCTCATGATGAACATAAAGATGGAGAAACTCCTGCACGAAACTGCTTATCCCCGTCGGTGGGTCGAGTTTGGGTTCGTTTGATTTGTCTTCCTAAGAATTCTAGAATTTTGTATACTTATAAGCTAGTTTTTTTTAATTAATATTATTTATTCATGTTCAAATTGTTTATATAGGCCACAAACAAATGTATGTAGGTACCTATCCTAAAGTAGACATACTTATAATGTTAAATATACCATACTATATAATCTGTAACTATACTTTACTACTAAGTGCCTCCTAAACTGTAACATTCTTTGCTGTAAATAAATATATTACTATGCTATGTTATGTTTAAGGCGAATTATAAGGGGAAAAGACGAAAACGACGTCTTTTTCGAACATGTATTTGACGAAAATATAGATCGCGGACCTTTGAAATTTATATATCCGGTAACACATATCTCAAAGTATTATGTGCCGGTTTCAAATGCTTGCCGGTAGTTATAGTAAGCACTCAGAAAAAGTTTAGAGAAACAATATCTTCAGGTGAATGAGCACACTTTTTGGCGGTGTGTCTTATTCGTTTACTACCAAACTCAGTATAGTTATTTATGTAGCTTGTATGTTATAGACATAGGTAACCAAAATTCGCACTTAACACGTTATAGTTGATCAATCAAGGCCACTATAAAAGCTAAATCCTACATAGCTGAACTGCATAGATGAATGTAGTTAAATTTAAATGAACTCTACCAATGGTTATTGCTATATTTTTTCTGTGCTCTAAGGGTGATTCACGTTTATTACACAATAAACTTTAACTAAGACATTACAATACAGCAGTATACGTAGGTAGCTATGTAAAATAACAACATACCTACATATTTATGTTCCTACTTTTAAATTCTAAAAACTATGCCACCCACCTCTCAAAAATTCGCCACTCATGGTCACTCATCATGACGTCAGTAGGTAGTTTGTATTTAATTCGCATACTAACACAGGAATCGAATCTACGACCCCAGCCGACTACTAATGAAGGTAATTTATAAACACGAATAGTAATAGTTTATAAAATCTAATAAGTCCTTTTTTATTAAGCATATACATTACTTACAGGTATGTAATAATAGCTTCAGCCCGCGGCTTCGTACGCGTTTTTGCCAATAAAAAGTACCTTTATGTTATTCCTGATCTCTGTGTGCAAAATTTTAGCACGATCCATTCAGTAGTTTCTTTATTAGAGCAAGGAGTCTTTAGCCATAGATAAATACTTCTTGTGCAACTTAAACTTCAATGGGAATAATATTTTGAATTGGTGAATATTAGACAGGGTGTCAGATTTTTGATTATTGAGAATAACTTCAAGTTTTGGTGTCGAGAAAAATACAATTTTTGTTTTGTCAAAAAGTATTTTATTAGTTTATTTCTACATAACCCAGAGGTCCGTAGATCATGACCACGCTCTGCCACAATCATTCTTCCGTTCCTTCCGCGTTTTCTTCGGCCAAATATCTTCACAAAAACGGCATAAACTATCGCTTTTACAATATTAGGATATTTAGATTAAGGATAATTTGCCCCTTTTGGGTTCAAAACTCATTACTTAATTCGGTCCTGTTGAGAGGTGCACTACGGTTTGTAAATAGTTGCCATCTATCGGGAAACTTTGAAACAACATGTAAGTCTGGGAGTGACGCCCTGATCAAGGAAAAACATAAATCGCTTGCTAGAAGCGCTGTTTATGCGCTTGCTTTATAGTTCGTACCAGTATCATCAGATGGCGGTTGTACAAATTTTGGTTCTACGTCATGCAAGTTTCGTTTCGTGGTGACACGTCACGTCACAGTGACAGATTACAAAGGGTGACAGACCGGCAGAAAATTATATTTCTTAAGAAAACCCTTCACTATTCACCAAACTTTTCACTACAACTTAAAATTAACTTTAACTTACATTACACCAACAGCTTCAAAAATATGTTAGATTGTCCGAGTGAAAGAAAACCTACCTCACATAGAAAATAAGCAAAAATGAAAGTGGTAGAATAGATGCTCTACTCTTGCCTCCACTAGCTTTCATATTTTCTTGAACAAAAAAAAAATAATATGTTCGTGAGCAGCGCAGAAATGGCGTCGCAAGTTGTTTTCTATTCGCGAATAATGTGTTTCTAATCAATAGACTTCCGTTTTTATATTGTACAAGTTCAGAAAATAGAACAAATTATTCGAATCAATGTTTAATTGAAGCAGTGTCTACTTTGCGTTGATTTTATCACGGGCCGTAGGACAATGGCGTCATCGCGAGAGCCTAAACTCTCGCATGTAAGAGTCGGTGAAAATCGTAATTACATTGATGATTATCGTGGTTCCGGGATCGGAGGTGGCACCGGTGGGGTCGTCCAGCACCGCCGTCCTTCACACGACTTCAGTAAACTGCCGAAAATGGGAAACGGTCCAAGTGTGTCAACTGAAGAAATACACGCACCGTTCACAGATTCTAAAGGTATAGCAGTTCAATACATACATAATTATCTTATTCTTATGTCTCCATATATCCCCTAGATGCCGCAAACCTACTGTCTTCTATTTATCCGTGTTATTTTTTGGTGGGAAAAAGATTAACCTATCAAGCCTTTTCTTACATCACAACAGAGGTCAAATATGTTTGTAAACATACACAGCCGTTTTTGGTTCCACATCCAGGTTTTGTGGGTCGTTTTCTTTGTGATTATGCATAAGTAGGCATGTTTATAGCTATTTCAATGGATTTAGAGCAATTTGCTTGCAGTTGCATCATGGCCGACCTTGCTCCAGGTAGGTACTTTCTATTTGCTTGGAGACCTATCTTGCCTTTGTCTGTGGTTTTTATTTCATGAGAAATTGAACATAATTGTGACAATCGACAGAGTTCTTTTACCCACGAGGGTATTAATATTTTCGGGTGTATCCAGTATATGGTTGCCTGACACTGTATTACATCAAAGCAACAAAACAGTTCTAGGTATAACGATTCTGATGACTGAGCTATCAAAATACTTGTCTGCATGCTTCTTTGGTAGGACTTTGCCTACTCAACTTGCGAAACATGAATCTAAAGCACTAAAAAGCTATAAGGCGGGAAATAAGTCAAGTTTTTTTACTGTATTCAATCAATTAAAGGCTAGAAATGGTTTGAATAATGAGAATGTATATCAATATCAGTTACCAAAGTGCATGTGCAATACCAAAGCAGGGAAAGTTTGAGTCTATTTTATTCTCAAAATTACTGTAAATCATAGACTATTATAGTGCTTTGGCATGATGTCATAAACCCTATAATCTCAACTTTCAACATTTCAACAAATCTTTCCTATTACTTATCACTAACCATTGTGGTAACTGTATGACCTAGGCTGCACAAGATTAGTGTATCTTTTAAAGGGCAATGTATACGCTTCTACAACAAAACTCCGAGTGAGTTGCAAAAATTATCCATAAATAAATTCAAACAAACTATCAAACATATCCTTTGTAAAAAGGCTTATTACAAAATATCAGATTATCTAGAGGATAAAAAAGCATGGGACGACTTTTGCTCCAACTTGAAAACTAACAACCTAACAAAGTAAAGGTTTCTTGTTCGCTTCTTTACCTTAAAAAGATTGAAGTGAACAAAAAGTGATCACTTTATTTCCCTGTTTTACTTATGTAATTTTAATTTTGTGACGTCCAAGAGTCCTGTAAGGTCTAAAGGAAATAAAGCACTTTGATATTTGATATTATCTATTCTCTACCAATATACCCTACCAATCATTTGTGTTATATATGAATGTCATAGTTCAACTTATCACAGTCTAGAACTTTAGATTGATCTGAATGCTAAGAAACAACTTGAACTGTGGTTAGTAAATTCTTGAAGTAATCCAAATATTAGGCTTCAGATGGAAAGTCTAGATTTATAGGATAGATACATTACATTTTGATGTAACAGGAATAAAATTCTAATATTAATTTAATAATTCTAATATTATTTTAATAATATTAGATCATTCTAATATTATTTTAATAATACTAGATAATTCTAATATTATTTTAATAATACTAGATAATTCTAATATTATTTTAATAATACTTACTAGAATTTTATTCCTGTTACATCAAAATGTAATGTATCTATCCTATAAATCTAGACTTTCCATCTGAAGCCTAATTGTTGGATTTCAAGCTGTGCACATTGAAGATTGAATAGTGTGTTAACAAATTTTATTTTATCTACAGATGTTTTCTTACCTAGAGGTTAAAAATAATTGTAGCCAAAATCATAATTAATATATCCATCTGCAGTACCAATATTTCCCACCCTTGTTTGGCTTCCAGAAAAAAAACAATGACATAAACAATCTGAAATAAGGTGTTGATTGTTCCATTTTCCTGTTTTCTGAAAACCATATCATTGTTAGAAAGATTTTCTCTTGTGTTGTTGTACTGTGTAAACTTTATATTTTTCTTATAATGTACCAATTTTCTGTTTATTTTAACATCTATCTTTTAGAAAAGAGACTTCAGGAACAGAAAGGATCACGTATATTTTTGACAACAAGGGTTTTTACAAAACAGAAGAAATTATTGGTGGTATTAATATATTAGTGCACCTCATCCCTCTCCTACATTTTTATAATTAGTACATTTATCACAAAAAATATCATCATCATATCAACCCATACACGTCCACTGCTGGACATAGGCCTCCCCCATACAACTCCACAAATAGCGGTCAAAAATATACCTACAATAAATATGCAAGTAGTATTGGTATCACCACAAAATAGCAGAAGCTCTAAACAATGTTTGGCAATGACAGCTTTCAGTCATCATTTGATTAAGTATTCTGTTTTTTTTTTTTTCAAATTTTCATATATATAAAACCATAAAAAAGAACTTTTAAAACCTTCTTGCATAGTCAAGAAGTCATATTTTAATTGACCTAAAAAAATCTATTTTAGAGAGAATTTATTTTATGCTAAAAACACTTCAATCTTATTAACTGCATTCTGATTTAGAATCCAAGAAATTTTATGTGAACAAAGACATGAATAAAAAATTAACAAAAACTGATAACAATGACATAAAACGACAAGGTAACAGCAAAGTTATCACTAAAAACTAATACACAAACTTCAACAATGCATATTCTCACATGTGTAGCAAAAAATGTTTAAAGAATTTGAAAACAATCAATTAAATGAACAAAGAAAACTTTCAAAATAAAAAAAAAATTTTGCTTCAGTGCTTTGCTTCGATGATACCAATGTTGTTTAATATTTTGCACCAATATTCCTTGGGTTTTGTAACCACTTTGTATACAAAAAATATCCAGATTTTTACATTGACATATAAGTAGTTAAATATAATAACATATTGGTTATCCTTATTTCACTGTTGCTAAGATCTCTGACCCAGTTACATTGTAGATAACAAATAGATTTCAATGGATTTAGGCATGCTGAAAATGTTATGTATTTTTAACAGTCATGCTCTATTTGAAATACTCGTAATATGATTATTGCTATATCACTATACTCTGGCCAAACTGAATATACAATTTTTGTAAACATTGCCCCATACCTAACCTAAAAATAACTTTTGTTGTCGATTTTGTGAGAGTTTACACTACTCGTGAATTTAAGACATAGACATATCATTTATTTGCCACTACATTTACACACACAATTAACAGTTTTGAAATAACAAAAATATATTGCTTAATCATTAATAAATAACAACAAAATGCAATATGTAGAAAAAACTAATTAACAATAAGTACAAGAATAAGTAGGTGTGCTGTGCAGTAGCAAATGGGCCCAGGCTCAGCATAATGCCAACTGTTATGAGCAGAAGGCGCTGTTATTCTGCCTAGGCCATAACAAGAACAATCACAGGACCCTGCGACAACAAAATATTAGAAAGTAAAATAAATATACTCGCTCAGGTATAATAGTAGTGCCTTTGAGAGATTTTTTTTTACTATTATGCATAAATAATGTCAAACATACAAGGAAACAAAATAGGGTGTAAAATAAATAAATATGCTGAGATTATTATGTGCGTTAGTATAAATTCTGTGTTCTAAAAAGAGAATAATATTAGTATAGATATATAACTAAAATAATAATGATTAATCTAACATTTAAATGGGGCATCGGAATCAGGCAACCCAGACTTTTGGTGATCCAAAATAACACATTTTAGCCGTTTTCTAAAAGTGAATTTGGATTTTAACAGCAACATAATGGGTGGTGGAATATTATTCCAGCATTTGGTTGCTAGATACCTAAAACTGCCCCGAAACCTAGCTGTTTTATGTTTAGAATAATGCAACAAATTTTTATTTGGCCTAGCCTAATTATTAAGCTCTTTCCTACAATGCCTAAAGCAAAGTTTCCACTGCCAAATGACTGGCAAGTAAGTTTATTGGCTGTTTCCACTGACTGCGATTTTTCCAGTTTAAGGCGCAAGCCAGACAAATGAAAAAAAAAATACACCGACTGTGTATTTTTCAGTTGCCTTTTAGTCGCAGGTTAGACGAAAATGGCGCGGGCGTGCCATCAGCGCACCTTTTATCTGTTTTGCACCCCGAAGACCCAGAAATCCGCGCTCGCGTCGCAACCTTCGCGTGCAGTCTCGACGCCTTTCCAACGTTCTTTAATACAAAATGTAGGAGAGGGATGAGGTGCGCTGATGGCACGACCGCGCCATTTTCGTCTAAGCTGCGACTAAAAGGCAACTGAAAAATACACAGTCGGTGTATTTTTTTTTTTCATTTGTCTGTCAACTTTCGCAAATTTTAGTGCAAATGCTAGTGGACACTGCAAAACGCTGACACTATTTTTTCGAACACCACACAGTAGTGAATTTTGGAATTTTGTGTTGAGTGAGCGTTGTTTACAAACATTGTACATTGGGAATGGCTGTAGTATATGTGAGACGGCATGTAGGGTTGCACCATGTTTTGTTCATAACTGTCTTTTCCGTTTTGTTAATCATCATTTCAGTATTTGTGATTCTGTTTTTATTCAAACTAGCACTATTAATTTATAATTTCTACTGGTTAGAATGTTCTTGAAAAGGCAGGATTAGTTGCAAAAAGGCCTCCTTTCATTCGTCGTTCCATCCATTTGTCTTTCTTCACTCATCACATCAAACTAAATTAGACTCGAATTTTAACTAGATGTCGCCACTTGAAAAATTTGATCTCGCTACCTTTGTGTTCTGGGTGTAAAACTGCTTGCAAACCAATTTTTATTATTCAGGAATTTGAATACGCTAAATTATTTATTAATAATGTCGTTTTTTTCCTTTACAGGTCGCAAACGCAAACTAAGCCCATCACGAGAGCTCTGCGCCTACACTTCTAACGAAACTCCCGCCAAACTCCCAAAGATATGGCCAGTCTTCGACTCCGGAGGTTTTGGCGAATCAACCCTGCTCAACCTCGACTTCCTCAGGAGGACAGCAGCAGCACGGAACTGTCTACTCTTCCACCACGACGCCGTTATGAGCTTCACTCACGGACCCCTAAAGAAAGACTGGTTCGGCGGTCTCCACGCATCGTGGCGGCAAACACAAATCTCAAATAAGATACCAGACGATGATATAACCAAGAAGATATTCTCCTCTGTCTCTCGCCAGCTGAAAATTATCAACACACATTTTCAACAATCAATGTTCCGCTATAAGTACCCACGAGTCACGCGTTCGAACGTTTTGCTTGAAACTTGTAACCTACGAAAGCCTGCAACGCATTTTAGCCTCACAATGAAGGCAATAAGGTTCCAATCTAACCAGCGGAGGCAGTTACCCTGCTATGGCAACTTGGAGTTACCGTTTAAGATGAAGCAGGACAAATCTACTTCGCCGCAGTTCATTGTGAATAGTATTCAGACGGAGGATAAAGTTGCGGAAGTTAAAGTGAAGGAAGAGAGGAAGGAGAGGGAACGGGAGAGAGACAGAGAGAGGGAGAAGGAGCGGGATAAAGAAAAAGAAAGGTGAGATTCTGGTTTATTCTTTATTGTGCTCTTCACAGGATAGTTTTCTTTGTGATTTAGACTAATCGTGGGTTTTATAAAGGTCTTGGGCTTTTATATATAAGTTAGTAAGTAATAAGTTTCACATAATTCACTGATTAATTCGCCTTACAAAGCAGACAATAAATGATAGAGATGAATTAAAATCTCTTATTCGGTCAAAGGGTGCTTACTGTTGAAAACAGTAGCAATTCCAATTTAATCTCTTAACTTTAACGAAGAACGAACTAGACATAAACGAAATTGAAAATAGTCTCATTTTGGATCGTGAGCCAACTCCCTTCTTAGAGTTCTTAGGAAGCCTTCTTGCTAAATCAGGCCGTCACTCTGTAGTGCTTCCCACAAAAGAGACTACATCTGCGTATGATAGAGCTGTAGACAAAAGAGAGTCTCTTATGTCAGACATGGCCAACAAAACCCGTACATCGCTTAGCTTTACTATATTTATGCATATACTTGTATTCCAGATCCCACTCGTCCCGCCACTCATCATCTTCATCATCGTGCGCCAGCTGCAGACGCCGCGCGCGCGTCAAACGCTGCTCCATAGGCGTGCAGTGCCGCCGCGACCGTGCCTCTACCGACGTGCAGTGGACGGCGCTTGCAGAGAACCCTGCTGTCAAAGGACTCAAGTATCACAGGTACTGCACTCCTGCCAAACACTGCTCCATAGGTGAACAGTGCCGCCGCGACCGCGCCTCTACCAACGTGCAGTGGACGGCATTCGAAGGGAGCCCTGCTGTCAAAGGACTCAAGTATCACAAGTACTGCACTCTTGTCAAACACTGCTCCATAAGCGTACAGTGCCGCCGCGATCGGGCATCTACCGAGGTGCAGTGGCTTGCAGAGAACCCTCCCGTCAAAGGACTCGAGTATCACAGGTACTGCACTCCTGGCAAACTCAGCTCCTTAGGCGTGCTATGCCGCCTTGACCGACGTGCAGTGGACGGCACTTGCAGCGAACCCTGCCGTCAAAGGACTCAAGTATCACAGGTACTGCACTTCTGCCAAACGCTGCTTCTACGGCATAAAGAGGTGCCGTGATCACGCCGCGACCGAAGTGCATTGGACGGCGCTCGCAGACAGCCCTGATGTCAAATGACTCGAGTATCACAGTTACTGCACTCCCTGCCAAACGCTGCTCCATAGCTGTACAGTACCGACGTCATCGCGTCTCTATGGACGCGCAGTGGACGGCGCTCGCAGAGATCCCTGCCGTCAAAGGACTCGAGTATCACAGTTACTGCACTCCTTGCCAAACGCTGCTCCATAGGTGTACATACCGACGTCATCGCGTCTCAATCGACGTACAGTGGACGGCGCTCGCAGAGAGCCCTGCCCTCATAGGACTCGAGTATCACAATTACTGCACTCCTTCATACAATGCCTACGACCTACACAGAAACTTCTCTAATCCTCTATCTTATTTCCAGGCTGATGCGAGTAGACACCCATCCAAACGGCGGAGCCAGCGTGGTCTACCTACAGCAGAGAGATGTTGACATGTTGAACGCGTACCAACAGGAGGCTTTGGCAAAGGAGTTCCTCAAGGTATATCAAGTTTTTATTTTCCGCCACTAGCATCTGCTCATGGCCTCGCACGTGTTTTTTCAGGATCAAATGTAGCTTAATTATGTAGTTGTGTATTGACCACCGATGTGACGCGGCGGGCGAAGGTCCGCCTGCGACGCGGGAGGTTGCGTGTTTGATCCCCGCCTTGGGACAAATGTTTGTACGATCTGCAAATATTTGTCTTGGGTGTTAAGGTATTTTCTAGGATAAAGTTCCGAAAGGCCATAATGCCAGATAGACTTGAAGTTTGATACACGTACGTTTTATGACCTCCTGAGCACAAATAGAAAAACAAAAATTGGCGCGGTTTTTTTTATTTGTTCATTTTTCTGTGTGGATTGTCTTATCATTGTCTATTTTATGTTATTCCTAAGATTTGTTCAGCCGCGTAGGCATAATAAAGGTTAATAATTTGTTTAACGTATCTAAGTGCTTGTTTCCGAGCTCTAGTTCTTAACCAACGAACCCCTTTAACACTTTCATGGCTCATTAGAAGAAAAAGAAATAAATTGATTTATAACAACCAGTACAGTTAAAAACAAGACACACTTATAAAATAGGTACATATATGTATATATTATCTGAGTGAATTAAGTTTTTTACCGACCCCTCCGTGCTCCTGTCATGGAAAAACGATAAAACTATTATGTCAGCACAGAATCTAAGTTTACGTTAACATTAAAATAATCATATTTTAAGGTTTTTTTTGTTATCATAGTGCTAATGCCCGCACTTTGGGTAATCTTAAAGAATTTAATAATATCCCAAAAATTTACGACTCCGGCGGGACTTGAACCCGCGACCCTCCCCTGAATACGAGGATGCGGTAACCAAATGCGCCACGGAGGCAAGTCCCGACCTGTCGAAAATCTTTGGGACTTACGGGCTATAGCGCCGTTAGCTCCACCTACAGGGGAAACATTGAAGTTATCCAAACCTGCTCAAAGTATAAAGTTACATTTAGATCGTTTGACGAGAGGTATCGCTGTTGCTAATCTCTAAGGTCACCTTAGAGAGATTTTCGACAGGTCGGGTACTTCCTCCGTGGCGCTACGTGCCTCCGTGGCGCAGTTGGTTAGCGCATCCTCGTATTCAGGGGAGGGTCGCGGGTTCAAGTCCCGCCGGAGTCGTAAATTTTTGGGATATTATTAAAATCATATTTTTAAACTAAAATACAGTTTTAATCGTTTTTTCCATGACAAGGACACAAAGGGGCCCGTAAAAAAGTTGATTCACCCTTGTATAAAGTTGTTATAAAAAAGTCGTTACACAGATTAATGCTGGCTAAGCTGCCGTAAGACCTAACCAGTGCTGACCTTCCGTCAGAACCGTACAGGTGAGATCACGAACAAGCCTATACAGTGAGAAATACAAAGAAAATTATAATAATAGAAAAATAACTAAATTAAAACAGTTTTAAATACAGTTTACATAGAAGCATACATACAGAAAGAAAGAAATTTTATTATATAGGTATTATCTAAGCCAATATCATGTAAGTAAATAGTAAATAAGAAAGAAATATAATATAAACAACATTACGTATAATATATACCAAATAATATACACCAAAACTTAAAATTGTCTTCCGTCTCGGACCTGCGACGCATCCCATCGGTTCTTCGCACCGCAGAGGCTTGGCAGTGAATGTGCTAACCCGTCTTCTTCTTCCACTAGTGACAAGAAATTGAATTGAAGAGAATATCAATAACACCTTATTTCTTATTTGATAATAGTAACTATGTTTTTATAGTATAAAATGTGACTTGTCTAAGTGCTTATTTTGTAAGCCTAAAGAAAAGTTATTGATTCCGATTCTAACCGTAACTCTTCTCCACAGTTGGTGTTCTCCGAAGATAGTTCAGGCTGGGCATACTTTGTTTGCGGAGTGGTTCGCGGCGCCGCTGGACAGTTTCCATGTCTTCTGCAATACCTAACTGATACGCATCCCAACCTGACTGTGAAGGCGGGCGTGTTGGCGCGAGCAAGCGATATAGAAACAACGACCATCAGCAGATACTACCAACAGGTATTATTGAGACTGGTTAACTAGCGGCCCGCCCCGGCTTCGTACGGGTATTTAACAAAAGTTAAAAGAATAGTCATTATGGCATAATTATAATAGTTAGACATATGACGACCGATGTGGCGCGGCGGGCGAACGTCCGCCTGCGACGCAGGAGGTTGCGGGCTTGATTCCCGCCTTGGGACAAATATTTGTACGATCTGCAAATATTTTTTTCGGGTGTTCTTCTGGGTATTTTCTATGTATAATAAAAAAATATCTATGTAGTGTATTATATTATGTATATCAGTTATCTAGTACCCATAACACAAGCTCTGCTTAGCTTGGGGCTAGATGATGCTGTGTGGATTGTCCAGCATTATTTAATTTATTTATATAAAATAAGCTTATTTGTAGACAAGCGAGAGGCACGAGTTTTATAACCTCCGGTATCCAATATGCCAAATATGAAACATATCCATGTAATTGGTATAGCTTAATCGTTCTAGTTATATATAAATAAATAAACATATCCATTTTGAAGTGAAGAGAATATCAATAATACCTTATTTCTTATTTGATAATAATAACTATGTTTATAGTATACAATTTGACTTGTCTAAGTGCTTATTTTGTAAGCCTAAATAAATAAAGTTATTGATTCTGATTCTGATTTGTCCTCAGGTGCAACAGTCCTACTCCGCCGGCACCTGCCGCTGCGGGCCTTTGCACCAGATCTCTCTGGTGGGCACGGTGCATGAGGAAGTGGGTGGCTACTTCCCGGACATGCTGGAAATGCTGGGCCGCAGTCCTTTCCTGCACCTGGTGAGTGACTATAGAATACAAACAATAATCATAATTTCCCCAAGCGCCCCCTAGCGGCGAAACTGATGACAACACTCAACGAGAAACGATGTTGTGTGTTGAACGAGCTTGATTAAGGTGCATAGTAATGCGACACTAGCGCCACTCTTTAGTTTTTCTTGTATTATCGTTATGGAAAAGAATTATCAAAAGTTCTCACCGCTAATTGATAATACCCAGTACAAACTATTTTTGATACCTCTATCATAGTGGCCACCAAACGCAATAAACCATTTTTTGCTAATACTAAATGAAACAAAACTATGATAGAGGTATCAAAAATAGTTTGTACTGGGTATTATCAATTAGCGGTAAGAACTTTTGATAATTCTTTTCCATAACGATAATACAAGAAAAACGAGAGAGTGGCGCTAGTGTCGCATTACTCTGCGCCTGAACTTTAAACTAGTTGTATGGCTGTGCGTACATCAGCCTATGCTAGTCTACTCAGCCCCACAGCCCAATTGCTAATACTGCTAGTATGCTGCTGGCTGTATTTGCAAATGGACACTCCTGTCTCCGGTTAGTTACCATCACCCTTTCAATGCCAACGACGCTTACAAGCGACAATGTATTGTAATAGGCCTGTACAGGGTTGGAAAAAAAACAGTTTTTTTAAAATTTTATAAAACAAACAGTTCAAATTGTTTTAAACAAGTGTTTGTTTTGTTTTTTTTTTGTCCTTTTTAGTTTAGGGCATTATTTTAAATTAATTCGACCTATAATGTTTCATTTCCAGACTAGATCTTTTGACTTTTCAAATTTTCTATAGTAAAATAAATATTGACAAAAAACGATCAATGGACAAACATTTATTTTATGTTGCGTATCTCTAATCACTACTAAACGATTTACATTCACCCTGAATGTTTCCTAGCAGGACTATAACGGCGGGGAAATACCTATAAACTATAAATTCTATTCTATGAATAGGGGCACCCCCAATATTTATTAATTAGTGATGGGCCGAATGTGGTTTGAACCGAATACGAATTTCGGCCGAACATTCGGTAAAAATCAAAAATGCCGAAGTTCGGTTTTTATTCTGCACTTATATGGTAACAACTAACAAACAACAATAAAATATACCTATAAGTAATTAATATATTGAATTTTCAAAAAGTTTATTTGATTCAAATCATAAGACTTCCTAATTTAATAAGAACTTATTGAATTTGATTTTTTAATTCTAAAACTTAAGATTGAAATGTCGAAAAAGGAAACTGATAATGACAGTTAGTTACTTGATTAATAAATAAATTACCATGATTTTAAATTATGTAAAAGGCTTATTTATTTAATCAGGTATGAGTGAGTATGACAGATTTGATTTTTTTTTATGTTTTATTAATCTTAAAATCAAAATTGTGCAACTATTTCACTCTTTTCTTATACCGAATGTTCGGCATTTCAACCGAATTTCGGAAGAATGCCGAAGTTAGGCCCATCCCTAATATTTATATTTAAATGAGGGGAATAAAATAACCACTATTCCATTCGACAGCCATCCATTAGGGACTTTCCTAACGGGACTTTACCGGCGGGGAATTACTTAATATGAATTCTATAAATACGAGTGCCTTTCTTTCTCACATTTCATTTCATTATTAATTCTGCGACTGATAACACCTCATAAAAATGTCAACTCCAGGACGCAAAAAGCATGCAATTTGGGAACAATTCACATCGATCCCCCAAGAAAATACCACACTGAAGACCAATAGGGTGCGTTGCAGAAAATGTAAGAAAGAACTAGTTGGACTTGTGAAAAGAATGGAGGCACACTTCCAGCAATGTAGCACCACCACCGGTTCTAACACTGACGCAAATCTTGACGCGGACAGGGACGTGGAGGAGGAGTTGTTGAGTGATGCTGGTTCTTCCCGATCTTCAGATAATTCTTCTGCTACACCCACATCTTCTGTTACTACTCTTTAATCTAAAAATGCCAGTACCAGCAGCAGCGCGAGCGTGAACATTTCAATGAAAAGATTTATTATTGCTACAAGTCAAGAAGATAAGAAGAAAATTGATTTACAATTATCTCGTTATATGTTTGCTACTAACACGCCTTTTAACCACGTAGAACACCCAGAGTTACTGAAATTAATGGAAATTTTACGCCCAGGATATAAACCTCCAAACCGCAAACAAATTGCTAGCAAGCTACTCGACGAAGTCTACAACTCGACTCAAGAAGCCGTAAAAAATGAATTGAAAAACAAAGTTGTTAATCTGGCAATTGATGGGTGGAGTAATGTCAGGCAGGACTCGATAGTTTGTGTCTGTGTTACCGATGTGTTGACAGACTCATCTCATTTAATTGATACAATAGACACAGGAGCCGAAAGCCATACAGCTGACTACTTGGTTAAAGTTACTACTGCGGCAATAAAACAATGTGAAACTTACAAATGTACGGTGCGAAGTGTAGTGACAGACAACGCAGCAAATATGAGCCGTATGAGACGAGATTTAGCCCAACAGGAAGAACTAGCTTCTCACGAGGATATACTTACATACGGCTGTTCATCACACATATTAAACCTTCTAGCAAAGGATTTGAATGCAGAAGATATTACTGATAAAGTTAAGTCGATAATGCGGTACTTCAAATACACTCACTTTGCATCTGCCAAATATAAAGAAGCTGGTGGAAAAGCAATTGTTATACCACAACAGGTACGGTGGAACACAATGGCTGACTGCTTAAAAGTGTTATTAGAAAATTGGCATATAATGTCAGATATATGCTTAAATCATTCAACTGCTATAGATCTGTCAATTTCATTGAAAGTAAATGACATGGCGCTGAAGCAACAAGTCCAGGCTCTCTACAAAAAACTGGAAAACATCGCAGTTACACTTGACATCTCCGAAAAGACATTCTGCTGTATTGGCGAAGTGACTGAAGCATGGATAGAGCTTAAAAATATGTGTGAGGGAGAGAATGTACGACTGCGTGAGACCGAGTATTCATTGGATGATTTAAGGAAGTTCAAAGCTCGTTATGAAATGGCAATGTCTCCAGCTCATTTTGCAGCAAACTTACTACATCCTAAGTACAGGGGTGAAAAACTCACGAGTGAAGATATTTCTGAGGCTTTATTATTTATAGAAGCTTATCACAAAGAGGCGATGCCCTATGTTGTTAAATACAGGGCAATGACAGATCCCTTTCATAACTTTCTATTTGAAGATCATGTAGTAAATCAGGTCGGACCTCTCGAATGGTGGCAGTCATTAAAAAAACAAATTAATGGTCAAACAATGAACTTAGTGGCTCAGCTTCACACTGCTGTAGCTTCAAGTGCTGGAATTGAAAGACTGTTTTCAACATTTGGATTTATTCATTCTGACGTACGAAATAAACTGGGTACAGAGAAAGCTGCAAAACTTGTTACAGTTTTTAAATACCTTAATAAGGAAAAGAAAAAATAATTGTTATCTTGATCTTGTCATATTGTCTTACTCTCCTGACTGACAAACAATTTTGATTTTATAATGTTTATTAAATATAGGTAATTTTGTTTGTTATAATTTTGTTTTTGATTGATTTTAAATTGAAATTTTTAATATTCTATACTATCTAATGCATGTTTCAAAAATACGTGTTATCTTATCCCATTACCCATATAAATCCTGGTACTTGGTAGGTACTTAGATCTTTGTTTGACTGAATAAATAACTTATCAAAAAAATATTACTTTCATTTTATATCATTCATTCGCAATGAAAAGTAGTTTTAAAGCTTGTTTTTTTCTCATCGTTTTATACAATGTTTAAAACTTGTTTTAATCTGTGTTTTTAAACGTGTGATAAAAAACACGGTTTAAAATCAAACTGTTTTAAACATTGTTTTAAACATGTGTTTTAAAACCATTTGTTTTAATCATGCCAACCCTGGGCCTGTACGAGTATAACGCAAACGTCGAGTTTAGACAAAAACTTGTGCTGCTACAAACGTACAGAGAGCATCAGTAACTGGTAACCCTCCCCTTCTTCAGACAATGCCGTGGGGTCCAATGTCAGCAGTAGAGATGGAACCCCAAGAGTCCAACGACGGCCCTATCCTGTGGATCCGGCCGGGGGAACAACTGGTCCCGACCGCGGAGCTTGGCAAGAGTCCTATCAAAAAACGAAGGTACTTCAATATCCTACTAATGTTATAAATGTCAAAGTTTGTAAGGATGTATGGATATATGTTACTCTTTCACGCAAAAACTACTGAACCGATAAGGTTGTAATTTGGTATGGGTATAGTTTGGGACCTGGAATAACAAAAGGCGCGGGCAGCAGCTAGTAGAAAGATATTTTTTATTATACATAGATAACATCCAGAACACACGAAACAAATGTTTGAAAATCGTACAGACATCAGTCCTAAGGCGCGAATCGAACCCGCACCTTCTGGTCGCAGGCGGACCTTCACCCGTCGGGTCACATCGGTCGTCACACTGATGCCACCTTTTGCTTCCAGTAGCCAATCTCCCCTAAAGTCGGCACTTCGCCTAAAGTCACCTGTATTAAATACTGCAAAAGTCGGAATAGTGCGAAAGTCTGCACTAAGCTCTGAAATCTGCTTAAGCTGTCTAAATTATGTACGTTAAATTATTCATTGCTAAAGGGATGTTTCTTTCTTAAGTGCGGGTATTTATAAATCCTTTATAAATACCCGCACTTCATACAACCAGTTGACAATCATAAACCAAAACATAAGAAGGACAAAACTTTGATAATTTCCTAATTCTCTTAGAACGCATGACAATCGAACCACATCTGGTAGTTCTCACTGAGTGTCGACTACCGCAAAATTCACTTATCCCAAATTGGAATGGCTATACATCAATTATCACTAAAAACAACCCCATTCAGAACGATGGCGTTGTCTTATACTTAAAAAGTAACTTAAAATCATATGAACCGATGACCGTCAATGACGCCAATTGCTTGGTAACTGAATTAGACAACTCTACCGTTATAATATCTATATACAGGTCACCATCTTACCAGCAATGTGATAGATTCTTGGAATCACTGGATTCTTGCTTCGTTCATTAAACAAACACAAAAATATTATCATCACGGGGGATATAAATATAAACATAACAGAAAGCTCTGTTCATCCTTTTGCCTCAGAATACCTTAACTTGCTAGCTTTTCACGGATTACTGCCTCCTCACACATTTCCCACCAGAGACATAAACTGTTTAGATCACTTTATCGTTAAAACGAATAAAAATGCCACAACACTTGTCATAGATTGCTCTGTCACGGACCATCACTCAGTGTTACTGAATATTGACTTATCCGCCCCTAGATTGCAAACGGACGTAACGTATAAAAAATTTGACTATGCATCAATCTCAAACGAACTAGCAAGTATTTGTTTTGAAGATGTTTTAGCTACTACAGATGCAAACATTGCAGCGGAAAAGCTCGTCCTAATCATTACGACTGCTATTAAAAACCACATTTCTATAATTAAGCGATCGCGTAGGAAAACCCCCCTCAAACCTTGGATAACGCCAGGACTAATACGTTGTATGAAGCACCGCGATAACCTGCATGCTAAAGTTAGTAAACAACCTGATAGTGTCACTCTAAAAACCACCTACAAGCGATATCGAAATTATTGTAACTCTCTGCTGCGTAGGCTCAAAGATCACTACGAAAAATCACTACTAGAGAAAGCTGATAAAAATATTAAGAAAACATGGCAAATTATCAATGACATTACACACTATAAAGCCAAGTAAAATCTATCGCTGGAACTTGTTAATGGTCATGATCCACTCTCTAAACTTAACAACATAAACGAATATTTTGTCAACGTCGGGAAAACTTTAGCTGAAAAAATTACTACCTCTGATGGGATGCACCCTGTTTCAAATCAAGCTCTACCACAATCTAGCACTAATCCACAAATTAATTCTTTTGTCTTGTTTAATACCGATGAAAAGGAAATTATTCAACTTATAGATTCTTTGAAAAGAAATTGTTCAGCGGGGTGGGATGAAATTCCTTCTCGTATCATAAAAGAAAATAAGTCTATATTTATACCTGTCCTTATCCACTTGTGCAATATATGTCTTTCATCACACGTTTTCCCAGACATCTTTAAAAAATCCCTGATTCTTCCTATTTATAAAAATGGCGATAAAATGAAACCGGTTAATTACAGGCCAATATCCATTTTGCCCGTTCTGTCTAAGATATTAGAAAAAGCTATAAATAACAGACTAGTGAACTACTTGGACAAATTTGATTTAATTTCCAATAATCAATTTGGTTTTCGGAGAGGAAAATCAACTGGTGATGCCGTATCGGAGCTGGACCAATTTGTAACGTCTTCGCTTGACGACGGTGACAAATGTATAGCTATTTTTCTAGACCTTGCTAAAGCCTTTGATACGGTATCAATCCCACTAACTACTACTCGATAAACTGGAATTCCTGGGCATTCGTGGTAACGAACTACAATTATTTGAAAATTACCTAACAAACCGTAAACAGAGCGTGAATATAAACAACCACCAAAGCAATGAATTCACCCTGACACAATTCGGAATACCGCAAGGTAGTATACTCGGACCTACACTCTTTTTGATCTACGTAAATCAAATTTGTAACGTAGAGCTAACAAACGGCAAGCTGTTAGCTTTTGCGGACGATACCGCTCTTTTGTTCCGAGGTTCTAGTTGGGACCTTGCCTTTAATTATGCGCAGAAGGGATTCAATCAGGTGTCCATCCTTTTAAATCAGAACCTACTTACACTAAACACGGACAAAACAAAATACCTGACATTCACACTTCGTAACAATAAATTACCGGATCCACTTTTGTCTATCAAGGCCCACTCAATAAACTGTCATCCGCCTCAACCTTCATCCTGCCTTTGTCCTCTATTAGATTCATGTGAGACGATAAAGTACCTAGGGATAGTTATTGATAACAAGTTAAATTATGCTAGTCATATTAAGCAACTAACATCTAGAGTTCGCAAACTCATTGCCGTTTTCCGGAAGATTCGGCATGCCGCCAATGTATCACAACTAAGATTATTGTACCAAACTCTCTCACTCCCTTCTTACCTATTGTGTAAGGTCATGGGGTGGGGCCGCAAAGTCTCACCTACTGCCACTAGAGAGAGCACAAAGGGCTGTTTTAAAAGTAGCGTTTTCTCTCCCATACAGATACCCGACGGCTAAGCTATATAGTGAATGCAAAATTCTCACCTGTAGACAAATCTTTACGCAACAAATAATTTTAAATCAACATCTTTTACCAAAGCTTAAAAACGAGAGTAGGCGTAGAGATAAAGCTTTCCAAACACAAAAACATTGTTAATTTCTAGCTCCATACATATACAACAAAATAAATATAAACATCTCTATAAAAGATCTGTCTTAAAATGATTGTAAATCAAAGCTTAACGATTACCTTAAATCCTTAACCTATGATCAGGCCCATGGCCTTCACTGAAAACCAGCGCTGGGTGGACACACAAGTGTTCGTCCAGGACAATGCTGACGGAAGGCCATGTTTGCCCTAACTCTGCTGCGCAATTAAAGTGTCTACTTAGGTTTAAATAGTCGTAAGTCATTGTATGTATTGTGTGGTAGTTTTACGGCAAATAAATAAATTTCTTTCTTTCTTTCTTTCAGACAGAGGACTTATTTCGAAGATTATCTTAAAATATCACTAATACCTATACACGTAATACTAACCTAGTAACTTAAGTGTTTTAACAAACCTTTTTCCTTTTTAAGCGAATCAGTACTTTTATATTTGTATCAATTAAGTTAGATATATTTAAGAGAACGTAGTACATCTTGTATACCAGTACGGAAAAAAATACCTAAGATAGCCAGAGCAGGAGCCCTCGCTTCTTAACACAAGTATCGACTTAGTAAGAGCGAGGAACTCATTAGCGAGGCCTCAAAATGGGTCTTTTTGACACACCATCTCTAAATAAACTTAAGACCAATTTTGTTAAATGTATTATTGTAATTGATGTGTTACTTTAAGACGAGATAAACATTTTTATCTTTATTTATCTTTCTCCACAGAACCGGAATTAACGAGCTCCGAAACCTACAGTACCTCCCGCGCTACAGCGAAGCGCGAGAGTTTCTATTCGAGGACCGCACCAGAGCGCACGCCGACCACGTTGGGCACGGCCTTGATAGAATAACCACCGCCGCTGTCGGTGAGTCCTCATCAACACCCACACCATACAGTTTAGACCGCGAATACACAAACAAAACGAATGGTGGCCCAGATTGGGCTTTATGGAACTAACCTAAAAATAAAACAATTTTTTGTATCGTAAACTAGTGCTGACTAATATTAGACTCTAAAAATTCTGGTAAAACTCTTGCAAGATGGATCGACCGATGACATAATGTCTAGGGACTGATAGAGCGAAGGACCACAAAGAGCGTCAGTGATGGTAATGTTTTCCTTTGACTAGTCCACCGCTGGTCGTGGTCGTCGCCGTGTCACAATCGACACCACCAACCCAGCAAGTAGATGTCGTATTTAGATAGATAATTCTATTTGTACCACACAAACATTAAATACAATACAGAAGGAAATGCTGACATCGATGAAGTTCAAAGGGCGGCCTTATCGCTTTGAGCGATCTCTTCCAGGCAACCTTGGGATGGAATATAACAATATAGACGGTGGTGGGTGTTTGAGTTTAAGGAAATAAAAACAATAATAATGATACCTGCACTACGTACTATACCTACCCATAAACTTACAAACCTATAAAAATAAAGTTGTTTAAATTGTTATCATCATCATATCAGCCGATCGACGTCCATTGCTGGACATAGGCCTCCCCTAAGGATCTCCACAATTACCGATTTTGCGCTGCCCGCATCCAGCGATTTCCCGCGATCTTCACTAGGTCGTCGGTCCATACCGTGGGGGGCCTACCCACACCGCGCTTTCCGGTACGTGGTCGTGACTATAAAGCCGGCGGCTTGCGGTAAATTGTTATACAGATAAATAATTTTTATGAAGCAGTTTTTTGAAGATGTTGGAGTTATTTCGCACGTCTGATTATATAGGGGGTATAAGTAATTTTTTAAAGCTGTCGCGTTAAGTTATCTATATAATTTTTTTTTATTTATTCCGCCCCGCTTCGCACGGGTGCAATGCTGATACTAAGTAATACATATAAACCTTCCTCTGAATGAATATTTAAAAAAAACCGCATCAAAATCCGTTGCGTAATTTTAAAGATCTAAGCATACATAGGTACAGACAGACAGACAGCGGGAAGCGACTTTGTTTTATACTATGTAGTATTTCTTATGTC
The DNA here is from genome assembly GCA_947859395.1 of Eupithecia insigniata. Classification (NCBI taxonomy): domain Eukaryota; kingdom Metazoa; phylum Arthropoda; class Insecta; order Lepidoptera; family Geometridae; genus Eupithecia; species Eupithecia insigniata. The sequence goes on along the minus strand of OX402018.1, from coordinate 1,989,515 downwards.
ATCCTCTCTTCCAGGAGTCCTAAAGGCTATCCATTGCGCCGACACGTCAGATCGCGGACGGATCACAAAAGACGTGGTGGCTTTTCATGCAGCAGACTTCAACAAACTGGTGCAGCTGTTACAGCTGGACCTGTACGAGCCTCCCATCTCGCAGTGCGTCACCTGGTGAGTACTTTTTGACTTGGTGCCCGCGGCTCCCTTCTATCATCGCATCGCTCGCCATCGGCAGAGATTTCCCGCCCATACCTTGGACCCGTTATGCTCGCGGACCGTAAGGTTCAAGAGAAACTTCCTCCCGCGAACACTCAGGTTGTGGAATGATCTCCCGGCTGAGGTTTTCCCAATCGACTATAGTATCAGGTCTTTCAAACAGGGCATTCTAAAGTATTTACGGTGTCGGCAGCGCGCGTGTAACGTCCCTGACGTTGCAGGTGTCCATAGGCTGCGGTAACCACTTCCCATCAGGTGGACCGCACGCTTGACTGTCACCTTTGTGGTATAAAAAAAAAACATACAATTATAATCATTATCATCAGCCTTTGCATTATCCAAGAAAACAAGGTCTGCTCCTCCTGGAGTGTCATTTGCCGGTTGCTACTTTATTTCTACATAATGTAGAAGTTGGGAAAGAAATGTGATAAGGGTGATTGGAAAATCAATAAAAAAAATGTTAATTGTCAATTATGTTTGTTAAATCAGTCAAAACAGCGTTAGTTAAACACGAGCCAATGTGATAAATAATTGGTAAATACAATACAAAACCACATAGTTTTATCAGATTCATATAGGTAAATACAAGGAGCTCGGGGAGTTACGATTTTACGCTATTGGTAACACCAGGAAAACTCGAAAACGGCTGGGCCGATTTACCTGATTTTGGTTTTGAAATGTTTGTAGAGAAGGTTTAATCGGTGAGAAATTATGGAACAATTGTTCAACCACCCAACGAAGTGGGCACGGGTCAGCTAGTTACTTATATTATAACTTCTATCCAGGTTAGAAGAAGCCAAGCTGAACCAGCTCCGGCGAGAAGGCGTGCGCTACTCGCGTCTTCCGCTCTGCGATGATGATATCTACTTCTTGCCGAGGAATATTATCCACCAGTTCAGGACCGTATCGGCTGTCGCTTCTGTTGGTGAGTATCGCCTGTCTGCAAATGTTGAAGTTGGCATGGAAAAGAAATATTTAGTACTAGCTGCTGCCCGCGGCTTCGCACGCGCTTTTCCGCGCGGTTGAAGTTGTGTGACGGTTAAATGCGGACATACAAACGTTTGCATATTACATACGCATATGACGACCTGTGTAGCGCGGCGGGCGTAGGAGGTTTCGGGTTCGATTCCCGCCTTGGGACAAATGTTTGTACGATCTGAAAATTATTCTTTCGGGAGCTGGTGGTATTTTCTATATATGCAATGTATTCTATTAAGTATATCAGTCATCTAGTACCCATAACACAAGCTCTACTTAGCTTGGGGCTAGATGATGCTGTGTGGATTGTCCAGCATTATTTATTATACTAGAGAAGCGGCTAGCCGCGCGGTTAGCCGCCCCCGCAGTTAATTACTATTGCGTAGGAGCGCTAAGCTATTTGAGTGTACAACAAGTTTTCATAAATATATTAACATGGTACTGTCATAATATTTATTTCTTAGAATTTATCATTGTAAAAGTGAAGCGATTGCTTACGGTGATCTTCACTGACAATTAAATTCGCAGTTACCCCAATCACTTGCTAATATTTACGTATTAACTCAGAATAATCCAAGTTCCCAGTACTATACTCCGATTGAGAATACAAGATATTTTATGTAAACAAGGACATTTGCACCGTTTTCTGCAAAAAATATCCAACCTATGAATCTTTGATGTGTTAATATACTTTAAACTGATTAAGTAGCTTACAAAAGCGAAATCGACGAGTTTGTGGGTTGGATCATTTTTGCATAAAACGGTCCATTTATGATTGAAAACCTGACAAAAACTGATAACAATAACAGAAAAAAACAAAGTTCAACAACAAAAACTAAAACACAAACTTCAACAACGCATAATCTCACAAGTGTAACACGAAATGTTTTTTGTATTCTAAGGGCCAACTTTTCAATCGTCGGATAAAAGCAATATTTTGGCTTTTTCAATGATCAGAAACTGTCGAATAAGGCTCCTAACAGAGGAATAAGTAAACTGCTACTTCAAGGGCCAGATAGGGTTTTATCGCCCCGATAAGTACATAGGACGTTTTAAGTTATGTTTAACAGTTTCATTCTTTTTTTTTACCTTCGTTTGACCACAATCGCACCTGATAGAAAGTGATGATGTGGCCGATATTGTATCACGAAGGTCTAGAAGACACCAGCTGTTCACTCTTGTCTTGAAGGGACCCAGATTGTAATTCACCGGAAAAACTGAAGCAGGCAGCGAGTTCCATTCCTTAGCCGTGCGAATGATGAAGGTTTGTCATTGTCATTCGTTTTGTTTTTAATAAAAACTACACAGTTACGGTGATTTGTTATGATGGATGTGTTTGAAGCAGTTGTCGAATTAGAACTGGAGACAGAACGTGAAATATATAATTGTTTATACCAACCTGAGAAAAAAACCCGAACTTTATGAGAGAGAGAGCCGTGATAGTTTTAATACATGGGATGACAATGAATTTTGGAGAAGATTTCGTTTGAAATAAGATAACTACCATAGCCTACCTACTTCTAAACTTTGAGGAAAACACGAAACAGAAAGGTTGTTAGGCACAACTGCGATGGGATCTTTACAAATGTGGTAGGGAAGCAGGTAGCCGTGTCAAATAAACGTTTTGTTGCTATTCTTGTCTAACACTTTGAATACTGTATTTGTGCATCTCGCTTGCACACAAATAGTGTGAAGTTGGCTGGAATAAACCACCGATAGCTATTCTCTAGATATTAGACGGAGAGAGAAAATATTTATTCGGCTGATAATTTTACACGCTATATAGCTACTCGACGACATTGAAATTCCTTGGGTTTTGTAATCCCTTTGTATACAAAAAATATCCCGGTTTTTGAATCGGAGTATAGTTACCAAGAGATTTGACCAACAATTTGTTCCAGCATGGCATCTCCGCCTGAAGCAGTACTACCCCGGCTCTCTGTCCTCGTCTCCCGCCGAAGAGCGCGCCGCCGACCCGCCGCCGACACTCGCGCCCCGCACGCCGACACACAGCGCGGCCACCAACGGACCCTCATCAGGTACGGACCATACCTAGGCGGTAAAGACTGAGATACACATCTGCGTCTCGGTGGTTTAGATAGATGGACGGAGTCCGTCTTGGGCGAGATTAAATCTCGCTCTGTAGTCTTTTGTCTCGGTCTCGTGCGAACTGACATATAAAAGCCGGTCACGGTCAGTGACAACTCTGTCTCAAACAACACGAGGTCCTCGTTTGCGACGAACGCCTTCAGTTCAAATGTTTCGCCGATAAGGAAAATAAATAGAGGTATCAAAACGCAGCAGGCACAATGTCTACTCTTCTAAAAACTAACATTAAATCTAACGAGCTAACTAAGAACTATCTAAATACATATGTATGTAAAAACATTATATAGTTACTCTCCAGTTTAAACATTCCATATTGTTACAGAATCCAAGAAGTCCTCCACGACAAAGCACAAAGCAGGCGTCATCGAAATGCGAGCCCTGAGCGCAAAGTTCCACGAGAAGCTGAACAAACCGCAGAAATTGTCTCACACTCGCAAGAGCTTCGACATCAACAAACACGAGAAAAAAGACAAGAAGGCCGATAAAGTTGATGTCAAGACAGAAAAGGTCGAATCTAAGACAGAAAAGGTTGAAACTAAGACAGAAAAGGTCGAAATTAAGACCGAAAAGATCGAAGTCAAGTCGGAAAAGAGCGAAGTTAAGACAGAAAAGGTCGAGGTCAAGTCCGAAAAGGTAGATAGAGCATCAGACGCAAAACCAGCAGTAAAACAAGAGAAACTTGAACCAAACCCAACAGAAAACTCTATCAAGTCTGAGAAGTCAGACAAAGAAAAGACAGAACTCAAAGAATCAAGATCAGATTCCAAATCTGATAAAGATAAATTGGACAGACAAGAAAAATCTGACAAAGATAAGACCCATTCACACCGACGTTCTGACAAACATAGATCAGAGCGGTCTGACAAAGACCACAGGCGACACTCATCGTCATCACGGCACAAGTCGTCTCACCATCGTTCTGACCGTTCCAGAGAACGCAAGAAAGACAAACCCGATGACAAGAAGAAAGACCGGTCAGATGTTAAAAACTCTATAGTGGAAACAAGAATACCAGAGGTATCCCATCGGCCACCAGATTAAGAACTTACGAACCATTTTCACTGACTGATAGATTCTTAACGTTTGTGAGACACTTCAATAGAGCTGCGGTTAAGAGACTTAGCTGAACATTATAATTATTGTTTAGGATGGATATTGACAGTAATACGTAATAATCCGTCAATCAATGTCGTGAAACCAAAAAAAACTGCTGATTCCTTGAATACGACGCGTCATCTGAAGAAAATCTTCAATTTAGTCTAACAGGATTTAAAAAAAATTGTGATTTTGATTTTAAAAAGTGTTGATTAAGTGCTAAGAACGATCAAGTTAGTGAAAGTGAGAAGTGTTAAAATGTGATAGGGTGGCCAGCAGTGTAGATCTCAGAAACGAATCTAGGTCCCCAGGGAGGGAATGATTCGAAGGTCCATGTTAGAACTCCTATTAGGTAGCTATTGCCTTGTGAGAAACAAGAAGTTTTGATTATTTTGTCTATGAATCATTTTGTTGTGGTATTCGATCAATGTTCTGTCAAGAAAAACACAGATGTTTGGTATAAGAATAATATGGCGTGTTTTAAAAAACGATAAACCGACTTCAAACTCCCTTACTTTTACACTTATTTTAAGTTTTGTGGGATAAATACTAATCCCCTGGGGATCATTTTCTATACAATGCTGAAAGAATTTTCAAAATCGGTCCATGATTGGCGGAGATAACGCTTATATACATAAAAAAAAACAAATAGACGAACTGAGAACCTCCTCCTTTTGAAGTCGGTTAAAAACGTCTTCTGTTTTTAATACTAGGTACATTGAATGCTCTGCCTAAGAAAATGATTGATAGTGAAGTTTGTAAATTATTTTTGTATGTTAAGGTTTTGACCTGCATTTTAAAAAACATTTATTTATTGATACTAACAAGTAGATATATAAATATTTAAGGTGGTGAATACCGAAATACTTAAGGCGCCTGTCTGCTAAGTATTTTCACAGATGAGGAGGCTAAAATCGAGATTTTTAAGAGAAGCGTCAGAGCTGCTTTCTCTTTCTGTCACTAAAAAAATCTACATATTGTGGTACACACTGTTTACATAACAGTAACTTAATTGCAAGCAAACTGAGTGAAAAGCTGCGAATTGCGGCTCATTACTATCCAGTCGGTCAAGCACAGCGAATTTTGTCTAGGGTAGACTGGAGAAAAATTACATCGTCATTGAAATATCAACTTCAATAATTTACTTACGCAAAGTATGACGGCCACGACCACCTTAGGGTCCTATACTGGAATCCCGGAGAGGTGAGGGACAAAGCCCCACCCCTCGGCCTCCCTGGGAACTTGATGCTCCGGCTCAAGATGACCATCGCAGCCAATCGGCTACTGAACAGCTTTTGAAAAACCAGCTAGCTTAAGATGCGAGACGGGACAAAATTTGTTGACTGTTTTGTCTCGCTCTTTTTTGTGCGAATATGAAGCATATGCATGACAAAACAGACTACAAACAGTCGTCGCGATGCGTATCGTAGCCCAGCAGGAGGACTCTCAAAGCGAAATCTCACGACTCGAGTGACGTTTCGCTCGACGTCGAGGTCACAATGAAAAACGTTCGATTCTTATCCGCATTTCGCATAGCCGAAAATGTTGAAGACCCCTGATGATGAATGCGATGTCATTATCGCATTAGCTGTTCTACCCTAGACAACGATCGCTTTCCTTGGCTTACAGGCCCGTAATAGAGCTATCGACTTTTGACAATCAATTTTAAAAGGATAAGACAACAAATTTGTTCTTGTCTACCTAAATGAGGCTGTTTAATTTTAATTTACATCGTGATTTGTTTACCTCTGACGCTTCTCTGCAAAGTCGTAGGTAACAATAAAAAGCTAGGTATCACTGCAACACGGCCGCCCTTGATAACTTTCAGTAATTTAGGGTAATTTTGTAAATATATTCTAAGAAGGTCTCTTAGAGGCTGGCTAAGTGAAGATGCTGGATGGTTGACGCAGTTTTAGATTTATTAAGTACCAGTGTTTTACTTTTAGCATTTTAATGTTAGGTTTCTGTATTGTAAGAGGTTTTAAGGAACCATGTTGATTTTTTAATACAGCTAGATTCTGATTACACATTTTAAATTTTAATTATTGGTCTTTTAAATATTCTGTTTTATAATAATAATTGATTATCAGTATTATCATTGACATAGCAGTTAAGGCTATCACATGCCTTTGAAACCTGAATATGGTGGTATGCTTTGATTAGGGATTTCTTCTGTTTCTTTCTTGTCACGGGTAAAATTTTACGTTTTATGTATAATTTGTCTAAATCATGCGGTTGATTTTATAATGTTCTGAAATAGCTCAAATAGGAAGAATATAGTTTTTCTGTGTAGAATCTAAAACTGCGAAGTTGTATGTGATGAAAAGTATATTATTAAAAAGAATTTTAAAGTTTAAATTGATGTCACCTTAACATTCTTTCTGCACTACAACTAGCGGCACGTAAGTCTAGCGCTGAGCGATACGCGGAGGGGATAGCTGCGCATGAGTAATGTACCGCTAGCGCCGCCCAGGTACCTTATTTTATACTTCTGCGCAAAAACGGTCAGCGCTAAAGTTACATGCCGCTATGTATACAGGTTTTTATCATCTCTGATATTAATATCCTGGAAGAAATTTAGGTTTAATTTTGTTCGTGAAACCATTACTGCAGTAGTCCCTCTTATCCTGATGAAACTTATTTAGCTTTTGGTCGACGATTGAAATCGTTTTGTATATTCCTTGTGCAAAAAGTAAAATTGGTTGTATTTAGAGTATCACCCAATAGGTGATACTCTAAATACAACCAATTTTACTTTTTGCACAAAGAATATACAAAACGATTTCAATCGTCGACCAAGGTTCCATAAAAATTGATAATACTGGTCATTTCATAATTTATAAAAAACTATCAGAGATGGTAAGAGCTAAAATAAGTTATTGCTTTCACAAAGACATTGCACTTTCGGTTTTGTGATTCATGCACCAAGGTTTACATTAAATTCACGTATTTTCGGCATTAATATGGGACCATGCATATGCCACATGGGTTTTAATGGAAATTTAAGAAAGGGAACAAAAGTTCTGCAAGTATATAGTTTTCATTAATAAATCTTTTTCAATGTAACATCCCACAAGAAATTTGTTTTTGTCAGCTTTTTTTGACCTCCTAGAGAGCCCCGAGCAATTCCATGTTTTTTTACCATAGGACATGCATTTTCAAGTTTTTTGTTTATTTGTGTAACTTTAAAGTACAGGTATAATGTAGGTAACATTAAACCTCTAGTCAACATGGAATAGTTCGGTTGTTTTGTTCGGTCCCGGACAACTGATACTAAAAAAGTCTCACTAGTTCTACTGTGAGGTCCAACATTAAAATTTCAACATAAACAACAAACTTGAAAGTGCATGTTTTATGCGAAAAAAACATGGAATTGTTCGGGGCTAGCCTCTAGGAGGTTAAAAAGAACCGGCAAGAACAAATATCTTGCGTGATGTTACATTGAAAAAGATTTATTAATGAAAACTATATACTTGCAGAACTTATGTACCCGTTCTTAAATTTCCATTCAAACCCACGTGGCATATGCATGGTCCCATATTAATGCCGAAAATACGTGAATTTAATGTAAACCTTGGTGCATGAATCACAAAACTGAAAGCGCAATCAATTGTAAATAACCACCCAGGGTGTAGTGGTTTTATTTTTAATTTATACCTTTAAGTCTTGTGAATGTGGTTAGTTTGAAATAGCTCGTGCGATAGATCGTGAAATAACATAATTTGTGTGTTTTTAGACAAAAATAACAATTTCAGTTTCACCATCTCCTGTTTTCAAGTTCCTATTATGGTTTATTTATTTGTGACCTTATGTGGAGTTAATTATCTTGAGTTAACTTGAAGTTGGTGAAAAGGGAAAAGGTTCCTGTATTTTTTTGTTTTCGCCTTTCTACAACCACACAAATACTGTTATGTTAATTTGATACCATGAATCGATAAAATTGTAAAATAAAAGACTTCAAATTTAAAGAAATAAAGAGTAATACATAATTATTTTGTATTTCAGTTTACAATTCCCTGTTCCCTATTGTTATATTTTATCTTAAGGGGCTACCCCGACCCAAATCAGCGCCGCTACCTATATTATCGTATTATTACGGTAAACAAAGAAATTTTCAAAAATC